>OX638371.1:31346100-32546100 GCA_951812925.1 Calliopum simillimum
AGCAAGCTCAACAAAACAAACAAAAATGGTTTTTAAAAGCTGAAAATTTTTTTAGGGATACTTGATTGTATATTAACCACAAATAAATCAGTCAGTCAACTATATTGTAGAACAACCTTTGTCAGCAAGCTCAACAAAACAAACAAAAATGGTTTTTAAAAGCTGAAAATTTTTTCAGGAGTACTTGATTGTATATTAACCACAAATAATTCAGTCAGTCAACTATATTGTTGAACAATCTTTGTCAGGTTGTTCTACAATATAGTTGACTGACTGATTTATTTGTGGTTAATATACAATCAAGTACTCCTGAAAAAAATTTCAGCTTTTAAAAACCATTTTTGTTTGTTTTGTTGAGCTTGCTGACAAAGGTTGTTCTACAATATAGTTGACTGACTGATTTATTTGTGGTTAATATACAATCAAGTACCCCTAAAAAAAATTTCAGCTTTTAAAAACCATTTTTGTTTGTTTTGTTGAGCTTGCTGACAAAGATTGTTCTACAATATAGTTGACTGACTGATTTATTTGTGGTTAATATACAATCAAGTACCCCTAAAAAAATTTTCAGCTTTTAAAAACCATTTTTGTTTGTTTTGTTGAGCTTGCTGACAAAGGTTGTTCTACAATATAGTTGACTGACTGATTTATTTGTGGTTAATATACAATCAAGTACCCCTAAAAAAAATTTCAGCTTTTAAAAACCATTTTTGTTTGTTTTGTTGAGCTTGCTGACAAAGGTTGTTCTACAATATAGTTGACTGACTGATTTATTTGTGGTTAATATACAATCAAGTATCCCTAAAAAAATTTTCAGGTTTTAAAAACCATTTTTGTTTGTTTTGTTGAGCTTGCTGACGGAGATTGTTCTACAATATAGTTGACTGACTGATTTATTTGTGGTTAATATACAATCAAGTACCCCTAAAAAAAATTTCAGCTTTTAAAAACCATTTTTGTTTGTTTTGTTGAGCTTGCTGACAAAGGTTGTTCTACAATATAGTTGACTGACTGATTTATTTGTGGTTAATATACAATCAAGTACCCCTAAAAAAAATTTCAGCTTTTAAAAACCATTTTTGTTTGTTTTGTTGAGCTTGCTGACAAAGGTTGTTCTACAATATAGTTGACTGACTGATTTATTTGTGGTTAATATACAATCAAGTACCCCTAAAAAAAATTTCAGCTTTTAAAAACCATTTTTGTTTGTTTTGTTGAGCTTGCTGACAAAGGTTGTTCTACAATATAGTTGACTGACTGATTTATTTGTGGTTAATATACAATCAAGTATCCCTAAAAAAATTTTCAGGTTTTAAAAACCATTTTTGTTTGTTTTGTTGAGCTTGCTGACGGAGATTGTTCTACAATATAGTTGACTGACTGATTTATTTGTGGTTAATATACAATCAAGTACCCCTAAAAAAAATTTCAGCTTTTAAAAACCATTTTTGTTTGTTTTGTTGAGCTTGCTGACAAAGGTTGTTCTACAATATAGTTGACTGACTGATTTATTTGTGGTTAATATACAATCAAGTACCCCTAAAAAAATTTCAGCTTTTAAAAACCATTTTTGTTTGTTTTGTTGAGCTTGCTGACAAAGGTTGTTCTACAATATAGT
Organism: Calliopum simillimum; assembly: GCA_951812925.1. Classification (NCBI taxonomy): domain Eukaryota; kingdom Metazoa; phylum Arthropoda; class Insecta; order Diptera; family Lauxaniidae; genus Calliopum; species Calliopum simillimum. The sequence continues at coordinate 31,347,719 of OX638371.1, forward strand.
TGACTGACTGATTTATTTGTGGTTAATATACAATCAAGTACCCCTAAAAAAAATTTCAGCTTTTAAAAACCATTTTTGTTTGTTTTGTTGAGCTTGCTGACAAAGGTTGTTCTACAATATAGTTGACTGACTGATTTATTTGTGGTTAATATACAATCAAGTATCCCTAAAAAAATTTTCAGGTTTTAAAAACCATTTTTGTTTGTTTTGTTGAGCTTGCTGACGGAGATTGTTCTACAATATAGTTGACTGACTGATTTATTTGTGGTTAATATACAATCAAGTACCCCTAAAAAAAATTTCAGCTTTTAAAAACCATTTTTGTTTGTTTTGTTGAGCTTGCTGACAAAGGTTGTTCTACAATATAGTTGACTGACTGATTTATTTGTGGTTAATATACAATCAAGTATCCCTAAAAAAATTTTCAGGTTTTAAAAACCATTTTTGTTTGTTTTGTTGAGCTTGCTGACGGAGATTGTTCTACAATATAGTTGACTGACTGATTTATTTGTGGTTAATATACAATCAAGTACCTCTAAAAAAATTTTCAGCTTTTAAAAACCATTTTTGTTTGTTTTTTTGAGTTTGCTGACAAAGATTGTTCTACAATATAGTTGACTGACTGAATTATTTGTGGTTAATATACAATCAAGTACTCCTGAAAAAAATTTCAGCTTTTAAGAACCATTTTTTTTTTTTTGTTTTGTTGAGCTTGCTGACAAAGATTGTTCTACAATATAGTTGACTGACTGATTTATTTGTGGTTAATATACAATAAAGTACCCCTAATACAAATTTCAGCTTTTAGAAACCATTTTTTTTTTTAGCCCTAAAAAAATTTTCAGCTTTTAGTAACCATTTTTTTTGCTTTGTTCAGCTTGCTGACAATGGTTGTTCTACAATATAGCTGACTGACTGCTTTATTTGTGGTTAATATACAATAAAGTACCCCTAAAAAAAATTTCAGCTTTTACAAATAATTTTGACTTGATTCATTTTTTGCACATATATTGGGGCGTGCTGACTAGCCCCGTTCTAACGTTCAACTGACTGACCGACAAAAATGTTATTTGTATGCATTATATAACGTGTATAAGAAGTTTCAGCTTTTAGAAATTGTTTGCAGAAAAATCGAAATTTTACATGTTTGAGGCCATATAGCAGCCGCCTGTTCTACAGTTCGCTTGACTGACCGACAGATTATTGATGTACACAATTACTATAACCAACTGTAAAAAATTCAGCTTTTAGAAACGCAAAGTTGTTTTTAAGCGCTGGCTCTTGGACTAATAGCTTTCGGAGGTTTTTTCATTTTAATGATCAATTGACCGATTTCTGTAATAAAAACCCGTGAATGTCTTACTTCCTGTTTAGCATGTTTTTTACGACCTATTCAATAGACTACAAGGCCACTAAAATGAAATAGTCTCTATATGGAAGCTTGGGAGGTAGAAATTAAAGCAGGTGGCCCCCCAGCATCGGATTATGTGAATATGACGTTTAAGCATTATCCAATTCTAGCACACTGTAAAAGTTTCCAGAAAAAAATTGCATACAAATAGAAAGGACTGTCTGTTTATCGTGACAGGAAGACCTATATTATGCTCCTTTCCTTATTACATAAAGCCTCAAAGAAAAAATGCGCTGTATCGAGTGTACATAGCTTTATATATTTTTGGCCGTTTCAATAAATTTTCGTCTCTTATAAAATCGAAATTTCCTTCAATTTCTTTAAAAATCATATATTATTTATTGCACAGAAAACTTTCATAGTGACATTTTTCTTCTTTTTGACAGATTTCTAACTGGTTTAGTAACAGCTTTTCTCTATTTTAAAGTTAAAGTGTACTTTAAGTGATAGAGTATGCTTTAGAGAGACTATGATTGACTTAAAGCATACTCTTTTAAAAGCATACTTTACTGATCTTAAAGTGTGTTTTATTTTGACTATGATTATGCGCCATGCTATTTACAATAATTTGGCTCCACGTTTGATACATTAATCTCAATAGGCGAGGAGCCGGCAATACTAAAAGTGACGTCATCTCGGATTCTGAAATTTTTAATGCAAAATGGTAGTTTACACTAAGACAAATAAGAAAAGCTTGGTCAGCATGGTTGTAGCCTGGCAGAATTAATTTTAAATGGTTTTTGAATTATTAAATTTTCGTAACGTTTTGCCGTCATCGCGGATTTTGATCAATCTTAATATTAATCGATGGTAAATTTCATAACCATTCAGAAAAAATCCGGCCGACCAATTTTTTTTTTGCCGAAAATGACCGGCAGACCTTTTTTAATGGTGCGACAGTGGGTACTTCCGGCAGTTTCTAAGCTCGCATACCAACATATTTTTAAATTTGACATTAAAAAAAAAAAAAAAAATTTCCTTGATAACAGAGAAATTGTACCCACCATTAAAGTAGGTCTGCCGGTCATTTTCGGCAAAAAAAAAATTGGTCGGCCGGATATTTTCTGAATGGTTATGAAATTTACCATCGATTAATATTAAGATTGATCAAAATCCGCGATGACGGCAAAACATTCCGAAAATTTAATAATTCAAAAACCATTTAAAAATATTTCTGCCAGGCCATGCTGACCAAGCTTTTCTTATTCGTCTTAGTGTAAACTACCATTTTGCATTAAAAATTTCAGAATCCGCGATGACGGCACTTTTAATATTGCCGGCTCCCGGACTATAACTGAAGGTTGTTAAAGTAATTCATTAGCCTTAAACATTGAGTTATATGAATGATCTCAGGATATAGTAGAGATTATGCATAATAACCTATCATTATTATAGAAGTCAATTGTGAATTCATTAAGGCAGCAATAAGCCAAATAATTATCTATGAACTGAATTTTTATTTTTCCTCTTTTGACTTAAAACCAAAAGTCCGTCCAACACTGACAGCATAGCGCAGACCTTTGCAAGCACCGACGTCTAAGGACTCGTAACTTTAAGACAAATATGATTAGTGGCAAATTTTCTGCCAAAATCAACAAAAAAATATATATAAGTGTATAAATAAATAGCGACAGCATCATCATCTGGCACAAAGTCAAACAAAAGAAACAACAAATGTTTTCTCCAGTGCCAATGTTGCCAAGTAACTATGTTGTGTGGCGCTTTTTTTCAAACTAAAATGCCAGGAAAACGAAAAAAAAGTCACACAACGTGCTACGAATTTATGATGATGATAAATATTTTTATTCAACGCTTTCAAGGAAGGACATTTTATTAGGTTTTTTTTTTTTCATTCGTGTTTTGGTAACTTGCACGCTTGCTCACCTACACAATTTATTTCGTTGTATGTATTCTTTTTTTTTTTGTACCAAAACATTTTTATTGATACCCATAAAGCACAAAGACAAACAAAAAATGGCACAGAAATCCATAAACTTCCACGTGTGCAAATATTCTACGACTTTATGTGTTGTACAACAACTCACGACGAAAGATAAATTAATTTGACAACTTTTAGCATTTAATGACTAAACTTTAAGTACACTTTTTTCGTATGCGGCTCCTAAATAAACGTTAAGTTTTTTCTTCCTGGAAAATTGATTTTTGCTTGCCAACTGCGAAAACAGACACCATTTTTTTTTGTCGCTGTGCTATAGCCAAAAAAAAACTTTAAAAACTTTAAGTTTGTTTTATCGCCGTGTGGTTTTTTGCTTTTCTCTTGTACAACTTTTAAGTGCAAAAAACTGCTACATCACTTCATTTACTGCACTTTATGGCACTTTTTTTTGTTGCCAACTCACTCAAGTTATCAAAAATCCTTGTTCAAATATAATTTTTCTTTTTTGACCTTCTTCTTGTTAACACTTTATTTTTTGTATCTTTTGACTTTTTGCAGCTGCTGCTTTTTTACACTGAACACAATGCTGTAGCTAGTCAACCATAAGTTTGATTTATTGACAGAGGTAACACTGGTCTTTCCGAAATTTAAATTGTCTACACTGCAGTAAAAATTTTGAATATATAATTTTTTCGTTTGTATGAAGCAACGGTGAAGAAGTTCTCTTTAGCTTTTTCTACTTCCCTACAAAGACTCTCCAACTCATGTGCGTGAAGTAAGCCCTGCTTTTGTGGAATTTTCCGAAAAAAAAAAAGTTGTGCCGGTGTGTGCTCGACTAGTACTGCGTTGTGCCGTATTGGAAATCAAAATCGGTCCAATAGTATAGATTTTATTGGGAGGTCCTTTTTTTGGTGGATGCGAAGTTTTGTGGAATTTCCCGAAAAAAAAAGTTGTGCCGGGTTGTGCTCCACTTGTGCTGCGTTGTGCCGTATTGAAAATCAAAATCGGTCCAAGGGTTCACTTTTTATGGGGAGGTCCTTTTTTTTTTGTGCGCTATGATACTGACGATTCAAACACGCCTACCGAATTTCATCAAAATATGTTATACCATAAGAGCTAGTCTAATATTGAAATTTTAAGAAAGTTATATGAACCTTTCTTTATCATTTTTGAAGTTGAAAGTATTTAAAGTCTAAATTGTATTTTTGTTTCTAAAGACAGGCACGGTAAAGACATTTTAACAATTGCCATGCCTGCATTTTATTTATTGAAATAATTACCGTGAAACCTTTTCGTTCCACGCTTGCATAATCACCCAAGGAGAATAGAAAGATAAGTTTCGCAAAAAATTTTCGTAGCATTCATTGCTGGAGTGCACAAAATTAAGTAATAAATTTGAAAAGTGCCAAAGAAACTTGTCAGGTATTTAATTACGAGTTTGTATGTGTATAAATATGTAGGTATGGTCTCACATGTAAAGTTACAAATAAATATAAGACTCTTAAATAGTTCGCTAAAGGCGACAACACGCTATATGAAATATTGTACGAAAATTAAGTAAATTTCATTTGTTTTTTCCTAATTTCTGATAATTTATAACGACTACCATAGATTGGTATCTAAAAATACTGATTACATTATTGGTAAACAATTTTTTATTTTTAAAGAATATTTTTTATATACTACGTAATGCTCAAAATGTAGGCGAGATGTGTGTACCTTGGACCGCTTTTCAGTTTTTTCAATGTGCTGGAATTTCCAAAAAAGTTTCTTTATAGGCGAGGAGCCGGCAATACTAAAAGTGCCGTCATCGCGGATTCTGAAAATTTTAATGCAAAATGGTAGTTTACACTAAGACGAATAAGAAAAGCTTGGTCAGCGGTTGTAGCCTGGCAGAAATATTTTTAAATGATTTTTGAATTATTAAATTTTCGAAATGTTTTGCCGTCATCGCGGATTTCAATCAATCTTTATATTAATCGATGGTAAATTTCATAACCATTCAGAAAAAATCCGGCCGACCAATTTTTTTTGCCGAAAATGACCGGCAGACCTATTTTAATGGTGGGACAGTGGGTACTTCCGGCAGTTTCTAAGCTCGCATACCAAGATATTTTTAAATTTGACATTAACACACGTAAATTAAAAAAAAAAAAAAACAAATTTCCGTGATAACAGAGAAATTGTACCCACCATTAAAATAGGTCTGCCGGTCATTTTCGGCAAAAAAAATAGGTCGGCCGGATTTTTTCTGAATGGTTATGAAATTTACCATCGATTAATAATAAGATTGATCAATATCCGCGATGACGTCAGAACATTCCGAAAAATTAATAATTCAAAAACCATTTAAAAATATTTCTGCCAGGCTTCAACCATGCTGACCAAGCTTTTCTTATTCGTCTTAGTGTAAACTACCATTTTGCATTAAAATTTTCAGAATCCGCGATGACGGCACTTTTAGTATTGCCGGCTCCCGGACTATTAGTTTTTTGATTAAGTTATGTTTCTACAATGCTTGCAGCATCAAATGAAATATTACTTTTTCCGTTGCAATCTTAAACGGTCCAAGGTACACCATGCCATTATCGTGCACGTGCAACTGTTGAGTGGCAACCTACACTCGGACCGACGTACACTCGGACCAAGATACACACATCTCCCCTACACAAGCAACCTGATATGATTTGTCAAAAAAAGTATATAAAACTGTGTCGCTTTTGCTGACGGAAAAGATTCAGTTCAAATATATTACCAACAGAGTCATTTTATAGAATAAGTAGTACATTTTTCAACAATAATATCATAACTCGAAATATGTCGGATTTCTTTTTCAAAGTTTTAATAAAAAAACTGCAGGTTATACACAGTATATTCTTCTTAGGATGCCATAATGCTATATTTAAAAAAAACAAAAAAACATGAATTTGTGGTAATTTCTACGTAGTTTCTCATTTCGAAAACATTTTCTAAATTTTAACGGTCTTGCAGTAAACAAGCGTAGTATATCCAATCTCGAGTATCGATTGCCCTGGTACGCATTAATTTTACTGCATTTCCATCCAATCGATTTTCTGGCTGTGCGACTTCGATTTGCCGTAAATAAAAAATGATTTTAAATTATTTACAATGCAATGATTTCTTATATTTGAAAAGTCAGTGCGGAACTGAAGTATTTAAATGCACATATTTTCTGATTAGTACATGGTATCCATATTCAGCACCTAACTGCCAAATTCCATTAAAATAGCTTGTATAACTAGCGTGATATAAGGTGCTAAAATTTTCAATCATTTAACCCTTTAACGACTTAAGGCAAGTATGTTTGCCAGAACCCCATTTGCTTAAATGAAAGTTTTACTAACCCATATTACTTCGATCTCGTCGTACTTTTATTTTGAAATTATTTCGCGAATTTAGACCAGGTCGTTAAAGGGTTAAAAGTAAGAGTGTCGTCTATTTGATAACACAAATTTTAATTACGAAATTGCTCTATCGTGTCTGGTTTTTATAATATCTTGATCTAAATGTTTTAAAAACAAAATTTTTCCGTTATTTTCTAAGTTCTTTTTCAGAATATATTGACTTTCGAAAGTAAATCTTTTTCTTGAAAGTTTAATTATGTTCCTTTAGAACACTTTTTGAATTATATTGATATCTTTCTTTTTCCCCGAAAATGCCAACCCAAAAGTTAGAAAGTGGAAAATACAATTTTCATATCACATGAATGGTATAGTTGCTTATATACAAACCCTTCAGTTCTCGGAACTAGTACCGAACTATCGAAATTGCTAGCTACCGCTACACAGAGAAAAATACGCATCACCACTAAATTTCAAACATAAATTACCTAACGTTTGAACTATTTGATGGGTCCGTAAATTAATATTTACAAATAAAATTCATTTGAATAATTAAATAATATTTACTCCAAATTGCCTGCATTTGACTTTATGTAGAGTAAATTATACTTTCAGAAAAAAATGTGTGACCATTTTGAATTTATGATTCTAGTAAAAATTATTTTATTTTCTTCACGCACAAAAATGAGTGTTATAATTTTTACTCCACTCAAGAAAGGTAAATATCATAAAAATATGTAATCATTTTGACTTTTACAATTTTCGAAACAATTTCTATTTTTTGACAGACATTTGCTTCATATACAAATTTTATAGCTCTTCGTCATGCGTCAGTGGCGCAGGAGGATGTGTATCTGCGTATCACACGGACGGGTCAGGGTTCGTACCCTAGTGCAGTCACTTTTTTTTTTTTGTGTGTTTTTTTAAAATATTTTTTATTGTTATCCAACAAAAAGTATCCAAAGTGCATTTCTGATAGCGGGAACAAAGCGCATCCAAAGGGCATTTCCATGTAGCAGCGAGCACGAAACGTTTTCGATCACATTTTTACATACAAAACAAAATAAGTCAATAAGACGGCTTTGTAAGAGCGCAAGGATGAAGCAGTGGTCTAGCGACTGCCACTGCTTGAGGGTTGCACCAACCTAGACTTCCACGGTTCAACTCCTGCCCAAACCAAACACAAAGTTTTTCAACTTGCAGTTTTTCAATTATAATTAATTTAGTAAAATAAAAATAATCATACATAATTACGACAAAAATAGACTGATGAGTCTTTGTGGCAAATGACGTAAAACTTCAATCAAAAATTAATTTGTTAAATATTTTTATTGTCATTCAAAATGCATCCAAAGAGCATTTCTGGTAGCGGGAACGAAGCGCTTCCTTCCAATTACATGCCAATGTTAATTTCAGCGCTTTTGGATACGAGAAAGATGCGCTTCACTGCTGCTTTAGAGCGCTTCAGAAGCGCTATTGATGCGCTCTATTCCCCAATGGGTACCTGTGGTACTTGTGGAATTTAATCTCGTTTACTCTGGGCATCTGCTTGCATTACCTGTGTAAATCGGGGCTAAAGAGGGCGATTTTTTTTCGAATTTTCTTTAGTCTTATTTTGTACTTATGTAGCTCTTCTTCAAGTGTTGTTTGGAAATTCACAACAATTATATAAGTATAACAACAACAACAATAAATAAGATACAAAACAACTTAATCACATTACGTTATTTACTTGCTATCGCACAAGAGCACACACTTCCACAACACACATTCCCACACACAATGATAACTTAGCAAGCAATGTTGGCAACCCTAGCAATCAAGTTAATGCAATTAAGTTTTGTTACTTTAATGCCCTGTAGTGTGTTGTAAAGTATGAGTGAAAAACCAACACATAAAATACAACATTTGCCTGACAAACAAGAAAGTGTAGAAAATTAAAAGAAAAACAGAATGTCTAGTGTAGGTGTTACAGGATAAACGAAAAGGTGTAAAGCAAAGTTAAGTTAACAATGATGCAAGATAACAGAAAAGCTTTAATTAATTGAGCTACAAAAATGTTACTGGAGTGATGAACGTACCACAAATGATTAGATCAGAGTAAAACACTGCATCTATCATCCAAAAATTCCACCTCATTAAGCAAACCTTACGCTTGCAACACTTTATTAACATTTTATAGCAAACTCCTAACTCACAATGAAATACAGAGTATTTCGCACAACAATGCATTTCAAATTATAAAAAACTTTAATTATAACGCTGATTTTTTCAACATCTCTTATGGAGCCATAGAATAAAATGAATTAAAGGTCACCCATACAACTTGTTGCCCTGTTTAGCTCAAATGTAATATTTTATTTAATTTTATTGTATGTTATTATTTAGAAATTTTTACAAAATTTCAACATCAAAAATGCAATTCAATTAAATCAAAATATCACATACCAATTCATACACATGTATGTATGTTATGTATGTATGCATCACACACTCCATAAAACTGTGTAATTATGTATGACATCGATGCCAATGTCGCCCGTCAGTGTAGAATTTATGCATTAATTACGTATCTTCACTATACATTACAAGGCACAACGCATAATTAAATTTGAACCAATAGCGGAAACTGCACAGATTTTATAGCGAATACACCAAACACACACGTAAATGGGTAATTCGTTGTCAAACAATTAAAAATTGACATTTTACTTAAGTTGAAGCTTCATCAATATTTTGAAGTGAAACTGCTTTGGCCGCATTAGTTATCTTTACATTAATACACAAAACAATCATTTGTCCTATCTTTTTTACTATGTTCAAAATGGACCACGATTTTGAATTATACACCATTAGAAAGGTATTTGTGTGTAAATATGCACAAAGTTAAAATCATTTTAATATTTTGCCACTACCTACGCTAGGTAAAATTAAATGCAAATTTTTCAAAATTAACGACGACAAAATATGCGGTCACACAGAGCTAAAAAGAGGATACAGCACAGCGAGAAAGACAAATTTGTCATTGTAGCAGGGATGATAAATGAGCTTTTTTATTTTGTACTTAATAGCAAAAAAGTATTAAAACTGTAAAAATATTACCAAAATTATTTAATACATTTGACCATTAGGCAATTCTAGTTGTGATAAAATTTGTTAGATAAGAGCCACAGCAGTCTTGGTCTTAGCCTTGATCTTGATCTTGATCTTGGAGATTGAGTCTTGGTATTGGTCTTAGTTTTGATATTGAGTCTTGGTCTTGATCTTGGGCATTAAGTCTTGGTCTCGATGTTGGTCTAGAAAAATTGTGTTATTATTATTTATTCTAAAAAAATTTCTAAAGATTAGCCGTGTTCACGATCCGGAGCATTTAGACTTGCAAAGTAGCAAAATTGCAATAATTTCCACTTGATTGTGAGCAATATTAAAAGTATAAACATTGCAAGCTACGAGAAAATTTATTTCTCTGAGAAATTCGTATGAGCAAAGAGAACGAGAGCATAAACAAAAAATTCTTATTTGAAAACTGACGTGATATTTTTATGCTATAGGTTTTTAGTATAGAAAATGTAAATGCAAATGTAAATTCAATCCCTTATATTTTGTTGTTGTATAGCAAAATTTTTCAACACCTATTTACAAATGCTAGGATGCAAGACCTTTTCCACCGGATCGTGAACATGGCTATTGTTCAGAAGTCAAAACAGTCTTGGTCTTGATGATCATGAAATTATATCGGAGCCTTAGTCTTAGTCTTGGTCTCGAAAATTGCCAAGACCAAGACGAAAACTAATTTTTATTTACAAATGGTGGCCTCTAGCGGACAAACGGTTAGCTGAGGTAAAGGGATCATCAGAAAGAAAATATAGTGGATAGCATTTGATAACATTTCATTCAGTTTTTAGTATACCTATAATATCTCGTACTCACAAAAAATCGTTTTTGACTAAAATTGAAAAATACCTCAAATTTCAGGCTAAAATGCGCAAGGAAATCACAAAACAATTTGACGTTCTTGGCCTTGATAGTTGCGTTCTTTATCCACTTAAATGCTTATACCTTGACAAAATATGCAAAATATATAAAAACTCTCATATCTCGCGCAACTGCAAAAGATTTCAGTTCGGAAGATTTCGCTTGAAAGCTTTTGGTATATTTTACTATTGTTTTTAATAAATGGCGCCCTCTAACGGGCAAACTACTACTGGGGGCCTTGGAACATTGATTTGGAAGAAAAACTATAGCACAACAGACTTTCTATATTATTGGGGTCGAAAAAATCTGTTTGACTCTTTCATCCTGAGTTATAGCAAAGTAACCGTTTTAAGAATCAAAAAATTTAAACTGCTTTTAGGACTTCCAGAGGGCAAACTGTTCACTATAGATCAGTGGGAAAAAATCACAGAATTAAGAAAATTTACTCTTTATAAATATTAGAACTGAATTACTAAGACCTTCATTCAAGCACCGGGCGGGTCATCTTTTCGGGGGTTTTGATAAAAATCAAGTAGGATAATTTTTGATGTACTCATTTTTTTTTTTTTTAACTTTACTGCACCCTAACGCCTACCTTCCATATATTCCGAAATTTCCGTTAGTTTGAAATGTTTCTTTTTGGAATCAACGAGCTCAAAACCCACCCCAGTAGTAGTTTTTTCGTGAAATACCTAATCTTTATGTTTTCGAATAATTTTATCCGAAATTTGAAATCAGCGACCTCAAAAACGACCGTAGTCACAATCTTGTCGTAATATAATTTCTTGAGAAATTTGCACGAAATATTGGATCCGTTATTTTTTTTTTTTCGAAAAATCGGTCCCGATTATGGAATCAGCAAGGCCACAATTTTCTTTTGATATAAACATTGTTTGAGAAATTCTTCGTCGTTTTTTTTTCCAAAAATTTGATTACGAATTTGGACTCGCCGACCTCAAATGATAAAAAATTTTTTTCAGAAAATTTTTGTGCCGCCATTTTGTTTTTGAAAAATGAGTTCCAGATTTGGAATAAATAAAAAAATAGGCAGGTTAAACTTACATCCGGCTAGAATCACATTGTAGGCCACTGTGCGGCATCGAATAGCCCAAATCTTTTTCATTATATTTTACCTTTCAACTTTACCAATTAGATCATTACTTTCGGAGATATCCTCCATTGAAGTAAAGGTAACGCAAATCCATGTGAAGTACTACATTTAATGTGTATGGAGTGAAAATACCTTTACTTCATTCGATGACGTCTCAGAAAGTACTTATCTACTGGGAAATGTAGGGAAGAAGCTTGATGTAAATGGCAAATGTAAGTTAAAATTTTTTCTGGATATACGCCATATGTCTGCAAATGGCATTTTCTGCAGTTAAGAGGAAGGATAATGCGGATCACTGACCTGTATCTACAATTAAAATTTTACGTCTCAAATTCTTATACTGTGCTTAAAAAAAAAAACACTCACTCGCTTTAGACCACCATTTCATAAATTTTACTTTTTTAATAGAAAATCAAACAAAACACCACTATCTTTTTTAAGCCTTTTTCTTCAAAACAGGGTATTGGCTAGCCAAAGAATCCCCCAAACGACTACAAAACACACGCGTGCAAATATAGACATGCAAATTTGAACATAGTGGCACTGAAATTGCATATGTACGTCGTTATAGCGCGTACACAAAAACATGTCCGTACACAAGAAAAAAAAAACTATAATTAAATATTTGTGCAAATATTTGTGCAAACATGTGTGTTAGTAGTGTCTGTGCGCGTTAATAATGTATGCGTGTATACGAACGCATATTTACTAATAAATATGTATGTGTACGCGCTCATATTGCTGCACACTAAATTGTTAGCACACTAAGCTCTTATATCTGTGTGTTTGTTGGACAGCACGGTCAGTTTGTCGTAAAGTTGGTTGCCTGGTTAGAAATACCGTTGTGCGCTACCCAACTCCGCAACACGATCAGAAGAAAAACCGCAAACCATAATTAGCTGCGCTATGGTAGCATCGTTGGTTGCCGGTCGGTGACTATGAAACCAGAAACCATTTTAGCGGCAACTTGCATACACACACAAGCACACAAAGACATGCTCGTACAATGTGCGTTGTTTATGGAGTAGGCGGAAATTGTCGCCATATTTTTTTGTGTCGGAAATCGAAAACTTTGCTTTGTGGCCAAAGAGCACTTTGTTAAGCTCGGGTTTTTTTTTGCGCAGTTTCAGATTTGCTTGAAATAAAAGGTATAATTAACTCCATCACTTTTTTCACCCAATCAAATTGTTTTTGCATTTTGTGAATTGAAATTTCTAAGGAATAAAATATGTATTTCACGCGTTAATCAACTACAAAGAAAAAATACTTTTACAATTCGCGACCTTAAAACAACAGGGTTCTAACTGACATTTTTTGTGAAATTCAGTTATATATTGCTTCGTACTAAATAGACTACGTTCTTTCGATTACCGCTACTCAAATATTTCTATCTCGTATGGTTTCTGAGATAATTAATGAAATTGAGACGCACAAGATTATATCTACATATAATATTATTCAAATTAAAATTAATTTCGCAAAGTTCTAACTGCCAGATAGAACTTTGTGCTTCTGTAAGAGAGCAAGCAAATTAGATAAAATCGTGTAATTTTGGTTAAACAAGCCCCGATTTTGAGCCGGCATGGCTTATTTTCTTAGTAATTGAACTTAGAAAAAACAAACACTTAAGATTTATGCAATTTTTGAAAAAAGGTCGAAAAACGGTTTTGGAAAATTGAAGATTTCGAATCAAAAGTAGCCGTTTTTGATAAACTTGCCATCCCTGAGTTCGAACCTGGCATCAGAGTTGCTATATCTTACATTGTTTCCGAGATATCCTACCCCAAATGTTAAAAAATTATCAAAAACACCATTTTTGAGGTCCTATAGGAGACGTATCAAATTGTTGAACTCTTTTCTATTGAATGCAACATTTTAGTACTATTCTTCGTCTTCAAAATGAGCTACAAACTGGTCTTATGTGATTTTTTTTTTAAAAAGTTATACTCGCTTTAAATGATACATAAAAGTATGTCAATTTTTCAAAAACCCTTTTTCGATCTTTTTCAAAAACTGCATAAATCTTAAGTGTTGGTTTTTTGTTAGTCCATTTACTAACAAAATAAGCCATGTAGGCTCAAAACCGGGCTTGTTTAACCAAAATTACACGATTTTAACTAATTTGCCTGATCTCTTACAGAAACACAAAGTTCTATCTGAAAAAAAAAAAAAAAATATCTTACAGAAACACAAAGTTCTATCTGAAAAAAAAAAAAAAATATCTTACAGAAACACAAAGTTCTATCTGGCAGAAAGAACCTTGTTTCCCAATTTCAATTCCCGAATCGTTTAGCAACAAAGTTCTGTCGATTTTTTTAAACTTAAATTCCTTATTAATTAGACAACGTATTTTAATTATTTTAGTAGCAATGAAATCCTCGCTACAATCAAATGCTTGTAATATCAATAATATTGTGATTAAAATCAATTCATAAAAGTTATACGACACGAAATATTCAAACATAGATTTCTCGAAAGTGATGTGAGTGTACATAGAACCCTGTTGTTCTAAGGTCGCAAATGTTGAGTTAAGTATTGTGTGCACAGATTTCTATTAAATACAATCTTTCACGATGACTTTAATTTCATTCTACGATATTCACGAACTACAATGATTTTGCATCCAAAATCTTACAGATAAACTTCCTTGGTAGGTAGGTTCCCGGACCGTGTGTTCTATCCATCCCCATTTGAGTAGGTCAACACTGGCAACTTAATATGGGCAACTGCTTTCATTTTGATGAATACAGCGTTGAGACATTAAGCGAAATAATCTAAGCAAAATAACATATGTGGCGTGAATGCAAAAACAATGTGGTGTATGTAAATTGGAAACTTTAAAACTTGAACAAATATAATGATGGACGACAACAGGCACAAAAAATAAATAAAACTAGTAAGGGTGTAACTATTGGCTTGCCAAAAAATAAATACCCTACACTGCAGTATTTTGAAAATTTTGCTTATACGGGAGGTGCCACGCTCTCTTGTCTGAGTTTGTCTAGTTTTAGCTTAGAGCGTGCATTTATAGACTTAAGTATTTGATTGAAATTTAGTTGGATTATCTCAAAAAACTCTTTCAGTATAGCATTTCGAAACTTGTGCTTACATGGGAGGTGCCACGCCCCCTTGTCTGAATTAACCCAACTTTTGTTGAGAGCTTGCACTTATAGTTCTTAGTGTCTGAGTAAAATTTGGTTCGATTATCTCAAAAAACGCTTTCAGTATAGCGTTTTAAAGCTTTTGCATATATGAGAGGTGCCACGCCCTCTTGTCCAAATTTGCCCATTTTCTTAGAGCTTGCGCTTACAACTTGTAGTATTTTGTGTGTTTTGGTTGCATTGTGGTGAATAATACTCCTAAAGTAGAATTTTGAATACTAGAGTTCGCCTTGTGGCCGAAATTCGACCATTTCGATTTGACCACAAAACAAAGGATAAAGTTTTTATACCCTTCCTTGGTCGATAAAACACAAAAAGCTATTCATATTCTTGCTTAGGGTTCAGGTTATCTGCATCGGTGCAGCAGCTAAGTTGCAATATCGTACTTTCCATTTAGAGGCGTGTAACTCCTACTAAAGAGCAAACAGTTTTTGATATCTTTCTATACCAAAATTCATAAAAATCAATCATGCTATCGTGCTATATAGTGCTAACTCTATATCTATACCAAATTTCATAAAAATCGTATGCAGTATTTTCGCCGTGAGAGCGTTTTTTCCATTTAGAGGCGTGGCACTGTCCACTGAAAATATAATGGTCATGTTATCGTTTCTTAGTGCCAATCCTACCTCCATACCAAATTTCGTTGAAACCGATGCTGCGGTTTAGCTGTGAGAGCGTTTTTTCCATTTAAGGGCGTGGCACCGCCCACTGAAAAACATAATGGTCATATTATCGTTCCTTAGTGCTAACTCTACCTCCGTACCAAATTTCGTTAAAATCGATGCAGCGGTTTAGCCGTGAGACCATTTTTTTCATTTAGGGGCGTGGCACCCCCCACTGAAAAATATAATGGTCATATTATCGTTCCTTAGTGTTAACCCTATCTCCATACCAAATTTCGTTAAAATCGATGCAGCGGTTTAGCTGTGAGAGCGTTTTTTCCATTTAGGGGCGTGGCACCGCCCACTGAAAAACATAATGGTCATATTATCGTTTTTTAGTGCTAACTCTACCTCCGTACCAAATTTCGTTAAAATCGATGAAGCGGTTTAGCCGTGAGACCATTTTTTTCATTTAGGGGCGTGGCAACGCCCACTGAAAAACATTATGGTCATATTATCATTCCTTAATGCTAACCCTACCTCCGTATCAAATTTCGTTAAAATCGATGCAGCGGTTTAGCTGTGAGAGCGTTTTTTTCATTTAGGGGCGTGGCACCGCCCACTTTAAAAAAAATATATAAACCTATGCACTGCTCCTCTTCACAACCTTTCCAACAAAAAAAAAATCAAGCAAATCGGTTGAGATTTAGGTATAGAAACAGGGACCTAACCGATTTCGTTTGCCTATTTATATATAGATATTTTTTGTAATGGCCGATTTCGCTCATTTTCAATCCCCCGAGTTAACTTTGACAACGAAGGCAGTGTACCAAATTTCATTGAATTATCTTGCTCAGTTTTCCCAAAAAAATGTACTTCCACACACAGCCAGCCAGTCAGACGGACATGGCTATATCGACTCAAGACAAAGACAAAGTGAATATACCCTGGGTGTAGGGTAAACAAATTTACCCTTACTTATCTTTCGACGATGAATACAAATCTACGGTAAGAATGGCTGTAAAATTTGGAGATATCCATTCTTGAGGTTGCGGAAAACACTATTTTAGGCAAGAAAAAGTGTAATTCCATTTTTTGAACGGCAGCGAATAGCCATTAACTACCTTATCAAACAATACTTTCTTTTTTTTCAGCAAGACCCCACGTTTCCTCGCTCACCCAGTGCTTCTTGTTCGAGGGTCGAAACCCAAGTATTTTTTCACTGGAGTTTAAGAACGCCGTCTGAACTGCCCTCCACGATGTTTCAATACTTCCACCACAATCGAAAGGAACTGCTTTAAGTTCTTCTACGAAAGATCTGCGTATTTCGTCGTTCTTAAGCTTAAGCACGTCGAATTTTTTTGCTACAGATTGCTCGCTGGGAATGACCGCGACGAGAAGATAGTGGTCGGAGCCTATGTCAACGGCCCTCTTTACTCGTACGACTCCTTCTCCATTTTCTGCTAATGCAGAAGTGGTCGATTTGGTTTTCAGTGATGTTGTCTGGAGATAACCAAGTAGCTTTATGGCATTTTTTGTGTGGGAATGGCGTACCTCCAACAACAAGACCGGCTGCACTGCAGGCGTCAATGAGAAGCTCTCCATTGTCGTTTCTCGCACCCAAACCATGTCTTCTAATCACGTGCTCAAGGTTAAGGTTTTCTGAGCCTACTTTGGCATTTAAATGGCCTATAACCATTATGATGTCGTTCTTGTGAGCACTGTTTATTGCTGCAGCGAGTTGGCTGTAGAATTCATCTTTGGTTTCTCTCTCTGTCAACTCGGTGGGCGCGTATGCTTGGAAGATGGTAATATTTCTTGCGGGGGTTTGAAATCTGCACCAAATGAGCCTTTCGATTACAGGTTTTCATTCCATGACTGCCTTTACTGCGGTTTTACTTAACAAAAATCCAACTCCATCCCTGTGAATGTCATTTTGCGCTCTACCGGAGTATAGAAATATTTCGCCGTCAGAAAGTACACATTTGCCGGCACCGTTCTACACTACACTCGCTTAATTCCAATATCTCAAGGTTGAATTTGTGGAGATCTCTTACGGCTTGGTTTGTTTTGCCTGGTTCATTAAGAGTTCGTACATTCCAAGAGCCGATGCGTGTTCGAGTCGAAAGAATTTTGAAATTTTGACGAACCATATTGGTTCCAGTTATAGGAGTATCATTCCTGACTATGCATGTTTCTTGCACCTCCAAATCAGATGTGCATGCTGCCGAGGCAGGTGGATTAACCACACTCTGGTGGGTAACACTTAGAGAGTTGTTTTTCATCGTTTTTCGATCCATGCTTCATTAGTATAATCTTCTCTGCGCAGTAAGTTATAAGCTTAAAGCTGGATCCGGCAAGCGCTGCAACTATAGTGGCCAAATTCACTTTCAATTTCAGCCGCCCAATCTGGAACAGACGCTGACCTGGGAGCCGCCCACTTTGGGTCAGACGCTTTAGGATTTCGACAAGATGTTTATTTTAAGGCGGCATCGGCTCGCCTTGTTAGTGCCAGTTACGGGCCTTGTGAATTTTTCTCTCGAGGCGCAACGCTGTCCAACGCTACGCCCTTCCACACCCTGGCTGGTCACCCGCTTTTAATCGACTTTTACGACAGGCATGCTTACCTCGGGCATATTCTGACCCCTTACCCAGTAAGAATTATTTCACACTGTAATAAGACGAGAAACACTTTTATGCCTATAAATTCGCTTGTAAAAAATATGAATTCCACACCCAACAACTGCCATTCTCTAACAAACTGATAAATATCAAAATGATTCACATCGGCTGATGATTTGATGAAAAAATAGTCAGAAGATCTTAAATTTCTTCTGGGAACATTACCCGTACTATCGTAAATTTTTATTTATTTTATTTTTTTAGTACTAGTTATATGTATAAACTCAATCTTGCAAAAAAAAAAAAAAAAAAACCTTTTTAAATTCTGAGCTCAAATATTTTCTTTTCAGAAAATTCTTAAATGTCTCTCCTTGAACCTTATTTAAAAAAAAAATACATATGTTATCCTTTATCTAATGTTATTCTGTATTTTTTGCTTGTTTCTTCCTCGCACAGGTTATTGAAACGCATTTTTAGGGCGTCATCGAAAACAAATTGAACTGAAGCCGTTAACAGTTTTAATATGCCCGAGAGCAGAACAGACACAGTAAAACACAGCAACGGCAACACTCTCAGCCACCATAGCGACAACAGTGCAGAAAAACCAATTTAAATACCAACAACAATGGCAATATTTAGCAGCAACGACAACAACATCAACAACAACAACAACAAGAAATCATGTAAAGTGTTAGTATCGTAAGCTTTGAAATAACAATCAAAACAGGCTTAACTACTTTGACAACATGCAAATGGGGGATATCAGAAAAATAAGTTTGAACAAGTACTAAATACGCTTTTTCATGCTACTACTTTTTTTTTGTATTTTTCGTACTTTTTATGATTCCCACTTTTTTTTGTGTTTTTCAATTCTATTGTTAAGATGGGTCTTTTTTGTAGCTTTTCTTTTTTTATTTCTTTTTAGTTTTTGCTCAATTTTTGTTTTTCATTATCCTTTTGGTAGCACGTTATCCTTTCTTTGTGCGCGCTATTGCTTGAGTTGTTCGTACAGTGTTTGATTTCCAGAAATTTGCAATCAGTTTTTGTTTCAGTTAAAGCGGCAAACTCTTATATCATATCGCTGCAGTACTATCATAACTGAAAAAAACCTGTTTTTGATATTAGTACACAGTAAAAATTTTATTTTAATTTTCTAACCAAAAAGTATTTATATAGAACAATGCCAAAAAAAAGTACTAATTTTAAACTATTTTGGAATAAATTTTATACTTTTCTGGAATAAATTTCAAAATGTTTTGGAAAAATATCAGAATTTAGTACCAAAAAAGTTTTAAATCAATATTAAAGTTAATCAAAACTAAGAAAAGTAAACAATCATTTTTTAGTGTGTAAACAGCACAGCCAAATTCTTAAAGTTTGGAACTATTTCTGGGCAGAGCCCTGCATTCTTAGTTATTTGTTCGTCGAAAAATTTTGTGTTGTGGCATTATTAATGAGACAGAAAGGCAGTTGCTTGCAATTGTCTGTGTTGGATAAAATCGGTGAATGAGTTTTGCCGTTACAGCGTACTTTCCTGTTAGTGGAAAATATGTTGTATTTGAGGCAGCCAAGAGAGGTTGATTGGTTTGCCCTCAGCCTATTTATATAAACTATGAAGTATCGTCGGTGGAAAAATTTTGGACATTCACCTAATCATAAATACACTTCCTCCGAGTGCCGTTTTTTTATATAAGAAAGCCAGAACTTTAAGTATTAAGGCCGAATTCCATATTCGTATGGATACAGAACAAACATCAATTAAAGTGTTGATATTTTTCGCACATCACAATCGGTAAATGTCCAGAAGTTTCGAAAAAAATCTTTATAGTATAAGTAAAAGTATCGAAAAACATTTATAATATATGGGTTTAGGTCCAAAAGTATCGAAAAATATCTAAAATATCGGATAAAATCCAAAAGTATCGAAAAAATCTAAAATATCGGTAAAAGTTCAAAAGCATCGAAAAACATTGAAATGCGTCGAAAAAATCGGCGAAGGTCCAAAAATATCGTAAAACATCTAAAATATCGGTAGAAGTTCAAAAGTATCAAAAATATCGTAAGTCCAAAAACATCGAAAAACATCTAAAATATGGGTTAAAAAGCAAAAATTTCGAAAAATATCTGAAATATCGGCAAAAGTCTTAAAATATCGAAAACATCTAAGATATCCGTGCAGAACGTCGACAGAGTGCTATGAAAACGGTTTTTTGAGAATAAACTTTTCAATTGACATCTTTCAAAGTGTTTCCACGAGTTTTTGGATTTTTGAGTTTGATAGTTTTGAAGGGTAGGTATAACCCTTTTTAAATAGGCTATAATCAAGCTAGGTTTATTTCTTATTTCTATGTCATTACGTGTAATCTTTATATGACATAAATAATTTCCAACCGGTTTTTGAGAAAACTTTTTGTTGAATTCGAGAAGTCAAAAATGTATTTTTCTAAACACAAACCCACAGTTCAAAAACTACAAAAAAAAAGTCTTGAATATGATTTTCTACATATATATTTGATTTTATTGACTCTATACTTGATTTACTAGCGTTAAATGAAACTTTGATTTCTCAAAGTCTCGTCAAAAATCTATTTAATTACATTAATGTCATGTTCTTCAAAATATGTTATCCCCAAAATATTTCTCATACATTTCGTGACAATTTTCAGATGCAATGCCTATGCAATCTGTATGTTTTCTCATGAAACTTCTAGGAGGAGCATAAAATGTCTCCATTTGTCACGATACTTTGCGATGACTTTATCTCTTGGCACGACTTTCCCGATTCTTGGAGTTTCTTATCCAACGACCTTCCTTGAGGCAATATGAAAGAACCATAAACTCATAACAGCCAAGCTGACTACTATCGCTTGGATGCTACTTCTGTTCCTGATCTAGCATTGAAAAAAACTGCCATGTTTCCCATTTGATATGTTGTATAATATCATTTAATTTTGGAATAAGAAACGACTTATGTATTTTGGAACCAATGCAAAAGTGCAGCAATCTATCTGGTTTCTCAGCTATAACTAAATTGTGAGCCCGTTCTATTGACCCAATTTTTTATTATGCATAGGTTCAACCACTTATTTCACTGTTGCAAATGAAAATTTGGCTCGAAATCAAAAAGGAATCTTTTGTACTTATCACTTTGCACTTATGTTATGTCATTACTACATATTTATATATAGTTTGTAACCAAATTCTAACTTTTTGAAGCTTTCTACGATTTTGAGAAAAAGCCAATAATTATTTCGAATCTTGCACTTATCACTTAGCATTTATCTACTGCGCTTTTTATAAAGGCTATAATCTGGTTAGAATTTTTCTTTTTTTTTTTTGTCATTACTCTTTATATTTTGCAAACTTATCGAACTGATTTTTAACAATTTTTTTTTTTTTTTTTTGTTAAATTCAAAGAGTTTCTCAAAAATGTATTTTTCGAAGAAAAAAGTCGCAGAGTTCAAATATTAAAATTCCAGAAATTTTCCAATTTCTGCGTTTCCTCGAAGCACTGTATTTTGCGCAAACTTTTTTTTTATCCATTAAAGCTGTTGTCGCATGACAAATCAAAAATCAGCCGTTAGCAAGAGCAACATCATCTCAATCGGCCCCTCAGCCCCCGGCCTGAGACACAATGCTTTTGTCTGACACTCAATGGCGTGCGGTATCACTAACGACTACGCTGCCAACGCCTCAAGCGCGCGCTATTCTTCTACGCACGCAGCGTTGTAATCGAGATTACAAATCAATAGTTTAAATTTTAAGCCTTTTGTAATTGAAAAAGGTAGCGAAGGAAGAAAAAGGACGAAAAAGCGAGAGCAGCATAACAATGGGCTTAAAATTTGCATCACAATATTTACGCACACATACACCCGTACAAAAGATAAAAGAAAGACCGAAGAAAAGAATGAAAAGCGCAGATTTTTTCATTGCTTCCTGGATGTACATAATCTTCAAAAGGTGCTGTTTTCACACTTTTAATACTCCTTGTGCTCAACAGAGTGAAGTGTTTGAGTTGGGCATATGATGATTTATAAGCTCTGTGTTAAGACAGTTTCGAAGTAAAATATGATTTATTTGATTTCTCTCTTGCAGATATGTAGCTACTCCTTTGTTATTTATGTGAGAGCTATGGATTTTGTGAGAACTATTTTTCAAGAAACTTTTTTTTGTTTTCAAAAACTTATTTACGCCACTTTTTTCTGTATTTCATTTAAAAACAACAATTTTTTATTTAAATTATGCAAATAATATTGTAATATTTTTTGCTAAAGTTTTTAAATCAATAATGACATTCGCCAGTTTTTGGAAAGCTATCTGCGATAAATATATGAGAAAGCAGAAACCTCAAATTCAAATTCATTAAGACCAAAATAAATCGTGTCTAATGAATACTGTTCGCGTTGCAGTCAAATAGTTGCTTGCGACACTCTGGTTGCAACGCGACACTTTGGTTGCAACGCGACTTTTAGTGATTTGATCATGCCCTTTCCACATACGATTGTCAATGGGGCTTTGTTTTGTTGCACTGCCATACCGACATATCAAATGACCATGATCGTGACATGTCGTTTTTGGTTCTGGCACTTGCGATTTTTACCTAGAGTGAGCAGCAGCAAACTTTCCGGGCGAACTTAAATAACTTAAAAATAACTTAGATCTTAAATAAGAGATTAACCTAATTAAAAGAAAAGTGTAAAGTAAATTAACTAAAATAAACTTATAACGATACAAGCAAAATCGTTTCGAGTGTTTTTTGCATTTTTCCTGAGACGGCACGCAGCACGCGGTGTGGCGGAGCACCTTTTAGTTTTCGTTTGGCACAATCTATTCTGGCGGCCGTCAGTTGGCAGTGACTCATTTGGTGAGTTTTTTGCGGCGATTGGCGTGAACAAATACGATCCTTTGCGCTCATTTTGATTTAGCTCAACGACGCTTTCCAAACTAATAGATATCCATCCGTATTGGCCTATAGCAAGTGATCTTTTATCTACCACGCCCTCAGATGCCGGCAAGGAGTTACCATTGAAAACAATATTAATCCAAAGGAAATGAGCATTTCAAGAGCAGACTCAAGGATTAAAACCTTTATGATTGGACCACCGTTTGAATATTGAAGGTTGACGAAAAAAGAAAAAACAATTAAACGGTTGCAAAATCATCACCATGGAATGCAATGGCATTATGGTAATTCAACGTTATGGAAACTCAAGGAATATATAGATAATAATGTAAAGAGAGAAGAAAATGCGAGTGTGTACGTAAAACGATTGGAGAAATCAAAATGAGTGCGGAATTTGATTGGAGAAGCCTTAATAATATATAATTTAGATGATTTTAATTGTCCTAATTTAAAACAACTACTTATATACTAAAAATTAATATCGCTATAAATACTTGCGAATATCATACAAACCTTTATACCTGTGCTGAAAAAAATTTTATTTTGTTAAGAAATTTTATTATTTATTACATAAATAAAGAAAATTGTCCTAATTGAACCAACGATGAATCTTAAAGTTTTGTGTGAAAAGAAAATTGAACCTTCTGCTTTGGTACTTGTAAGCAATAAGCCGCTCAAGTTCATATTCCTATGCTAGTTCCAGAAATCTTCTACTACTTTCAGGGTCTTGAATTGCTTTAATCCGTTTGGAATCTGTCAGCATGCCATCACTTGAACATTAATATTCAAAATATTTTATTTTATTAACTCTATACTAGAATTACCGCGTTTAAATAAGACATTGATTTCTATCGGTCTCTTAAAATCTCTATTTGGATTAAAGTCATTTTCTTCAAAATACTCGTATATCATCCCCAAAATATTTTCACGTTCATTTCTTGACAATTTTCAGATGAAATTCTGATGTGCGAAATGAAAGAATATTTAAATCATAAGTTTGAAACGGTACTCTAAGAACCATAAAACGCTTGGATGATTCATCCAGTTCTATCTGCCAGAACCTTTCTCCTTTGAGATTATGCACTGAAATGGCGTATTTTTTGGGATGCAGACATAAGCGTAGCAATCCATCTGGTTTATCAATCATAACTAAATTGTGAGGCAATTTATATGACTCATTTTTTTATTATGCTTAGGTTTAACCATTTTGATACACTGTTGCAAATGAAAATTTGGTTTCAACTCAATAAGGTAAGGAAGGTTCGCCTTCTTTTTGTGACCGTTCTTATACCTCGTGCGTATGTGGATTACAAATTCAACTCAAAAATCAAGTCACTTCCCAACAGAAAATTTCGATGCGCATCCCCAAGATGCAATAGCGATGCGCATCCTTCTCGCATCCAAAGAGCTGATTTGTATGCGCATATTTTCTGCGCTATAGGTAGCGAGAGCGAAGCGCATCCAAAGAGCATTTCTGGATGCGAGAGCGATGCGCATCCAAAGAGCATTTCTGGTAGCGAGAGCGATGCGCATCCAAAGAGCATTTCTGGATGCGAGAGCGATGCGCATCCAAAGAGCATTTCTGGTAGCGAGAACGATGCGCTTTCGGTCACGTATTAACGTACAAAACAAAATAAATCAATAAGTCGTCTTCGTAAGAGCGCGATGATAGAGCAGTGGTCTAGCGACTGGCACTGCGATTGAGAGTTGTAGCAACCGTGAGGTCCTCGGTTCAACTCCGGCCCAGACTTAACACAAAAGTTTTCAACTTGCAATTTTTCAATTAGAATTAATTTAGTAAAATAAAAATAATTATAATTACATCAAAAAAAAAAAAAAAAATAATAATAGTCTGATGTGTCTTTGTTCACGAAAGACGTAAAATTTCAATTAAAAATTAATTTTTTAAATATTTTTATTGTCATCCAAAATGCATCCAAAGAGCATTTCTGGTAGCGAGAGCGATGCGCATCCAAAGAGCATTTCTGGATGCGAGAGCGATGCGCATCCAAAGAGCATTTCTGGTAGCGAGAGCGAAGCGCTTCGTTCCAATGACATGCCAATGTTAATTTCAGCGCTTTTGGCAACGAGAGAGATGCGCTTCACTGCTGCTTTAGAGCGCTTCAGAAGCGCTATTGATGCGCTCCATTCCCCATTGGGTTGTGATGACATGAAGTAACTCATTTACCATTTATCAAGCTAATGAGATACTTCTATAAGCTGCCGCTCCTCGAATGAACCTTATCTCAGCATTTTTTAACATAGAAACAAATTTTTATTTTTTTCGAATCATTTCCGCCTAGCTTAACCTATACCTGCCAAAATCTTTCTTCTATGAGATCTACCACTAAATAAACTGCCATGTTTCTCATTTGATACCTAATATTAATTGATTTTGGAATGAGAAATGGCTCATATTTTTGAAATCTAGACATAAGCGTAGCAATCCATCTGGTTTCTCAATCCTAACTAAATTGTGAGTCCATTTATGTAGATGATTTAGTTTGTTTTATTTTGCTTCGGTTTAATCACTTTGATCTACTATTTCAAATGAAAATTTGGTCTCAAGTAAAAATAGAAAGGAAGGTTCACCAAGACCAAGAGAAAGACCAAAACAGTCTTTATCTTGGTCTTGAAATTATATCAGTGTCTTAGTCTTAGTCTTGGTCTCGAAAATTACCAAGACCAAGACCAATTTTGTCCATCACTAGTTCCAACAGTACAAAACTCTTGTTTCGAACTTCTTTACTAGACTAGTGTTGAAAAATTTCTACTGATATAAGCACTGTCATGTAAGTTTTATCTTACAATTTGTGACAAATTAGCAAATTCTCTCCATAGGCAAATTGGTTTCGCGTACTCCATATTACAATAAGTGAAATCTATATTCACATTCCTGCACCTTCTTGTGGGATATTGCAATTTTCTAAATGATGTTTAGATCGTTACGTTCTAATGAAATCTAGTAGAAACAGTTGTAATTCTAGAATGAAAAATAAGCAATCACTGCGTCCTAATCCCAAACAAAAGCACACTATATATCTAACTACTTATTATATAACTAAAAACAAAAACTGACAAGGGTAGATTAGTTCTAGAATTTAGGGTCTATAAAGCCTATTGTTAAAATCTCGAAAAGACTTAATGAAAGTCATTCCATATGCGAATGTCAGTATGTTCCTTGGATGGTAGACCACCCCCTCCGAAGAACGATACAAAAGTGAAATATCACTGTGGCATGGCATACATTCTGCTGTATTCCCTTCTTTAAGTATTACACAATCTGAAGGATACTGAAATTAATCCATGTTTTCTATTCAACAAAATTGACAGTTTTGGTCTTTGTTTAGAAACACTGGGCATAATCGATTAATGTAGCTAAGCTATTGCCCAGAAAGCCCATTGCTTACGTCAAGTTTTATAAGGCAGAAATATGTCGAAGAAGTTGTGTTGATGATCTATTCCTAGTGATCTTATTATCAATTTCATTCCCTTCAATGCCTTTATTCGATCAGTACTTAAAGGCACTCTCAAACTATCATTACAATAATTTTGCAAGCGCCACTTTGCTATTGATAGAATATAGATGTTTATTTCATATGAAAGAAATCTTTCATAAGAATCGCGTTTACTTTCCCCTAAACCACTAAGTTTTCTTGGCTCAAACAGTCTGACCGCATATACACCAATGCCAATTCTCCCATACGTTTTGGAGCCATCTGTGTATCATTGCTGTGAATCACCAACATATAGTGGTTGTTCTATTTCTCAAGCATTTTTGTTGGTGGAATGTAACTTGAAAGTTGTATGGAAAGTTGTCTTTGGTTATGCAGTAATTAATGATGGTAATGGCACAGTTCATATTGGTGATCCCCACTTTTGCGAGAGCGGAATTTACGTTAGCCCACATTCATTCCGCACTTCCTTCCTTACTTATCTCTAAATGAAAAAATAATAAGCCAAGCGCTACTTCCAGGGTAGCTATCGATGTGGTTTTCATAGTTTCTATTACTGAAAGACCGTACTCGTTCTTTGCAATCTAAAGAGTTTTACTGGCTCCGATCTTTATTGCAAATTTTTATACCACACAAGTGGATCAGCCAATTTTTGTATTTATGCAGAGGCCAAGTTATGGGCAGAATCCTCAATTTTTTACAAGAAAAAAATTATTTAATTTTATATATCTTTATTGATGTATATTTTAATCAAAAGATAACATAAAAATATCTATTTTATTCCGAATTACTTTGGAGAAAGCGTATATTTGCGAATTGAATACTTGATAATTCGCAAACCCACCCATAGTGGATGCTCTTTCCATTAAATTTATCCTAAGCATTAACCTGGCTTCCAATGTATTCATTATCAGTACATCGGCAGTCAGGTTAAAATCAGCACCAAAAATTTTATCGGGATGTTCTCGCATATATTTTTCGCTGGCAACATCCGTGAGGTGATTTATTACAGCTTCAATAATCTCCTCACGAAATGTTGGGTGGCCATACATTGTCAGCCACATATCCTCCAGCTCAACGGCAGAAGTTACCCGGCTCATGCTACTCTCAATGATGTTGTTGTTCTGGATTATGAAATTGTACATCTATAATTAAAAAACAATAGGATGAAGTTTTATCAATAAAAAAATTTTATATACGCAATAGTTACCTTTGCTTTCTCAAAATTTCTTCCTTTATACAACTTTGTAGTTTGTTTGTCCGTAAACGAATAAGGTTTATATGAATATTTATTTTTAAAATCACTTCCCCTCCACATTATTTGAATTATGTTTTTTTAAAAAAAAAAGGTTTTTTAATGTTTGTGGTTTCCCAACTAGCATATTTTTAATCATAAAGAAATTGCTTTTAGATGACCTGAACATGACCGTTGTACTAAATCATATTTTATCAATTGCGGTAATGAGGTTTTTTGACGACAAATTTATTTTAAAAAACAGCATATTTTTACAAGTGCTTAATGAGTGTAGAATACGTATGAGTTGATATGCGGTTTCACAACTAGCGTACTATAAACATTAATATGCTTTTGATGACCTGAACATGTCTACAGTAATAATTCACATTTTATCAATTGTGGTATTAGAGTGATAAGCCAAATTTCTCATAGTCGTTTTAATATTTTTTTTCCACCGAAATTGTTCGCCCACCGCAAAATTTTCATATGAAATGATGGGGATTTTAGTATATTGCATTCAGAAAAAACCAACCATCAGTCAACAATCATGGTAAGCCCACAATTTTTAAATTTTATTTTATACATTTTTTATACATTTTTTACTTTTTTCTTTTTTCAGGATGTAACTAAAATTTTTAAAAACTGCAACAAGTCGAAGAGGAACATCA
This sequence comes from Calliopum simillimum, assembly GCA_951812925.1. Taxonomy (NCBI): domain Eukaryota; kingdom Metazoa; phylum Arthropoda; class Insecta; order Diptera; family Lauxaniidae; genus Calliopum; species Calliopum simillimum. Next base: position 31,376,126 of record OX638371.1, read on the forward strand.
GTCCGAAAGTCTGAAACAATATCAAATTAAATTCGCAAAGAGAATAGTGAAAAGGGATGGCACTCCAGCCATCATCGTTGAGCTGGACGATTTAGTCCTCTGGCTGCCAAATTCCTTTCTCGATCCCACCGAGATCGAGTTAAGGAAGATAAACGAGGGCAGCTTCATGCTGCTCAAGAAGAAAACGGGGAAATTCGTTCTTGAAAAGGAAAGCTGGGATGAGCGCTCCCAGGATGAGGAATCGGATAAGGAATAAAAGGTAGTACTACATACTAATTTTTTAATTAAAAATACATTTTTTATTTTCAGAATAATGAAGAATCAATACGGGAACAAGAAGAATGAAACTGCCTGCAAGCCCCCGCAATATATTTTTGAAGTATTTTTTTCTTTTTTATTTATTTATAGTGGAAATTGTTTATATTTTTCTCAAGGCTTTTTAGGATTTTACATTGTATTCTGCTCTAAGGCATTTGTTCATTTTTAACATTTCCTGCATACTGAAAAATAAACTCGTTCTCATAAAATCCGCCAATAATCAGTTGACCTTGATAATCTTTTAGTAAGTATGTAACAGGATTTGTATTGTGTATAACACGAATTTTTAAGATTTCACTACTCCAATTGGGTGTGTATTCTTTATCAAAAATATGTTTGTACTTGCTAATACGAACATGATCACCAATTTTTAGTTTACCTTTTCCAGAAATTTTAATATGATTATAAGCTCGTCTAAGTATGGAGCGTTCATTTTTTTTGGTAACAGAATTTGGTGACATTCCACAATAGTTCTATGTTTATTGTTGTTGTATTGAGCAATAAGGTCCTTATACATATTAATCCATTGATAGTTACCTTGCAAACTAAATTTTTTCCACATCATTTCCTTAAAAGTTCTATTATATCGTTCTACAATAGAAGCTTTCAGTATACTATATGTTGAGTAATGATTTTAATTTCATGTGTCCTCATCAGATTTTGAAAATTTTTATTATAAAACTCTTTACCATTATCTGTTTGCAAGTTTTTTGGTATTCTTTTTTGTGATAAAATTGATTTCATCGCATTAGTAACATCATCACTTCCTTTTGATTTAACGGGGACAACCCAAGCAAACTTTGAAAATGTATCTATTACCGTTAAAATGAATCGATACCCTTTATTATATTTTGAATAAGTTCCCATTTCAACAAGATCTGCTTGCCAAAGATCATCAATACCTTTTGTTATTACTCGTCGTCGATTAAAATTTCTGCGTGCTTGTTTATGTAGTTCCTGAACTACCCGTTCCCGCTCAATCTCTAGTTCCTAGCTCAGTTTTTATTTGTTTAAGACAGGCATGATATTCGCACTTCTCCAATAGTACTTTTTTTAAAAAGCCAATAGTACTTTGGGTACTTTTTCTTTTTGCAGCCTTGGGTATAGGAAATATAGAAAAGAAACATTGCGCATAGTAAATTTATTCGCTTCACCCGCGCGTTATTCGATGAGAGGACTGTTTATTTCAATTTAAATATAACTTATATAGCAATTTTCAAAATCAATTTGTTTTTCAAATTAGATAAGTCTAAATTCAATCGTATTACATATCGATACGTCCAACGTAAAAGTTGATTACTCGAAAGTCGTAGTTTTTAGTTATGATCATTTTTATATTGTTTTCGTTAAAACAAGAAAACCAAAAACAAAAATTGAATATATCCTTTGGAAATCTTACAAACGTAAACACATTACGCATTGAATGCAACTTAACAGTAGGTTCCTATGCCAATAATTCTCTAGTTCCACCTGGCTTTAAAATAAATGAAAAAACACAAAATGTCATTTATTTACCAATGAACTGTCGAGAGATAAGCAACATAACGCTTAAAATCTCAAACCAAGACGGCGATCTAATAAATTTTTGAGGAGAAAAAATTACCGTTAGATTACACTTTAAGCCAGAATAATGCTAATATACAATAAAGATATTATACGGAGAGAACTTGGATTCATTCAGCTGCCAACCTCTCAACAATCAACATTAGAGAAACCTTTGAAGAAGCAATTCAAAAAGTTAATACTTCAAAATAAGGAATATTTGAAATCAATCGGACTACATCTATATCATGACTGAAATACTCGATGTTCTTCAAAAACCCTTACAAGTTGAAAGTATTATAAAAAAGGAATATCATAGTTACTCACCATACTTAAAATCGTTTAACAACAATGATGAGATTCGTATACCAATTCGAAACCAGGATCTGCTTGTATTACCAAGTGAAAGTATGATTTACATTTATGGTTTTATTTCACATGCAGAAAATGCATCTCCAAAAGAAGATGTACAACTTAAAAATAACTTTGTTTCATACTTGTTTGATGAAATTCGCTATGAAATAAATGGGTTTGAGGTTGATCGCACGCGCAATCTTGGTATTGCATCTACTATGAAAAATTTTCTATCATTAAATAAAACTGAGGATGAAGCATTAAAAAATGCTGGTTGGAGTATTTCTGAAAGCTTAAAATTAGAAAAAGGACGTTTTAATTTTTGTGTTCCACTGAAAATGCTGCTTGGATTCGCTGAAGATTATAATACAATAATACTTAATTCTAAACATGAGCTGATTCTTCAACGTTCAAAAAGTGATGAGAGAAGTTATCATTCCGGTGCTAGCACACCTGAGCCATTAAAATTAACAATAGTAGATATAACATGGAAAATACCTCACATACAATTATCCGACTTTACTAAATTGGAAATGTTTAAAAAAATCAACAGCAAAAATTCTATACCAATCTCTTTTCGAAGTTGGGAATATCATGTTAATCCTTTGCTAGAAAAAAGCACATAGGTATAATGGAATGTGAAATTATCGCCACAAAACGAAAAACCTCGATTCATTATAATTGGGCTACAAAAAGCTAAAGTTCTAACCAGTCCAAATACATTTGATCATTGCGACATAACAAATCTAAAAGTTTATCTTAACTCCTTATGATGACTTGAATAGTCACTTTGATATAGGGCGATACGCCATTTTATATGATATGTATTCAAAATTTCAACAAAGCTACTATATGCGCGAATCTCAACCATTATTAGATGTTGTTAATTATAAGAATCTTGCACCTCTTATTGTTGTTGATGTAACTTATCAGAATGAAGCTGTTAAGATTGGCCCCATTGATGTGCGAATTGAATTAGATACATCAAAAGGTATTCCGGAAAATACAACAGCATATTGCTTAGTAATCCATGATCGTGTAATTGAATATTTACCTTTAACCGGTGATATTAGAAAAATAATTTAAATTTATTTAATGTAGTAAAATATGTTATCTTTAAGAAATTTTTTTAAAAAAAAAAACCTAAATAAACAAGCTTAATTTAGTTTGTTTTATTATCGTTTATTTAAATTTTTATTACAGTTTTGCGTAGAGAAAATAAACATTGTATAATTAAAATAGAATAATATTCGTTTATTATAATATCAAATTCTTTACGGTAAAATGGCCCCAAGGTAACGTTTCATAAGAGCCTGATATTAAAAATCGCTTATCATCATGCGGACTCAGTGCAATCTTTAAGTGAGTAACGCTACTAACCTTATGATTTTTAAAGCGAATTAAATTCTGACTAACCACCAATGTTTCACCACTATTAAGGCATTCGAGATAGTCATTAAAAGTTATTCTATTTTTAACTATACTTGTTTTGATACCCTTCGACTTTCTAATTTCATCTTTCTGCTCTACACCCTCTACCCGAGTTGCATACATTTTCGATCGAAGACCTACAAATTCTTGCATTACCTTTCCTTCATTTTCATCCTTCATCATGCCCAATACTTTTTTATTAAAAGTATTGGGTATGTTGAAAGGATCCTCTGCTGGATAATCACTTGTGTCAAAGTATTTAGCTCCATCACCTCTAATACTTTCATACAAGTCGTGATCAGTCACCTCATAAATAAGAGAATCTGTATCTGTGTAGCGAATGGTGCAATTAGAACCAAACTGGGGGATCATATACTCATAATGAAAATTGTATATAGCTGTTTTGGCCAAGTCAAGTATGCACATACCAGCGTAGATCGGCTTATTGACAACTATCTCCGTTTTATTAAGCTCTATGGAAACCAACTCATCATCAAATCTAGTGGAGGCTTTGAATTACGGTCTGGCAATATAAGCCTCGGCACCATATCGGCCCAACCATCTCATAACCAGCTTGACAATGCTGTGTTTAGTCTTTAGTTATTTTTAGCCCATATTTAAGAGCCTGCTTGAGGGTACGAAAATGGATGACATATTTTTTTTTATCATACAAAGTAGCTAGCAATTTCTTCTGTTTTGCTCCTGGAGGTGTAGTATGTTCAGGACAAAACGGAAGGTCCTTATGCTGATCGTGAAGATCACTTGGATATTCCAAGTCTACCTCAAGGATGTAACCAATATCTGAATCATCAGAAACATCTTCAACAGTAATATTTTGACAATCCTCCACCCAGCTGAAGTTACCGTGTGGAAGATGCTGAGACATTGCCCAACCGTACTGATTGTTAATATCAAAATACATCAAGTATTTTGCTGGCTCAGTAGCATTATAGTCGGGCAAGTATTTATTATTGGCCTTAACATGACGCTTACTACATTGACTAAGTCCACCATGAATACCCCGTTCAACAAACATGAGCATATTAACATCCATTAATAGCTCTAGGGTTATATCAGTATGCTTAAGCATTGCATCCCACGTATACCCCGGTAGAGTGAAGTAGTGTGCAGGGTCTAAACTATATGTTTTATGGCGACTTGAGCGGAGTTTCTCAAAAACATCGGCTAATAAAATCACATCCGTCTTTAAATATAAGTCGGAATATTTACCCAAATTAGAAATATTTAATTCTAACCATACTTTTTGAGCATGTTCATAGTCTTTTTCATCGATATTGCAATCATTTAATTTATTACAAAACTGTGTGATATCGGGTAGAGAAGTATCCAAAAATTTGGACACATCATCACAGTAATCGTAAGGGAACACCCCCTTACGTGTTAATAAATTAAATTGTGACTCGGTTAAATCTGAAAATTCAGACTTTAAAATGGGCCAAGATGTGAGGTATGAGGCCAGTGCTTCTAAGCTACTGCTCATAAATTTAAATGAATCTATAAATCTATATTTAATTAGGTATTCATCTAAACGCTTTGTAAATGAAATATAGCGTTCTCTATTTATAGGTAGTAGATCAACACGACCTTTCAACTCAGTTGCTAATTTTTTAATAATTAAATGAGAATCATAACCACTAAGATTATGAAATATAAAAGGAATCGTATGAGATAATTTCCAGTTATATGGCTTTTCGCAAATATGGTATACAGGAGCCGAATCAAATTCATGGATCTGATCAACGGTTAGTGTATCCATTGGCAAAGCACAAAGAAATACCGGTTCAACATCATCTGCAAATTCTTCGAGTTCTCGCACGAACCACTCGATGCAATCATTACTACGATAGCTCTTATAAATTGATAGTGTATGGTCATACGCACACTTAACATAATAAGCAGCACTATGTGGTATATGCTTTTGGTATTGCTCTTGGGTTGTTTTTTCTTGAGCACTAGTATTTTGGGAGGTACTCACTTTCACCAAAAGACATTCCATATCAGCATATATCACAAATGGAGCTGGCACCTTATTTTTATAATTACTGAAACTTAACAACTTATCCTCCTCCGTCAGCATCCTAATTTTACAGTTGTTTAGTTAACTGCAATCCTCAGTATGCACCTCCAACTTAGCGATCGAAGTAAAATAGTAGAGACACCGGTCGCAGAAAAATTTTTGGTGTTGGTTTTTGGATAGTTAGCTCGATAACAGCCTCGATAAATTTTTGATCCATACAAAATGGTATCTGACAGAATCAGCAATGTCCTCATCTTCATCGTTTTCATTCTCGACCTCCCCATCTTCCTTTTCATAGTATATATTCTGCACCATAAGGAGGTTAATGTGCTGCTCCTTTTTGTCCTTTGTCAGATAAGTGGGTAGCACAATGAACTTCTCCTTAGTTTTCTTGAGGATGTATACGTTGATTGAGAGACCATTTTGTTTTTCAAAGCAAGGAATCCGTCTCACTGTCATAGGAAACTGAATCGCAGCTAACTTTAACTCCCTCTTGTAATCAGGATATGAAGTCATTCGATCAGAATGATGGTCAGCAGGGTAGAGAGCGAATACCACTGCCCAAGCAAAACAGGCATCATCATAAACTAACTTCATAATTTATCTAGGGGAACCTGCCTATCTATCATTAAAATTCTCGTAATTTCGAGAGCCTGCATTGTATGTGGAAAACAAATCCGCCCTTGTAGGTTTTAATTGTAGCTAGCGTAGCATGTCTCGAAACCAGAGTGTGTTACCAACTAACAATTTGGCAATTTTTCACAACAGACGGCGCTAGTGAGCCTTATGAGTTATGCATAATGGCGATCCTGCTCAGAGAGTTTACTCGTGGCCTATAGCACAATCGCTTAAGCACCGCGTTCTCTTTCATTAGAAAACCGGAGTCACGGGTTCGAGTACGGTTTCTGGCAAGATTTAACTAAAACTGATCTGATGAGGCTATATACATGTTTATATATGAAAATATATAAATATGTATGTGGAAGTAGCCGAAACATATGTAATCAATTTCCATGTTAACACTTGCTTTCGTCTGTTGTTGAAAAATTGCAAAAATGACTGTTTAATAAGTTCAATATAAAATTATCATGCATCATCATTGTTTTTAAAATAGCCGCCAACGCCCAACCACTATCACGCTCTTGAAACTCCTCCAACTTCTTTGGGATGCTATCACGGATGTGATCGTTGAACAAGGCATTAAGGTCAGTTTCACGGTAGATGGCTACATTTTTCGTATTCATGAATTTATGCTCATGAATCTCCTTATTTCCTTTGATAATGTGGAATTCTCCACAAAATACAGCATTTACCTTGAGAGCCATCTCTTTTCTCAAGATTTTTTTTATATGCCGTTGGAAAACCTCAGCACAATCCTCCAGGAAACTCTTCATCTCCTTATGCGTTATATTAATGATTGCACCTGTACGTATTCTGTAAATAAAAAAAATTAGAATTTAGAATTAAACAAAAAACTAGCTTACCGTCCACCATAAGCTGACTCAACATCTTCCCACTTTACACGTAGTGATCTCCAGTTCTGTCTGGTCTTGGTTTGTAAAAGGCCAGCACCAGTAGTTCCATGGAGGAACTTGAGCTTGCTGCAGTAACCTTTGACAAGACCCGAGGCACAAGTACTTTGCTGCTTCTCGCATGTAGTTCCTGCCCTCCTTAATTTTTTTTTAGCGCTAGTACACTCTTTAACACTATGCTTGATAACTTCACAGTTATTTTTAGAATTCTCAAATGCCATCTTAGCTTTTTTAACAAAATCGACACTTTTTCCCATCATTATTTAAAAAATTAATTATAATTTTTAGTTTTTTCTTTTGAACTTTGCTTGTGTTGGCTGCACAATCAAAAATGTACTAATTATTTTAAAAAATAAAGCTTATGTATATATTCCAAAACAACTAAAGTAAAAAAAGAAAAAAATTCTTGTAATGAAAGATGGAAAATGATAATTGAAAAAACCATTAAAATGTGACATGAGCTTAATTCAACCACGCATATTTTTTTTACTCATCTTATCAGCGCTCTGGTTTAAAAAATTTCTAGTTTTGTGCTGCTTTAATACAGCGCTGACCTCAACTACGCTTGCCTGCATGTCTGCTTTACACACAAATGGTAGATACCAAAAAATAAATGATAAGGAAACTTAGAAAAATTTAATGTTCACACTGGGAAAAAATATATGTCAAAGATTCGTTTCTTTACATTTTTTTTTTAAAAAACATTATAATTCAAATGATGTGGAGGGGAAGTGATTTTAAAAATAAATATTCATATAAACCTTATTCGTTTACGGACAAACAAACTACAAAGTTGTATTAAGGCAGATATTTTGAAAAAGCAAAGGTAACTATTGTGTATATAAAATTATTTTATTGATAAAACTTCATCCTATTGTTTTTTAATTATAGATGTACAATTTCATAATCCAGAACAACAACATCATTGAGAGTGGCATGAGCCGGATAACTTCTGCCGTTGAGCTGGAGGATATGTGGCTGACAATGTATGGCCACCCAACATTTCGTGAGGAGATTATTGCAGCTGTAATAAATCACCTCACGGATGTTGCCAGCGAAAAATATATGCGGGAACATCCCGATAAAATTTTTGGTGCTGATTTTAATCTGACTGCCGATGTATTGATAATGAATACATTGGAAGCCAGGTTAATGCTTAGGATAACTTTAATGGAAAGAATATCCACTATGGATGGGTTTGCGAATTATCAAGTATTCAATTCTCAAACATACGCTTTCTCCGAAGTAATTCGGAATAAAATAAATATTTTTATGTTATCTCATGATTAAAATATACATCAATAAAGAAATATAAAATCAAATAATTTAATTTAATTTTTTATATATTTAGCATCCTTTCCGCGTAGGTAAAATAACGTTCTTGAAACTTTGTACTCATCATTTTCACATGATATTACATCACACAAGATTAAAAGTTTTTTAATCTATTGACATATTATAATGAAATTTCTTCAAATCTACACTATGTACAAAATTATCAGAGGTCATTTCGTTTCAAACTTCTCAAATACTTTTAGTGGAATAGTGTTGAAGTGTTGATATTATTTCCCAAAAATTTTCACTGTCATGTAATTCCAGGTAAATCTTAATGATAATAAAGTTCGTCCTACAATTTGTGACAAATAAGCAATTTCACTCCTTAGGCAAATTGGTTTCGCATACTCGATATTACTTAAGTGATAGGATCCTATAAGCGAAATCTATATTCACATTTCTGCACCATCTTGTTGAATTATTGCATTTTACTAAATGAGGTAAAGATCGTAACGCTTAAGAAAAATTCTGATGATATCTTGCAGAAGTAGATCTAGTTCTAGAAGTAAAAATATTCATCTGAATTCCAAACTAAGTAGAGTTCATTTTATTAACATGTTTGTATCCTAAACATTTTATTATATTACATACTATAAAATGTAGCAAACTGAGGATGTTCACTTTGAGATGTAATATAAAACAACTTTAAAAGCAAAGTATGTATGTTCATTTTCACAATTTCTGCAAACTAGAACCCAGTGATGGTAATTGAAAAGTGCTAACGCAGAGCAAACCTTTCTTATACAAATATTGTGAGAATTGCTCCAACGGAACCTTCTAAAACTTTTGAATTCTAAGCCAGATTAAATGTATGTATTGGTCATTACTTCCTGAAGGTTTCGAGTACATGACATACATATGTTTCTGCTGTCATTTACTATATATACTATACAGAATTCCGAAAATGATCAAAATGGCTGTACCGTGGCGTGTCGCCAGTGACACGTTTATCCGGAATAAGTTAATGTACTTTTAAGTTTAAACTAAGATAAACTTAAACTACTTATATTCTTTAAGAATTTTTAAGTGAGTTACTTAATGACATTTATATATTGAAAATTGATTTTTAATTGAACTTTTAGTCATATATTTGCAAAGGCACGCCCTGATAAGGTGGCTACACTTGCCACCGACCAAGCGGTATTGAATCTAATTCCAATGGATTAGCTATACCAAATATCAATAAATAACACAAACAGCAATTATGACATCAAGGCTTACATATTAACACACAAAAACAAAAAAACTGGCATAAGTCATTCGCAGCTGGGCAAGGCTGGTGCATTGGTCTAACTACTTGTGCTACCAACCGTGAGATCCTTGGTTCAACTCCCGCTCAGGCCAAAACACAAAAGTTTTTCAACTTGTAATTTTTCAATTATAATTAATTTAGTGACTGCCCTTATTTGGGTAGACTTTAGTGGCATTTTCTGAGACCAAATTACGGCATTTTTTGTAAAATTGCTCTTATAACATTTTGGAACATTTTATGAGCTATTCAACTTTTTTGCCAATGAATTAGGGCTTATTGGATACCATTCAATGTTTTACGAATTTATAGATGTTTTCCTTTACTTGTATGGTACCTCTCCAAATTTTTCGATATTTTCGATAAAAATAACTTTTTTATCCAAAGAAAAGTAAGTATATAGCTTCTCTTAAGCTTGATAATTCAGGCCAAAGTAACAAGAATCGTTTTATACATATAAATAAGCAGTATATTAGAATGTTGTACCATTCAGCTCAAAATATTTTATTCTGACTCATAACTCAAATAAATTTGTAGGGGCCCCAAATTGAAGTGAGCCCCCACTAGGCTAAAAACGACGCTGTCATGTCTCAAACTTCGGAACTAAAATAAAAATGCCGCAATAAAAACAACAAAAATTTCTATTGATATAGGCACACGCTAGTCCTAGTAAATCCGAGCAAATTCACTACATAAACCAAATTGATATCGCATACCAAGTAGTTACTGGTGCGGTTTTCATAGTTTCTATTACACGGTGGTTTTTAAAAAATTTTAACTTTTTGAAATACCACCCGCGATTTTTTTCAGGGATAATGTTGGGGGACCCTTCTAGTATCTAAATCCGCAATCCGCGAAATCGGACGTCCAGCCGTTTTTTTTTTTTCGACCTTTTAGTTTTTTTAACGATTTTTGAGTATATCTCGGTGTGTATATACATGTTATGTACACATATATATGTATATACGTACATATATATAATTGTATATGTATATATGTGTAATTTATATATATGGATATATATATACATACATACATACATACATATAAAAGGTATCATTTCCGCACCATTTGTTTTTTAAAAAATCGGTTTTTTCGTATTTAAGAAAAACACAAACAAAAACCGGAAACGAAAGTAATCACTTCAAATGTGATTTTTGATGCTCAATCCGATTCCGGTATTATAATTGCTCTATTACGTCTGGACTTTGAGATATCCTTACATATATGTTTAAAGGACACCATTTTTTTTCCTATTTTTGAAGTTATATAACAAGATAAGGTAATATTATGCCGTAAAATCTGGTATGACAGTTATTAGCCTTAGTTTTTTCCTTAAAAACTCAATCAAACCGATAACGATATCTTTTTTTTTGTCGGAGATATCTTTGCCTAAAAAGTTAAAAAAGTGCAAAAACACGATTTTTGGCTATATTGGATGTTATATGCAGGACACACAAAATTTTTTTGGGAATTTCTATTACCAGAAACATTTGGTACTTTCTTTTGGCTTTAAATTGAGCTATCATATGTTTATCTGCAATATTTTTCTGCGAAGTTATGTTAACTTTAAAATCACACCATGAAACTTAAAGCAAAAAATCTCGGTTTTCGGCTATATTTGAGGTTGTATACAGTACGGACGAAATTCGTCTGCTCTTTTTTACTAACCGAAGCATTTAAAACCATTCTTTATCTTCAAAATAAGCTATCAAGAGGTCTCTTGTGATTGTTTTCCACAAAGTTATGACCATTTAAAAATTACATTATGGAGTGCAAACTCACAGTGTACGACTATTCCTTATATTGCTGCAACATGTCGTCTTAAAATAGTCATAACTTTTTACAAAACAATTACAACAGACCATTTAATAGCTCATTTTGAAGATAAAAAATGGTTTTAAATGCTTCGGTTAGTAAAAAAGAGCAGACGAATTTCGTCCGTGCTGTATACAACCTCAAATATAGCCAAAAACCGAGATTTTTCGCTTTAAGTTTCATGGTGTGATTTTAAAGTTAACATAACTTCGCAGAAAAATATTGCAGATAAACATTTGATAGCTCAATTTAAAGCCAAAAGAAAGTACCAAATGTTTCTGGTAATAGAAATTCCCAAAAAAAATTTTGTGTGTCCTGCATATAACATCCAATATAGCCAAAAATCGTGTTTTTGCACTTTTTTAACTTTTTAGGCAAAGATATCTCCGACAAAAAAAAAAGATATCGTTATCGGTTTGATTGAGTTTTCAAGGAAAAAACTAGGGCTATTAACTGTCATACCAGATTTTACGGCATAATATTACCTTATCTTGTTATATAACTTCAAAAATAGGAAAAAAAATGGTATCCTTTAAACATATATGTAAGGATATCTCAAAGTCCAGACGTAATAGAGCAATTCTAATACCGGAATCGGATTAAGCATCAAAAATCACATTTGAAGTGATTACTTTCGTTTCCGGTTTTTGTTTGTGTTTTTCTTAAATACGAAAAAACCGATTTTTTAAAAAATAAATGGTGCGGAAATGATACCTTCTATATGTATGTATGTATGTATGTATATATATATCCATATATATAAATTACACATATATACATATACAATTATATATATGTACGTATATACATATATATGTGTACATAACATGTATATACACACCGAGATATACTCAAAAATCGTTAAAAAAAACTAAAAGGTCGAAAAAAAAAAACGGCTGGACGTCCGATTTCGCGGATGGCGGATTTAGATACTAGAAGGGTCCCCCAACATTATCCCTGAAAAAAATCGCGGGTGGTATTTCAAAAAGTTAAAATTTTTTAAAAACCACCGTGATTACTGAAAGACTAGACCCGTTCTTTGCAATCTAAAGAGTTTTACTGGCTCCGATTTTTGTTGCAAATTCTTATACCACACAAGTGGATCAGGCAATTTCTGTATATATGCAGGGGCCAAGTTTTGGGCAGAGTCCTCAATTTTTTCCTATGAGGCTCCTACTGATGCGCAGCGGTCACCTTGCCTTCCGGATTGTGTTTCTAAATGATGATTCGTAATAAGATTTTCATCTAACTAAAAAGTGTTTTTGATTCGAATGTGAAATCGGTTTTGTTATATGGGTGCGAAACATGGCTTGTTACTGAACAACTAACGAACAAGCTGCAAGTATTCGTCAACAAATGCTTAAGGCGTATACTAAAGGTTTGGTGGCCTCGCACTATATCAAATGCCGAGCTACATCAAAAATGCAAACAGAAGCCTATAGCAAACGAGATCAAGCTGCGAAAATGGGGATGGATTGGTCACACTCTCCGGAAACCACACAGCGAAGTTTGGACGTGGTAGACCAAAAACCAACTGGAAAAGGTCGTTGCAAAAGGAAATCCAAGAATCGGGAAAATCGTGGCAAGAGATCAAAGTCATCGCAAGGGATCGTGACAAATGGAGAGATTTCATATTGGCCCTATGCTCCTCCTAGGAGTTAAAGGAGAATACATACATACATACAAAAAGTGTTATGCCTTTTCCTTTGAGGACAGGTTCTCGGTAGATTTTTTTTTTTTGTGAGTATGGTAACATTGGTATTTGGGGGTAAACCCTCATGCTTCAGTTCTCATACCATCCGGTTACTACGTAAAGTGACTCTTGTCTGTAGACTGGATGAGACAGACCTCGAATAAGGATTGCGACATCATAAACATATTCTTGCTCATCCAAATTATTTCAATCGAATAGGAGCTGCGCTTTCAGTTCCACATTACGCAGAGTTATATTACCAATTCTTACTGTGAGTGTTTTTCCAAGATTTCTTTAACACATTGTGCGAAATTCACAAGCCAAAATAGGATGTTGTAAGCAAAAACTCAATTGGGAAGAATATCTAAGAATCGATAATGTCGTAAATTTTAGTGTTACACTTAGATCTTACAGAACAATGTATAAAATACATATCAGACTGTAATAGATAATATGGATTTTTTAGGAAAATTCAAATTTTAAAAAATTATTACTTACATTACTACTGGGTAACATTAACTTTCGAGTCAACTCTTAATAAGCAAACATTCTCGTATGAACGGCCATCAACCCAGTAAGGAACACATTGTTGTGTCAACACTTCCTGTACACGTACTAAACAGTGTAACTGCTTCATGCTGCGTACGTGCGCATTTTCATTTCTATGCGAAAGTGTACGTGCGAGTGTGTAAATAAATTCAAAAAAAAAAAACCTCATTGCCTACTTTTAGGAAAGTTTTTTCTTCCTTTAGCATTACTTTTCTTTATCTTTACTCTGTATTCTTTCTTACCAACTCCTTTGCATGTAAATTTGATTTGAGTTTTTTTCTTATTTCTCTTCAACTGTTTGTTAACAGTAAATTTCAATTTGACAACCACGTCGTTGCGTTGTACCGCGCTGTCAATTGCAAATACACGCACATACATACATAGAGTTTTGTTTACATTCACACATACAAACACACAGTGTAGATTTGGGTTGCCAAAACAAGTAGTGAAATACTGCGAACGTAAAAAATGTCCTGCAGTTAACAAAGTTTTTTTCTGCTTTACATTTTTTCTCTCTCACTCTCTCTTTGTATTGCGTTGATCCTGCGGCGCATTAAGGAAAGCCTGCTTTTGTAATGGCTCCTCTTGTTTGTCTGCTACTTTTGTCTGGGATTTTTTCTTTTTTTTTTTGCCTTCCTTCTTTGTGACGAAGATGGAAATTCTTACTCTTCTGAATTCAAAATAATTTCAGTTGTCAAAAGATAAACAAGTTAGAAGCGAAAAAAAAATGCTTGAGGAAGCTTTAAAGCTTACTAGATATTTAAAGTTTTAACGTACATGCCGAGTTGTTTTTTACTGCTATAAATACTGCTATTTTTCTATTTTTTCCTACTATTTTAAAGTAAAAATTTTTTGTAAGATGCCGCAATTGCATTTTATTGCAATTCTATTGAAATGCAAGTTGAAAAAATGCTGACAAGGATATGAATATAAAGGAATTTTTTGTTAGATGTTAGAGGTTAACGAAATCACTGCCACTGAAACGAACAAATAAAACAAACGGCGCTTGGAGAAGTTTTAATTCCATCAATATGGATATCACCATCTTCTCGTCGCGGTCATTCGATTTAAACTTGCCGCTATCAAACATCGCAAAACATCCCAGTGAACAATCTGTGGCATAAAAATTCGACTTGCTTAAGCTTAAGAACGACAAAATACGCAAGTCTTTCGTTGGAGAACTTAAAACAGCCCTGATCGGTTGTGATGGAAGTATTGAAACATTATGGAGTGCCGCTAAAGCTGCTTTCTTTCCGACACCCGAATAAGAACACTGGATAAGCGAGGAAACGTGGTGTCTTGTTGAAAAAAGAAGAAGCGCAAGAAAACTGAGAGATGACGCTAAAACTAGAACGCAAAAGAACAATGCCGAAAAGGTCTCTAACTCTCTCAATAAAGAAGTCAGGCGTTCGTGCAGACAAGACAAAAGAAGAATGTATAACGACCTCGCGAGCGAAGCTAAAAGCGCTGCTAATGCTCAAAATCTAAGGCAGCTTTACGATATCACCCGCAGACTATCTGGCAGAAACACCAACAGAATCGAACTATCAAAGACAAAAACGGAAATTTCTTAACATCTGCGGATAACCACCTAAAGAGATGGAAAGAATATTTTTGTGACATACTGATTCCGACATCTATCATATTCCCGCAACCAGAGTCACCAACTACAATTGCTGCAGAGACTCGCAGTAATAGTCAAATACAAACACCGCCACCTACAACCGATGAAATAGTGAAAGCTATCGAAGGCATGAAAAACAGCAAATCCGTCGGTATAGATCAAATAACAGCTAAACTGATAAAAGCATGCCCCATAACATCAGCTAAAATTCTCCATCCTCTGTTCACCAAAATCTGGAGCGAAGAGCGTTTACCAGAAGATTGGCTACATGGCATGTTAGTCAAATTGCCGAAAAAAGGTGACCTAAGCGAGTGTCGAGATTATAGAGAAATAACTTTGCTTTTAGTACCATCAAAAGTATTGACAAAAGTGCTTCTAAACAGGGCAAGCGAAAAACTTGATTCAGTCATCGGAAGGCAACAAGCAGGATTACAGCCAAGCCGATCATGCGTGGATCAAATCAACACCCTTAGAATAAACTTCGAACAACCATGTGAGTGGCGTGCTGCGCTTCAACTTGTCTTCGTAGACTATAGCACTGCTTTCGACAGGTCTCTCGAGAAAACATTTGGGTTTCATTGCAGCGAAGAGGTATTGCCGTAAGGGCCATAAACTGAGTACGTGCACAATATGAAGGCTTTAAATGCAGTGTATTACACAACGGGTTGTTGTTACCTACATTCACCACTAATTCAGGCGTATGACAAGGGTGTTTACTATCAAAATCTCACTTCCTTATCGTTCTTCACTTCCTTATCGTTCTTGACGATATCCTAGATAAAGCTCTGACGACATTTGCGTTCTATCGTCCAAGCACTCAGATATGCAAAGCAAGATTGAAGGCCGCAGAAAGCCGGCCTAAAAATCAACGCATCTAATACTAAAAGCATGAATGAAATGACATCACATTTGAAGCTGGCAGTGATGACATCGAAAACGTCGACAGCTTCATGTATTTAGGCAGCATTATCTCCATGAATGGTGGAGCCAAAGAGGATATCAACTCAAGAATAGCAAAAGAAAAGGCGCGTTTGCTCAACTGATCTTCTTCCGTTATATCCACCAAAACGAAAGTGCGCATTTTTGATTCGAATTCAAGCTGCGCAAGTGGAGATGGACTGGTCACACTCTCCGAAAACCACACAGCGACGTTTAATGCCAGGCTCTTGAGTGGAATCCACAAGGCAGTAGAGGACGTGGTGGACCCAAAGCCAACTGGAAAAGATCTGGAAAAGGTAATTCAAGAATCGTGAAAGTCTTGGCAAGAGATCAAAGTCATCGCAAGGGATCGCGACAAATGGAGACGTTTCACATTGGCCCTATGGTCCTCTTAGGAGTTAAAAGAGAATACATATATACAGACATACAATCCTTATCTTACTCGGATTTAAAAAGTTATTACTTTGTAATTACTTTCTTATCTATAGTTATGACGTCATTTTCATATCTCAACCTCCGGTTGTTCATTTCACACCAAAACCATGACGTCTCACCAGTGCACAGTGTGAGATTTTGCCAATCTAGGACGTCAATAATTCAATTTTAGCCGTAGTTTCAAAGATATCAAGTTGAAATTTTGTATATGTGCTTTAATTTGTTATGCGGAAGTTTGGTTCAGAGATGAACAAAATCGGACAAAATCTAATTGCACCTCCCATACAAATGTGCCTTTTTTTTGTAAAAAAAAATTTAAAAAAATTGGTTGAAATGAAGATATCAAGTTGAAAATTTGTATTTACCATTTCAGTGGTAACTGAATACTACTGTCAAAAAATGGGAGTGATGAAAAAAGAAAACATAAATTTTTTTTTTTCATGATTTCAGTGCAATTGTTCATTATAACACTTCAGTCATTGTAAAAAAAGTAGCCTTTGGGCAAAATATGGGCAAGAATTTATTTTTTAAATCTATTTTATGAGTATGTATGCTCATCCTGTATGCTTTGTCATAGCCTAACCACGCCCAACTTATAAGTAATGGTCTATGAAAGATTCAAGATTTTTGAAATTTATCTTACCTTTTAGCTGATTATAAAATAATTTGATTGAAATACTTAAATGCAAATTTGAGGGTTGTGCATCGCAAACATTTTTAGTGAAGGTATTGACCTTTAATGCAAAAAACTTTTTGCCAAAAAACAAAAGCTCACAACTTCAATTTGATCACTCAAAGTTTTGTTATCGATGCAAGCTTGAAAATTTGCTTTTGCGTGCTGTTCAATAGTACGTGTTTGATAGCTGTTATCATGCCAATGACATTTCTTTTATTCTCTTTAATTCTTATTTTCGTAACAATTGGGGTCTTTTCTAACAAAATACAAAATATGATCGATTTTCAAGCACATTTTTTTTTTTTTTTTTTTGCATTTTGACCTCCTAGATTGGCAAAATCTCACACTGTGCAGTGTGCGAGTGAATAAGACATATCTGACCTTCCATAAGTGTGAAAGAGACAGGTTGGCTTGAACCGCGAAAAGCGCTCCAGAATTCCCATAAACATTCTATTCTACTCCCATATCCAGAAGCTTGTGCCCTGGAGTGGAAGTCAGGAAGCAGTAAAAAGCAAAAGCCTAAGAATCGAGAAAATCGCAAATCGTGTTCCCTTAGTCAAACAATGATTTGTTTAAAGTTTCATTAATTGCGTCAGTAAGCTTCAGCTTATTAAAGATTTTTGCAGATTAATCTGAATACAAACGTTTTCCCAGATAACACTTAGCTTCGCATTTCTTTAATTCTTATGCAGCATTTAATAATAATTGATACGCTTAATTGGCTGTCAATGCAATTATTTAATTTTAATTTTCACCACCCCCGTCATATTGCTCTCAGTATTTACATTTTCCGTATTAAATATTTCATATTTTAAGTAGCTTTCGAAATCAACTGTTCACTGACTAATTAATTTTTATTAATCAGTATATATACATATATATATATGGCAATATGACGACTTTTAATTTTCATGATGAAAATGTTAAGTACACATCCTTTCTCATGCACATGTGGAGCATTCAGTGCACACTCATACATAAGTATGTTTGTATTTTTTTTTTTGAAATCAATTCAATATGCAATTCCTTTCAATCTTAATTGGTCGACAATTAAGTTAATATTCACAGATTTTTCACATATTGCCGAGCAAGAACACTCATATTTATTAATAAAAAATGCTGCATACTTTGAAGCGCTTTCGTAAAGGATAAGTTTCATTTTTACACGCATTTTTTTTATTCCTTTTTTTTTTTTTTTTCATTTCAACATTTAATTGCATTATCGCGCAATTTTACATTTTTAAGTTTCATACAAAAAGATTTAATTCAATTCAATTGTGTAGGTGGTGTATGCATCACGTTGCACTGTAATTTAGTAACGAGAACTGAAAAAAGTTCAAGTTAACCTCAAATTAAATAAACTTGCTACCACCATATTCATGCCTTCATATGTAAGCCTCTTTGAATGTTACAGTACCCAGCGGGAAACATATTAATAAGTGACTTTATTTCAATTGTTTTCAATAAGCTTGCTATCTCGGAAAAAATTAGTGGGGCCATGCCCTCGGAAAAACTCTAAAACTACTTGACGCAGATAGACGAAATTTGATGAAGATGTAAAAATCACCGGGTAAAATTGTATTGATTGGAAACATTATAGATATCAGATCTCCCAAGAAACTTAATTATTTAATATACCACTGAAGCCCCCCATATAAGAGCTTTTGGCGCAACACGCACCGTCTTATGCTTATTAAAAATTTAACTAGTAAAGGTGCTACCTTTAGCCAGGCCAAATATTTAATACCCTACACTGTAATGTTTTGAAAGTTTTTGTTATATGGGAGGTGCCATACCCTCTTGTCCGAATTTACCTAGTTTTTTGACAGAGCTTACATTTACTGTTTTTTGTGTTTTAGTGAAATTTGGTTGAACTATTTCAAGTAGCGCTTTCAGCATATCATTTTGAACCTTTCGTCTGACGGTAGGCGTGTCCGTTCACCGATTTCACTCATTTTCAATCCCCCAAGCTAACTTTAACGGTGAAGGCAGAATACCAAAGTATATTGAATTATATTGCTCAGTTTTCCCAAAAAATGTAATTCCACGCACAGCCAGACAGACGGACATGACTATATCGACTCAGAAAATGACGCTGATCAAGAATTTATATACTTTTCCATACTTGCAACGCCTCCTTCTCTGCGTTACAAACGTTAAGACAAAGTGAATATACCCTGGGTGTAGGGTATAAAAAGGACTAAGGTCATTTTAACTAAATCGCAAGATTCCCAGATGGTAAGCTCGTGGATATAGAATGGAAGTTGCAAGAATTGGCACTAAAAAGTAGTTGCAGGAGAAACAATAGCTCACTTGAGGGTGTTTACTTCAAAGGACTTCTGGCTCCGACACATAATTTCTTAGATAGTCAATTGACTTTTAAATCTATAAAAAAAAGTTTCATTACATATGCTAAAAGCTCATAAGGGCAGTTTTGAACTTCTGCAAACCCTATTAAAAAATTTTTTTAACCTGACTACTAGTTAAAGATGCTAATTTTAAGATCTTTTACTTATCCCAGAATTATTTCTAAATTTTTCAATTATTGTAAATCATTTTTTATATCTGTACTCAGAGGGCAAAACCTGCTCTCGCATGTTTTAAAGTTAAAATGGCTGTGAAAAAATCACGATACACGGTTTGGTTTGGTTTTTTTTTTTTTTAAGGAACGACAAGTTCCTGAGCAAATCTGGTTTTGCCAGCTTGTAGATCTCATCGAAAGCAATACTTTGGACTACATAACTCATTTTCACAAAATATTATCGAAAGCAGGATTTGCCATCTAAGCAAAGAATAGTTCCAAAAATCTCGAGATCCATTGCTGCGAGTCCCGAGATTTTCTTGAAAAAATATAAAGTGATATCCAGAAATTTCGGGTTAAGATATAAGGAATTCAAATGCAATGATGCAGAAGACTGTCTAGTTAAAAGAGATGCCCGCAATATTTTATCTGGCTCTGAGCCCTTCTGTGGTGTAGCCAAAAATTTAAAAAATAGCTTAAAAGCATGATAACAGCCTAACCAGATGATGGAAAACCAAAGATAATCATTAAAATAAATGAAAATTCTGATTGATGACGATTGCTTACTGTAGCTTCTTACAATGGGTTCTAAAATAAACTGGGCATGCATTATGTACTTACTCTGCTACGATATAAATCCGAATCAGTAATCTGCGCCTCGAGATTCTACAAAATTAGATCAAATAAGTGTCGCATCAGTGACGAAATTTATTAGTAGTGTGGGACTAACAGGGAAAGAGGTTGCAATAGATGTTTTAGGTCTTGGTGTAGTAGCACATACCTTGCCTTCTAATAATAACTACTAGAAACGCTCAATGATCAAAATTTGGCCACAAATGTATTAAATAATTTTAGTACTTTTTGGACAGTTTTAGTACTTTTTTTGCATTTTGGTACGAATGATACAATGACAAATGTGAAAAGAAAAGAAAACAAAAAACATGAAGTCAGTGTCAGTCAGCTTTTTGTCTTTCTCTTTGCGCTGTATCCTCTTTTCAGCTCTGTGTGAATGTATATTTTGTCGTTGTTAAATTGAAAAATTTGAATTTAATTTTACCTGGCTTAATGACAAAATATTAAACTAATTTTCACTTTGTGCACATTAACACACAAATACCTTTCTAATGGTGTATAATTTAGAGTCGTGCTCCATTTGTAACATAGTTAAAAAGGTAGGACAACTTCTAATCTTGCGTATTAATGTAAAGATTTTGCATTTAAAAATACGGTTAACATGCACTCACTGATATTTTATATTTGCTTCTCAGATTGCATAATTTCCTACAGGATATACTAGCATCAAAGTAAAATCGCACGTTTAAATGCATTCTATCACACTTTTGACCTTTTTGACTGGCTTGTATGTAATGTATGTTTTATTTTATTTTTTTCAATTAATTTTATTATGACTGACAAAAAATCTGCTGTGCATTCAAAGTTTTAAAATTCATACATAGAAGTTCGCGTATATTCTTGCTTAAAGAGAACAGTGACACAATTGAAACTTTGGTGAAATTCAAAATCCGCAAGGTAAAAAATTTAACATACGTATATGTACATAAATAACCTGTGAACATGTAAGTGTTCATATCATACCTTGAATACCATCTTATTTTGAGTTGTGTCACTATGACATACAGTTTAAAACATCATTTATACTTTCGCATAATTTATTTTATATAAAAGTGGAGTTTCCTGTCCACGGAAAAATTTTTGCGAAATATTTAAATTTTTATACACTGACACAAATTCTTCTAGTCGGACTTTTTATGCAGACTGTTCTTTTAAAAGTTATACTTGAGTCTTTCGATTTCTATGAAAATTGGTGTTAAGTTAGTATTTGACACACATACTTAAAACTGTGGTAAAATGGTTTTCGAAAACTCCGAAAATTTTCAAGATGGCGGCCTTAGGTAGTTTGATCCAACCTTTGGATACTCCCTTATTTGAAAATTTATAGCTCCTCGGCTTTTCAACCGATTTTAATAAAATTTTCAGGGTTTCTATAGAAAAGTATGTACTTTTGAAAAAAAAAAACAGTTACACTGAAAAAAAAAATTAATTTTTTGTCGAAAAAACCTTTTTTCTTTTTCAAAGCCATTTTGGGGCTTTTTATTCAAAAGTAAATTTTATTACATTTATTTTCTTGCCCTCAAAATTGCGGTATGTCTTACGGTTATCAGTTTTTATTATGAGTCATTGGTATGAGTGCTTCTATATAGGGCTGCCACCGTGCGGACAGGATTTTTTTTTAGTGAACCTTAGTAAAATTTTAATAGAAAAGACCCATAAAAACGGGACATAATGGGTTAAGATGTTCTAGAAAATAGTTCCTTGCTTGATTTCATGTTAACCTTTTACGATACAGTGATTTATTTGGAAAAGTTATATTTTAACATAAATATCTAGATATAAGGGGAGTACAGATGGCGGGCATGGATTGGTAACAAAAATGCATGCTTGGCAAAAGAGCAATGTCAATAAGGTCTAGAAATTACGTTTTCAAGCCGGCTTAGTCTGCAACACAATTTATCTGGAATTGACGCCGAAGACAATCAAGTCAGGTTTCAAAGCAACAGGCATGATGTCATTCGATCCATAGGTTTTCAGTGACGCTGATCTTGTTGAAGCCGTTGAGCAGGATTTGTGTGAGACAAAAATAATTAATTTTGCTTTCTTTTCGATTGTGTTTTACTTCATATTTTTCCATTTTTAGCAGGTTTTCTAACGGTGCCCACAACCAAACCAAAAATTTTTTTTTGTGAAAAATTATCACTTAATTCTTTTTTTTTTTTTTTTTGATATAATTTTTCCAACTGACGAAATCAATTTACTTTCTTGACCAGTAGTTAGCTAAGGTCTCTAACTTTTAATTGATGCTAATATGTCTGCATAATATACATCTGGTCAAAAGTTATGAGACGAAAACAAAAAGGTGCCTGGTACTCTTCCCCTACATATGTATCTACTGATATGACAAGCATATGCTAAACTACTACAATTTCTGATTCGATTTCAATTTTGTGAAGAATAAGGGCCAATTTCACAATGTTCTGTTAATCCTTAACTGCAACTTTGACTGGCACTTTGACATTTAAATTCATGCAAAATTTTTATTTATCTGGAAGTTAAATTTTAACTAGATATTGTGAAAACGGCCATATTACATATTAAACATGTATTCGTACATGTTTAATATGTAGTATTACAAAATTAAAGTCGAATAAAACCGAAAAAGTTAGAAAAGTCGGAAAATAGAAATTTTAATGAATCCAAAAGCTTTGGAAAAATTCATACCTAAATTAAATCCCAAAATTGTTAGGGTACCCGTCTACTATTTTATTTATTCGGTTTTTTCACGAGGTTCCATATTGAATGGATTTTTTTTTTTTTTTTGTTTATTTCTTACAGATATAATAAGTTGATGATACCGCATCAAGGATATATTTTACAAAACATTTTTGAGTTATATGTATAAATTAGCGATTTTTCTAGATTTCGGCACAATTATGGCACTGGTATTAGACTGATTAAAAGAAAAAAGTTCTTGAAAATCCATGATTTCAATAGCTCAGACAAATAAGTTGATCAATGTTTAATTTAAAACAAATATATTATGTTATGCCCACTGTATCAATCTTATTTAAAAAAGGACATTTTCTCATTTCATCTAAAACCCTTGTGATTGCTCTATACATATACATATGTATATGTATTTCAATCTTCCTGAAGTGCGGGCATTTTACAATTGTATTTATTTTAATTATTCATACACTTGAAGACACACACTTCAGCAGACTTAAAGGATTTTGTGCAGCGAAGTGTTTTTAATTTTTTTGCCCTGTTACGCCCTCCCTCCCTACACCTACTCATATGCTCTTGCTCTGCTTTTAACCTTCAGTCTATAATTATTGTTGTGTATATTAAATTACAATGTGGTTTGATTTCAAAAACTTTTTCTTCTTTTTTACGTAATTTAATTTAAAAGTAAACTTTTTAATGTAATTGAAAATATATTTTTAAAAACTTTTGTAGCTGAAAAGTTCTCAGGTGTTGTTTTCACTTAAAAAAAAAAAAAAATACTTTATTCATTTTTAATTTAATTATCTAGGTACTTTTGAACTTCCACTTTAAATAAATTTAATGTTTCACTCATATGACATGTTGCATACATAGGAAAAAGTGTAAATGAGGCGTTTGCGATTTTAAGGAGATTCTGTGCATTTCTAAAATTTCTCTGAAGGAATGAAGTAAACAGTCGCATTTCCAGGTTAATAAGTGAAGCAACGTTTGAGATTTTGTAATTTTGTTTGTTGTGCACTTTCAGAGATGCAATTTTTGTTCTTTGAATTTAATACATAAGTAGTTTCATTCCCTTAATCTAGAATAAAGTTGTCATATCGTCACCTCAAGCTAGAACTAGGTAACTCCTAAATTATCATTCTTGAGACAAGTAGCCTATAACATTCTTCATGGCATGGTGCACAATACTAGTACTGTCCAAACAGAGTTCTCTAAAGTGTCATCATTGCAAAGTTATAAGGAATAGAAAAAAACAACATGGAAAGTTGAAAATCAGTGAAAATTCAAATTTTCAAAAATCTTAAAATTAAATTAACTGAAAACTAGAAAATAGATTTTCCTTTTTGTAGTATTCAGGTGACGATATTACATCCGATCTTGGTTCACTGAGGCTCAATTACTTTGAAATAGAAAACGCTATGGATGAAAATAATAAATGTTTAACATTTTCTATTGGTTGGCTTGGAATTGGCTTGGCATTGAAGCAATATTCCGAAAATTTTTGACAAATATTTGCGTAGGGTAAGCGCGGGACATATGGCACCCGTTAAACTGCTCTTAAATCAGAATTAAAAAAGATTTTTAAAAAAACTAAACACAAGTTTATTCTTTTATTAATTTAAAAAAAAAAGTACTTCAACTGGAATAAAGATGATTTTTCATTATAAAAAAATGCTATGAAGTTCCAAATCACCCGCGGCTACGGGTAATATGGCACCATATCTTGGGTGATTTGGCACCCTAAGTGGCTTTTAAGTTCTTGTTGCCACAATTGTTGCATGTGTGCACAAATGATGTACATGCTTCATGTAACCACATACAGCACATTACCCATTTGATCCAATCGTCTTTTTTAGTGGTTTGTCCGTATTTTTCTCCCCATCCAACGCATTCATTTTCGCTTAAATCTTCAGGCCTATCAGATTCATCTTGAAATACAACATTTTCATCAGCTTCATCGGAAGAAGCATAGTTCGTTACCAACTTGCGTTTATAAGTTTTCTTCTTTGGTTGTGTTTTTCTTTTAAAATTTTTTATTTTCTGCTGAACCACATTTTCAGGAGGCGTTAGAATCTTTGTTGTTTGTTTTCTTGTACTCGGCTTAGACCTTTTCAATGTCGTAGGCTTTTCTAGCATATCCTAGAGAAAACCTCAAATTTATCAAATAAAAATGAAAACACAATCATGTGTCTTACCTGACCAAAATTCTGCGGCTCTGTGGCACATTGAAGCACTTCAGCCATATTTTGCCCTTGATTTTTCCCAATGCAATCCTGTAAAAAGAAGTGATCTGAAATTTTTTTGAGTTGAAAAGGTAAATCCCAGTAGATGAAAATCCTGAAGTACTGTTTGAAACACTTGCTGCTTTGGTTCAATCCTTACACAAAAGCTGAATGTGCTTGATTTTGGAATGCTTTGCCCATGTTATTACAGATGCTGGTTGTTGGCCCTTCACATCCAGAGTTCAGTCAAATTTCTGTTCAACAAAGTATTGAAAACCGAAGCACAAGGATTTAGCACTAAGTAAGAATATTTGTACTCCCAAATATCATATAACATGAAAAAGGAAGATATGGCATCAGAACCATATCACCCGCAGTAGTGGGCTGCCATATCTCCCTTTGGCATATATTGAGTAAAAATGCCACGAGACGAATAAACATGTTCAGTCGCGCTCGTGTTCAAATACTCTGCTGCTTCTCAAAGTATATGCAAAACAAAAGTCAGTCGTTGACATTTAAAAAATTTTTTTAAAAATCCCACACAAGCTATTATTGCAAATACAGCTAAACGAACAACACACCATGAAGTCTCTTGCGCAGTTGAATTCAACTGTGTCCAAATTCGAATTCTATGAATGCCGCAAGCATTGAAATTGATAGAGGTGCCATATCACCCATGGGTGCCATATCACATCTCCTGCATTTTCCCTAACTAATTTTTGAATCATATATGACGCGAGATTTTTGACGATATTGGGGGAGGCGATCGAAAAATGTCAGTACCGCTGACTGTAAAATACTTCTAGTGTATCTCAAATTAATAATTCGCGGTACAAAAAAGGGTGCCACATGTTTGAAAAATAACTTCTTTTTTTTCGAAAAAGCCACACTTGCTGAGATTTCCCCATATATGTATCAAATACTATTTGTAGATCATGTAAATTTTAATATAAAAGATCCAGTTCCTTTTTATCGAGCGAAAACAGCTCTAGAGATTTCCTTAAAAAACTAGTTTATCTAAATTTAAACGGTTTGTGAAAAAAAAAATCTGGGAGTGAATTGTAGGAAATATAATTTCCTACAAACAAGTATGGGAGAAGGGGGAGGTTTCGACACCCTAACAAGAAAGTACTTATATCTTCCATATGCAATTGTGCATGTTATTTTGAATAGACACAAACTATGCACGAATATGTGTGCTTCTTTTGTAAATTACAAAAAATTCGATATGTTCGCTATTTTCGGAACTGTGACCAAAAAACCATAGTTAAAATAAATGACGAAACCTCCCACTTTTGGGGAGGCTTCGTCAGTCATATAAATTTTTGATTCCCTTGGTTTTTGGAAACCTTCAACCTTTTGAATGTAGATGGTAAAAGACGAATTGCTTCCGGTTATACAATGGGAGAACGAAAATCAGGGATGTCGTCTTCAACCGGGGCCATATCCAGCAAATCATTCGGAGCAGGAAGGTCAGAGCCTTGAACGAGTTCAAGACATGATTCAGGCTGATTCTATATCCATTTGTACCTCGGCATTAGAACCGAACTCCATATCTTGTGAAAATTCAGATTCATGGTTAATAATTGAATCATATGTATAAATTTCAGTTGTCGAATCCTCCCATTTACACTTGACGAATCCTCCCTTATCCACTTGTTTCCAAATTTGCAAAATTTCGCAGTTATCTTTTATTTATTTTGCAAACCTTAAATTTAGTATTAACAGTAATAATGCATTTAAGCATCTGCTAAAAAAAAACAGAAATTTTATAGTTTATTAACCGAGTATCACACAAAAAGCAAGAAGCAAATATTACATCAACTTGCTATAAAAATACAAAATCACGAATAACAACGCACCCTAGCCGAATTTTGCAGAGAAATTTTAATGATAGCTGCGTACCATTAGGAGTAAGACTTTTTGGTTTACACGCGGAAGTAAGTGCGAATAGAAACCGCAAAATTTGGAACTGACGAAGCCTCCCACGTGTCGAAACCTCCCCCTTCTACCATATATTTATATATAGAAAAAAATTTATTTAATTTCATTTTGAGCGTTCTAACAGAAATTTGAGTTTGGTGAGTGGCCTCTCAGAATAAAAAACACAATACCTATTAGGTATTACCTAAGTTTTTACTACTGTATCAAATTAGTAAATTTTTTTTTACATTTTATTATTTAATTTTTTTATTTACAATGAAATTTTTATTATTGATATTCTTTTCATATTAAAATTCATTCACAGTTCTAACAATAAATGAAAAACACTTTTAGTGGAATTGTAGTGATATAATAAATTTATGTACCTAGAAAAACCCTTTTTGCATGTTGTGGGTAAGTCAAAAAAAAATGCCCGATCTTATATCTAAAGTAACGAATTTGCTGCTCTGAATTATATTGCACAGTTTCAGACAAAAATTCTGTACGCTTCGAACTCTTTTTAAAAAATACAACAAAACTTGTATATTTTGTAAATAGACACTGTAGAAAATGGGTTTCAAAACTACAAAATAAAAAAAACTAAGTATTATAATAAAATTTGCAAATATTATTGAATACATTTAATGAATTTAGATAGAACACAATGTAAAACTTGAATTTATGTACTAGATATGTAGTAATATAGAAAAAACCAAAAAACAAACAAACTGGTAACTAAAAGTATACAAAACTACGTTAACGATGAGCCCCAATTTGGAAGTTTTTTCTAAGCTTTAAAATAGACAAAACACACTAGTAAGGCAACACTCTATTGAAAAGCTTCCAAAATGTAATGTAATTCTGTATGGTTTTTAGTAGAACTTAATATTTATTACTTGGAATAAAATTTAATGATAAGGCTTAAGAACTTTTTTATATGCTACATATATAGTTGAGACATTAGGTTATAAATGAAATTGAAATGAAAAACTATTATATCTACATGCATTTTATATATGAGAAAAAATAACTATTTATATTTAGTTATAAGTAATTGTAACTTTTTATGCAAAAGAAAATGGAATGTTTTTAAAAAGCATGCTAATTATTAAAAAACACATAAAATTTCAGAAAGAAAAGTTAAAATAAACATATTATCTACTTATTGTTCTAAGTATTTAATAAGAAAAAAACAAATAAAATAACTCAAAAATGAATTTAAAAACGATAACTAACGTAGATTTTGTTTTTAATAGGGCTTTAAAAAGTTAGCGTCATAAATTTAAGTAAGAAAATCATATTTTTTAAATTAAAAGTGGACTGTGTAATTTAGATTGTTATATGTAAAATACTATAAAATAAATTTGAATTCAATTAAAAGCCTCTACAGTCGTTTCTTTAATAGTTAAGTGACATAGTTTGTTAATTTTATATGTGAAATTTAAAGAAATAAATAAATAAATGTCCAGGGATCTAAGCACGAAATCGCATTTAAGAATTTAAAGGTACTTAAATAAGAAATTTTAAAAAAAATATACAATATATATATTCGGTAAACTGCTAAATAACAAAAAAAAAGTGATGATAATGATCATTACAGCATAGAAGCTATAAAATTTAAATAAAAGCTTGAAAATTGTGAATATTGCAAAAGCACTAAGAAAAATTGCTACTTGTAAAATAATAAAAATCGGCTAAAAAATAAAAATGTTTAAAATTGATTTTTCTGTAAAACAATCCAACAATGCAATAAAACTACATCTAGACATCTACAACACCGTTTGATGTTTTGATTTAAGTATACGGAAACATGAAATGTCACATATTATGTCTAAAAAATATAATGATAAGAAGATAATGTCCTATAGTAATCTGGCAGCATTTTGAAAGCCAAGTATTTTATCATTAATAACAACAGCAAACAAAAAAAAAACTTGTCTGTGCATTTGACCCACCAAATCTATCCATGTACATATGTATTTTTTGGAGTTCTGGATCCAAATTCGAGTTCAGAATTGCTCATATATCCTCATAATATCATTGCTTCAAGTTGCAGAAAGCGCTGTTTTCAGGTTTACAGCGCAGTTCCAGGAAAATGTGTAGTTCCATTTTTTTAGTGGCATCGACTAGCTATAATCTTCCTTATCATTTCAAAACTTTGAAACTTTTCGATTATAGACTAAGAACTATAAATGTAAGCTCCCAACAAAAACTGAGTGAAATCGGATAAGAAAGCGTGGCACCTCCCATATAAGCAAAAGTTTCAAAATACTGCAGTGAAGGGTATTTAATATTTGGCCAGGCCAAAAGTTACACCCTTACTAGTTTTTTTTTAAATTTTCTATGAATTTTACACAGAGAAAACAAAATTGTCAAAAGTGGCAGAAACGTGGTTATTTTAACAACGTTGCGATCCAAATTTTGAGCATGTCTCGTTTGTGGCAGATTCAACAACGCACGTTGCTAAATTTGTTTTAACTACGTTTTTGAGTGATTTTAAAACGCGCGTTGCTAAATAAAATACAAAAAAAAAATTATTTATTTTATTATTTTTTTAATGTTAATTTTTTCCTGTCAACAACAATGAAACTGATATTAATTTTAAATTTTTGCTTTTATTATTTTTTTTTTTTTTTTTTGGTATTGGGGAGATTTGAGCCAGGAACCTGTCGTGTGATAGATGCGGACGTTAACGAACTCAACCACTGCAATCATTATTGTGAGGTTGACTGAAAGTCTATTTGTTTTGAAATGAGCTTCTACCACGTTCGTGAGTGTTTTGACTACGTTTCGTAACTGATTTGGATTTTACTACGTTCCGTGGTGTTTTGACCACGTTTCATTGCTGATTTGGACTTAACAACGCTTAGGAACCAGCGTTGCTGCATAAATTTTAGCCACGTTCGTAAGTGACTTAGCCACGCACCATACAAATATGGTCTTGGAGCGTTGTTAAATCCAAATCAGCAACGAAACGTAGTTAAAACACTCATGAACGTAGTAAAAACTCATTTAGCAACGCAAGTTATGCTTTTTTTTTTTTTTTCTTCACTCTGCGTAACATATTTTTTTCATAATTTTTCATATGGAAATTAACGCTTTTAATCATATATGTCGGAGCTTAACTCCGATTTCACCACGATTTCATGTTTTTAATAAGTGGCAATTCTACGTACTCAGTATGTGTCATCAAGTTCGGTAAATCTTCGCTGTCTGAATTGTCTGCAAATAACTTAAGCATATTTCAAACCCTTTATAATAATTCAAAGTCATTTGTACAGAAAATACTGCTTGAAAAGTACATGCATCTAAAAATCTTGCCATAATATCATGTAATGCAAAATGTTAATTAAAAAAAGTTTTTGTTTAGTTCTTATAACTTAATGTTATAATTATACATACATATGTTATATAGTAGTTGATATATCCATAGGATATATGTATACATAAGTCAGTAATAAGATTAGCGTAATTTAGCTACACAATTCAATGAAAATGTTAAATTTTCTAGAAAGACAGGTACGAAACAAAAAAGAACTATAAAATTTATATATTTAGGTGAAAATTTAGAATAAAAAAAAAATATTAAATAAATTAATAAATGTTAACAAAAAAATATTATATTGTTTTATTTTGTATACTTAACTAGTCAAATGAATTAGAGCACTTAACAAAGGTATGTATTTCTATATTACTTATATAATGATCCTTAAGCTTTTGAAAGTGTCAACTTAAAAAGTCCAAAGCAAATCAGTTCATTAAATTGAATTTATTAAGAGAAATTCAAGTAGGGGAGAGTGCGGAATTTTGCAACTTTACTTTACTTTAGTTACTATTACTTTAGTTAAATAATAAAGGAATATTTACTTAAAATTTCCTAAATTTGACTTCAGAAAAAAAATGTATGACCATTTTGAATTTATAATTCTATTCAAAATAACTTTATTTTTTTTCACCCACAAAAATGAGTGTCATAATTGTCAACCCACTCGAGTAAGGTAAATATCATAAAAATATAGAATCATTTTGACTTTTATAATTTTAGTAACAATTTCTATTTTTGGGGTTCGTACAAGAACAAAGAACTACAAAAAAATGGAAAACTTCATTCTAAAAAAACCATTTAGCAGTAAGTACTAAAATCTCTAAACATCGATATTATTCAATATCCGCCAGTAGAGAATATATTTAAACTAGCAAGGGCTTTGAAGTTATGTAAGTGAACGTCGCTTATAACGACGGTCAAGGGACCGCGCAAAACTGGTCGCTTTAACCGGCGGTCGTTATATCCGATATTAACGCTAATAAATAAAAGAAAAAACGGTGTTTGCATTTGCTACCAATTTTATTAAAATTACGTTCTCAATGAAATCCTTTAAAAACAAAACTGAATTAACCCTTTTTTGCATGCAGTAAATACATGACAGCTCATTTGAACTAGGTTTTACCTCGATGTCGTCCCAGTCCATGTTTTTTTGTGCAAAGTTATTCACTGAAGTCCAAATATACAGAAAAAGCTTCTTAAAATCGGTCAACGAGCTAATGGATTTTCAGGGTTGAATTTCAATCACCAAATGGTCTTCACATTGATTCAGAATCAAAAAAAAAAGGTTTGACAAAAATAATCTTAGAATCTAAGAAACTAAAGTATGCAGTTCTATTCCCATTTGTTTGCAGACTGAAAAATGGTATTTTCGACAAATCTATCTGTTCGCGTTAACGAAATATTGTGTTTTAAGGATTTTTTCAACTTTTTTTGTAAAAAAAAAAAATTAATTTTTACGGGTTTTTACAAATTTATGAACAAATCAAAACAAGGAAACAAATTTGCAATGTAAATTTCAGTGCTGAACCGTGGAATTTCAATATCCTGTACGGTTTTTGAGAAATTTTAACCTTAAAGTTTGGTTTTTTCAAGATTTTTGTGGTTATCACATTATTATTATTTTTTTTTTTTTTTTTTGATACATTTGGGGGTTTCTAATAGAACAAAGAAATCTCTCCTTATGAGGCCAGATTCGGATTCAACATTGTAATTTACATTGAAAATTTTTTTTTTTCGTTGTTGCTTGTTGCTAATTTTTCAAAAAAACCCAAAAATTAATTTTCTTTTCAACGAAAAAAGTTCAAATAAAATTCTTAAAAAGCCTACTATGTACACATACTTATTTTCAATTGTTTTTTTTTATTCATTTTCAAATGTCGTCGCTATAAGCGACAGAAAAAAACAAATATGTCAAAAAATGGGTCGTTACATCCGGCTTGTCGCTATATCCGACGGTCGTTATAACCGACAAAATGCTCATAAGGTTTATGAAGAAACCAACCAAACAACTGAGAAAGGGTCGTTATAAGCGGTTCGACGTTATAAGCGGAGTCGTTATAGGCGACTTTCACTGTAGTCAACAGTTTTATTAATGCCAAGAAAAATTCTTGCGATATTAGAAAAGTTTTATTTTAAGAAGTTACTAGTTCATTTATTGCAAAATTTCCGGATTCATAAACTAACTTTCTAAAATATCTCAACCCATTATATCCTGTACTTATAGGTCTTTTTGACCCCTTACTCAAGAAAAAAAGGCAAAGCTACAACTATACAGCCCATACCTGTAGCCTTAAAAGTCTTAAATGATGATGTCACTCATCTTACTATTGTATTTGATAACAATTTGCGAAAAACTTTGCAATTTCTCAGTTCTTTCTAGAAAAAAATCTCGTCTACACAACTGTGAACAAGTGACTCAGAAGAAACGATGGCCTTGAATTGAACCCGGAAATGTGAATTTTTTAGAAGTTGAAACGTCTCCTTATATACCTAGGGTATATTCACTTTGTCCTTCCGTTTGCAACGCAGTGAAGGAGGCGTTGCAGGTATAGAAAAGTGTATATATTCTTGACCAGCGTCACCTCCTGAGTCGATATAGCCTGGCTGGCTGGCTGTCGTGGAAATACATTTTTTGAGAAAACTAAACGAGATAATTCAATAAAATCTGATGCTATGCTTCCGTCGTCAAAGTAAGCTCGACGGATTGAAAATGAGTATAATCGGTCAAGGGACACGCCTACCGCCCATACAAAGAGTATGTTCAAAACGCAATATTAAGAGCATTATTTGCGATAATGCAAGCAAAACACACGTAAATACTAGAGACGATAAGTTTAAGCTATGAGCAAAAGCTAGGCGAATTTAGACTAGAGGGCGTGGCAAGCAAAAGTTTCTAAATGCTGTACTGAAAACGCTATTTGAGATCATCCAACCAAATTTCACTTAAACATTAAAAACATTAAGAGCAAGCTCTGATGAAAAACTTGGCGAATTCGGATAAGAGGCCATAGCACCTCCCATATAAGCGAAAGTTTCAAAATGTTATTCTGAAAACGTTATTTGAGATAAACCAACCAAACTCCGACACTAAGAGTTGTAAATGAAAGCTCTGAGCAAAAACTGGGTGAACTCGGACAAGAGGGCATGGCACCTCCCGTACAAACAAAATTTTCCAAATACTGCAGTGTAGAGTATTTAATGTTTGACCAGGCCAAAAGCAACACTCCTAATAGTTAAGTTTGAGCTTGGTACTTAGACCATATTCTTAATGTAAAAAAGTTCCAGGTAGCATTTTACTTAGCGTATAAATAAATACAATCCTTTTGCACTTAAATTCCTTTAAGGTTACCTAAGTAAATGCCCACTTTTGAGAAGAGCTCAAAAAGTTTTTTCCTCTTACCAGCACTCAAACTAAAAAGAAAAGTGAAAAACTTCGATGGATGTTGTAAAAAATTTTGTTAACACCATCGAGAACTACAAGAACAACAACAACAACTAAAAACAACAAAAACATCAACAATAAAAAGAGCAACAACAAAAAACACCCATAAGCATCATAAACAGCTAAGCGCTGACAAGAATTTCCTTCTAAGGGTAGACTTTTAAGTGTGAACCAGAGAGAAAATATTGCAGCGTTTTACCTTTTATTGTTGTTGTAGTTGTTGTTGCTGTTGTTTGTCATGCCATAGTGTATGACGTTAACAACAACAATAATAAAAGAGCAATAACACCATTGAATGCCTCTTAACTTGTGTGCGTGTGTTTATAAGCGTTAAATTGTTTTGCATGCTTTACAAGTTTGACAACCTAAATACAGCTCCTGCTCTTCGCTTTCAGTACGGGTGTCAAAAAGTTAAACACTTGACAGCGACAACAACAACAACAACAAAAACGACGACGACAACAACAACAGCAGCAGTAAAAGTGACAATACGCACATGTTCGCAAATGCATGTAACAACAGCAGTGGCACGCAAGAAGTAGACAAAATGCCCCCCTATTGTAAATTTTTTATTGAATCAAAAATTTTGATATCCTTTACTTAAAAGGCGAAATTTTAAGGATTTTGTTGTGGAAATTGTGTTGCACAAATTTTTCTTCTTTTTGTGTTATTTATTTCTACATATCTGACAATATGGTCTCGACCTTCAGGATGATTCACAAGTACCTTCAGTTATTTTCAACATTTCCCCGATTCACGTATTTCTTCCACAATATTTTCGGGCAACCACGTCTCTTGATACCTTATGGGCTCCGTTCTAATTCTGGATGTCTGACTACTATGGTGGTTTGCGCATTCCATTTTAGCC
Organism: Calliopum simillimum; assembly: GCA_951812925.1. Lineage (NCBI taxonomy): Eukaryota > Metazoa > Arthropoda > Insecta > Diptera > Lauxaniidae > Calliopum > Calliopum simillimum. The sequence continues at coordinate 31,411,263 of OX638371.1, forward strand.
GTTCGATAAATATTTTCTTAACCTCACTTTGTTCGAACCAATTCTGCTTCGAAGAAGTTCGGTAAATGATTTTCTCCCTACTTCGCAGAATTGAGCCTCTTAGGACATTTCCAAAAAAGGTTGGCAAACTTTGTGTACCTTGATAGGCAGCTGATTGAGTGCCAAGTGATAGGACAATATTGTAGATATGGGTGAGTCTCCAAAAAATGTACCATTCAATGTCCCGGGGCTCAGGACCATGTTTAAATTTCAAATTAATGTTAAAAATGTTAAAAACTCATTCTCCATCCTGTCCCTAACCGCTTTTTAGTACTATAATTTGCCCGTTTCGCATATCACGTTATTTTCTAAAAAAATGCTTATATGACATTTTTGGTTTATATATTTCGGCTACGTTTTTTCTGTGTTAACTCTTCGAAAAAATTTTTTTATATAGAATTGACAACCATGGAAGTTGGTCCTTCAATTTATACTATTTCCGCTTAGTTTTTATACCCTACACCCAGGGTATATTCACTTTGTCCTTCCGTTTGTAACGCAGAGAAGGAGGCGTGGCAGATATAGAAAAGTATATATATTCTTGATCAGCGTCACCTCCTGAGTCGATATAGCCATGTCCGTCTGTCTGGCTGGCTGGCTGGCTGGCTGGCTGGCTGGCTGGCTGGCTGTGTGTGTGTGGAAATACACTTTTTGGGGAAACTGAGCAGGATAATTCAATACAATTTGGCGCAGTGCCTCTGTTGTCAAAGATAGCTCGGGGGATTGAAAATGAGCGAAATCGGTCAAAGGACACGCCTACCGCCCATACAAAAATATATTCAAAATGCAATTTTAGGAGAAAAAAAACTGAACGAATTCGGACAAGAGGGCGTGGTACCTCCCATATAAGCAGAAGCTTCAAAACGTTATACTGAAAGCGTTTTTTGAGATATTCAAACCAAATTCGACTCAGACTCTAAGAATCATAAATGAAAGCTCTCAACAAAAATTGGGTGAAATCGGACAAGGGGGCGTGGCATCTCCCATATAAAAAAAAGTTTCAAAATGCTATACTGAAAGAGATTTTTGAGATAATCTAACCAAACTTCACTCAAATACTAAAGACTATAAATGCACGCTCTAAGTTAAAACTGAACGAATTCGGACAAGAGGGCGTGGTACCTCCCATATAAGCAAAAGCTTCAAAACGCTATACTGAAAACGTTTTCCACTCACTAAAAACTATAAATCCGAACTCTGGACAAATACTGGGTGAACTCGGACAAGAGAGCGTAGCGCCTCCCATATGAGGAAAATTTTAAAAATACTGCAGTGTAGGGTATTTAATGTTTGTCCAGGCCAAATTTTACACCCTTACTAGTTCTTCTCCTAAACGTAAATTTTTTATATATTGGATACATAGAGAACTGAAAAGTGAAAGAGGAGATTTGGTGTATTTTCAGCTCAGTCAGTTTTGGTTTTGCGTCGTGTTTTAAAAAAAAAAAAAAAATTTTGTAAAGAACGCAAGTGTGCATCATAATCCGCGTAAGTCTTTTTTAAATTACTAAACATATTATTTTATCTTTATATAAGTAAAACAACAAACAATTACAGAGGCTATGTACCAGTTCCAATTTTTTTAAAAAAAAAATGCTGTTTTCATTGTAATATTACTGTTTTTGCAAACTTTTCATCATTCTCCGTTTCATCATTCTCCGTCCTGTTTTGCAGCATTCCATCATTCTCTGTAACCCTGCAGTTTTTTTGTTGTTAGTTTTGCTTAAACTATTTATTTTAAAAAAATTTAAATTTGGCCTTAAGCACTTAATAAACTTTTCAAAAAAGCAACATACATTTTTTGGGTTGCCGCCTGGTTATTTTCAAAAATCTTATTAAATAATACTTCTTTTGACTAAATTGAAATTTTTGGTTTCAGGAATGATCAGATAAGTTTTTTCTAAATTTTACAAGACTTTTAGTGTTGCCACTCGGTTTTTTTGTTTTTTCTATTACTTTTGCTTAAACCATTTATTTAAGAAATAAAAATTTAAATTTAGTCTCAAGATGCTTAAACAAACCTTTTCAAAAATGCGACATAAATTTTTAAAGTTGCCACCTGGTTATTTTTGAAAATCTTATATAATTCTAACTTTTTTGTCAAAATTTAAATTTTTGGTTTCAGAAAATATCAGATAAATTTTTTTTTTAAATTTTAAAAAACTTTCGGTGTTGCCACCCTGTTTTTTATACCCTACACCCAGGGTATATTCACTTTGTCCTTCCGTTTGTAACGCAGAAAAGGAGGCGTGGCAGATATAGGAAAGTATATACATTCTTGATCAGCGTCACCTCAGACACTAAAAACAATAAATGCAAGCTCTCAACAAAAACTGCGTGAAATCGGACAATCCAAATACGCAAAAGTTTCAAAATACTGCAATGTAGGGTATTTAATGCTTGGCCAGGCCAAAGGTTACACCATTACTACTACGAACGTTCGAACAAACGAGTTGTTCGATCGATCGATCCTTCTTGTTATAGGTTCGACACGCTGACGGAATACTCTAGTTGGTTCGAACAGCTCTTTGCACACCCTTAATTACTAGTTTTTTTTTTTTTTTTTTTTTTAATTTAACAGTAAGGTAAATATCACTTCAAGTTTTCAAAAAAATTACTAGACTGTAAGATAAGGGTAGAACGGGGTTAAATCGCCACGGGGTTAAACAACCAATTGCCTCTAATTTCTTTTAATAAAGTCGAATCGAACGACCGTTGGTACAGTAGATAGTGATCAATACAACGCAACTTTGGCAAAAGGTTCCACTACCGCACGTGTGTTATAACCTGAGTTCTGACGAAAGAAAGATTTGACGCGTCCTCGCCGCAATATTTTCAGTCGAAAAAAGTTCAAAATTTCACAAATCAGTGAAGTGCAGAAAGAAATGTAAGTGTTTTCTAAGGTCAGAATTACATGCTGAATCCAAATCTGTAATTGGTTTTATAAATTTAAATTTGTTAAAAAGTTATTCGCCTTAAAATAAACAAAAGCACGTGGGGTTAAATAACCAGAAGGAGAAACAGGCATTGGCGACCGCGGAAAAAAAGATTCTAAAGAAATTTTCCGAGCAAAACCAAGACACAGCAGCCAAAAATAATTCTCGTCGCTTCAAAAGAGGTCGTCCAAGAAAAGTAGTATACGTTGAGGAAAGTGACGCCAGCGATTAATTAATCTCAGGAGAAACTTTTTCAAGTTAATTTTGTTCTTTTGTAACGTTTTGTAAAATTCAGATAAAATAAAAACCCTTAAAATAACTTTTATATATACCCCACCTGATGGGGGAAAAACAACCATTTCACACTTTTTGTTCAAATGCAGATACCGGATAAGCAATGCAAGTTTGAAAAAAAATTTTCGTATGAATTTTGTAACAAAGGGTTCAACGAACCAGGAACAGTTGAAATTTTTAAATTATTATCATAAACAAAGTTTTTACAGAGTGCCAAACAAAAAAGTGGTTGTTTAACCCCGTTCTACCCTATTCGATAAATCTGAATTGACTAAAACAGTAAGGTAAAATTTACATCAGTGAGTAGTTGTCACTATTGTGACTTGAAATTCTGGTAAAATTTATTAGAGAATAAATTAGTACTTACTAATTTTTTTCTCCTTGCAAAGACATGAAATGCTCGAACTGCATCACAGAATTCACAAAAATGGTCCAGAGCTTGAACTGACCTTTTGGAAAGGTAAGTTTTCAGGTTTTAAGCAAAAAGTAATTTTTTTCGCTATATGACAAAAAATACTTTTTTTACTATTTTTTTATTACAAAGATTAATAAAAACGGTAAGCGTCCTACTTTTAAAATGTTCTCAAATATCTGTAACGTTTTTTAACTAATATTAGAAGTAGTGTATATTTGAAATATTTAAAAAAAACCATAAGTCTTAATCTTATAAAGATACCGTCTTTTTATTAGATTCAAATGAAAGACAGTTTTGCTTTCCTTGCAGAAAAAATCTTTAAGAAGATCTAATATGTAAGCCATTGAACGTTTTTATTAATCTTAGTATTTAAAAAGTAGTAAATATTGTACTTTTTGCCATATAGCAGAAAACTTACTTTGCGCTAAGAACCTGATTCACTTTCTTTCCAAAAAAGGTCAAAACATGAAAATCGGTTAAAAAATATGTATTATATTCATGATTTGAAAAATTAAAAAAGTCATAACTTCTAAGCAGTAAAACAAACCATCTAAATTATTAATTCATGCGAAAGGTGTTTTTTATTCTTTCCAAAAAATATATTTGAAAGGTCACGGATTAGTTTTTGTTACTTTGGAACTGCACGTACAACTGCCTTAAAGTATTCATTACATAAAAAGCATTTTCTTCATTTCTTTCTTTCTTTTATCAACTTTACCTTTCTACAAAGAAAAATCAAATAAAGCAGGTAATAAGCCAAATTGAAAAATCTGTCTTAAATTCTACATTTTTATTTCAAAAAACAACAGCGCAATTGTATTTTAAATTAAAATTTTATGCTAAGTAAGGATTTTCAATTACATTTATTTGAATGTATGCAAAAGTGTGCTTAAGTGTCTTTGTGCATACGTAAGTCTGTATGTGTGCAATCAAATTGTTGCTTCTAGCAAGTAAAAAAAACCCTAACTGCGTTATTTTTATTGGTAAAATGAAACGTTTCCTAAAGAGGATGCGATTGTGCGTGAGTGTTGTAACCAAATAGGTGATGCCTCAAGGGAATAACAGCAATGAGGGAATAAATACCTCTCACTACATTTATACATACATACGTATGTACGAGTACATTTGGATATTAAAAGCACATGTATAGGTTTTGTATTGTAATGAGTTTTTGTTTTTCAATGGATAAACATCGCATTTGCATCGATTTTAAGAAATTTAAAAATAATTCAAAAAACAATATCAAATTGGAATTGAGCATTAGATGGGCTTGGAACATAAAAACACTAGGTAATTTTGATTTAAAAATTATCTTAAAGAAAGTAAATCGTTAAAAAAAGGATTTGAATTCTGGAAATATGTATAAAATTTATGTTTATGTTTTTATATCGGCCATTCCACGGCAAATTTTTCTATTGTGGAAAAATAAAAACCAAACAAAATTCAAATTTTTTTTCAATAACTTAATGGTTATATTCGTGAACATCACAAAGGCAATAGGCAATCGCCTAAGGAAAATTAACTAACGTTTTACTAAGTTTAGTCAATATGTTATTTTTATATGAAAAAATTTCTTATGTTGTACAGTTTCCCATGAAAAAAATAAAAGCCGTAAATGTCAATTTCATTATTAAAAGATATTTATTATTTTGTTATCTATGTTTTCTTCTATAAATTTTATTAAATTAATGCAATCTTTTCTTTAGTCTGACCAATTGCACTGTTCGACACAAAAAAAAAAACACATGAGAAAATTCAAACAAAATTCTTAAAGTAGACGTTAAAAAAAAAACCCGTGTCTCGTGGTTTTTCCCGGGGAATATTTTTGTAGAAAATTTTAACCCTGTACAACCCCCAAATGTGGGTAATTTTTGCCCTTTTTTTAAAAAGGCACAAAAATGACACCTAAAACAGGGGAATATTGAGTCAGTATGTACTACAGAAATATTTGCTATACACTTTCACTACTAGTTGCTGAACACTAAAAAAGCAAAATTTTATCCCGAAAGCAAAACAAAAATCGTTAAAATCAGTAAGCAGTTCTAACAGTTAATATTTTCCAATTTTCACCCCACTGTAAAACTTTAAAACTACATTTTGGACAAAACTCGTACTCACAAGATCATATCGAAATCACATAAGGATCATTTTCCTAAAATACATTAACCTATTATATTCTGTTTTTATGGGCCTTTTTGACCACTTTTTTGAAAACTGAGCCACAATGGGTTAAAAAATTTTGCAAAAATATCCTACAAAAAATTTCACTTAGAGTTACCAAAGACGAAAAATTCTTAAAACTTAAGGTAAGCGCGTCAGGGATGTTATTAATTTGCAATGTGAAAATTCCTAATTGACTTTAACGATTTTTTTGGTTTCGGGCTCAAATTTCGACCTTTACGTGTTTAAAAACTAGTAGTGAAATTTTATAGCAAATATTTCTGTAGTACATACTGACTCAATATTTCCCTGTTTTGGGTGTCATTTTTATACTTTTTAAAGAAAACGCAAAAATGACCCACATGTGGGTGTTAAGCAGGGTTAAAATTTTATACAAAAATATTCCCCGCAATATCTTGCATAAGTTTGCTGAACACATGATACACCTCAGATGTAAGGATCATATAGTTAAATTCATCGATTTAACACAAGAATGCGGTATTTTTGGTTTTTTCATATACAGTGGATAAAAAAACTTCAAAAATCGATTACAAAAAATGTGACGTGCTGGAGAAAAACCACGAGAAATGGTTATTTTTTTTAACGTCTACTTTAAGAATTTTTCGGATTTTCTAATGTGTTTTAAAAAAAGTTCGAAATTGTCGAACAGTGTTACTGGTAGGAACCTAGTTTTTGTCCCGTCGATCTTAGGGATAAACATTTTTTATCATCATTACTGTAAAAGAGGTTTCTTTAAAATAGGGTTTCGTTATATATAAGCAAGGATAGATAGCACTTAACATTTTTTTGTCATGATATGATATTAAAGATTGTTACTGCAAGATTAAGTTTTACTACGAAATCTGTCCCGGCCATCCCAAATTATTTATTATTTTATAACTTTTTTATTTATTGTATTTTATTACGTATTTTAAGCATTATTCTGAAGAGTTTAAATATTTCTCAGATTTGGAGACTCCCAATGAAATTTTCTTTAAAATCTTTCTGTAGAAAATTAGAAATTTTTCTTTTACATAATTTAAATTAATCAATAATATGTATATTGAATTTTGTACACTTGTTTTTAATAATTTTTTCATTTTACATTAATATCGTTTCTCATTGTTAATAATTTTTTGGTCTTATTTTTTATGCTTTTTCATAAGATAAACCATCTTGTAGCATTTTGTAATACATTTTTAAATAAATGAAAAATTAAATGAAATGAAATCAAACATATTAACCCATTATAACCAGGTTTTTTGAAGAAAAACTGAGATCAAAACGACCCACAAAAACAGGATATAATGGCTTGAGATGCTTAAGTGAATCGTTTATTTCGTGATTTAATGGTGTCTTTGGAATAACAAGTTTTATCCAAAATTAAGATTTAGTGTGTTACAGTAGGGTGAAATTTCGATAATACGATTTCTGTAGGTATTTTAGCTAAAAAAGTAATATGTGGCTGATTTTGGGTTTCAGATTTTATTTTTTCATATACTTTGATTCAAGGCAAAAAAAAAAAAAATGAAATATCGCACGACTCATTCCAAGCATTTTTGAAATCGTCATAAAATAAAAAATAAAAACCGCATCAAGCCAAGGTTTTGCATAAATCGACATTGCATGATCTCTAAATGGCGTTCAAAAAAATTTTTAAAAAAATTTTTAAAAGTCTCAGCTCACTTATTTGATATTTTTTGTGGTAATAAGTAGTGGTTTAAAAAAAAAAAAATTTTTGAATCAACCTAATGTTGATGCCATTCCCAAAATTGAATCAAAGCAACCATGAATTTAAAAATTAATTTTGGTGCAATTATTTTTTGTTAAAATTCTGTACCGTCCAGCCCGTCCCGTCTATCCTACAAAATTTATAGGATAATTAATTTGTTAACAATGATCCCAAAAATTTTTGAACATTTCTTGAAAATATGAAGCACTGATAGCACAGTGCAACACAAAAAATGCCCCTGGGGTCTCATAAAGTTTTTCTTATGAAAAATAAAAATACACGTATTTCACCGAATATGTGTATCAGTGATTTTTTCCATGTTATGGCTCCTCAAATGTTAAAATTCGCGTTTTATATGAAATTTTGAGATTTTATGGAAAAAACCATCTCATTATGAAATGGTGCTCATGTCATTACCTTTAATTTAAGATATATCACTTGAGAATCCGCATGGTAGTTTTTGTTTTATAAGCAAAACTGTAAAAATTTTGCTGTTTCAATATTAGAAGACTTTGTGATGATTATTTTTTTTTTTATTTTCCGAAATATATGAAAACAAAATATACATTGAAAATGATTTTGCTTATAAAACAAAAACTACCGATCCGATCCTCAAGTGCTATACCTTAAATTAAAGGTAATGACATGAGCACCATTTCATAATAAGATGGTTTTTTCATAAAATCTCAAAATTTCATATAAAACGCGAATTTTAAGCTTTGAGGAGCCATAAAATGGAAAAAATCTCTGATACACATATTCGGTGAAATACGTGTATTTTTATTTTTCATAACCTATCAGAAAAACTTTATGAGACCCCAGGGGCAAAAATTTTTTTCCATTTTGTCGCACTGTGTAATAAGTATACATTTTTATGTTAGCCCTATTTAAGTCATTTCGTAGAAATATTAAACCGAAAATTTGTCCAAAAAGCAATAAATATTTTCTGTCCCGTCCACCCCAAACTTTTTAAACTAATTCTTCGGCTTCATAATAGGTTTGTATGCAGACTATTATATCGTTTGTTATTCTTAAAATATTTTCCTTTAAAAAAAAAACCATATCGCGGTTCATACCTCCAAATCACCACTTTCTATCATTATACCTCTACGACATGTCCCGTCCATACCCATGGAATGGCCGATATATTCATTTAAAAAGATATAGATATATATAGATCAAAATACTTAAGTCCATAAGTTTGTAAAACTCCAGTTTCGCTCATTTTCATTCCCCCGTGTTAGACATGATTTAGTGCACGACTTCGCGATTTGGTGGAGAGAGTCTATTTCATAAAAAAAGTAATTTTTGCTACGTAGTTTCCTAAAAAAATATGATTTTTGCAGGGAAGCCCCCCAAGGTGTGGAAAAAAAGGATAAGTATTTTCAGAAAAATTGTAGAGGGAGGAAAGTTATCCCACCAGGAGCTCCATGGAAGTGGGAAAATCAATTTCTTAAAAATGTCATTTTTGCAGGGCCACCCTCAAGCAACTCAAGCTGAAAAAAAGAAGTTACCGGCATCTATAAACTAACTCTTTCAAACAATTATCGATCGAAAGTACATAATAGAAGACCACAGGCAAGAAAAAACAGTTTTTTTTAAATTACTCGCTAAAAAAAATTTCTTATGAAACGATGTAAAAGCTATTTTCAGTCAAAATATAGTTTAGGAGATATCTTCTCTTAAAAACTCATATTTCTATATGTTTACCAAAGGTTTTCTCAATAACGAATGAAAAATGAACTAAGATTTGGCTTTGCAGTCAGCCACTAGAAGTACGATATACTGTATCTTTTACGATTTCTGGTGCTGTTTCTTTTTTGGACGTCCTTGACGTGGATCGTCTTCAAGGCTTGTACGACCGCGTTTAAATTCAGCAACCCATCTTTCTACTATACTAATTGAAGGCGAAGTCCTTATACACTTTCAACATTCATTCATAAATTTCCTTTGCTTTTTTTATACCCTACACCCAGGGTATATTCACTTTGTCCTTCCGTTTGTAACGCACAGAAGGAGGCGTGTCAGATATAGAAAAGTGTATATATTCTTGATCAGCGTCACCTCCTGAGTCGATATAGCCATGTCCGTCTGGCTGGCTGGCTGGCTGGCTGTGTGTGGAAATACACTTTTTGGCAAAACTAAGCAAGATAATTCAATGAAATTTGGTGCACAGCCTCCGTCGTCAAAGTTAGCTCGGGAGATTGAAAACGATCGAAATCGGTGAATGGAATTTTAGGAGTATTTTTCACGAAAATGCAACCAAAATACACATAAATACTACGAATTGTAAGCGCTAGTTCTAAAAAAAAAACAAGGCGAATTTGAACAAGAGGGCGTGGCACCTCCCATATAAGCAAAAGCTTCAAAACGCTATACTGAAAACGTTTTTTGATATATTCGAACCAAATTTGACTCAGATACTAAAAATTATAAATGAAAGATCTCAACAAGAATTGGGTGAATTCAGACAATGGGGCGTGGCACCTCCCATATAAGCAAAAGTTTCAAAATGCTATACTGAAAGAGTTTTTTGAGATAATCCAACTAAATTTCACTCAAATACTAAAGACTATAAATGCACCCTCTAAGCTTAAACTGGACGAACTCGGACAAGAGGGCGTGGCACCTACTTTATTAGCAAAAGCTTCAAAATACTGCAGTGTAGGGTATTTATTTTTTGGCCAGGCCAAAAGTTACACTCTTACTAGTTTTCTTTTGAAATGATTGAAATGAGACTTCACATACGTTGATATGAAAAGTGTACCAACATAATTAAAATTTTGGCTAGTAGCAACGGTACTAGCACGGGGAAAAAAATTTTCAATAAAAATAGGCAGAGCCACGCCCCCTCTTTCTAAAAAAAAAACAAATTTATCATATCTCTGAAACTATTTGACACAGCTGTTCGCATCACTTTATTTGGAATCAAATTTTATTCGCCTATTTTTACTGAACATTTTTTTTCCCAGTACCAATATATATATCTAATATTATTGTGATACATCGAGTTAAACTAGACTGAATTCTATCAAAACTGGAGAACAAAATATATTTCCAATTAAAGTGCATATTGTACAACTTTACAAACTACCAATCCCGCAAAGAGTTTTATTAAACTTTATAGTTTTTGAACTTGAAAGGAATTAAACTTGGTCTGAATTCAATTTTAGTCTCTGAGGATAGCCAAGGAACAGAAGTTTTGACCATTTTGGAGCTCCTGTATCATTGTACAATATTTTAGTGACCGTAAATACTTATGTTACATTTCGAAAACGTAAGTAATGAACTATTCCACTTAAAAGTCAAATTTGACATTTTGTATTGTTTAAAATTAATGCTTAGGACGGAAAACAATGGTTTTTTTCTGGAACCACACATATAAATACATATTTTAAAAAAGAAAACTCTTTGCTTATAATTTTGGAACCCCATTAAAGCGTTATGCGATCAGTATTATAATGATAACACCGAGACATAAGCTTAAACTAATGCCAAATTTAAAAGAAATCAATAACTGAGATGATAAAAAAAGCAAAAACGAATTCAGTCAAAGTGATGAGAAACCATTTGCACTTACACTCAAATTATGCAAATTCTTGCCATTTAATTCAACTGCCAGTGGCACAAAATCAGATGCCAAAGACACCAGCATATGCCATGTGCGGAAAATTGTGTTGTGCAGAAGATAACATCATGGATTTTGCAAAACCAAGTGGATTAAGGACGAATATATATCCAGTCTTGTTTATAAAAATACATAATATTAAATTTTAACTGTGACACAAAGACGACATGGTATTTGTTTGCATGCGCATGTATTATTGTTTTAAGTTAAAAATAGACAGCTTTTGAAAAGTTTGCTGAAATTTCAATCAATGGCATTTGTGGTATTTTCAAACATTATAAGTAAAAAAATTACTTTAACCGTTTAATGACGAGGTCAAAAAACGCAAAGGGATTTCTAAATAAATATTAGTCAAAATGGTTATAATGGGGTCTTGCAAAACTTGCGTTTCGTCATATAAGGGTTAAGAAAACATTTTTCATGAACAATATTTATAATTTGGCAATCGTAAAGAAAGCTAATAATTATTATAATAACGGGTGTTCCAATAGTAGGTGTGGTACTTTGTTATCGATTAAAATCTACAGTAGCGACCCATGTCCGCCATATTCTGTATCATTTTCATAGTGGCAGTATAGGATTTTAGTTATAGATCGCTACACGAAAAAAACAACGCATTAAAATCGTCGAGTTTTGGATCTTAATTTCCAAGTCGATGGTGCAAATGCTTGATCGATTCACCAAAAATGGGTCCGCAATCACCACATTTGTGAAACAACTGTGCGCAACATTGTGAATAAATTTAATAAAACTTGGTCCGTACTTGATGTTCCGAAGCCAACCGAAGGATGGAATGCACGCAGAGCTAAGAATATTGCTGCCGTAAATGAGAGTGTCGCCGAGTTCCCCGATATGGCTATTCGCCATCGTTCGCAACAACTGGCCAATTCCGCGACCTCCATGCATGCGCTTGGACTTGAAGTTACACCCATGTAAAGTTCAATTGAAGAAGGCTCATTTCCACCTCGGCGGCTATGTTAACAAGCAAAACTGGGCTCGGAAATACACAAGTGATCATGGAGAAGCCAATGCATCCATCGCGAGTCACTGTTTGGGGCGGGTTATGGTTCGGGGCATCATCGGGCCGTTCTTGAAATATCAATTACACCAGCGCATAAAAAAAATAAAGTAACATGTACATTTGACCAGCAACATCTATACACATGTATTTTGGTGGGCTGAATTCGAGGTCAGAATTGCTACTATACCCTCAAAATTTGTAGAAATCCTTGCTTAAAGTTGCAGAAAGCCAGTTTTCAGGGTTATGGCGCAGTTCTAAGGAAAGGTTTATAAGAGTCCAACCAGAAAAGTTTGGAGGTATAATTTGACAAAGAAGCTTGTGGCTATTTGATGTCACTTGAAGTAAGGGTATCTTCAAATTTTGAGGATATATGAGCAATTCTGACCTTGGATTCGGATTCAACACATCAAAATACTTTTCACTTTATTTTTTTTATTTTTGTGTGCTATGAAACAACAAAAATTCATTTGACATACATATTACTCTTAATTTGGAATATGGTATTGCCATGTTATAAATTATCTAGCGGAACCTGCCCATCTGTCATTAAAATTCTCGCAAACTGGAGAGCCTGCATTGCATGTGAACAAAAAATCCACCCTTGTAGGTTTTAATTGTTGCTAGCGCAGCATGTCTCAAAACCAGAGTGTGTTACCAACTATAAACAATTAGCAATTTTTCACAACAGACGGCGCCAAGTGAGCTTTATGATCTATACATAGAACGCTCTTGTGCGGTGGGTTCGAGTGTGGCTTCTAACAAGAATTAACTTAAGCTGATCTGATGAGGCTATATATGAAAATATATAAATACTTATGTATGTGGAAATAGCCGCAACATATGAACCCAATTTCAATGTAAACACTTGTTTTAGTCTTTTGTTAAAAAAAATGCAAAAATGACTTTTTAATTGGTTCAAATTTATCACATTTCTCAAGTTTGATTTATTTTCTGATATTTTTTTCCCCTAAAGTCATAACTCAATAATTTCACTATATTTTTGTTGTACTCATATTAATGTTTTGCCTGTATTGGCCTCGACAGTTAAAGTATTGTTGCAAACCACATTTAGCAATGTCAATTCATCAAATAAAACCTTTAATTTCCGGTTACTTTTTTGCCATTTCCGCTTTACAAACCGAATAAACATTTCCTACAAAAGAAACCTCTTTCATTTCTATTCCTATTGCCGTACATATAATTTCACATTTCCACAGTTTCAGCCGATTTCATCAGAATGACGACTCAAATGATGTCCATAAAAACTACCCACTCATTTAAAAGGAAAAAATGCGCAGGTATGGATCATATCATCTTAGAGATGATGAACATGCATGCATTTATACAGAATATCCCAATAGGAAATGTGAAGAAAAAAATATCTATAGGTATGAGGCAAAACACGCCAAGCTTACCAGCTGTCCGATTTCGCTTAAATTTGGCAATATGGTAAATCCGGTGTGCAAAAACAACAATCCAGGAGAATTTGGTCCTAGTACCACTTGTTGTTAAAATACAGGGTGTTGAAGTTGGAGTATTTAGTCATTTTCATGAAAAAGGTGTTTTTTCAAAAACTATAGCTTACACTATAGTTTGTAAATTGATAAATCTAAGTAACTGGTCCTATTCATTTTGAAGTGTTCTTTTTATTGTATAAAAAATATTTTTTTTCACCAAAATTTTTTACACTTAAAATTACTTTTGAATTTTTTTTAAAAAACCCACCTTAGATTTTTTTTAAAGTACTTTAAATTCAAGCATAATTTATAAGCTTGAAAATGATGTATGGTTCAAGATGGGATTCGGACGCTAAATGGGAGTTTTTGGCTTTTGAACGCCCGCGGAAGGCAAAAATCTTTTTTTACTCAAGAGGAAAGCATCTTACGAAAAAAGTGAAAACATTTTTGAGCTGGTACACTTGGCGTGGAGTGCTTCATATGTATATAAAAATGGTGTTCGTATGTAGCTTATGGACGAAGAAACTACACGGCCAATTTACATAATTTTTTTTTAAATTGTTTGTTAGAGTCTGTGTAAGAATCTTAAGGGGTCAGATGCCGCTGAGCGGGACGGGGGTTTTACCCCTATACAAAAAAAAAATAAAAAAAATTCTATATCTCTGCACTTATACAAGCTGTGATTATGAAAGTTGGTGAACTTACGCAAAATGTATCTGCCATCAATCATGCAAAATTTGAGGAGGATTGATGGAGGAGACGTTGCACCCCCGTATTTTTGATTTTTATACCCTACACACAAAGTATATTCACTTTGTCCTTCCGATTATACGTAGAACGCAGAGAAGGAAGTGTGGCAGGCATGAAAAAGTATATATTCTTGATCAGTCACCTCCTGAGTCGATATGGCCATGCCCGTCTGTCCGGCTGGGTGTCTGTGCGTGGAAGTACAGTTTACGGGAAAACTGAGCAACATAATTCAATGAAATTTGGTACACTGTCTCCGTCGTCAAAGTTAGCTATTGAAAATGAGCGAAATCGATCAACGGAGACGCCACCGCCCTGACATAAAATATATTCAAAATGCAACTTTAGGAATATTTTTTCAGGATAATGCTACCATAATACACACAAATTTTGGGTGTACAACTTAAAAACCGGAATTTGACGGTGGATGTCCGTACTAACAAATATCGTGAAAGCTCGAACTTTATATATATGTCATTTTGAAGGTACGTTTGACAGCTGTCAAAATCAGTCAACAAAACAATTTTATCTTGTGTGCATCATTATTATTTTTCACGATGAATAACTTCGAAAATTGGAGAAAAAGACAGCATTTGCGGGGGGGTTCTAGTGGGTCATTTTTTTGCAAAGAAAACAGCTGCCGAAAGTCATCGCATTCTTGTAGAAGTTTATGGGGACTATGCTCAAGCTGAATCAAGCTGTCGTGAGTGGTTTAAAAGTGGTTATTTTGATGTCGAAGACAAAGAACGTCCTGGTCAGGACCAGCTAGGTGTGATCCATTATGAGCTGTTGCCAGGTGGCCAAACCATTAATGCTCAATTCTATCGTCAACAATTGATCCAATTGAAGCCGAAAATCCAGGAAGAGCAGCCAACGTATGCGACCAGACATGAGTCAATCATTTTCCACCATGATAACGCTCGGCCACATATTGCTGCCCCAGTCAAAAATTACCTGGAAAACAACGGATGGGAAATTTTGCCTTACCCGCTTTATAGCCCAGACCTTGCACCATCAAACTACCATTTGTTCCGATCGATGCAGAATGCCCTATCAGGAATACGCTTCACTTAAGTTCAAGATATCGAAAATTGGATAGATTCATTTTTGGCCGCCAAGCCGGCGCAATTTTTTTGGGATGGAATTCATAAATTGCCTGAAAGATGGGGAAATGTTGTAGCTTCCAATGGACAATACTTTGAATAAAATATATTGTAACATTTTTCCACAATAAAGCATCAAATTTCGCTAAAAAATTCCGGTTTTTAAGTTGTACACCCAATATAAATGCAATAAACTGAGCAAAAACTAGACAAAATCGGACAATAGAGCGTGGCACCTCCCATATAAGTCAAACCTTTAAAATGTTACTAATCCATCAAAATTTTACTCAGGAACTAAAAATTACAACTGCAAGCTCCAAAAAAAAAAGCTAGGCAAACTCGTTAAAGAGGGCGTGGCACCTCCCATATAAGGAAAAGCTTCAGAGTGCTATACTGAAAACGTTTTTCGAGGTAATCCAACCAAATTTTACTCAGACACTAAGAACAGTAAGTGCGAGATCTAAGCAAAATCTATGTGAGTTCGGTGAAGAGGTCGTACAAGCAAAATTTTCAATATACAGCATTGTAGATATCACAGACCTTACTTAACCAAATATCGTAAACTGAATTAATGCAAGTTCGTGTCCTTCCGTATTGCAGACAGTATACAATGAAATCAAGTCACTTTGGATAGTACACGTATAGAACAACAGCAACAAAAAGAAGGAAAATATAGACAGTGATGACATTGAAGACAACAAAGACATTAACGAAAATAGATATAAAAGAGATGATGTAAGCTGTGTGCATAGACAATACTGTAAATGAAGAAAATGAAGACAGTTAATGCAAGACAGAAACGCAATAAATACATTAAAACGAAGTTAATTTGTAAAATAAATCATAAAGACAGCAAAAAAAAGAGAGATAACATTGAGAATAAAGCCATTTAAGACAACAGAGACAGTAGAGACTGTAAATAAAAAAAAAAAAAATAAAGCGGAAGCAGTGCAGACATTGCTGACAATGAAGAAAATAAAGAAAAATGATGCAGCTAGAGCAACGAAAATGATAAAGTCGATTATGTTTTAACTGAAAATTAAAATGAAGTCCTTTGAATGGAATCGAAACTTATCTTCTCTTTAATGCAAGATTACTCGGAAAGTAAGAATTCAACTGTAAAAACCAAAAGGTAAACTTTAATAAGGAAGATCATGGTTACACGTTGCTATTTCCCAAAAGGAACTATATACCTCAAAAAATCGACTTTTGTGCTTTAATGCTAGGAGAGCTCAAAATCCTGACATGACATAGCAATTCCGATAGCGGAAAAAACATTTTGTAACATACTTATATGGAAAAGTTCAGCAACTACGTATATGTTTTTGGGGTAGCAAATGACCCTTTCTACATTAACAATTTCTCACCCATTCACCTTTCTAAAATTTCCCAACGTGCAAGTTGCCTACTTCCAATAGTAGGATAAGCCCCAACTTAACCGCATGACTATTCATTTCCGTTTCCGTGTTTCAACAGAACAACCGAAGTTCATCGACATACCACACACATACGAGTAACATTATAGCCAGCAATGTTGCTTGTACGCTTGAAGCAAACGGGCTTCAACATCAACTGCCTGTCCGATTGTCAGGTCAAAGGAAACAAGGAAAAATGTAGCAAAATTGTAGCCAAAGATATTGGCTGCAAAATCAAGTGTGGAAAATATGAAATCCACAAAAACAAAAATGGAAGCAACAACAACAATATCAAAACTCAAGCAGCTGTTCAGCTTTCGGTTTCGGTTTAACATGATTAGATACAAAGCAAACGAAGGATAGCTAGATGAATGGTAACAGTTTTGACAGCATGGATGAGCAGATGTAGTAAAATGATGTACAGTGTAACAAAATGTTTAGCCCTTGGGTAAATAACTTTTACATGCTACAGGCTGGACATATATATTTTGACAAAGTTGTATAATTTATCAAATTTAAGGCAAATATGTTCAAATGTACTATCACCCACTGTTTGCCAAAAATAGGCGACAACTCACTATGACATTGTGTCCTTTGGGCTATCGTTGTTTAGCAGCGAGCCGCCAAAATGTAAGCGGAATCATTTTTGCAATTTGCGACTGATTCATTTGATTTGGTTTTTCGTTACAATGTCATTTATTATTTATTTGTTTATATTTCTTTTTATTTTATTTAATTTGATCATTTTATTTTTCTTTGATTTTTTTCCATTTACCGCTTCCATGATTTTTATTATCCTTTATCTGTAAGTGTGGTAAGTAGTAAAAGAAATCGTGTGGAACTAAGTGAATATGAAAATAGGCAATTTTTGGGAAGTAATATAAAGGTCACTGCTTAAGGGTATCAAGATGAAAACAACTCCAAATGTATTTGAAATATTAATAATGAATAATCTTTAAGTGCCTAAAATCATAGAAAGCAGGCACTTTATTAAATTGACTTTTTCATTTCTCATTTGTATGTAGAGTATTTGCTTACGACTACTAAATGTTTACTATAAAATGTTTAATCAAAAAAGGTATTTCATAACCCTTCCCATTTCAATTTTGCAATAGATTTTACATTTACATTTAATATGGGGCATTATTGCAATTGGCTTTGCATCACCAATTTGATGATTTTTTAAAATAAATTTTTTTAAAAATGAAAAAGCTGCAAAAACTACATAAATTGATTTTTTGAAAAGCTCATAACTCCTCCAATAGTTGGCTAAATCATATGATTTTTTTTTTTTTTGGAAAGTTTTATTTTTTTTTGATTTTTTTATACAATAAAATTTTCAACTTTCAAAACTAAATTGTTATTTTTATTAATGATTACACTCTTATGCCCTAATTCTCTATCTCGAAAACTCTCACTTTTCGACTGAAAAGTGACTACAAATCAAATAGCTCAATATTTTGTATTCACTAAAACGAAAAACGAAAACAAAGTGAGAGCGATTGAATATTTTCCCTGCAGTAAAAATATGAGACAGTCCACAAAAAATACTAGTTCGCGGTTACTACTAGCTCAAAACTAGTTAAAAAGGGATGCAGTGGAGGCCAGTTCGATCTCAGTTTGTTGTTTGTAAGTGCAGAGAAATTTGAATCATGACGAAAACAAATTTAAATTTTTGTTATTTGCTTTTGAAATAATTTTTTCTGTCAAACTGTTTTGCGTCAAAACAAATTGTGTTTAACTTTTCAAGAAAAATCATAAAAAACAGCATAAATATGTATAAAATATGGAAATAGATAAACAACAAAGTAAGTAATTTTGGAAGAAATTTTATTTTTCAATGGTAATTACAAAAAATTCATTGTTTTCCTCAATAGTTCTCTGCTCTAAGGATACTGTTAAGGACCGGTTTTCTTAAATATTGGAAGCAATTTTTGATTTATGGGAATTTCAGTCTACAAACTTAAAAACTTTTTCAAATTAATTGTAGGTATAGTACAAATCAAATAATATTCCAAAATGTATGGCTTTTGTTATATAAATTTCTGTCTCTACTTCCAGATGCAATTTATTCGACTTTGTCTCCTTCAGATCTCAAGAATCAAGTTTATGAAACGTTTTGGTCATCAAAAAAGAGGCACTTTAGAAAGGTATCTAAAGAGCATAAATACTTAATTAAAAAATATGTATAACATGTATTAAATAATATTTTACTTTATTTAATTTATGTTTAGAAAATAAAAATTGATATAAAAACAAAATTATTTGAAACTGTCAGAGTTTTTCACTATATACCACGTGTATTACTATAGGAGGACTACACACAAAACAACTGGTTCAAGACTAGTTGTTAAGTGACTACTTCCATACCACAACTAGCCCCGGACTGGTGTAGAAGTAATGCATAAGGGGTCAATTGAAATTTCGTAGGACATCAACACACAAAAAAGAACAGTTGCTTATATGCAAAAGGGATTGAAGTCGGACTAGTACTGGTTGGTAGAGGACTAGTTAATGGACGACTCTTTAACTAGTCCATTTGCCGGCAGGGTTATATTCAAAAGTGAGCGAATGAGTTATTTTATATTCGAAATGGTTGTGATATTTGACTTTTATTTTTATATTGAAAAAATTGTCTTTCTGTAAAACGAAAACAGACGAATTTACAGTCAAGTTCGTCACTTGAAATTTTCTGTCGTTTAAAAATCGAGTGCAAGTTCTTATTTGGAATTTATTGGTTGCGATGAACTTTCTAATTTTTCCGATTTTCCGACGAAGATGTTATGAAAATTATCGTTCTCTTCGGATAAATAGAAGAATTTTAAGAGCGTAAGTACATAGATAAATACCACGACTTTCATCATAAGCCAAAATAAATTTAAGCGTTGCAAATTTATTTATTGCAGCATTGTAAAGAATTTTCGCGTAAGTAAAGATGTCTTAAAATATATTTTCGATGAACTGTCCCCAAAAATGAAGACCGGACACAGAAAAAGAGGAATACCAAACTGGCTTGTTTTTATACCCTACACCCAGGGTATATTCACTTTGTCCTTCCGTTTGTAACGCAGAGAAGGAGGCGTGGCAGGTATAGAAAAGTATATATATTCTTGATCAGCGTCACCTCCTGAGTCGATATAGCCATGTCCGTCTGTCTGGCTGGCTGGCTGGCTGGGTGGCTGGCTGGCTGGCTGGCTGGCTGGCTGGCTGTGTGTTGAAATACACTTTTTGGGAAAACTGAGCAAGATAATTCAATGAAATTTGGTACACTGCCTCCGTCGTCAAAGTTAGCTCGGGGGATTGAAAATGAGCAAAATCGGTCAACGGACACGCCTACCGCCCATACGAAAATTATATTCAAAATGCAATTTTAGAAGTATTTTTCACGACAATGCAACCACAATACATATAAGTACTACGAATTGTAAGCGCAAGCTCTGATAAAAAACTAAGCGAATTCGGACAAGAGGGCGTGGCACCTCCCATATAAGCAAAAGCTTCAAAACGCTATACTGAAAGCGTTTTTTGAGATATTCGAACCAACTTTGACTCAGACACTAAAAATTATGAATGAAAGCTCTCAGCAAAAATTGGTTGAAATCGTACAAGGGGGCGTGGCACCTCCCATATAAGCAAAAATTTCAAAATGATATACTGAAAAAGTTTTTTGAGATAATCCAACTAAATTTCACTCTGACACTAAAAACTATGAATGCAAGCTCTGAAAAAAAACTGGGTGTACTCGCACAAGAGGGCGTGGCACCTCCCATACAAGCAAAAGCTTCAAAACGCTTTACTGAAAGCGTTTTTTGAGATATTCGAACCAAATTTGATTCAGACACTAAAAATTATAAATGAAAGCTCTCAGCAAAAATTGGGTGAAATCATACAAGGGGGCGTGGCACCTCCCATATAAGCAAAAGATTCAAAATGCTATACTGAAAGAGTTTTTTGAGATAATCCAACAAAATTTCGCTCTGACACTAAAAACTATAAATTCAAGCTCTGAACAAAAACTGGCTGTACTCGGACAAGAGGGAGTGGCACCTCCCATATAAGCAAAATTTTCAAAATACTGCAGTGTAGGGTATTTATTTTTGGCCAGGCCAAAATTTACACCCTTACTAGTTTGACGTTCCTTGCAACAGGAAGCTGTGAAGGTTTTGTTGGTACTGACTTCAAACACTGTCTATCCCAAACATTTGCTTCAAGAATTGTTGCAGAGTGATATTAATATGGTTGTGGTTTTCTTTTCAATTCCAAAAATATAATTTTTTTTCTATATTTGTGACCATAATTTGGTTATCAAATATGTCCAAGTAAGAAATCCTGGCTCAAGCCACGATTTATTTATTTGGGAAAGTAGTAATTCCGACTCTTACCTAAACTCAAATTTGAAAGAGGAAAAATTAGAGCACGTCTTCTTGGTCAGTTTATTTTAAGGACATATGTAAATAGTAAAATATACGCAAAATAATCGTAAAAGGTGTTAAAAAAGATCATTATCTTAAATATTAGATGTAACCTCTTTTTTTAAAGTTTCTTATTCCAAAAGATTAGCCCATAAAAATATATCCATATTCTATCTGTACTATGCAATGTGCAAAATATATTTTCTTTAAAACCATTTAGCAGAAAAAAAACTGGTTTTTATCAAAAACTTTAGATGCAACCCATTAGCCGACTCGAGATTTTTGGCAATTTTTACGATCCTTTATTAAAGGGAAGCAGATTAATAGTTTTGGGTACTTAAAAAATATCATATGGATGTGTAATCTCTGTGAGTTTTAGAAAACTACATTTAAAATAAAAACATTCAAAATGCATAGATTACAAATTACAATTTTTCACCTTAATATGCTCCAAATTCCACCTTATGAACTATATTTTTGAAATTTTGGTCAATTTCGAACTGCTCTGACGTACTTGCATAGTAATTATTATTTTTCAGAAGATTCTGGTAACCAATTGAGGAATGGCCGTACCAATGGGCCTAAGTACCATTTCGAGGCAAAAGTAATGTCATACTCTTTATGTGCCTAATAGTCTGTTATTTGACTATTATACGTTTTTCAACATAATGACATCAATTTCACACTATCAAAAAAATTTTTAGTGAAACAGAAAACAATTTTATTAATTTCTAACAAAATGCCACCCGTTTCATATTCACTACTTTTGCCTCGAAGTGGTACTTAGGCCCTTTGGTACGGCCACTCCTCAATTGTCACCATATTTACTAACACCGTTCAGAAATACAGCGTGACCTTTTGAAGAAAAATATAACGAGCAATTTTGTAAAGCACGCAATGTAATTGAACGCTATTTTGGAGTCCTCAAAAATAAGTTTCGATGCATTTTTACCGAGAAAGGACTGCATTACTTTCCTATGGTAGTAACTAAAATTATAAATATTTGTTGAGCTTAACATAACGCTTGTATACATTACAAAAATGAGATGCCGCCTTTAGAAGAACTTGAAAGAAAGTGAAATTGCGATGAGAGACCACCAAATGAAAATACTTCAACCATAGCTACAACTTTAAGGGGAAGAATAGCAGACACTTTTGTATAATACATGTTTTCTGTTTTATATTTATTTAAATTATTTAATTAGATAAACTAAAATTGGGTACATGTATAAATAAAAAATTTTCACTTCGCTCAACCGTTTGACGTTTTCTTTTTATTATTTTCAAACCAAATTTCAAAACCAATATCCAAACAGAACTGCCATTTGAAAATTATTTTCTTTCTTCAATTGAAAGTATTCAGTAAAAAGTTCGAAATATCATTAAAAAAAAGAGTTGGCATTGCTCAAAAATGTATTGTCTTTACTTATTCGAAAACAGAGACAAAAACCAAATGAGTGTTGACGAAAAACTCAATTCGATTTACAGAAAATATTTTTTAAACGAAAATGACTGAAAACGAATTTCAGTCACTCACATTTTTCGAGATAGAGAATTAGGACATTAGTATTTAAAAAAAAAAAAAATTTGAAAAACCTGTAAATGTATTTGACAAATTTTAAGATTATTTTCAGAATAGACAAGGGATGGGATCTATTTATTTTTATACCCTACACCCAGGGTATATTCACTTTGTAATTCCGTTTGTAACGCAGAGAAGAAGGCATGGTAGGTATGGATCAGGGTCACCTTCTGAGTCGATATAGCCATGTCCATCTGTCTGTCTGGCTGGGTGGCAAGCTGGATGGCTGTATGTGCGTGGAAATACATTTTTTGGGAAAACTGATCAAGATAATTCAATGCAATTTGGTACAATGCCTCCATCATCAAAGTTAGCTTGACCTATTGAAAATGAGCAAAATCGGTCAACAGACACGACTACCGCCCATACAAAAAATATATTCAAAATGCAACTTTAAAAGTGTTTTTCACAACAATGCAACAAAAATGCACATAAGGCTTTGAGCAAAAACTAGGTAAATTCGGACAAGAGGGCGTGGCACCTTCCATATAAGCAAAAGTTTCGAAATGCTATACTGAAAGACTTTTTTTTAGATAATCCAACTAAATTTCAACCAAACACTAAGAACTATAAATGCAAGCTCTGAGTAAAAATTGGGTGGCCTAGGAAAAAAAGGGCGTAGCACCTCCCATGTAGGCAAAGTCTCAAAATGCTATGCTGAAAGACTTTTTTGAGATAATCCAACCAAACTTGACTCAGATACAAAGAACCGTAAGTACGGGCTCCCAGCAAAAGCAGAGGGTGTGGCACCACCCATATAATCAAAAATCTCAAAATATGCTGAAAGTGTTGTTTGAGATAATCTAACTAAATTTCACCCAAACACTAAGGACTATTAATGTAAGCTCTGAGCTACAATTTAGGGTATTTAATGTTTGACCAGGCCAAAAGTAAAACCCTTTCTAGTTTTTTTTTATGTTTTTAATTAACAAAAAAGTGAGTGAAAAATAAGTAAAATATTCCTTGTCGACGGAAGAGAGTTAAAATGTTCACCGACCCCCATTAACTTTACCTCTTCAACATTTCTCTGAAACACCCCCTAAGGGGGCTCCCATACAATATTATAACTTTTAAACTCCAACAATTTTTTATTATAGCCCTTTTTCTTTTGGCGCGTATATACAATTGTGGTAAGTTTCAAATTGCTATAACTTATGAACGGTGAGTCGTACGATAAAAAGTACAAGTCTTTTTCATTGAGAACCACATGCTCTATAAATAATTTTAATCTTTTGTAAAAAAAATAATTATAAGAATTTTTAAGTGTGTTACTTAATGACATTTTATATTGAAAATTAATTTTTTTTTTTAATTGAACTTTTAGTCATATATTTGCAAAGATCAATTTACATATAAATCTATCAATGCATTTTTCTAACACATAATTATGACAAATCAAGGAACGGATTAAAAACACGGCTATAGTGACATATGTTTCGTCTTTCGCCACAAAGACTCATCAGACTATTTTTGTTGTAATTATAATTATATTTATTTTTCTAAATTAATTATAATTGAAAAATTGCAAGTTTGAAAACTTTTTGTGTTTTTGGTCTGGGCGGGAGTCAAACCAAGGATTTCCAGGTTGGTAGCAGAAGTCGTTACCACTGCACCAGCCTTGCCCGGCTGCGAAGCCGACTTTTTGCCAGTTTTGTTTGTGTGTTAATACGTATTGATATATCATAATTGTTGTTTTGTGTTATTTATTGATATTTGGTATAGTTGTTCCTTTGGAACAAATTCAATACCGATTGCAGGTGTTTCCACCTTATCAAGGCGTGTTCTCCCAAATAACTTTAAGAATTTTTAAGTGTGTTACTTAATGACATTTTATATTGAAAATTGATTTTTTTTAATTGAACTTTTAGTCATATATTTGCAAAGGCAAGGCTGGTGCAGTGGTAACGTGGTGTGTGTTTTAATCCGTTCCTTGATTTGTCAGAATTATGTGTTAGAAAAATGCATTGATAGATTTATATGTAAATCGATCTTTGCAAATATATGACTAAAAGTTCAATTAAAAAAAATCAATTTTAAAAAAATAATTATTTAGAAGTTATTTAAAAACAAGTGATTTTTTGCCGTTTATCGGCGCTTAACCAGTTTTTATAGAATAACTCCTAAAAGATAAATTTTTTTAAAAATGAAATGAAAAGTTTTTGTAGAGTACGTGATTCTCCATAAAAAAGTTCCTGAGAGTTTTATTGTGCGACTCACTGTTCGTGAGTTATCGCAATTTAAAAATATCCACAATTTTATATAAGCGTCAAAAGAAACACGGCTTATATCTGCACTAGCCCCTTTTTTCCACTCCTTAAGGGGACTCCCATACAAAATTTTAATAAAAATATCAAAAAAAAAAACAAATCCTCATTGTTGTGAGACGTAAAAATGTTCACCGACCCTCTTTAGTTTTTCATCTCTAATATTTTTCTCTAACATACTATACCATTTTTCCACCACATTTTAATAAAAATATCAAAAAAATTCTTCATTGCCGAGAGAGTGAAAAAATGTTTACCGACCCCATCAATTTTTCCTCACGAACATTTTTGTTCGAACATACCTACTGCCCCCATATTTTCATGAGGGTTCTCATGTAAAATTTAGATGGACAGCACAAAATGCCACGGCTCACACCCTATAAAGCTGGCAAGAGAGATGGCAAAGCGAAAATGTCGAATGCTAGACAATGCGGATAGTACCTCAGTTGAAGACATGGTTAAACAAGGAATTCGGCGTGGTAAATTATAATTTTATACAGTAGCTATCAGGACATGGATATTTTCAGATATTTTTAAACAGAATGTAAAAGACAAATAGACCAGACTGCATATTCGACACTGCAGAACTCAACGATGAGGAACATGCGATGAGAACAGACAAAAGTTACAGGATCGCGTTGGTCCACTTAGAAACAACATACCAACTATGCTGGTAGGCGAAGAAATATTAATTGGACGTTCCGTAGAAAGCGTACTGTGCTTAAAGAAGAAAGACCTTGATACTTATCCGTTTGTCTATAACGATGCTATTACTCATGAAATGTATTTTAGTCGACAGGACGTTAAGGAGAGTTCGATACAATTGACACCGGTGACGAACAGGTTCCGGAAAGACAAAATATACCAGTATTTGGGTCTTTTGAACTTTGTACCATCAATGCTGCGAAGTCTTAAAATATACACATCACATAAGCCAAAACCTTCTAAGTGGTGTTTGATTATATAATTTGCTTAGCAACTTAATGAGTAACTACAGAGTTAAATATTCAGTTAAGTCTACCGTTAAGGAACAAGTTAAGTGCACCGTTAAATAACCAGTCAAGTATACTGTTAAATAGCATTTTCAGCAATTAGCTATGTTAAAAAATTATCTCCGAACAACGTTAGACAATAAGTGTTCTAGTCGTTCTTCCAAATCATATTCTTTTCACAACCCCTTGTTATTGCTTCTGATACCACATTTTTTTACAGATACTTCTTGATTGATTTCGGTAGCGACCACAAGAAAGTCAGTAAAAAATTACAAATTCAATAAGAGGTTCTTAATAAAAAATCTCTTTATTTATACCCTACACCCAGGGTATATACACTTTGTCCTTCCATTTGTATCGCTGAGAAGGGGGCGTGGCAGATATAGAAAAGTATATATATTCTTGATCAGCGTCACCTCCTGAGTCGATATAGGCTGTGTGTGGAAATACATTTTTTAGGAAAACTAAGCAAGATAATTCAATGAAATTTGGTGCACAGCCTCCGTCGTCAAAGTTAGCTTCGGGGATTGAAAATGAGCGAATTCGGTCAAAGGACACGCCTTCCGCCCATACAAAAAATATATTCAAAATGCAACTTTTGGAGTATTTTTCACGATAATGTAACTAAAATATACATAAATACTAAGAATTGTAAGCGCAAGCTTTGGGAAAAAACTGGGTGAATTCGGACAAGAGGGCGTGGCA
The DNA here is from genome assembly GCA_951812925.1 of Calliopum simillimum. Classification (NCBI taxonomy): domain Eukaryota; kingdom Metazoa; phylum Arthropoda; class Insecta; order Diptera; family Lauxaniidae; genus Calliopum; species Calliopum simillimum. Next base: position 31,438,162 of record OX638371.1, read on the forward strand.
CCTCCCATATAAGCATAATTTTCAAAATACAGCTGTGTAGGGTATTAAATGTTTGGCCAGGCCAAAGGTAACACCCTTACTAGTTTTCTTTTAAGTTATCGTAAGGACTCATTGTATGTATATACTATAGAATAGCTGATTTCAAATGCTTTCATAAAGTCACTTTGAAAAAATGTAAATAAAGATGAATTTTAGATGCAAATGCAATAACAATTCCAAGAAATAGTGTAAAAGCAAAGTAATCAACGTAAAATATCAATCCTACATATCATGTTACAACCAGAACCGAAATGAAAATTCTCAAAGACAAAGTAAACACATCAGACAAAAATTTGAAGGAGAAAATTGAGACATCACACAAAAATCGATTAAATGCAAGAAGATTGGAAAATATGTGAATTGTATAGTCTAAATGGAAAGTCCAACCTATAAGGGTTGTAAGGGACTACTTCATTATAATTCAAAAAAAATGCTTATTAAATATACAGTTGCACACATCAGAAGATGAACAGGAAAGTTAATTAAAATGAAATGAAGTTAACAGTTGGTATTGGACCATTGTTTGGTTCTAAGCTACCGAAATCCGAACAAAATAATTGAAAAACCACAGCCAAAATTATTAGTAGATACGTGTATTGATAACTTATGTTTCAAATATAGACGTCTGAGTTCTCAATAAAACTGTATTATTTTAACTTACTTAGCGCTGGATGGTTTTTCGTATTCAGTATCACCGTATCATAAAAAATTCACAAATTAATGCACGAATAAATTTATTATGAAATATTTATAATTGTGTTAATTTTCTAATTGAACGGTGAGTCGCACGATAAAAAGTACAAGGGGTATTTTTTATAAAGAACCACATGCTTAGCAAGTAATTTACCTTTAACCCATTAACAGCTGACCCCAGATTCCTTCGTCTGATTTTGACGAAACTTCATGCAGACGCTATTAAGGCTATTTGTATTGACGTGGTATTTTTTTTTTTTTTTTTACCCGGTCCACCTATGGGTATTTTTCTACCCACTTCGCTGTTAAGTGGTTCTAAATTTTTTTTTTTTTTTTTTCAAAATTTGATAAAACATAGGAAAATATTTAGTTTGGCTAAGCAAGCTGAAAATTCGAACCGCCTTATAAATTATGAAAAAAAGTTTCTTCACCATAACAAATCATTTTATTTGGCCTAGTAGGCTAAAAATTCGAATGCAATTTTATTTTATTTTTTTTTTTTTCATTATGATGAAAACAGCAAATATTTAATTTGACTTAGTAGGCGGAAAACTCAAACCGTCTTATGATTTCATTGATTACGTATACTTCTGTTACTGGAAAGCTATTCCGTTGTGAATTCTAATCTTGAGTGGACGTATTTTGTGTTCTTTATTATTCGGTTTGAAAGTATTTTCTTAGTGATTTTGTGAAGATGATTCAACGATAATTGGAATAGTGACGACAAATGTTCTGAAATCCGATTCACTTCGGAATCGGAATGAAAGCAATTTTCAAGAGCTCCGCATTTCGATAATTAACATCAAATCAGATTTATGTTTCGGTAAATCAAAAAAGAAACATTAGCAAATTTTATTTGTTGAAAGACAAATCCGATTCCATCTTATTTGTTCAAATGCATAGCTCTTGAAAATTGCTTTCATTCCGATTCCGAAGTAAATCGGAATTCAGAACATGCCTGAATATTCCTGGTTTTTCTAATTCAATTTCAGAAATGAGAACATTTTTCGGAATTTTGTATCTGACAGGGTATCATACAATGCCCACTATCTAGTCTAATCAGGCAACTCTGGGATGTCAATTTGTGAAAGATGCGATGAGTCGAGATAAATTCAAACAGATCAAACAAAACATACAAGTTTACGACAACAATAATATCGACCAAAATGATAAATTTGCAAAGATTTCTCCACTGAATGACGCGTTGAACAAAAGATTCATGCAGTTTGGTGTTTTTGTCCACAATCTTTCGGTGGATGAGCAGATGATTGCTTACTATGGGCGTCATTCTTTGAAAATGTTTTTTAGAGGCAAACCAATAAGATTCGGCTGCAAATATTGGGTCATAGCTTCATCGGCAGGATACTGTTGCTCTTTTATTCCATATGCTGGTGCTTCTGCCAATAATGATGCTGAATCTGGTCTTGGAGAGAATGTTGTTTTACGATTGTTGGGCATTATAACCGATCGAAACAAACACAATGTTACGTTTGATAACTTTTTTACAAGCCATAAGTTGTTGTGAACATTGAATCAGAATGGACATTTTGCAATGGGTACCGTACGCAACAATCGCACCATTGGAAGACGTCAAATCTATGAAAAAGAAGAATCGGGGCTCATCTGATTTTAGATTTGATCCAATACTAATTTTTTCAGGTGGTGACTGTTATGTCTAATTTTTTGGGTTTAGAACCGATGTGTCAAACTAAAAGATTTGATCGCAAAATTCATAGAATGATAACTATTGCACAACCATATCTCATACATGTACATATATAATCAGCGAATGGGTAGAATTGATTTGTACGACAAAGCCTCGAACAATTATCGTATTCGAGTACGCGGAAAAAAGTGGTATTGGCCGCTATTTACTAATGCTTTGGATGCTGCTATGGTAAATGCTTGGAAGCTACACTGTATCTGTAGAAAGCTTGAAGGTACGCCAATTATGAGCCAATTCGATTTTTGAGTCAGTGTTTTGAAGCTTTGGTTACAATTCCTGAAAATCGTCGCCGATCTTCTGGCAAAGTTGTCATAAATGCACAGCAAATCGCAATACGAATGGACAAATTTGATCATTCCATTGGAAAAATTGGTAAACGCCAACGTTGTAAGCAAGTTTTCACCCAAAAGACTGTTTTGTTCAGTTTCATGCTGGAGTTCCAAGAGACATCAGCAAAATCAAAAAGGCTAAATAATGAATGAATATATAAAATTATATATTTTAAAAAACAGTTTATAATAATAATTTAATGTTTTACGACAATAAAATATCATATTTTTATTTAAAAAAAAAATTAATAGTTATTGCTTTCAGAACCCACCATTAGCGACATGGGTATTTAAATACCCATACCATGAATTCATATCTGTGTCCTATACCAGAAGTCTGATCTAGGTAAAACTATTTTTGTATAATAGAGGACTCCTGAGGCTATTAAGCACAAAGGGCATTTTTCTATTTGCCACTCCCCCAATTTTCTAGAACCATTTTAGTTCAAATTTTTGGCTTTTGTAAAATTGCTGACCTTTGACCTCCAAGAAACCCCCCAAGGCATTACACTATAAGGCTCCCACATTTTTTTTGAGTGGTGCTATCCTTCCTCTACATTTCACATGAATCTAATACGCGATACTTAACTACTTAGAATTTTCTAGAATTTTTCATTTCTCTATTCTTGGGTATTTTTCTACCCAATAGCCGTAAATGGGTTAAGCAGTTATTCCGATAAACATTACAAAAAAAATTACACGATGGAAAAAATATTAATTGACGTATATACGTCCGCATAGTTGCGACACTTAACATTTTTTTTTTTAAGATTAAAATTTTTTAACACAAAATCATGATGTTTTTTTTTAACACCCTGCATAGCCTCTTCTTCCAGTTGCATCCTCTCCTCCTCCAAAAGGGCTTTTTTTTTCTTCAAGTTCCTGGAGCTCGAACTCTATTTCGACCTGCCGGTCCGTAGGAGGAGGAGGAGCCTGATTTTTCTGTAAGTTCTAAAACTGCCTCTGCATTTTGCTTAGTTGTTTAGTAGTAAGTTTCTTATAATCCGAAAATTCTTTTCTGGTTTCATCGATTCTTTTATTCACTCCTTTTATTGGGCTTTCTTCCGATGGCTGGTAGTTTTCTCTGTATCTGTAATTTCCTCCTCTGTATCTGTGATTTTCTCGGTCTCTTGGCATCTGTAAATAATAAAAAAGAAATATCTTAACAATAAAAGTGTTACAAATGGGCGAATTTTTTATATTCAGGCCCATCATTGAATCCATTGTAGATACAAATTTCGTAATGTTGCGACAGTTTAGTAGTAAGTTTTTTACATTAAGAAATTTGTATCTGCAATGGATTCAGTGGCCTGATTTTAAATACTCACTATGGTATTTCACAAAAAAAAAATTAAAATCTCATCATAAAACACAAAAACAAGCACAATCAATGAAAACTGATTTTTATTAATTTTGCCATTTTTTTTGGTTTTTTAGAAATTGTCAAAGCTTACTTTGTTTTTTTTTTTTTTTTGCTTTTTACAAAGTGGTTCTGGAGAAAATTTACCCGATTGGTTCTGGATAAATTAACAAACCCGATAATTGCTGTTATTTTTAGATATATAATAAGCACGTAGAACATTATATTAAAAGTTGGCTGCTAATCAGCTTATTAGGCATTAAGCAAGTAACAATGTTACACTGAAAAAAAAAAAAAATTATCTGCACACAAATGTGCAGCTGAATGCTACTATCACGCTGTGGGTGCCACCAAAAAGCTTTTTGATAAATTGTCCAAGAATCTTTTTTAAACGTTTGCGACATATTCTTTGCCATTGCAAACAATTTTGTCAACTTACTCTACACCCAGGGTATATTGACTTTGTCCTTCAGTTTGTAAGGCAGAGAAGGAGTCGTGGCAGATATAGAAAAGTATATATATTCTTGATCAGCGTCACCTCCTGAGTCGATATTGCCATGTCCGTCTGTCTGGCTGGCTGGTTGGCTGGCTAGCAGGCTGTCTGTCTATCTGTGGAAATATTTTGTACGGGAAAACTAGGCAAGATAATTTGATAAAATTTGATAGAGTGGCCGTAAAAGTAAGCTTGAGGGATTGAAAATGAGCGAAATCAGTCAACGGACATGCCTACCACCCATACAAAAAATATATTAAAAATGTAACCTTAGGATGATTTTACACTGCAATGCAATCAAAGTGGCACCACGCAAAAGATTCAAAATTCTATAATGAAAGAGGTTTTTTTGAGATAATCCAACTAAATTTCACCCAAACACCAACGTCTATAAGTGCACGCTCTAAGCAAAAACTAGACGGACTTGGACAAGAGGAAGTGGCACCACCCATATATGCAAAAGCTTCAAAACGCTGTACTAAAAACGTATTTATAGATAATCCAACCAAATTTCACTCAGACTCTAAGGACTATAGATGCAAGCTCTGAGCGAAAACTAGGTGAACTCGGACAAGAAGGCGTGTCACCTCCCGTATAAGCAAAATTTTTGAAAAACTGCAGTGTAGGGTATTTAATGTTTGGCCAGGTCAAAAGTAACACTTACTAGTTTGAAATTACTTGATACCAGTAAAAATTTTTGACCTAGTGCCTTTTTTTTTTCTTAAAGACACTATTTTGCCCATTGAATAAAAGTTCATAAATTGCTGAACTGGAAAGTGTATTCAGTTCGATAAGAAGTAGACTTTCATCATTGGGGCATAGATGGGCAATAGATAGTATCACAAAAAACTGTTCGAATGACCGCCCCTAGTTTGAAAGCTAATATTGAAAGAATTTAAGGAAAAAAACTTTTACCTCTAAATTCGATGCAGTTTCGTTCTGATATTATGTATGTATGTACGTATTCTCCTTTAACTCCTAGGAGGAGCATAGGGCCAAATAATAATATAATGATATTATATTATATTATTATTAGGACAATTATCCTCGAAAACTCCCATTTACTACATATTCTCAAAATTATCGTGGCTATTTCTAACAACGGCAATTATACATAATCTGTTAAGCAAAATACGTTATATCCGCCAAAAATGGTCCAATTGTGTATCGAGTGTGTCAGGTATTATACGCATAATATTACTCATTTAGATTAGATTAGGGTGGCGGTAATTGCGTAGAGCAAAAACCTTACATGTACCGACTAGGTCCATAGCGTAACCACAAACTCCCTTCAGTTAGGAGGATAGTAGGTATTACTAGTGGAGTGCGTGGGGACACATTGTACTCTCTTATGAAAGGAAGAAGTCTTTTTTTCAAACAATCTTTGATGTATATTTCAGCATTTATAGAGCTCAATGTAACAAATGACATTTTGTTTTTTTGCCGCAACTGCATATGGCTTGCCATACAAGTAATTTTTTAGGAAATTTTGTCTGCTTTTGGATTCGAAATTGTTCTTCGATAATTCTTCGAGCATCAGCAACATAAAAATTTTGACCCGGAAGCTGCGTAAAATCTGCCAGTACATACGTTTCGTCGTCCATTATACAACATGAATATTTTTGTATGAAATTCAATTTTAATTTCCGAGCCCTACTTTTGGCGTCTAAATTTTTTGCAGCAATCTGTCTGGAACTTTTTGGACTTTGTATGTTTTCAAACCTTCAGAGCACTAGTCTAACCGGGCAGCTTTTCTGGCTGATGTGTTTGGAGATCTTTTCAATATGCTTTCAATTTTCTTGGCTTTCCCAATATCGTGTGGTCCTTTTTTTCTTCCCAAACCCAGTTTCCTATCAATGGTCAAATTCTCCTGAAACTGTTTAATAACATTGGAAACAGTTTGACGGCAAATCTTCAATTCTTTGGCTAATTTTTGGTAGGAATAATTTGGATTTTTTTGAAAATTTTTAATAATTTTAAGACGTAGAGTAGAACGGGGCAATGTCGTGCACTAAACTTTGACATGCTCGTAAAGCCGTACATCTCAAGCGAATGCGACGAGTAAGCATCCGATCGAAAGATAATTTCGTTGGTTACATCCATGTGTAACAACATTTGTGTAGCGAGAAATTGTGTTTGTGTAAGTGAAGAAAAAAAAAATGTACACGACATTACCCCCCTCAAAATTTGTGGGGTAATGTCGTGCATTGTTTTCCGAGCATAGTAAAGGTACCAAAATGTGTGAGAAATGATAGGTAGTGGTTCTATTAATGGAGATTTAGTATTATCATGTATTTATTCATTATTATACAAGTGTGAAGTACATAATATGTTGTGTAGAGTAGAACGGGGCAATGTCGTGCACTCAACTTTGACATGGTCGTAAAGCCGTACATCTCAAGCGAATGCAACGAGTAAGCATCCGATCGAAAGATAATTTCATTGGTTGCATCCATGTGTAACAACATTTGTGTAGCGAGAAATTGTGTTTGTGTAAGTGAATGTGCACGACATTACCCCAATGGTCGTTTTAAAGGTCAACTTCGATAACTCTGTGAAGCCCAAAATTTTTTTCGAAAACGAAATACTTCTTTTCTTTGGCAGGATATTTCGTTTCAGAAAACACTTACCTGGTATATTTTCCCGGAAGGAAAATTATTTTTCTGACCCGATAAAAAAACACTTTTATCGTCCCGAAAGCGTGCGTTTTGAAAAAAAGGTTACTCTGTAGAGACGAACTAGTGAAAATTGCTAGTATTATATGCATAAGCTCAGTAGGTCAGCAGGTCCCTACCTTATGAACAGTTGATAAATCATTCAACTCTTTGGGCTAAAACAGCCAGTGCACGACATTACCCCCTGCACGACACTGCCCCGTTCTACTCTACTTCTTTTTCTTCACTCATTTTGATCAAACTCACAACAAATCAACATGTTGATCATTAAAAATAATAACTGACATATTTTTCAAAGAAAACTAGATCAAAGAAATATTTAAATTTTACACCCAAAAACAATTATTAGGTAAAACGTGTGTTAAGATTTTTTCGATCTCACTCCTTAGTTTTGCAAATCTCTTTTTCTAAACTACTTAATTTGAGGTCGGTGAACACGAAAACTGTAAATTTTTTTTTTTCCTTGAGACCCTTCCCGATTAATTCGAAAATATCTATTTTCGAGGTTATAGCTTCATATTCATCAATATTATATTTGTATAGCGCCAAGTCCGATCGATTTTATTATGTAATTATGCTCCGAACAAAATTGACTGAGTTATTGGATCTGTTGACTTAGACCGAACACTTTCAAAATGCTCTGGACAACTTCTTATGATCCTTTTTACACTTAATCGTTAACATCTTCACGAAATTTCGTTCGATTTTGCTCAGCATAGGCTTAAAATATTTGCAGTTAAATATGCCATTGAATAAAATTGCTAAACAAATTTATTTAAAAACCAATGTGTTTCATTTGATGTTGATATGAAAAATTGTTAAATATTTCGGAAATTTCAAATATTTCCCTGTTATAACTCAGTCAATTTTGATATGAGCATAGTCATTGGTATACTCGTTTCAAAATTTGTCAATTCTACTAAAATGCGTTATCAATCAATCCCAGCCGACCGGTTGCCCACCTTAGGGAAAAAACCTTCTCCATATCAAATACGGATCCAGGGCTAAAGTAAAGTTTTTTTTGTTCTTAAACTTTTAATTACAATATCATAAAGTACAGTTTAAAAATATTAATTAATAAAACGACCCTTAACAGCTTAATATTTATTTCACTGTGTACATTGAGGGCATCAAACGTCGCGCATGGGACATCAAAAAGCTATTTGCATCTAAGCTTTTCTCCCAGACACGTACTTATTTAGTAGGATTACCCATCGCCTTTGTAATTTTTTTGCTTTGAAGCATATTTTTTTTTTTATTTCTTGTGCCTAATTGGTTTTTTAGTAATACTTTCAAATATTTGGCAAAAATGTAAGCTAACACTGAAGGGGTCATTCCTTTTTCCCATAAATATTAACAGCGCAGTAGCACTTTGAAAATATGCTTTAGAAATTTGCTCATTAACGCATTTTTCTGCTACATTTTTCCATTAATGTGCAAATAGTTGGAGTTAATGACTTTTGATGGATGGTATATACTATTGTACATAGTTCAAAGGAATCAATCTTTCTTTTATTTGTATATTTCTTAAATTCCATTTTCAGTGCTATGATGATTTGTAAAGAATTTTGTTTTTTTTTTAAGGTTCAAGTAAAATAAAGATTTTGCAGAATTTTTTTACAATAAAAAAGATAGTATGTTTACTTTGCATTGGTTTCAAAATGTTTATTTTGCCCTTTCCTTCAAACAGTGTTGGTGACATTGCTTGTAAGCATACGGTATGCGTTTAAGATAATTTATTATTACATTTTTCAGCGCTACCAAAATAAGATGTTAAAAAGTGAAGAAAAGAAACTGAAAAAAGAGCTGCAACCATGTAATCTTTAGAGCAAAGACTTTGCGATAGGTGTGTAACCAGAGAAAAACTCACCTAATATTTATTTGAATCCATCGAAAACAATCTGATAAGGGCAAATACTTGTCAAACTACGTGTCAAAAAACGTAGCTAGGCCTTTTATACTTTCAAAAGGATGTTTGGAAAAGTTGAGTACTATGTCCTTATATCATTCTTTGAATGTTTAGGGCAATATTTCACTGAATACTAAAAAATAAATTTTTCTACCCAGCTTTAAGTAAGAGCTAAAATTTTCAAAAACTAAGCAGAGTACGTATTTTACGCAAAGCTTAAACTTGATGCTGTAGCTCTTTCTCATTGACTTTCATATTAAAAATAATACATACACCAGCGTATATGGCCAACTCCGAAAATAATCTCCCCTTATATGACCCAGGTATACTGGAGAGTACATATTTCAGAAGTAATAGACATGTTACGGGGCACATTTCCAAATATTCTGGAGTAAAATTCAGAAAAATCGTAAAAACTAAGCAAGATAAGTCGATGAAATTTGGTACAGTGGCTTTGCCGTAAAAGATTGAAAATAAGCGAAATCGGTTATCGCACACCCGCCTACCGCCCATTAAAAAAATACATTCAAAACGTAATTTCATGAGCATTATTCAGGATAAAGAAACCAAAATAGACATAAATACTAAAGATTATGACTGCATGCTCTAGTCAAAAACTGCGGAAATTTGAACACGAGAGCGCGGCAACTACCCGATAAGTAAAAGTTTCAAAACGCTTTACAGAAAGCGTTTTTCAAGATAATCCAACCAAATTTGGCTCAGACTCTAAATATAGTAAATGCAAGCTCTGAACAAAAACTAAGTAAACTCGGATGAGGGGGCGTGGCACCTCCCACGCAAGTAAAAGCTTCAAAACGCTATACTGAAAACGATTTTGGGATAATCCAACTTAAATTCTCCCGGACACTACAACCTAAAAACAAAAGCTTTGAGCAAAAACTGTGTGAATTTGGACAAGAGGGCGTGGCATCTCCCATATGAAAAACAAAAATAGACCAAATCAATTTTCTTGAAATTAGGAACTTTAAACAACAACAGTGCCAGAACAAACAACAACAACTACAACAACAACAACAAAGAGAACCAGCTACTTGTGCAAGCGCATATTTCAAAAAAACTTGAAATTTTTAGAAACAGCTACTTATTATTTTAAAAAATTTTAAATTTTTATTAAAAATTGCGCGCGCAATTTGGCTAGCAAACTATGTGTTCGATATATTATAGACTAATACTCTTATGTAAAATTACTGTTGTTGTAGTAGTAATAAAGTTGTTGTTGTTGTCTGTCCTGACATTGTTGTTGTTAAAAGTTCCTAATTTCCAAAAATTTGATTTGATCCGTTTTTGTTTTTTTCTATAGAAATCTATTAATGATGCAATTTCAGATACATCTTGCATACCAAATGAAAGCAAATAAATTGAGCTTCCTAATTTAGTTATTGAAATTATAGGTTAATAATACATTTTTTTAGGAAAAAAACGGTTTTTTGAAAAAAAAATGGGGTGCATTTTTGAAAAATTGTCATATCTAGAAGACTGTCACTCAAATTGAAAAATTTTGTGCAACTATTAAATAGCCCGATAAAATACCTTTCATATGACATCAATATTTTTAAAATCCATTCAGTGGTTTCCAACTTATACTGATTTTTATAAAAGATATATCCCGATCTTCCGATGGCTATATCTCCGAAAGTAGATCCGCTCAGAGGTTGTCGTTGTTGTTGTTGTAATTAATTCCCAGAGAGAAAAAAAAAAAAAAACAACAAGAGTCTAAAATTGTAAAACTTTGCCCTGTATAATTATAATGGCTAATGTTGTAAAATAAAACCCATTTTTTGTTAAGTTTTCATAGGCATTTAAAATATAAAAAAAAATACAACAAAAATTGGGGGCAACACCGAAAGCTTTTGCTTTATTTTTTATTTTTTAAGTTGAATTAAGTGTTTTAAGGCTAAATTTCTATTCTTATAAATGGACACTGTTATGCAATAACGAGTCAACCCACTCGAAATTAGTTTTGAGATATTTACGTTTTTATGTAGATGTCGTAGAACAAATGAAATGAAAATGTCAAACAAATTTTGTTGTTTTCAACCTCTTATTAACAATATTTAGGTTCGGTTTTTTAAAAATAGGTGCTTCTTCATATTTAGAATCGAACTGTATTCATAAGTCGGAAAAAATTTGTTTGAGGGTGGACTCGTTATTGCAAAACAGTGTCCAAATATATGATTTAAGCAAAATTTAAAAAAACAAGCATATAGCAACCCTGAAAATTTTTGTACAATTTTAAAAAAATTTATTTGTGCGTTTCTAAAACCAAAAATTTAAATTTAGCCAAAAAGTATGATTAAAGATAAAATTTTCGAAAACAACCATGTGGCAACCCTAAAAATTTATGTTGAATTTTTCAAAAGTTTATTTAGGCGTTTTGAGGCTAAAATATTATTTTAATTGTTTAAATATATATTTTATGCGATACTTTAAAAAAAAAACACATATGGCAACCCTGAAAGTTTGTGTTAATTTTTTAAAAATATTCCTGAAGTTAAAGTCATCATATTCTATACCTTTAAGTAATAAAAAAATATAAAAAATATGTGGGGACAAAAAAAGGCATGTTTTGGTACATTTTTCGGAGATTTACCTACCTACATAAATAAAATTATTCTATTTGGTTTGGTCACATTTCACTTTACTTCATTTCATTAACTTTTGAGTGAATAATATTAAAAATGCTTCAATAAATTTAATTTAATTATTTTTACATTTGTCGGTCTATTAAACGGCAGATGCATTAAGTTTTTTGTTGTTTTTAATTGCTTTAAAAAGGTTTAATGTAGCGTAAACGCAGCATTAATTATGTTTATAATTAATTTCTTATTCATGTCAAATTTAATTGTTATTGCATGTTGCAATTATGAACATTCAAAATAGTCTGACATTTCGTGTATTGCTTTTTTGACATATGTATATTGTACGTAGGCTGCTATATATATTTCTGGCCTTGGCAACACTAAGGGTTGCCAGGTTCAATCTGACATTTTCATTGGAAAGTTTGGCCTTTTTTTAGCATAAACGTACTCACAACGTTTTGATGCACAAGTGCTATTTGTTTTGTTTACAGTGACTTAAGAAAATCAATTTTTTCATCGATAATTTAAACAACACAAATGATGGTCGTACGTCAAAACGTTCTGAGCACGTTTATGCTAAAAAATGTCAAACTTTCCAATGGAAATGTCAGATTGCACCTGGCAACACTTAGTGTTGCCTAGGCCAGAAATGTATATAGCAGCCCACGTATGTAATTATTGAAACGCATGCAATTAAGTGACAACAGATTCACTTTTAATATTGAAATTTCACTGAAAGTTAAATTGTATTATTTTTTGAATTTTAATTAATTTTATACCATTCGCTAGCACTTTTTTTTTAAATCAAAGATATTATTAAAATGTTTTTATTTCAGTATTGAGCTAACTGAAGACTACATCAAATGCAGATTTGAACTCTTTCCACTACAAACAGGTGTGGAGTTAAGGAGCAAAAAATAATAGCAGTCGGTGAATATTTTTCGCTTTTGAAAGTTTTTAGTCCTTTTTTACGCACTTTTTTGTAAATAAACCACAGCAGACTTTTTGTATTCCAAAAAAAGACGCCTTCTTTAATTTGATTATTAATTCTAGACCACGTCATACTTCAACAGCATAAGAAAAATGTTCTATCTAAATTACAGTTAAGAAAAAATAAACTTAATCTCATTGTAACCTCGGTGCTTAGCATTCAAGTGGTGGTGTGAATGTCAAATTGCAGCTGTAGCATAATTTTGCTGAACTTTGACAGGATTTGGCAGAAATAAAATATTTGAAAGCTGACACAACATTTCATTGCAATTTTTTATTTCGTTAAAATTCATTACAATTGAAGTCAGTGACGATTAGGTTTAGGCTCAAATGAAGCCACGGAAAAAAAATTTTACTTGAAATTATGACTTGGATACACGAAAGAGAGTTACACAAAAAAAAAATTGCTTAGACTAACAAAAAATCATATGGATAGTCAGGTACATATTAAGATGAACTAAAATAATTGGTAGTGAACAAACTAAAAATCAAAAGGTCAAACAAGAAACCACTCAAATAACAAGAAAATACTTGGACAATCAATAAAGTCATCTGGACAAGGAGGAAATCACTTTGACAACTAAGGAATAATTCAAAAATAATAGTAAATTTATTAACAAAAAATTACACGAAAGAGAAAAACATCACTCGGACAAACAAAAAATCAATTTAGGGGAAAAAAATCACTGGGACAATCAACAGTATCATGTGGACAAAAAAAAAATTATTCGAATATGCAAAATTATTAATGTTCATATTATTTTTCCTTATTGACCATAAAATTTATTTTATTTTAATATTGCATGCAGATTCAATTCTGAAATACGTGAACGTGGACAAGCAAAAAAACCACATGGACAAACAGTGAACTATTTATACTCGCATAAGGAGAGATCATTTGGACTATCAATGAAGTTATTAAAGCAAAATGGAATTTTTAGCATACAACTAAAATATCTTATTGTTTAACAAAATAGCACTTATACACGGTGCTCTTAAACACTTGATAGGTTTTTTGGCTATGTGGAGAAAATTTGTGAATGGGGTTTCATTTGTACTAGTTTAGTGGTCTACAAAATGCAAACCCCGAAATCGTAGCTGATCATCCCCGCGAAATATCGCAAAAATACATATCCCATATAAAAAAAAAAAAATCGAAAAAAAAAACGCAACAAACAAATATAAAATAGCTATATATAATGTATTTTGCAATGCTGAATCTGAATCCGGCCTTAAAATTGCTATATCTCATACAGTTTTTGAGATATCTTAGCCTAAACAAGGAAAAAAGACCGTTTATGCTATGTTTTATTGCTGTGTTTTGGAGCTATATAACAGGACTTTTATCCGTAAATTCTTATGCAGAAATGGAAAGCTCTAATCAATTTTCTAAACCTAATTCAAATAATGCCGATATCTTTATTTTTCTCGGAGATATCCTAACCTAAAAAGTTAAAAAAGTGCAAAAAACGTGTTTTGTCATTATTTCAGACTACGATATTTCGGAGACAAATTAAGCTATTTACATAATTTAAATGCGGTCTTAAAGAAAAAATTAGAGCTTTCAGATAATGTATCGAATTTTGCGTATGAATGTTCTATATTCTAGCTATATAGCTTCAAAATATAGCAAAAACGGTATATATACAACCAGTAATGTCATGTCGACAGGCAAAGAATTCTTCGAATAACCAAAATTTATTAGAAGAACTTAAATACTTGAATGTGGACTAAAAAACAACAATTAATAACAGAACATCACTTGGACAATCAATAAAGTCATTTGAACAAACAGAAAATTATTCCGACAACTGAGAAATCACTTCGAATAGAAGTGTAATAAAAGAAACTACATACATGGAAAATTAAAACATCACTTGGACAAACACAAAATTAACAAAAAACTCAATTGGACAGTCAATAAAGTCATGTGGACAAAAACCAAATCATTAAGGTAATTTTTAAGATGAACTAAAATATTTGATCGTGGATGAGAAAAAAATTATTATTGCAAGCAAAAAAACCACTTCAATAATAAGAAACCACTTGGACAATCAAAAAGTTATTTGGACAAACAAAAAAATCTTTTGGACAGCTAAAAAAATTATTATGAAAAGAGCTGTAGTAAAAAATTACACCAAAAAAGAAAAATATCACTTGGACAACCAATGATGTCATATGAGCAAAGAATAAATCATTTAGATAGCACGTTGAACACCGTTGAGCACTTTTCAAAAAATTTAAATAATTCGATATCCCATATAAAATACAAAAAATTAAGAAAAAACTAGTAAGGGTGGTATCTTTGGCCTGGCCAAAAACTAAATACCCAACACTGCATTTCAAGTACTCGTATATTATTAAACATTTAGTTGATGAATACTATACAATGTACGTATTCTTGTACATACAAGTTTTTAATAAAATGAATTGTTGAATTCTTCCGTAACCTCTACACGTCGTGCTTGAACCAAGTTTAAATAAAAGTTTCTTGCATATGAGTTTTTTGACTGAATTATGTTACGTAATAACTTCACGAATCAAATGATCCCAAAATTAAAAAAATCGAATGGGCCCTTTTTGAAATAAGGAGCCTTAAGCAATAACTACAAAAAGTTAATACAACTCAAAATTAAAAATATTTGTAACATTTTGCAAACTATTTTTTCTAAACTAATTTGAGGTCGCTGAACACGAAAAACGCATTTATTTTTTTTTCCTTGGGGTCGTTCCCAAGATATTCGATAATTTATAATTTCGAGGTTATAGCTTCATATACATCAATATATTTCTATGACGCCAAGTCCGATCAATTTTATTTGTCCACGCTTACAAAGAGTGATTAACGGCGCTTCTAACAAGTATACCAATAATTATGCTCCAAACAAAATTGACTGAGTTAAAGCAGGAAAAAGCTTGATATTTCAAAAATTTTTTAAATTTTTCACATCAACTTCAAATGAAACACTTTGTTTTTGGCACATATTTTTTTTTAAATAATTATTTTTAGAAATGTTATTTAATGGCGCATATAAAAACAAACATTTTAAGCCTATGTTGAGCAAAATTGAAGGAAATTTCCAAGAGATATAAAGGCTTTAGTGCAATAAGGAAGATGTGAGAATTTTCGAAATGTTCGGCCTGAGTCAACAGATCCAATTTTTCAGCCTCCAAATAGGACACCCTACACTTATTGAACACTTTAAAGATGATTTAAGTAACTTCTAATCATTCTCTGTAGAAGAGCATTGCGGATTGTATCAAAAATATTAATTTTTAAAAGAAATCGAAATTTCTCTATTGCACTAAAACCTTAATATATTTTGGAAATTTCATTCGATATTGCTCAACATAGGCTTAAAATGTTTGCAATTATATGCGCCATTAAATAACATTTCTAAAAATAATTATTTAAAAAAAAATATGTGCCAAAAACAAAGTGTTTCATTTGAAGTTGATGTGAAAAATTTAAAAAATTTTTGAAATATCAAGCTTTTTCCTGCTTTAACTCAGTCAATTTTGTTTGGAGCATAATTATTGGTATACTTGTTAGAAGCGCCGTTAATCACTCTTTATAAGCGTGGACAAATAAAATTGATCGGACTTGGCGTCATAGAAATATATTGATGTATATGAAGCTATAACCTCGAAATTATAAATTATCGAATAACTTGGGAACGACCCCAAGGAAAAAAAAATAAATGCGTTTTTCGAGTTCAGCGACCTCAAATTAGTTTAAAAAAAATAGTTTGCAAAATGTTACAAATATTTTTAATTTTGAGTTGTATTAACTTTTTGTAGTTATTGCTTAAGGCTCCTTATTTCAAAAAGGGGCCCATTCGATTTTTTTAATTTTGGGATCATTTGATTCGTGAAGTTATTACGTAACATAATTCAGTCAAAAAACTCATATGCAAGAAACTTTTATTTAAACTTGGTTCAAGCACGCCGTGTCTAGGAGAGTATAAGAACAAATTGCTTATAAGGGGAGTGCCACGCCCTCTCCGAGTTTACCTGGATTTTGCCTAGAGCTTGCATTTATTGTTCTGAGTATTAGAGTAAAGTTCGGTTAATGTTTCTTAAAAAAAATCTTTCAGTATAGCATTTTCAAACTTTCGCTCATATGGGAGGTGCCACGCCCTCTAGTCCTAGTCCTACTTTTTGCTCAGAGTTTGCAATTAATGCTCTTAGTATTTGAGTGATGTTAAGTTGGATTATCTCAAAAAACGCTTTCAGTATAATATTTTGAAACTTTTGTTTATATGGGAGGTGCCACGCCCTCTAGTTCGATGTTGCCTAGTTTTTGCTCAAGGCTTGTACTTACTATCTCTAGTACTTATGTGTATTTTGCTTCTGTTATTGCAAATAATGCTCTTATTATCACATTTTGAATATATTTTTTGTATCGGCGGTAGGCGTGTCCGTTGACCGATTTTGCTCATTTTCAATCCCCCGAGCTAACTTTAGTGACGAAGGCAGTGTAAAAGATTTCATTGAATTATCTTGCTCAGTTTTTCCAAAAAATGTATTTCCACACACAGCCGTTACCCAGCCAGCCAGCCAGCCACCCAGCCAGCCAGCCAGACAGACGGACATGGCTATATCGACACAGGAGGTGACGCTGATCAAGAACATATATACTTTTCCATGCCTGCCACGCCTCCTTCTCTGCGTTGCAAACGGAAGTACAAAGTAAATATACCCTGGGTGTAGGGTATAAAAAACAGAACAAACAAATATAAAAATAGTAACATGTAATGTATTTTGCAATGGTGAATCCGAATCCGGCCTTAGAATTGCTGTATCTCATACGGTTTTTGAGATATCTTAGCTAAAACAAGGAAAAAATACCGATACAATATCTTTAATTTTTTAATTTTTTTCTTTAAAACTTAATTTAAATTATGTCGATACCTTTATTTTTCTCGGAGATATCCTAACCTAAAAAGTTAAAAAAGTGCGAAAAACACGTGTTTTCATTATTTAGTTTAATTTAAGTGACGTTTTAAAGAAAAAGATCAAAACTTTGAGATACTGTATCGGATTATGCGTATGAATGTTCTATATTCTAGTTATATAGCTTCAAAATATAGCAAAAACGGTATTTTTTCCTTGTTTAGGCTAAGATATCTCAAAAACCGTATAAGAAACAGCAATTCTAAGGCCGGATTCGGATTCACCATTGCAAAATACATTAAATTTAACTATTTTTATATTTGTTTGTTATGTTTCTTTTTTCTTAATTTTTTGTATTTTATATGGGATATCGAATTTTTTAAATTTTTTGAAAAGTGCTCCATATATTATTTTGAAATTTGCACTGTTCTTCATAAAATTAACCTACTAACAATATAAAATCAAAAAAAATGGGTAATTTGAAATTTTATTTAAATCCGTCGTTTGAACACCGTGATAGAGCACGGTGTGCCTTAACCCGTTCTAAATCGGACGTCGTAGCACATCAAATTTTTTTCCAGATTCTGTTTACTTATCGTTAAAATGATGTATAAAAAAATTTTCACTCGTGACTTTTCGACTAAATTTTGAGATAATCGCTTTTCCAATTGGGGCATTTTCCAATACAAAAAGAAAAAAAAAATTTTTTTAACTACGTTAAACAAAAATTAAAATAATCACAATCGATGTGTTTTGCAATGCTTAACGCGAATCCAACCTTAAAATTGCTCTATCGTGTATAGTTTATGAGATATTGTAATCTAAATACCAAAAAAAGTAGTTTTTTGTCATTTTTTGAAGCTATATAACTATGTAACATATCATTTATTCGTCAAATGTGGCTTAAACACTTGAAAGCTCCAATCTTTTGCTTTAAAACCTAATTTAAATTATATTTATATCTTCATGCTTCTAAGAGATATCGTAGACCGAAATATAGTCAAGACGGGTTTTTTGCACTTTTGTGTCTTTTTAGGTTAGGATATCTTTGAGGAAAAAAAAGACATCAACATAATTTAAATTAGGTTTTAAAGGCAAAGATTAGGACTTTAAAGTTGCTTACCAGATTTAACGAAATTAAAATTTCTTGCACATTTTAAACATGTTCAACGAACCGACTACTTCTAAATTCAGCCGTTTGACACCCGAGTGTTGTTGTTACGTGTATGGCATACGGCTGAATTTTGAAATGGTCGGTTCGTTGAACATGTTTAAAATGTGCAAGAAATTTTAATTTCGTTAAATCTGGTAAGCAACTTTAAAGTCCTAATCTTTGCCTTTAAAACCTAATTTAAATTATGTTGATGTCTTTTTTGTCCTCAAAGATATCTTAACCTAAAAAGACACAAAAGTGCAAAAAACCCGTCTTGACTATATTTCGGTCTACGATATCTCTTAGAAGCATGAAGATATAAATATAATTTAAATTAGGTTTTAAAGCAAAAGATTGGGGCTTTCAAGTGTTTAAGCCACATTTGACGAATAAATGATATGTTACATAGTTATATAGCTTCAAAAAATGACAAAAAACTACTTTTTTTGGTATTTAGATTACAATATCTCATAAACTATACACGATAGAGCAATTTTAAGGTTGGATTCGCGTTAAGCATTGCAAAACACATCGATTGTGATTATTTTAATTTTTGTTTAACGTAGTTAAAAAAATTTTTTTTTTTCTTTTTGTATGGGAAAATGCCCCAATTGGAAAAGCGATTATCTCAAAATTTAGTCGAAAAGTCACGAGTGAAAATTTTTTTATACATCATTTTAACGATAAGTAAACAGAATCTGGAAAAAAATTTGATGTGCTACGACGTCCGATTTAGAACGGGTTAAGGCACACCGTGAGAGATCACTAGAATGACAAAATTTATTTTGATGGACAAAAACCTCTTTGGACAAACATCACTTGGACAAATAAAGTATAAGTTAAACTATTCACCCTTTCGGTCTATCTTTTTTGTTTCTCATCCTTATTAATCAAATGTTTTGAAAACAAATTTTTCTAAGTACGACTTTTAGAATGTAGCCATATGGCAACAAATGTTCTAAGTGGTTTAAAAATTTTGAAGAAAAAAAAATTTATAAAATTTTATTTTTCATTCTATTTTGGTTTAAAATGCATTACAATAGTGAGAAATATATTTACTATTTTTAAGCAAAAAATAAATTTAGTGCTAATAAAAACATAAACACAAATTTTTGTGCCCTACACCCGGTGTATATTGATGTTGTACTTTTGTTTGTAGGCGTTACGATGGAGGCGTGGCAGGTATATTATTGATCAGCGTCTCCTCATGAGTCGATATAGTTAGGTCGATCTGCTTATATGTCCGTACGTCTGTTCATCTATCTACATATATGTCTGACCACCTTTCCGTCCTTGAGGAAAATTGGTTAAAGGATACGCCTATCGCTCATACAGAGCAATTAACTAAAACGTAATATAGAGAGCATTATTCGAAATGGTGCAAGTTCTAGTCACTATTTCGACATTTATTTTATATTATCATATTCTAGCTAATTCTATAATCAAAAAGAAAACGATTTCTTCAAAAAATTCTATTCAATAAAACCTCTAATCAATAGTTCTTGTCAATCTGAACTTTTTAGGCCAGATATACATTTACCCAAAATTGTGGAAAATTTCTTCAATTACAGATTTTTCTATCTTAGTGTTCATATCTGACTGTATTTATTCTCATTTAATAAATAAAAATTCAAAATTCAAAACAAAGTTTTAAGAAAAAGAGACATACTACTTTCTTCAAAACGCGTAAAAATGGTAACCTTTAGCACCATAAAACAAATTTGTTGCCATATGGCTACATGCGAAATTCAAGAAATCGCTGAAGTCTATTTGTGTATTTTTTAAACTTTTTATATTTACAGTATTGTAAAAGCATGTTTACTTTATTTATAACAATATTTAATATATTTCGTATAATGTAAATTTTCAAAAAAAAAATTTTTAAAACAAACCCTCTCATACACCAAAATATTTGTTTTTATAAAGCGCTTCACTTAAAAAGTGTTTTTTTCGCAGCATGTGATTCAAACTAAAATTTTAAAATTTCTATGTGTTCTAAAGACTCTAAAAAAAAATAATATTTAAAAAATTAAGTCTGCATGGCACCACAGAGCCACTAAAAGTTATGGAGCTATATAGCTTAAAATGATCGAAAGGGTTAAGCAATTACATATTTAAAAAAATCCAAAAGTTTTTGAATAGGTGGGAAATAACTCGACCGAACATAGTTCTTCGAGCAAAAAATATTTCATGGAAAACCAAAAAACAAATAAAAAATCACTTCGACTGACAAAAAATAAAGCTCAGAATAGCAAGAATTTTCTAGAACAAAATTCAATTCTTAAGCTTAATAAGAAATTAAACATCTGTCCTAGTAGCTTAATGAATTCTCGTTAACATAGATTTGAGAAGCAGCTTCAATAAAAATGGAAAAAATTCTCCCGAAAAAACACCAAACAGATAGAAAAAAATCGTACAAGCTCACCTCAGGGGACATTGAACGCTGAATTAAACGCTCTCGCTCGGTGTGCCAAATTATGACAATGAAGTAGTAAACTTAAAGGATAAGCTCTGACGAGGCTGATAAGGTTGCTGAAGCTGATGCGGTCGATGTAGTTGTCAAGCACGAGGTCACCGCACAGTGGAGTAAAAGGTAACAAAATTATATTTTAATTCATAAAACTGAAACTGTATGATGTGGATGCATGAGATTTGGCGCATATACTTAAAGTACTGACATAATTTACATCTTCTGATAAAATGGGCAGTGACACACCTCAAAATAGTAAAATTTTGACATATCCTTGAGACTACTTAATGCACATTACACTAACACAATTAATATGCATTAGAAAAAAATAGGTGTTGCCACGCCCACTATGTATATTATAATTCAACATATCTCTGAAATAATTTAAAATAGATGAGCGAAATTCATTATGTTTGTAATATCAATTGAGTGAGTGGCGCCACGCCACCTATATAACAAAATTCATCATAATTCTGAAACTATTTGACACAGATGTATGAGATTCAGTTCGTGTATAACTAGGCACCAACACAATTAATATCAACTGAAAATTAGGTGGCGCCACGCCCCTTACATACAACATAACTCTGAAACTATTTCATACGGATGGATGACATTTGATACGTATGATATAAAAAACATCCTTTGAAAAGTTGACGCTTTCACGATATCTATATAACAAATTTCGTCATATCTCTTTATATAACATTTGGATTTTTTTTTTATTTTCTTAATTAAAACATATTTTTCACACATTCTACCCCAATGTGCGTCAATGTAAATATAACAGTTGGTATTGCGATGATGAGGTAGGTAGCGCTGGAGGTTGACAACTTGACGCTGCGCTCATTCAAAACGACAATGTCAGCATAAGCGCTGATGACAAAGTATGCCAAAAGCAATTTGCCATTTTAATCAAGATGGCGCGCTGCGGTGGAAGATAATTATATTTGGTATAATTTTGTTGGTGGCGATGGAGTATTCGTATAGCAACAATGGGGCACCACTGTGCGGTGGCACAATCTCTTTGTGCGTTCGCATTAAGCGCAGCAGCAGCAGCAGCAGGAGCGGCGCGCCGGCAGTGTGTTGGCTGAATGAAGTTTCTAATTAAATGCTCAGCGGTATTGTTGTGGAGGCGTTGTTGTTGTTACTGTTGTTGTTGTTGACTCACAAAGTGAATTTTTATGCGTAATTTGGTTAAAAGCCAAAATCAATTTGTTTATGCAGTTTGTTAATTAAAAAGCTGCAAAAATGTACCCAAAAAAAAAAAAAAAACAAACGTTGCCAAGGACTGAGCTATAATTCAAGGAAT
Organism: Calliopum simillimum; assembly: GCA_951812925.1. Taxonomy (NCBI): domain Eukaryota; kingdom Metazoa; phylum Arthropoda; class Insecta; order Diptera; family Lauxaniidae; genus Calliopum; species Calliopum simillimum. The sequence goes on from OX638371.1 coordinate 31,460,807, forward strand.
TTTTAAATGCTCTAAAAATCAATGACATTATAAAGTTGAACAGAACCATAAATCCAACAGCATTTTGAAGGCTATTCATGTGTTGCGCATATAAAAGTTCAAAAATACACATAGCCGTTACTGGATACCAAAATTCCCAATCCTTACGCTTGCATTTCACTGTTTCTACGTTAATTTCTAAGGATTCGCTTTTCCAATTAATTTTGTTTCACTACAATCATAAATAGATTGAAACGAAATGAAATGAAATATCAATACCAATATCAATAGTGACTATTTATCTTATGCTCATAAATGTCCACGCTGTCTCATCAACTTTGGTAAATAGGACACTTCGGTATCCTCCTATCAACTGCTATTGGACAAACAAATAAATTTGTAATAAATTTCAATGAAAACTGTCTGCATGTCAAAGTAGTATTACAATAATTATTGTGAAATAGACATAAAGGATAATGAAATATTTTTACTATTCCAGTGAATAGGTACTTGGGTATTTATCTCTCCTACCACGTAAAAACATTGCTATTATGCTTAAGATACTTGTTGCTACAATGACAAGTTGCTTTTCCACCGAATGCGACACTGAACAGGATAATGCGACAGCATACCGTATTGTATCGAAAGGAATATTATGATAGCAGAATTCAACCTTTAGCAATTGCAATAAAAAAAAAGTAATAATAGTGGGGAATAACAAAATAAACAACAATTACTCAATAATAGTGCGAGAAAATAGTTTTTTTTTTTTTTTGTTTCTTTGCCACTAATATTCTTTTGAGGTATTGAGGAAATGAAAAGAAAAATTACCTCCGGTAAGTGTTTAATTGTCCGCATATCTGCGTTTTATAGACGGATAGCAGGGATAGGAAATTTTGTCTTCGTGCAATTTGTACAATTTTTCAAATTACTCTGCTTGTTCTATTAATACAAGGTGGGACATAAGCTTTAGACCAGCCATGTCAAACTCGCGGCCCGCGGGCCATATGCGGCCCATTACCTTTCAATCTGCGGCCCAAACGTTGAACTAAAAATAAAAAATAAATACTTATATTAAATTGAGGATAAATATAATTACATTTGAAAAATCAAAATTTTTATTAAGAAGAAATTCGTCTGAGTAAATCGAGGATCTAAAATTCAAAAATTAATCCGGACATCCACATACAATCGTAACATCCATAAAAAAGTTTCTTCTCCACGGTAACCCTGCCTATCATCCTATGAAGTTCTGAAAAGATTTTGGAACGAGATATTTTAGAAATGAAGAAAGAAAATACTGAATTATTATCTGACGGAAAATTACTGAAAGACCTTTTCTTTATGGTTGATAATCGAAACACTTGGCAGATTTAAATTTGAAACTACAAGGACAAAGTTATATTAAAACAGCAATGAAGGGCTAAATAAGAACTTTTAAATTAAAATTATTTCAGTGGGAAAAAGATGTACAAAGATGTAACTTCGGGAAAAACTTCATGAATTAAAATGGAGTTTGAGACACGTTTTGAAAATTTCAGGTAGTTAAAAGACAAGTTCTCTCTATTTTGAAGCCCGTTTTACACAAAAATGAAAAAAGTTCCAAGCTATCTCTAAATAGAGATAATTGAAATTCAATGCAATGCATTTAAAGCTGAAATTTTTTGAAATGGGAATTCCAGAATTTTATTAACACTTGCCTGAGCGATATCAAGAAACTCACAAATTTGCAATGAAAATACTTAATATCTATTTCTGGTAGATCTGATGTATGTGAGCAATTATTTTCCCTTATGAAAGGAAATAAGTAATGTCCGACCGATTAATCGACTTCGGCTACGGCTTCGGCTACCTTCGGCCAAAAAAACACGTTCGGTCTCACATTCGGCCAAAAGAAACTGAAGGTTTGGCCGAAGCCAAATGTTTGTAACTTTAAGCATAAAGCAACTTGTTGATTAAAAAAAGAAGTACCTGGAGACCGATCCCTGCTCGGTCAACAATCTAATCTTATTATTTTAGTCGATGTTATTATTTATAGCTATTTTTTGTGATGGAATTCGTACCTTTTCACCTCCAATGTTCATGCTTTCAAAATGATAAATGATGAGAATAATAATAAGAAAAAATTCGGAAAGTGTGGAATGGTATAGAAAAATATCTAAAAATTAAATAAATGGGATATGGCAGGCATCCAAAATATTTCGTCTATTGTATGGGGGCTGAAATATCATATCTTCAAAAGATCTTACCTCGGAAAGTAAAAGACCTATTGGAAAAGTTTTGATAAGGAAGAGTGTGGCTATTCAACGCCATTAATAAAAAAGGATTTCATCTTTTCTTGTAGACACGCAGTTAAGGCTGAACACAGCGTTTTCTTCAACTTCAAGCAAAGATATTTCAAAACCCTGCAGGTATAATGACAGTTCTGCTGATGAAGACGGATTCAGCGTCAAAAAGTACATAAGACTGCATATTAAAAATAAAAAGTTCATTCCATTCTTTTTTTGTGCCTGAGTTACTACTATAACTAAAATTTTTATTTTGGTAAAAAGTGGTCGTGGCAATTGTTGAACAAATCCCACTTTTCGTTATGCTTTAGATCATCATCATTCATCAAAATACGTTGTAGCATTTGCGAGAAATAGCATTTTATTTGTTTTACTTGTATGGGAGGTTCCACGCGCACCGGCGATATATTGCCCATTTTCAGGTCGTAGGTGCCTAATAAAAAGGAGACTCGCTACAGTTAAATTTACAAAGATTGCTTTAGTATTTTTTTCTTTTTCTGGCGTATTATATTTTTGTAGGCGGTGCCACGCCTTTCAGTGAGTTTTTCCAATAAAACGGCATATCGCATTTTATTCCTTGTTTCTAAGGGTAACATCTCTTAAATTTTCATTAAAATTATTGGAGTCGTTTTCGAATAATATCGAATCAAAATTTTCTCGGTATCACCCACTTTTGTTTAGATAAAAGGCATTTGCCAGCAATAGCTGTGTACCAAATTCCATCAAAATATGTTGTACCATTTGCGTGAGATAACATTTAACGTGTTTTACTTGTAAGGGAGATTCCACGCCCATAGGCGATATTTTTTCTACTTTCAGTTCGTAGGTGCCTAATATCAAGTAGACTACCTTACGTTAAATTCAGAAAGATTGCTTTAGTAGTTTTCTTTTTAAAGCGTATTATATTTCTGTGGGCGGTGCCACGCCCTTCATCGAGTTTTTCCAATATAAAAGCATATCACATATTAACACTTGTTTTCAAGGGTACAATCTCTTAAATTTTCATTAAAATTGTTGGAGTCGTTTTCGAGTAATATTAAATCAAAATTTTCAACGGTTAAAAAAGGGGCGTGGTACTTCTTCGATACCGCCCACTTTTCGGTTATTATAAGGCATTAATAAGCAGTACCTACATACCAAATTTCATTAAAATATCTTGTAACATTTGCGAAAAATAGCATTTAACGTATTTTGCTTGTATGGGAGGTTCCACGCGCAACGGCAATATTTCGCCCACTTTCAGAACAGAGATGTCTTTTAGCAATTACGCACCTCACAGTTAATTTCAGAATAATTACTTTATTAGTTTTCTTTTTATACCGTTTTATATTTTTGTGGGCGGTGCCACGCCCTTCAACGAGTTTTCCCAATACAACGGCATATCACATATGTACTAATCCTTGTTTGCAGAGGTAACATCTCCTAAATTTTCATCAAAATTGTTGGAGTCGTTTTCGAGTAATATTGATTCAAAATTTTCAAGGGCTGAAAAGTGAGCGTGGCACTTCTTCGATCCCGCTCACTTTTTGTCCGTTACGAGGTATTATTAACTTGTACCCGCTAACCAAATTTCATCCAAATACCTTGTATAATTTGCGAGTTATTACTAAATCAAATTTAAAATTTAAGGCTGTGCCACGCTCTCTGGTGAGCATTTACAAAGTTCAAACCTAGCTCATTCTTCATTGTATGCAAATATCTAACACCACTCAAAGTTTCATTAAAATCGCTGTAGCCGTTTTTGAGAAAAAATATTGGCACAGAAATAAGTACAAAGAAACAAACAAAAAAACAAACATACAATTTTATCTCGTATAAGAAGAAAAGATTTTTGAACAAAATGATAGCCGTTTATAGTGGATTGGGACTTTCTAATTACGAATCTGAACTTTGTTTTTTTTTCTATTACTTATCTCAGAATGCTTAGTTATCCTTGCTCAAAAGTGCAAAAATCATTGTTTGTATTCGGATAAATAATATCACCCTAAACGCTCTACTTTTTCAATTCGATTCCTACTTTCCGAGTTATAAGCCATTAAAATAAGGGTATCTATCAACACCCTACAAAGAATTTTTCCGGACCGAAAAATTAAAGAGTTCATAATTTATTATTTTTTATCAGTAACATATTTTATTACAAAAATTTTGAGCCCTTTCAGAACAAAATCGGATGATAAATGGCCGCTCTAAGGTGGAGAAAATCAGTTTTTTGGTCTTCCAATAGTAGGTATGAATTTTTGTTCTAGTCAAACCGTGAGAAGTTGTGCCTTCGTGAGAAATCGGGTTCTAAAGGTCAAGAAAATATGAATTGTACGAAAACAACTCATGCATTGCTTATGTGGGAAGTGCCACGCCCTCGCCTCCGAGCTTACCCAGATTTTGCTTAGAGCTTGCATTTAGTGATGAGCAAAATTAGTATTGGTCTTGCTACTTTTGCGAGACCAAGACCAAGACCAAGATGCTGATATTTTTGCAAGACCAAGTCCAAGACTGCTATGGTCTTGGTCTTGCTCACGATAATTGTCAAGACCAAGACTGCTTTTCAGTCTTGCTAATTTATAGTTAAAAGTTGTTTCACGTCCGTTTTGTAGATAAAATAATCTCTCGATTTGAATTGTGGCATCTTAAAAACCCCACTGCTTTGGAAAAATATGGTTTTGCAATTTTTCAATGCTCAATATCTCTGAAAATTTTTTCAACATCAAGACCAAGACCGAGATCAAGACTTAATGAGCAAGATCAAGACCAAGACTCAATATCAAAACCAAGACCAAGACTCAATGTGCAAGAACAAGACCAAGACTGCTATACATAGTCTTGGTCTTGGTTTGCTCATCACTACTTGCATTTACTGTTCTGAGTGTTTGGTAAAATTCGGTTTTCTTGAAAAAATCTTTCAGTATAGCATTTTGAACCATCGTTTATATGGGAGGTGCCATGCCCTTGTCCTACTTCGCCTACTTTTTGCTCAGAGTTTGCAATTAACGTTCTTAATGTTTGGGTGAAATTTAATTGGATTATCTCAAAAAACACTTTCAGTTTATTATTTTGAAACTTTTGATTATATGGGAGATGCCACGCCCTCTTGACCTACTACGCCTCTTTTTTGCTCAGAGTTTGCATTTAACGTTCTTAGTGTATGAGTGAAATTTAGTTGGATTATCTTCAATAACACTTTCAGTATAACATTTTGAAACTTTTGCTTACATGGAAGGTACCATGCCCTCTTGTCCGTACTCGTCTGGTTTTTGCTCAGAGCTTGTACTTACTATCCCTAGTATTTATGTGTTCAAGCCAAAACTCAAACCTTTTTTTATACTACCAACTATCACGTTTCAACTGAACGAACTCATCGTTAAATTTTGTTAACGTTGCAATTTCGATCAAGTTGGGAACACTGAACGGAAATGGAGAAGATTGTCTCCCTCTTCTTGCTGCGAACTCTCAACGTGAAAGGTGGTAAAAATTGAAAGCTTATTTTCATAGCAACTTTTTCTAATAAAGAACTAAGTTCAAACCCTTTTTGAACTAGCATAAACTTCAAAATCTTTATTTTTTATTAATCGTTATATTTTCATATAATCATATGTGTACTTTGCTTATATAATTGCAAATAGTGCTTTTTTATTGCATTTTCAATATATTTTTTGTATTTATTTCCACGCACAACCAGCCTCCCAGCCAGCCAGACAGACGGACGTATCATAGCTATATCGACTCAGGAGGTGACGCTGATCAAGAATATATATACTTTTCTATATCTGCCTGGGTGTAGGGTATAAAATGTGTGACCATTTTGAATATATAATTCTAGTTAAACTTATTTTATTTTTAAGGACCGTTTTCACAATGTCCAGTTAAAATTTAACTTTCAGATAAATAAAAATTTTGTATGAAATTTTATGTCAAAGTGGCAGTTAAAGTTCCAGTTAATGCTTAACTGAACATTGTGAAAATGGCCCTTAGTGTCATAATTGATTTTCACTCCACTCGAGTAAGGTAAATATTATAAAAACACTAGCCCGCTTCGCTAGGCATGTTTGTTTAGTTTTTTGATTCCCAATAGCTTAGAAGGTATACAGGGATAAAATTTTGATTAACGCCACTGCCACGTCACCAATAAAAATTTAGGTATTTTGAGAAAGTTAAAAACCATCTTAAAAATTGGCAATGGCATAGCTGGAGTGTCCCAGGAAACCATCAATTAAGGCTTGTTGATAGTTTGTCTTAGATGTTTTTCCTATAGTACATCTAGATATTCTTCGTGTTGACTATGAAGCCTTCGAGTGACCTTCGGGAAGCATCGGGTATTCCAAAAAACTATCAGTTAAAGTTTTTTGATAGTTCAACATAGATTTTTTCCCTCTCGTATACCTAGATATTCTTCGTTTTGACTATGAAGCCCTCGGGTGACCATCGGCAAACTTCGGGTGTTCCAAAAAACTATAGTTAAAACTTGTTGAAAGCTTGCCATAGATATTTTTCCTCTAGTGTACCTATATATTCTTCGTTTTGACTATTAAGCCTTCGGGTGGTCTTCGGAAACCTTCGTGTATAGCATAAAAACATTCCCATACCTAATATATACTCATTTCCAAATTTTCAGCTCAATTGGACGAATGGTTTCTGAGTGATAATGCTTCAGACACACAGACACACAGTCATTTTTATATATTTAGATAGAATCATTTTGATATTTGTAATTTTAGTAACAATTTCGATTTTCAGACAGATATTTACTTAATATACAAATTTTAAACCTCTTCATCATATGCGCAAGTAGCGCAGGAGGATGTGTATCTAACTATCACACGGACGACCCAGGGTTCGTACCCTAGTGCGGTCAGTTCATTTTTTTTTTTTTTTTTTTTGTTTGAACTTTACAGTCAGGTAAATATCACGTCAATTTTTTCAAAAAAAATACTAGCAAGCATACATTCTGAATTGGCTAAAACAGTAAGGTGAATAAAAATATAGTAATTTCAAAAGATTATGCTTTTTTTAAAAAAAGAATTATGAACGAGTTATGCAGGAGACACAACTGTGGCCTAAGTAATGATAACAACTACCATATCCTTTGCTAAGATCGAGATTGTAGACATTGTGCATAGAATAACATTTTAGTAAAATTTAAAATAAACTGTTTTACGTGACATTTTACATTTTTAAAGTATTTTCTCTAAAAAAGTTTCACATCACATACAGAGCTCTGTTCAATGTCATCAAACGATTGAATGGCAAATAAAAATGTGAAATCAATTAGCAACAGCAGCAAAGGCATTAAAAACCAATTGATGAGAATTCAATGAAAATTAAAATTTTTACTGAAAATGTTCCACAGAACAAATGGCAATTTCATTAAATTAAATGCGCAGAAATTTTTTCAATATGGAATTTTTAAATTTTTTAGTTTTTTATTTATTTATGTATAATATACATATGTATGTATTCCCAGCAATGATATTCACCGAAATGACTTCCGTATAACAACATACAAATACAGCAATAACAACATAATAACAATAACAAAAATACTGTGCGGAAACATAGAAATTTATTCATAAAAGGAAAAAAACCGAAAGTCAACAGCAACCAAAAATGGCCGACAGCAACAACAATAAAAATGCTAAGCGAAATGTCACAATGACAAATAACAACAGCAACAACAACAGAGACAACAAAAACAACTACAACAACATGGCAATATTTACCAAACGAAAACTAAATAATTCACTAAATTGCAAACAACAAGGATCAACGAACGGACAAGCGAATATATTTAGGTATGTGTGTGTATACACTAGGGATGTCATTCCGGGATGGCGGCTTTTTTTCAGTCCCGGAAATCCCCGGATAGGTAGCGATGGATCCCGGGATTTTCGGGATTTTTTCAAAGAATAAAAGTGGTCACAAAAACTAATAAATAAATGGATAAATTGAAATTTCAATTTTTTTTTAAGTTTTTTCAAAAATTATTTCAAAAAAAAGTTTAAAAATATTCCAAAAAAAATTCACACGTATTTGAACGATTCTAAGCATTTTATGCCTGGTACACTTTTCCTCTTGAGTAAACAAAAAGTTTAGCCTGCCGCGGGCACCAAAGTATATTTTTTTATAAAAAGAACTTAAAAATGAATGGGACGAGTTACTTAGATATATCAATTTAATAACTGTGATGTAAGCTATAAATTTGAAAAAAAAAAAACACCCTTTTCATGAAAATGACTAATAACGCCAACTTCAACACTATTGTTCTTACAAACCGGATCTACCATATTACCAAATTTGAGTGAAATCGGAGACAAAAACATTTTCAGCTGGTACGCTTGGCGTGTTTCGCTTCATATGTATATTAAATTGGATAGGGACAACGTTTCAAAAATCTGACTAGACTGAGGCATAGAGCCGTTTTTTCTTCATGTTTCTGTATATGTATATTTTTTCAACTGTAAACAATATTTTATGTCAAAGTTGCTTATTGTCAAATTAGTTTATCAGTATTTTTGGTTTGTATCTATGCTATTGACAAATGTGAGCTAGTTAACTGTGAAATTGGAAATTTCTTAAAGGTCGCTTAAGCTTTATCAAAGCTTTATTAAGCTTTAAGGTTTATCTAAGCTAAAGCTTAAGCGCACACTGTTTGAATTTTTTTGTTTTTTTGTTTTGAAAAGTAATTTTAAATTTCTTTTGTTTTCGTTGATTTTCATAATAAATGAATTATTTAAAAAAAAAAGCTAATAAGTTTTATTCATCTTTTTTTGACATGCTTTTAGTCCCTGGTCTAATCCCGGGATTACGTTTCAAAAATCCCGAAAACCAGGGATCAGTAAATGCTCGAAAATTGACATCCCTAGTATACAGCAAGTGAGTGCGACGAAATTATGGGGATGAATGAAACAACAACAAAATTGCTATACAAAAATTTGTTGGTGGAAAAATGCGTCCAACATTCGTACGTAATACGACAACATTTTTGAAATAGATGGCGTTGCAACTGTCACTGTGCAACGATAATTGTGCTCGAAAATGTGGAAAGAAAATATGTGCGAAACCAGGGATTGTGCGGAAAATAAAATTTCTAAAAAAAAGTGTCGACACAATTCGGCAGAAAACTTTCAATGAGATGTTGATTAATCACTGTTGAACATTAGCATCAGTGAAAGGTATCTCATTTGCAAGGGTAAATTTTTTTTTTCAACAACTCGGTAAATCGCCACATGAGGCATCGTAACTCTAATTGTGCTGAAACCAAATTAAATAGTTTAGACATCGCAAAAATCAGTTTGTCCCTAAGAAATAAACTTAAAAATAAATTCGCTTTCATTGAGTGGAAAAATATTAAATATCCGATATTAAACGTTAGAGTGCAACTCAAATTAAATTGTGGTTTGTGCGGTTCTAAAGGATTTTGCAAAGTTCTGAACCTTTAAATTTGATATATGTGACTTGGACTATGGAAAAGGGGCTTACGTGTCAAAAAAAAATTTTCCAATTTTTGCCGATTCGCATAAATTGGCATTTAAAAGTTATTTTCCAGTTGTTTTTACAATTTTTCTTTTGCACGTAAGCCCCTTTTTCATAGTCCACGTCACATATTTATATTTTTCCTACTTATTGACTTTGACGGCCATTTTAGTATGAAAAATGTCCTATTAACATACGTACCCTTTCACAGTTTTTTTTTTTTTTTTTTGAGTCTTCGTTAAGTTTTCTTTAATTTGCTAGCACATTTATTATACTAATTTTTGTACCCTACACCCATATATATATATGAAGCAATCCATGCCTAGTGTACCAGCTCAAAAATTTTTTCTCTCCGATTTCGCTCAAATTTGGCAATATGTTAGATCCGGTGTGCAAGAACAACAATCCGGGAGGATTTGGTCCTAGTACCATTTGTTGTTAAAATAAAGTTTGTAAATTGATAAATCCAAGTAACTGGTCCCATTCATTGTGAAGTGTTCTTTCTATAAAAAAATATTATTTTCACTTAGCGTGGATTGCTTCATATATGGTATATTCACTTTGTCCTTCCGTTTGTAACGCAGAGAAGGAGGCGTGGCAGATATAGAAAAGTATATATATTTTTGATCAGCGTCACCTCCTGAGTCGATGTAGCCATGTCCGTCCGTCTGTCTGGCTGGCAGGCTGTCCGTCTGTGGAAATATTTTTTACGATGAAATTTGGTACAGTGGATTTGCCGTAAAAGTTAGCTCGAGGGATTGAAAATGAGCGAAATCGGTCAACGAATACGCCTACCGCTCATACAAAAAATATATTCAAGATGCAACTTTAAGAGTACTTTTCTCGAAAATGCAACCACAATACATATAAATACTAGAAATGGTTAACGTAAGCTCCAGGCAAAAACTAAGCAAATTCGAACAAGAAGGCGTGGCACCTCCCATATAAGTAAAAGTTTCAAAATGCCATACTGAAAGAGTTTTTTGAGATAGTCCAACTTAATTTCACTCAAACACTAAAAATGCAAGCTCTGAGCAAATACTTGGTGAACTCGGGAAAGAAGGCGTGACACCTCTCATATAAGCAAAAGATTCCAAACGCTATACTGGAAACGTTTTTTGAGACAAGCCAACTAAATTTCATTCAGACACTAAGAACTATAAACGTAAGCTCTTAGGAAAAACTGGATGAACTCGGGCAAGAGAGCGTGGCACCTCCGATATATGCAAAGTTTCAAAACGCTATACTCAAAACGTTTTTTGAGACAATCCAAATAAATTGCACACAGATACTAAGAACTATAAATGCAAGCTTTGAGCTAAAACTGGGTGAATTCAAACAAGAGGGCGTGGCACCTTCGATATAAGCAACATTTTCAAAATGCTGCGAATAGTTTCGGTAATGTGATAAGTTTTATATTTGTAGGGAGCGGCACCGTCCACTTTTTCGGTGGATGTTATTTGTCTCTGTGCCTATTCGAAATATACCGAATCTAATCTATCTGCGACTAATAGTTTTGGAGATATGGCGGATTTGTTTTTGGAGCGTGGCACCTCCCATTTTCATTTTGAGTCTAATCCATCTGACTTGATTTGATTGAATGGATATAAATTTATTCATAAATAACTCCTGAATTTAATGCGACTAATATTTTTAAACAAAAAAATCGATTTTTACAAAATTGAAGAGATTTCAACCAGTGTCACAATTTTCTGAATCAGAAATTGGAAAAAGCGGGCATTTTTTCAGATAGGTGAATGCATAACCTTTAATTTCGCGTTTGATTTTTTCAAAGAAAATGTGAAATGTGAAACCATAGTGCGACATTATGGTCGAAAAATCGTTATATCTCAAGAACTAATACCAGTTCCACTCTAATTTTAGCAAAACATCCAACAGAATTGAATAGAGAATTTATGTTAAAAAATTAAGAAAAAACAGACACCAACATTAAAAAAAACCGAATTGTTTACTTTTGTATTGGTTTACTATCATTAATTTTAGGCGAAAACATTTTTTTTTTTTCATATTTGAAAAACTCAATTAGTTATCTATATTTTGCGTTATAACCGAATGTTGCATATCACTGAAGGCCTATTTTGGCTAAAAAAACGTTTTTGGGCATAACTTTTTTTTCATTAGAAAATTGATACCTTTAAAAATAAAGATTATGTTTTTACAAAAATTTTGGAGTTTAAAATTTTTTATTTTTATTTTTGGGGCTGGAAAAACGATTTTTTACTCAAAAACAAGGCATCTAACGAAAAAGTGTGTATGACAAAAAATGCTTAGAATTATCCAGAAAATACGTGAGATCTTTTTCAAAATTTTTTGAGACATTTTATAATTTTTCAAAACTTTCTCAAAAAAATTCTAAAAATTCTGAAAAAATTCACACCAATTCACTGAAGGATTCTAAACATTTTACGTCACACGAAATTTTTTCGTAGATGCCTTGGTTCTAAGTAAACCAAGCATTTTGCTGACAAACGTGAGCTTAACAGCTTTTTTAAAAAAAAAAAAAAAAATTCCAAAAATTCTAAGAAATTCACACATATTTTTTCCACAGTTCTAAGCATTTTTGCCCGTATACACTTTTTTCGTTAGATGCCAAGTCTTAGACCGCATAATTGAAAAACGTAAAAAAAATCAATTTTGGGATGAAAATATTATCTATGATGTATCCCAAAAAAGAAAAAAAAGAATTTTTAAACTCCAAAATTTTTGTAGAACATACTCTTTGTTTCTAAAGCACTTTCCATTTTTTAATGAAAAAAAAAAGTTATGACCAAAAAACATGTTTTTTAGCCAAAATAAGCTTTGAGAAGAAAAAAGTGCTCCATTGGTTTTACTCAGGATAAAAAAAAATAATGCAAATATCGTTTTTAAGAGTTCCTCTAACTTTTCAGTAGATTTCGGGATGAATCTAATTTTCGACTCGGTCTAATATACGTATGTATGATATATGATAAATATCTTTTAGGAAAAATTTTTCATAATTTTCAAAAACGTTTACTGAACTTTTTTTCGGAATTAAAAGTTTTCATTTTATATATACCATGAAACATTCTTCAATAAAGAAAGCCTTGCCATTATCTCTTCTCAAAGTAGAAAATTAAAAGTAGTGAACGGATTTCATTTTAAATAAAAAACTGCAAGAAGTGCTTAATGTTTTATTCAATCCCTGGTAAAAGAATTTAAAAAATTCAATAAAAACAAAAAATTTGTATACAGATGATTTATTATGGTGCTGCAGTGAATTACGGAAATACTTAAAGTTAACAAAAGGAAAATGGGAAAATAGAAAACAGAATTTTCAAGCGAGAAAGCCAGCAAGGAAAATCATGAAAAATATGCAACAAATGGTAGGAAACAATAAAATATGAAAACTCCTACTGCAAACAATTTAGCGTCGTTTCTGTTTTGTTTCTTTTTTTATGAAAGTATTTATTGTTTTTGCTGCATGGTAAGAGTTTCGTTTATTTAATGCTGAACTCCATGCAAATTTACATTGAAAGAATATCTTTGCACTCAGAAAAAAAAAAACAGTGTTGTTCCAAGTATTTTTGCATTCTTGAAAAATTGTAAGGAAAATTGTTGACCCAACAAAAAGTTCTTGCTGCAACAACTTTTTTTGTTTTTTTAAGAATCGAATTCTCAGGTTAAAAATAAAGTTCTTATTAAAACTATTATTGGGTAAAACTCCGAAAAATATACCAAAACTTGCCTTTTTTGTCTTCATCTATTTTTTTTATTTTCACTTAAACAGTAAAAAATTAAAATAAAATTTTAGTCTCAAAACACTTAAATAAACTTTTGAAAAATCTAACATAAAATTTTAGGGTTGCCACATGGTTCTTTTTCGAAAATTTGTTATAAATCTTACTTTTTTTAATTAGATTTAAAGTTTTGGTTTCAGAAACGCGCAGGTAAACTTTTTTAAATTTTCAGTGTTGCCATATCGTCGGCTTAATATTTTGGTAAAAGTATATAAAATTTTGTCTTGAAACTCAAACACTTTTGGTGTTGCCACCTATTTTTGCTGTTTGTTTTTTTATATTTTTTTTATTTCAAGTCTGTATCAAAAATTAACAAAAAATGTGCTTTATTTCACAATATTCGGCGTTATAATTACTCACTAAAAAATGAATTTAAATCGTTAAAAATTGATCGTCGCTTAAATAAATGGTTAAAGCAAAAGCAACAAAAAAAAAATCTGGGAACAACTCTGAAAATTTTTCTACAATTTCAGAAAAGTTTATCTGAGCGGTTCTGGAAAACAAAAATTTCAATTTAGTCAAAAAAAGTAAGAATTATATAAGATTTCAAAAATAACCTGGTGGCAACCCTTAAAATAAAGGAGATTACATACATACATACAACCCTTAAAATTTATGTTGGATTTTTAAAAAGTTTATTTAAATGTTTTAAGATTAAATTTAATTCTTTTTTTTTAAATAATTGGCTTAAGCGAAACTAATAAAAAAAACTGGTTGGCAACACCGAAAGTTTTGCAAAATTTTAAAAACTTTATTTGAGCGTTTCTGAAACCAAAAATTTCAATTTAGTTAAAAAAAGTAAGAATCATGTTAGATTTTCGAAAATAACCAGGTGGCAATCCTTAAAGTTTATGTTGAATTTTCTAAAAGTTTATTTAAGTGTTTTTAGACTCAATTTTAGTTTATATTTTTTAAATAAGTAGTTTAAGCAAAACTAACAAAAAAAAACAGGTGGAGGGTTACTAAACGGAGAATGATTAAACGGAGAATGACAGTTAAAATTTTAGTTACCAATTTTAATACCAAAAAGTATTTATATGGAACAATGGCAAAAAAAGTATTAATTTTAATTTATTTTGGAATAAAATTCAAACTTTTTTGAAAAAAATCGGAATTTGATACCAAAAAAGTTTAAAATCAAAGGAAAAAAAGTAAGATATCATTTTTTAGTGTGTAGTTTCGAGTTACATAATTAAGTTAGGCAATAGTAGAGTTTGATAGAGGTAGATGTTTGGAAAAATAGTTTTTTATGCTATCTAGCGGTTCATGTTTTGTCCTGTACTGAAAATATTACTCTGATAAGGGTACCTTTTGTCATGACGCGTCACATAATGGGGCTTGAAAAAATTATCGGCGATGCCTGCTACAATTTCTCACACTTGACAATAGGAGAGTTTGGCGTTATCCAAACGATTTTTTTCGCCATTTAGTTGCCGTGAACATGGATTCATCGCTGCACACCAAAGCCCAAAAAACAATCAAGGCAGTGGGTTCCTTTAAAAGAACATGCACCAAAGAGGACCAAGATGGAACTGTCGGCTCACAAGATCAAATCTATTGTTTTTTGGGATGCACATCGATTACCTTGAAAAAACGATCACTTGCGAATATTAATCACAGTTTCTGGACAGATTTGGCATTGATTTAAAGTAGAATTGACCGCATTTGGCAGAGAGAAAAGTGATGCTCCATCAAAACAATAAGAGAGTGTAGAGGTGTGTTAAACCATACATTGGGCTACTAACTGCTATCTCATCCAACATATTCTGCAGATTTAGCCCCCATGCTACTACTTCCTGTTTCCAAACCTTAAGAAATGACTAGGCGGTAGGCGATTTGACACGTTTGAGGCGTATGAAGAGATCATTAGTGTAAAATTCGCCTAGTTTGAAGTTATCTGCTTCCTACAGCTATCAATGGCAAATTAAATGACCCAGGATTCTCAAAATTTCACAGTGTTCTGTTAAAAGATGATAATTGACGGAAGCTTTGTCTGATTAAGGGCCGTTTTCACAATGTCCAGTTAAAATTTGACTTTCAGATAAATAAAAATTTTGTATGAAATTTTATGTCAAAGTGTCAGTTAAAGTTCCAGTTAATGCTTAACTGAACATTGTGAAAATGGCCCTTAAAGTTACTATGCCAAACAGCCCTCGTAATAATTTTTAAGGATTTTTTAATACTAAATCTGAATCCAGCCACAGGGTTGCTCTATCATATCAAAACGTAGTTATATCCCAATCTAAAAGTTCATAAAATATGCTTTTTTGCTGTTATTATCGTTAAATAACAATTGAAAGTAGTTATTTACGATGAAATCTGATATAAAATTTCAAAGTCCTTATCTTTTTCGTTTAAAAACCACTTTAAATTATATGAGTATGACTGTATCTTTTTCTTCCCTTTGAAATATCTTAAAATTAAGTTTGTTACTTAGGCCTAAATTAGAGTGGATCGATTTATTCGAAACCAAA
Organism: Calliopum simillimum; assembly: GCA_951812925.1. NCBI lineage: Eukaryota > Metazoa > Arthropoda > Insecta > Diptera > Lauxaniidae > Calliopum > Calliopum simillimum. The sequence goes on from OX638371.1 coordinate 31,476,791, forward strand.
CTTGTTCATTTACTTTTGGACCTGTGTTTATTTTTTTTGCAAAATTATTTCCTACCAAAAAGCATGTGTCAGATGACATTGTTGATTTGAGCTTACTGTACAATGGAAATACGTACCAACGAAATTACGAAAACTAGGCAAGATGCATAAGGAAAACCAAGAATTCTATCACAGGTCTATCGTCAGACGAATTTGCCGACATCCTGGGGAACTTACAAGCATATTTCTTTGAACCTTTAGCCTAGCTTTGTTGAGAATCACACAGAGAGATTTTGCATAAAAAAACCTTAAAAAAATGTATCAAATTGTCAAATGATTTGGTTCATTTATTTTAGGCTGTCCAAAGCAGTAAGATTGCAAGATACATACAAGAGTTTTTGTTAATAACACAGCTCGCAGAATTTGTGTCCAAATCACAGAGGTATTTTGCTCATAAGAGGATACTTGACTTGATATGCGCATCTTCAGCACCGGATTTGTACATTGATATAGTTTTGCCAGCATCAGATAAACTATGCAACATTTAAAATGATTCTGGGACAACACACTATCAATTATTATGAGTTGTAAACCTCAACTATGCCGAATTTGTTTATATCAAAGCTACAGCTGATGTGAAAAGTTTTAAAAAAGTCAAAATTTCAAAAGAATGGAACAAGTTTTTTCTTAAAAATATATAGTAGAAGTAATTTCATTTATTACATTTTCTACTGGCTTTACTTTGAACTCTTGCAAGGGAATAAAAAAGAAGTATTATTTTTTGCAAACTTGAAAGAATTTATGAGTTTATTTAACTCTTTTCAACTTACAAGTACGCTACAATCGCACATGAGTGGTATATTGAAAATTTATAGCACTATTTTCTCCGCTTGTAGAAATGGCAATTAATTTTTAGTTGTAAATTGGAAATTTCCTGTAAGTTAAAACTGTTACTGAGGCAGTGTTCAAATTGACTTTTCAGTAGAGCAGAGTAAAATTAATGGCTTGTGGAAAAGCAGCAGCCAAAAGATAAATGTCTTACGTTGATATAAACTTTCATTTAACGATAACAGCAACAGGCAAGTAATAAAATAAAATAGAATGATTCCTTAGAGTCCTTTAGACATAAGACTTTTTATGGTCAAAGTGACAAGAAAAAGATAAACGTGCAAATTGTAAGAACAAGGTAAATGGATGCATTTTCAGGTTACAAGATAAATGGTTAAATATTTTGGTAGTTTATTTTGTAATAGAATTTCAAAAAAAACGTAGAAATACTTTAAAATAGTAGACTATTAAAATAAAATAAAATGTAAGAATTACTTAATTGAAGAGCATACCTTCGTTCTTTAACAAAGACAAATTAATTATGGATACAGTAACGCAATAATAAATGGTACACACTACAAGAATCACCAAGTATCACATATAAGCCTTAGGGAAATAAGCCCACATACAAGACAACTTTAAAAGTCACACTTGTGTAGAGTAGTGTAGATATGGTTGTGAAAGGTTTTATCTGTACACAATTCATAAGAAAACCAATTTTATCTCAAATTTCATCCTTTTGTGTTTTTTGTGTCCTGCCCTTCTTTATTATTTGATTTTATTGTGTACTCTGTGTTGCATTTGTTTGTCATGTTAAAACATTTAACATTTCGTTGTTCGTTTCGGTGACACAGGATATTTCTAAAGAAGTTTACAGATAAGAATGCGGCATTCAACAAAATGATTTTGCTTTCAACATTTTTTATTTATAGAGGTAGCTCTTAAAATATAATTTTAGCGTAATACTTTTAAGCTTTTACTTACTTATTGTTTGGTTTTAAATAATTTAAGTATTTTAATTGTTAATTGAATCATTTATGTATTAACTTACTAACTAATTGATCAACTAATTTAATAACTAAATAATTGATAACATGATTAGTTGACTAATTGACTAACCTAATAATTGAATAACTGGTTTATTGATTAACTGATTAAAAAATTAATTGACTAGTTGACAGCTGCTTAAGTGGATTAATTAACATATTGATTAAATGATTAATTCATTAGTCAGTGCACTGATTGAATCAATATCTGATAATTATTAATAATTTAGTTCCATAATAATTTGACTAAATAGCTAATTGGCTTATTGATTAGTTCAAAAATCGGTCAATTGGTTTACTGAATATTTGATAATTTGACTAAGTAAGTAATTGAGAATTAACTATTATATTTTGTATTAAATTGAATATTTATTAATTTGAATTACACATTAGTTGGTGAATTTCTTAACTGAATAATTATTTAATTGAATAATTAGTTAATTGACTAACTGATAAGTAATTTCAAAATAAATTGATAACACTAGTCTACAGCCAAAATGAACTTTGAATACCATTATTCACTTTATATATAAAATAGGCTGCTCATTCCCAAAATCACATTATTTTTTTTTTTTTTTTCACGTCGTTTTTTTTTTTCGGTCATTTTTGGTTTTTGGACCAAAAAATAAAGATGGTTCTACTTAATTACAAATATCTCAAGAACAAATATCTACTATATTTAAACGTTCCATTGTTAGTTTCAGCGAAATAAATTAATTTCTACACAAAATATTATTTTTTATCGAAAAGATTTAAAAAAACAAAATCAACTGCAAATTTATACACGAAAAAATTGGTAAAGTATCTTTTTTATATATCATAGTCTAAATATTTATGAAGCAAATAAGATACTTCTTGAGAAAATCGATTAAGAAATGGAAAAGTTATATAAAATTGAATGAAAAATGGCCGAATTGCATTTTTGCCTATTTTTCCATTATTCATACCCTAAGCCCAGCGAATATTCACTTTGTCCTTCCGTTTGTAACGCAGAGAAGGAGGCGTGCCAGATATAGAAAAGTATTTATATTCTTGATCAGCGTCACCTCTTGAGTCGATATAGCCATGTCCGTCTGTCTGGCTGCCTGAGTAGCAGACTGTGTGTGGAAATAAATTTTTTGGCAAAACTGAGCATGATAATTCAATGAAATTTGGTACACTGCTTTCGTCGTCAAAGTTAGCTCGTGGGATTGAAAATGAGCGAAATCGGTCAACAGACACGCCTACCGCCTATACAAAAAATATATTCAAAATGAATCTTTAGGAGTATTTTTCACGACAATGCAACCAAAATACACACAAATACTACGAATTGCAAGCACAAGCTCTGAGCAAAAACTGAGCGAATTGGAACAAGAGGGTGTGGCACCTCTTTTTTAAGCAAAAACTTCAAAAAGCTGAAAACGGATTTTTAGAGATCAAATTAAATTTTACTCAAATACTAAAAACTACAAATGCAAGCTCTCAACAAAAAAATGGGTGAAATCGGACAAGAGAGCGTGGTACCTCCCATATAAGCAAAAGTTTCAAAATGCTGTACTGAAAGAGTTTTTTGAGATAGTCCAACCAAATTTCACTCAGCCACGAAGAACTATAAATGCAAGCTCTGAGCAAAAACTGGATGAACTCTGACAAGATTGTGTGGTACCTCCCATATAAGCAAAATTTTCAAAATATTGCAGTGCAGGGTATTTAATGTTTGGCCAGGCCAAATTTAACACCCTTACTAGTTTTTTTATTTTATTTGTCATCAATTTGTACATTATCATCTGTGAGGTGATAGAGGAGGCCTAGACTAAAAAAAATTGCACATAAGGAGGGGTATAAAATATACACCTGAGGATTTATAGGGTTAAAACTAATTTTCTGTTTTGTTTTAGAAAATAAAAATTATTGGGTCACCCTAGCGTTTTAGAGAAAACCTTTTTTTATCAGAAGCTTTTAGCTAATTGTATGAGCTTTTCAAGAGTTTGTTTTTCCAGTAGAGTTCAAAGAATTTCGGAAAGTTCTGGACCTTAGAGTTGAAATTTTAATTTTTTTTTTCCCAGTTTTTGACTTTTGCGGTCTCCAAAACTAACAAACCAACCAAAAGTGAAATGACGATTATTTATAGGTAATTTAATTACCTTTAATTTAACATATAGTACGTTTAAACATAGATATTAGTTCTTGAGATAAATATTTGTAATTAACCATCTTTTTTTTTGGACAAAAAATTACCGATATCTCGAAAACAACGTGAAAAAGAAAACAAAGCGATTTTCGGAATCAGCAGCTGATTTTATATATAAAATGAATAGTGGCACTCAAAGTTGATTTTGGCTGTAAACTAAAGCAATTTATAATTGTTTTTCTTTATTTATAAACAAACTAAAAAGCTAATTAATTAATTTATCATCTTGTTAGTTGATTAATTAATTTAGTTATTTATAAGTTAATCGATTGACTGTTAGGTTAAATGATTATTTAGTTAATTAGTTATATGGCTACTAGAGTGATGAACTAAAAATAGATATACTAATTATCTTATTAATTGACTAAATAATTGACTATAATTTGTTCAAGTAACTGTTTGGTAAACTGACGAAAAAAATAATTTTTAAAAAAATTAAAAATTGCAACCTCCCTAATACATAAATATGCATTACAATACAATACAATCACACCATAGCGTTCTAATTGTTAGCTGTATTTGTGGTAATGGCTTCAAGTCCTTTGCGCCACTTATGAGTTTGCACGGTTTAGCCATGTAATTGCTGCTTCTGCCATTGTTGTCGCATTGACATTGCAATTAAGCCAGCAAGCATTGTGTGCAGCAATTGCTTGCTGTTTAACCGCTAACAAATACAATGGCGATTTTCACGCAATCCCATACACCACAAACATACATTATGACATTGTGATCTTGCACGTATGTATACGAGTAGGTACATTATATATCACATACTTATACAACAATTAAAGCCATGCCATTAAGTGACGCCACACGTACACATAACCATTTTAAATTAAATTGCATATGACCCACAAAAGGTCAACATACACATTGAAGTTTTGTTATTGAAAGCAAACATATACTAGTTAATTTCATATGTAAGTGCATGTGTATGGCGTATTGTGGTTGCATTGGTGGAATCATGTCATCATTCATACAACTAACTATCCGATATTATGAATCGATGCAAAAATTTATAATTTGACATGACTTTGTTCATTTAACTATTGTAAACCATTTCAAACCGATCAAGATTTTTTTGATGGCACCCGATTTGGCTATAAACTAACATATGCAATAGTAGCATAGTGAGAAAAATTACTACCAAATATTTTTTCAAAATTTAAAAAAATGGCGGAGATATGGAACTTTGAAATTTTTAGGTTAGTTTTTTTTGAGAAGCTATAACTTTAGATGCATTTATCCAATTATTGTTTTCCTGGAGAACCACTGGCAGGCCCACTCCAATTTATTGAGGACTGGTAAGTTACACCTGTAGCTTTTTTTGCAAGAAAAAAAAAAAAATATCAAAAATGACATATTTTGGGAAACTCAATTTAAAATTTTTTTTTTTTCAGTGTAAACAATATAAAAAATAAATAATAATTTTTGCTAATTTTTATTTTAAAGCCTGTTTCAAGACAAACCATTTGACACCATAAAATTGAGAATTGGATAAATTCATCTAAAGTTTTAGCTTCTCAAAAAAAACTAACCTTAAAATTTTCAAAAGCGAATCGTTTTTTTTTTGGAATTTCTCCCGCAAACGGATCAGTAACGGATCCGTAACGGGTAAAAAAGCGGAGATATGAATCGCCTGGCACACATTTTATGTCTTGAACACTTTTTTCGTAAGATGCCTTCCTCGTGAGTAAACAAAGAGTTTTGCTTGCCGCGGGCGTTCAAATGCCAAAAATACTCATCTAGCGACCGAATCCCATCTTGAGTCACACATCATTTTAAAGCTTATAAATTATGCTTTAATTTAAAGTACTTTTAAAAAATTTAAGGGGGATATTTTATAAAAAAATTCAAAAGTATTTTTAAGTTTAAAAAATGTTGGTGATTGTTGGTACATTTTACTTCTCCAAAGCGGGTGTCGGCTTTAGAGAAGTAAAATGTAGGACCAACCTGCATACTTTTCTGTTCTTATAATTTTTTCCGAACATACTTACCCCATACATCTACCCCTTAGGGGGGCGCCCGCGCAAAAATTTTTCTTTTTTTATGAAATTAACTAAAATCACTTTCATGGTGCAGAATAAGGGACTAATATTCATGATTTTTCATTCTTCTACATTTCTTTTAAGCATACATATCCCCAATCTCTACCCCTTAGGGGGCTTCACTGCAAAAATCAGCTTTCTTATGAAATTGACTCACTTTACTTTCAGGGTGCCCCTAGTAGGGTATAATGTGATACCAACCTCCATTACTTTTTCATCCTCAACATTTACCCCGAACATACTTATCCCCTACCCCCGCCCCTTAGGCTAAATGTTTTGTCTTTTGTATAAAAAAAAATAAAAAATTCGCCTTTTCTACTTGAAAACGGGCATACATAGGCCTACATGGACTTCACATTGGACCGAATATGACTTTAATGCTCAATAAATAATTTTGAATCGTTAGAAAGGAATGGGTTTGATTTTGTCAAGTAGTAAATTGATTTTCAGGTGGTTTTCATGTTATTTTACAGGGGAGCCCACATAAAGAGTGGAGGTACGAAGTAAGTACGTATATGAAGAATATTGAGTGAGAAAATATAGTGAAAGATGGTTTTATATTGCACCACAATAGTTGTACCCTGAAAGTCAATTCATATAATAAGGTCGTTTTTCAGGGGAGTCCCCCTAAGAGGCAGATATGGGGTGTAAACATATTTGGAAAAAATTTTGACGAGGACAAATAATGGAGGTTGGTCTTACATTCTAGCCCACCAGGGGTACCCTGAAGATAGAGTGAGGCTATTTCATAAAAAAAGTAATTTTTGCAAGTCAGTTTCATAAGAAAATATGATCTTTGGAGGAAAGCCAACCTAAGCAGTAGAAATAGAGGATAATTACGTTTAAAAGAAATGTGGAGGGGGAAACATTAATTAAAGTTGGTCTCAAATTCTACCCCACCAGGGGCACTTTGAAAGTGATTGGAGTCAATTTCATAGAAATGGCGAGACCAGGGCAGCTATGGAGCTATTTATCGATTTTATTCCCATTTTTTTAACTTTAACCATGATGCGTCACCACTTAGTAATACCCAATTCACCCCTTTTTTTGGCACTTTAATTTTTTTACTAAACTTCACGAAATTAAGGGTTCAGCGTTTCTAAATCCCATTATTAAGAATCGCCTTACTTAAAAGTTTAATATCTCATGTATAATCACAAGCTTATGGCATGAAATCTGGGGTGCTTCGATCGAATTAAATCGATGACACTATCGGATTTCCCAGTCAAAGTTATGTGAAAAATTTAATTTTAGAAAAGTTTTTCAAAAGCTTTCATTACCAAAAATGAGATAGCAGCTGATCTTAAATTTGTCCGTTGAAAACAAATACTTAACTACCACGAAATCTCCACCTAAAAGTTTGAAATTTTTTTTCAAACCAAAGGAACATTTCAGTTGAGCATTCCGAACATTAACACACCTTCAGTTTCTTGTGGCACACAAATGTAGGGGAAGAGTGCCGCCTGCGGGCATGGTTCGGGTGTGGGCACTCCCCGTAACTTTTGACAGAAAACAAATGCGGCTGGACCGAGTACCAAATGGCGGGCATGGATTGGTACAAAAATTAATGCTTGACAATAGACGCTGATTTTGTTGAAGCCGTTGAGCAGAATTTGTTGAATTTGTGTGTGTCAATGTTTCCAAAATAAATTAATTTTGCTTTCTTCTCCATTTGATTGCGTTTTACTCATATTTTCCCATTTTTAACCGATTTTCCAAGGGTGCGCACAACCGAAGCAAACATTTTTTTTTGCCAAAAATTATCACTTCACTATTTTGTTTTTATATAATTTTTTCAACTGACAAAATCAATTTACTTTCTTCACATTCTAAGGTCTCTAGCTTTCTATTGATACTTATATGTCTGCATAATATACATTTGGTCAAAAGTTATGAGTCGAAAACGAAAAGGTGCCCACACCCGTTACCCTTCCCCTGCATATTTCCAAATTATATATTGGTAGAGTTATTTGGATTTTACGACTTTCACGCGAACTCCTATTATTAATGCGGATATACTCGTAGAGAATTAATGTTTTGGCAAGATTAAAGTTAAAGCTTTTACATTTTAATACACTTTTACAAAACGTCCGCATTGATAAAAAATATCCAAAAATAAATTTAGCAAAGTGACTGCACACAATAAATATTGCAGATATGCAGTAAAAGCCAAAATTATTTTACCAACAGATGATAAAATCCGTGGTTCCCCATATTTACATGTGGACTGCAGCACCAGCAGCAAAAATCATAAATTTATTATTCGTCGTTGCGGACCATTAATTGCGGTTTTGCAGTTAAAAAACAAAACGATTTGCAATGATACGTCGAATACAGAAGGCCAAACAAAATACAACGTAAAAATACAAATAAAAATAAAACAATTGTCAACTGTGCAGTATTTTGTGCAATATTGGCAAATTGATTAAAAAAATATACGAAATATGTGTAATAAATTTAAAAAGGTTGGTGGAAAAATAATTTATGATTCAGAGAGTTTATGTGGACTAAAGTATTAAATTTTCAATGCATTCATAGCTTTTCAATATTTTTCGCAATAAAAATATAATTTTTTGTTGTTCGTACAATTAAATGTTTACCAATTATTGTTAAATATGCGGGTTTCTCAATTTCCCATGATGTAAATTTTTTTTATTGAAAAATAATTTTAATGAAATCATAAAACCAGCGCAAAAAATGTCAGCTTTTCAATAAATTGTAGCAAAATTATACGGTTCGAATGACATCCCTAATATGGCGCCCCAAAGAACACCACCAATCTCTTTCTTTTGTAAATAATGCCAATAATACTGAAGGCAGACAGATGGCGATGGTACCACTACAGATAAAAATACCAAATGTGTGTTACATAGGGTACTATTTATATTTCGGGAACTGGCAACACTAATGTCAATAGCTAAAATCTGGCAACACAACGTTTTGATGTACAAGTGCTTTTTATTTTGCTTACAGTGAGTTAAGAAAATCAATTTGGCGAGACATTTTTTGAGCGACGTATAAATTATGGGGTATACAACGAGGACAATTTTTTTTAAAAACTAAGTGTTCATGCAAAATCGAATGAAATGAAGAGGAACTAATGTGCAACGACGCCGCCATATCACAATATGTCACAAGATGGTCTTGCATTATCAGTTCATGCACTGCATCGATGTTTTGTGGCACAACAACCGATTTTGGACGACCTTCACGGAATTCATCGGCGACCGAACTACGACCACGATTAAATTCATTATACCAGCGATATACTGTGGTTTTTGATCGTGCTTTATCACCATACAAAGAGCTGAGATAATCCACGTCGAAAGTTGTAAAAAATAGTGCAACGAAAACTTTCTCTTGAAGTTTCCATTTTATGGCCAAATTAAATACATACAATTAAAAATAAAAGGAAGCACTTTATTTTGTAATGTGGCAACTCTCGATTAACGTCACAATTATTTATATACATATGCATATGTATGTATTTTCAATTCAAGTTAGTTTAAAATCAATTGATTAATTAATTTTAAAACGATTACCCAAAAATGCACACTGGGCCTCAATAAATAACAGGTGCGCGTTTAATCTCAAGGGAAGCTGAATACGTACGTCGATATATTATTGATTCCTGATGAAAAATTCGTTGGATTCAAAATCCTATCTGTTCCTTTTGCAAAGTTATGCTTTTGTTTTTTCATTTACACACACATTTTTCACTTCCGCATAAAGAAGAAATGTATATATGCATTAGAGAGGATCAATTTGTTCCAAGCCAAATTTTTCCACTTACTTTCATTCAGTTTCGTATTCTCCGTTAAAATCTAAGTTAAAAACTCCTTGGGGCCATATATCTGCGGTGAATTTCGACTCAGCCAAAAATCGTTTGAAGTTTTGGGTTTCTTTCGCTGTTGCGAGACTGTCTTTGATAATTTATAACTTCCGAACAACTTGTTGTATTGCTATGATTTTAGCACCATTAGAAAGGTGCTGTTGCGTAGTAAGAACGCTTTGGCTTATTTATTGAAAAAAGTTATCTGGTTCAAAAGTTATGACCTTTTGAATGAAAATATATAAAAACTTTATACAAAAATGTACCAAAAATTTCATCTTTTTTAAAAAAAAAAATATGCTTTTAAATTTTTTTTATAGTATATAAAAAGAACTATCTAAAGAGGGTCTATTCATCCAGATACGGCTAGTCATTTCAAAGTTATGACCGTTTGAATGAAGACAGATAAAAACTTCATACGAAGTATATTAGAAATTTAATCTTCCAAAAACAAAAAAAACCGTTATTTTTGAATTTTTTTCTATAGCTCATAAAAACGCTTCTCCAACGTAGTCCTGTTCTTTAAGATACGGCTAGCAATTCTAAAGTTATGACATTTTGAATGAGAGCAGATGAGAACTGTTGAGTGAAAAAATATTTAATACAAAGTTGAACAAAAAAAAATTTTTTTGTTTTTATGAGTTCTTGTGTAGTACTTTCGATTACCATTAATTAGTAGAAAAAAACCGCCAAAGGATTTTTTAAAGTTGGGTCACTAAGCGGTGCTATAATGGCTCAAAGTTCGAAAAATCAAGTATTATAGGGAAAATGTATGCTTTGATTCAAAATGTCATAATTTTGGAATTGCTAGCCGTATCTTAAAGAACAGGACTACGTTGGAAAGGCGTTTTTATGAGCTATAGAAAAAAATTCAAAAATAACGGTTTTTTTGTTTTTGGAAGATAAAATTTCTAATATACTTCGTATGAAGTTTTTATCTGTCTTCATTCAAACGGTCATAACTTTGAAATGATTAGCCGTATCTGGATGAATAGACCCTCTTTAGATAGTTCTTTTTATACACTATAAAAAAAATTTAAAAGTATATTTTTTTTAAAAAAAAGATGAAATTTTTGGTACATTTTGTATAAAGTTTTTATATATTTTCATTCAAAATCTCATAACTTTTGAACCAGATAACTTTTTTCAATAAATTAGCCAAAGCGTTCTTACTACGCAACAACACCTTTCTAATGGTGCTAAAATCATAGCAATACAACAAGTTTTTCGGAATTTATAAATTATCAAAGACAATCTCGCAACAGCGAAAGAAACCCAAAACTTCAAACGATTTTTGGCTGAGTCGAAATTCACCGCAGATATATGGCCCCAAGGAGTTTTTAACTTAGATTTTAACGGAGAATCCGAAACTGAATGATAGTAAGTGGAAAAAAAATTTGATCCTCTCTAATATGCATATGTATTAGACCTATCGTTAAAATTGAAAATGAAATAACCTTGCTCCCATGGGCTAAAAAGTTTCCTATTGGTATAAGTTTCAATCATAAAAATTTTGGTTCCGATCGGAAAATATTTGACCGTGCCGCAAGGCCGTTGAAGGTCGGAAAAACGCTATTTATATGGAAAAATGGGGCCTTAATCGCAAGAATCAGTCCTATCTTTGAAACTATTTGAGATAAGTGAATGAGATTTGGTATGTGTATGAACAATGCTTAAGTTATTTGCATCCAATAAAAAATGGGCGATGCCACGCCCCCTCGACCCGAAATTCTTGTATGTCTGAAAATATTGGACTCAGGGGAATGAGACTCAGTACATATGTAATTGGCACTGGGAAAAAAAAATTTTTAATAAAAAATGGGCGGGGTCACACCCCCTCCTTCCAAAAAAATCAAATTTGTCATATCTCTGTAACTATTTGACACATATGAATAAGATTTGATTTCAGGTAATGTGAAGTGAACAGGATATGGCACTGTAAAAATGTTAAAGCAATTTAAGGTACTCAGTTGATATAGAAGCCGAAATTTTTTTATTCTTATTTTGGTCTCCTAAGAATTGACACCATGCAAAAAAATTTGGTCCCGATCGGAAGATATTTGACCGTGGCATCAGGCCGTTTAAGGCCGGAAAAACGCTATTTATATGAAAATAAGGAAACAATCAATCCCATCTTTGGAAAAATTTTACATAGGAGGATAAGATTTAGTAAATATATGAACAATACTTGAGTAAATAGTATCCAATAAAAAAAATGGGCAGTGCCACGCCCCCTCCAACCGAAATTTTTCATATCTCTGAAAATATGTGTTATGTGTGTAAATGAAAAAAAAAGCATAACTTTGCAAAAGGAACAGATAGGATTTTGAATCCAACGAATTTTTCATCAGGAATCAATAATATATCGACTTACGTATTCAATTTCCCTTGAGATTAAAATCGCACCTGTAACTTATTGAGGCCCAGTGTGAATGTTGATAACATTTTTCTCAAGCATATACTACTAGGCATGCGCTTATTTTATGATTTTCTGATTTTCGTTGATGCCACCCCTGAGATCCTTCCATTGGTCATAAGAACAAACACTATGAAGTTTTACGACAATCGGTCAATGTGGTCAAGTTGTACTACTTACATGTGCAATTTTGCTAATGTCGACAAAAGAAAAATTCATAGAATTCGTATTTATTAACCAATTTGAAACTATTATAGCCTGTTGGAAAGGTATTTCAATTTGCTATAAGATAAAATTATGCTTTGACTAACTTAATTAAGTTAAAAAAAAAATAAAAAAATTTCATTATTTTTTGCCTGAAACTTCAACTTGACCTCTCTTGAGGGTTATCGTTATCCAATTTCCGTGAAACTTCATAGTGTTTTTTTTTGTTTTTTGGAACAGATGATGATTAACATTATTAGCTACCAACAATGAAAATACATTGATGGTTGGAGCTTACATAGTGTTTGTTTTTATGACCAATTGAAGGATCTCAGGAGGTGGTATCAACGAAAATCAGAAAATCATAAAATAAGCGCATGCCTAATATACTACGTTTCCATCGTCGTTAATCCTACCCGTTTCCAAAGGTCGAAATATGATTATTGTTGACAGTAAATATTATAAGCCGAAAAATGAAAGTTGTTTTTATACCCTACACCCAGGGCATATACACTTTGTCCTTCCGTTTGTAACACAGAGAAGGTGGCGTTGCAGATATAGAAAAGTATATATATTCTTGATCACCGTCACCTTCTGAGTCGATATACCAATGTCCGTCTATCTGGCTGGCTAGGTGGCTGGGTATGCATGGAAATACAATACGCTCTGAACTTAAACAAGACGAACTCGGACAAGAAGGCGTGGCACCTCCTATATGAGCAAAAGCTTCATAACGCTATACTGAAAACGTTTTTTGAGATAATCCAATGAAATTTCTAAGGACTAAGAACTATAAATGCAAGCTCTGAGAAAAAACTGGGTGAACTCGGACAAGAGGGCGTGGCACCTCCCACATAAGCAAAGTTTTAAAATACTGCAGTGTAGGGTATTTCATGTTTGGCCAGGCCAAAGGTTGCATTATTTCTCAAAAGTAATTTGTCGGTGGAGACGATCATGAAATATCAAATTTTTTAAAATTCCTCGAAGACAATTGTTGGTCAAACCTTGTATGCTGTGTAGCAAGGTGCTGTTGGTCTAACAGCTATTCACAATCGCGAGAAAAAAAGACTGGAAGAACAATTGATAGGCAAGATAAAGATTGTCGGGTTATACAAACCTTTCTTTATGAAGAAATAGAATAGAAGCAGCTTCACCCAATGTTATACATAGTACTACTTACCTAGATAAAAAATATTTCAACTCTTCTCTGCTGGATTCAACGAACTGGAAACTACTGACTGCTGACATTATTCAATTGGTTTTCACAACAGCACTTTGGAAAGAATTTAATTTTTCCAAAAGTTTCTGACGAAAAAATTATCAATCGGATTTTAATGAAATTTTTGCAATGTCAAAATTTTAAAATGACTTCAACAATAATTTCATACGAATCAACACCATTTTTATAGAACAGTGGAGGCAAACTTTTTTTAGCATGAGCGCCAAAATGTAACATAGATATTTGAGTGATACGAAAAACTAAAGGTGTCCGTGGTTTTCAGGGCGATCGTCTGGTATCTTGCAAGACATAAAAAACAGCTTTCAAAACTAAGTTTTTAGATATGCTTGAGGTAAAACATTATGGTTTTATTAAACTTTTTTTATATTTCTGAAAAAGTTCCATTCTCCATTTAATAATGATTTTTAGAATTATAAAACAAAAAGTCCTGCTTCCAAATTCTGCTCACATTGTGTGCCATGCCAATTCATCACACGTACCATAGGTGTGCCATTCCTGTTGTAGGTTAAGCCAACATAAAAAAAGGAAAACATGCACGGTAAACAACAGTGGTGGCAAATAAAAATATGCGCATCAACAACGAGACAAACTGTCCCTGGAGCATTTAAAATGCTAAAAAATTAAATGGCATTGAAATAAAAATAAAATTAAAATAAACAGAATTTTCTAAGCCACCATACAAACGGTATACAACAAAAATGTTGACAGTCATATACATATGTATGTATGTAACACGTATGTATGTAACACGTATGTATGTTACATTGTATAGGAGATTACAAATATCAACAACATGACAACTGGCAACGTGTTGAGCGTAAAATATTTTTTTATTTTTTTCGTATATTTTTATTTATTTTCTAACCATCAAAAATTTTCCATCTGCACACACAGAGATAAAAAAAAATTAATGGAATGTTATTCCCAAAGAATGGGGTGGATAAAAACTTTTAAGTATATAAATTTTATTTTATAAACTTTAGTCCTTTAAAGATTTCAGAAACGGTTAAAACATGAACAAACATAAGATCGTGTTGTCTCCAGATAAGATAAGCGCGGGAGATAACAGTAGTGTCATAACTTGGCAATTTGAGGCATCGAACAAAAAATTGGAATGGTTGCACAGGCCGACAAAAAAAAATAATTTTTTTTTTTACTTTCATATAAAAATTTTATTGTTAAAATTTTATTTTTTTGACAAAAAGAGCTCATGATACCTGTAAAGATATTAATGAATAACATTATACAACAGTTAAAAACAAGAGGTTGAAAAAGTGTTTGAAATGTATTTTGATCACTTAAACACGAATATGCTATACGTTTCGTTGAGTCAGGTCAGGTTTTCTGTAAACCTGGTTTAGAAGTTTTCAGGAAACCGCTGCACTCTAAAAAAAAAAAAATGTTTACCCAAAATGATACAGATGGAACTATTTTATCACTTGCTGCAAATAATAATAATCTTTTGAATCGAACTTTCTAAATGATTGACATTAAAAAAGTTATCGAATGACCGCACCAGCATTCGAACCCAGGACCTTCCGACTGATGGACTGAAACTTATCCTCTACACAACTGACGTACCTTACAAATAGGTATACAATTTGTTTACACAATTTGATATCCGAATGCTTCATTGAAAAAAAAAAATAATAAAAAAATTAAAAGAACCCGCGCTCATGGATCCCAACTTTTTTTATGATTCTCCGCAAGCGATAAAAAGATTTGGGTGCAACAATTCATGAAATGGTTCGTCTAACTTACAAAAATATTTCCGATGACTTATTTTTTATTTGTATCAAGTGAAATATGTTTCCTAGTGTTTGCTGTAAATACTAATCACTTTGGACAAAAGATAATTGTTTGCTTGAAATAATAAGTGTTTGTTGCAAACATTCGGTAATTTTCCGCAAATACCTTATGTTCATGCCAGATGGTTACACTAATCTGTTAATTAACATTAAGCCAAACGTCAAGATACGGCAATCTTTTTATCCGTTTTTAAGCCGTACATATTACAATGTTGGCAATTATTTTTCCTAAAAATAAAAAATAAGCCTTTTGATCTAAACCTCAAAATTGACCTTAGTCACTTTGCGGCATAGATTCAAGGCGTTAAGTTCTCCATAATCAACGTAAGTTACAAACTAATAAAGTGAAATATTCCATATCCTAAATCGCTTCTTTTATTTCCAACATATAAAATCTCAATTTCTTCCGAGTTTGAGATTTTATTTCATTTCAGCTTTGATTGAGAAACTAACTATATTTCCATTTCCATCGGCCTCTTCATCCACTGGATTTCTCCTTGTTAACAAAGTTCACAAATTCACATTGGTCCAATTCGAGCCGGATTGAATGAAGAGGAAATCTTTAAAAAACTAGTTTCTGCAGTCAAAACTCCAATTCGACATCTCCGTTTAGCTATCAAAAGCGATATCCAGCTCTCTTCAGCTTACTCTCCAAGAAACGCTTGTCCGAATAATCTTCGAAAGGTACGTTTGCATTTATTTCTTTATGTAAGTTAGTTCTTGAGAGACTTTGCGTAGGGTCAGTGCATCGCGCGTATTTTATTCGTTCGGAAAAGAAGAACATTATTACGTAAAAAATATAAAAAAATCGCGGTTATAAAGGCAAAAATAAATTCAAAGTGAAAAATTTGAGGGAAAAAAACAAGTTTAATCAATTCGCGCGGCAAAATTCCAAAAAGAAAAACAGCCATTTTAGCAGGGAAAACCGGCCAGCAGACAAATTTGTAGTGCTAAGGTAATTAGCAAATTTTAAGTTAAAAAGTGCGAAAAATCCGGGTTAAATACGAAAAATCAAGTGTGTTAGTTTGAAAAATTTGTTTAAAAAACAACAAAAAAATCAAGAAAAAAATCTTTTAATCAAAAAATAATAAAATATCAAATCAAATTAAAAAATATGTACATATAACATTTTTCGTATATAGCTGCATTTTTCCCTCTAAAATTATCGTAACATATAGGTATACATATTTATATGCATATTGTATACATACATACATACTTACATAGCACATATAAAATATATTGCCATTTTACCGCGTCAATTCATATACATAATAGTAGTGTCCGAAAAGTTTTTAGACACAGTGTAAACAGTGTATGTTCTCAACATTGTTTTCAGCAACATTTCTGCAATATCATTTTTTCGCAACATTTCTCTTTGTTTCCAAAACTAATTTTTCGAAATTTGTTTAGTCTGCGCTCTCCCGCAGCTTTTCACTCTTTCGTAGATTTTTTATGCAAACGTGTTTCAGCATCGCTGTTCCAAAGCTTTGCCGTGAAATTACTTTTTTTTCAAATCGGTTTTGTTCCTATATTCCATTTTCATTTTGTATCTTTAAGTTCATTGAACTTTTTTACATAGAATTCTTTTTTATCTACTTTGTATTCTTTTTACATGCACTATTATCCTTTTGCAGCCTGGTTAAAAAATCAAAATTTTAGTTTAACAAAAAAAAAAGAAAAACTCTTTATTGATACAAAATAATAAAAAATTTTCAAACTGAAAAGAATAAATCAAAATAAAGTGATAAAAAAGAAATCTTGTGCAAAAGAAAATTACTCTGTACAGTGGGAAAAAATTTTTTTCTATCCAAAAAAAATTATTCTGAATCAAAAAAAATTTTTTATTTGTTGCGTGCACTGAAAAGATCATTTTTCATCAATCTGTATGCATATGTGTGAACTAGATTTTGTTTAAAAGGTGAAGAAAAAATTGTATTAATTTCTTTTCAATTCGGCTTGTTTCATAAATTCAAAACAAGAAACTCAATTCATATTTAAACAAAATCAGTTAACTATTCTCCTTTACGTGAACACTGAAACGATCTAAATTGCAATATTTATTAATTGTAAATTGCAAGGATTGTTTTCTGTGATATTATTCGTTGAATTCTTTCTATCAGTATCGCGATAATTAAAATTTCGTTCTCGAACATTTTTTTTACAAATTTCGATATAAAGATTTTGTATCCTAGGTTTCAAAAATTTCGTTTTTTTTTGAAATTTCCTCGTGTCAATCTTCCACTTTAATATTGACAAAAACTTTGTTTTTCCCTTGGTCTTTTATCCTTTGGCTTAAAAGAATTTCTGGTTCTAGTTTTTTCTTCAATTAAAATATTATCGATATTTTCAAATCTTCAATTTAAAGAGGATTTGCTTCCATTTCCAAATCTTGTTCTGTGTCGTATTTAAGTCGATAAGTTCCTTTTTATAAGAATGTCTGAACTCGACAACTTTATACTTTTGACCGACACTTTAGTCGAGTTCGAAGCTAAATTTACGGAAATGCCAGTTGCAGAGTTTTCCACGTTCACTCTGGATGTTCACAGAGAAGAGTTGAGATCTATTTGGGACAATGTTAAAACTGCATACAGTTCCTGCCTTCGAGAGATAGCTAATGCTGCTCATGCTGATGATGATGAAGCAAACATCGAGTCCATTAAAAACCGATATCATAAATGTTACGCAACCTATGTCCGTAACCTAGGGAAAATTGGTGAATTTGTCCAACAACTCACTGCAGCAGCAACCTCACCAGTCGAAGTCAGACACTTAGAAAATTCAAGTAGTAATTTTCGCTTGCCGCCCTGTGACATGGACATATTCAACGGTGACTATCTTTCTTGGCCATCATTCCGTGATATGTTCACCGCCATCTACATGAATAACTCCAGGCTGAGTCTTGTTGAAAAGCTGTTTCATTTAAACCAAAAGACGAGGGGTGAAGCACGAGATATTGTCAAAAAGGCACCACTTACCAACGATGGATTCCTTTTGGCCTGGAAAAACCTTCAAGACAGATTCGAAAATAAAAGAATCCTGGTGAATAGTCAGCTTAGAATTTTGTTTAACCTTAGTCCCGTAACATCTGAATCAGGTACTTCACTTAAAAAGCTGCAGCGCGATATACAAAGTTGTATATCCGCACTGGAGTTATACAAAATCAATATTGCAAACTGGGGTCCTATCTTTGTGTTCTTATGTTCAAGTCGTTTACCTGATGCAACGTTGGCTCTTTGGGAGCAGTCACTACAAAACAAGACTGCTATACCGTCCTGGGAAGATCTTGATTCATTTTTAACTAGCAGATACCAGACGCTTGAAACCGTATCTGATATCAAGTGTATAATTAATTCCAAGCCCACCATTTCACAAAAACAAAATACTTCTAATCCTAGTTCCAGCATCCGAGGCTCAGTGAAAAAAGTTAGTACATATCATGCTAACACAATGATTCCAACGTGCAAAATTTGTTCTAAAGAACAACATACTATCCGTAACTGTCCACAATTCTTGAAAATGACCACTAATGAGCGAATGGTTTCAATCAAAAAGTTTGGGCTATGCCTTAATTGTTTTGCGCGAGCACATTCTGTTAAAGATTGTAAAAGTGTACATAATTGCTTTAAATGCAACAAGAGGCACAACACTTTATTACATCATGAGACCGTTGAGCCAAATTCCACTTCTTTGAATCCAATTTCACATCCTAATAAACCAAATTCAAGTGCTCATAGATCTCATGCGGTTCAAATACAGTCCACTGAATCCGTTAATGTGTCTGATACAGTGCAAACATGTTTTGCATCAAGCTCCAAAAGTGTTCTTTTAGGCACTGCAATAGTACATGTATGCAATTTAGGCATGACATATTCCGCTCGTGCTTTGATCGATCCGGGTTCTGAAGCAACCTTCGTTTCAGAAAAGCTATTCAAACTTCTTAAGCTTCCTTCGCGTTCTATTCAAGCTCAAGTATCTGGGTTAAATAATGCAATTTCTGCGAAAACACAAAAAATGTGTACATTTGTTCTTCGATCTCCAGTAAATGCTGCTATTCAAATCGAAACATCAGCATTAGTTCTACCCCATCTCACAGGCAATCTTCCTACACGTAACGTCGATTCCGCAATAGTCAAAAATCTTCCGAACATAAAATTAGCAGATATAGATTTCTATAGAAGTTCACATATCGATCTTTTGATTGGCGGCGATCTTCTTCCTATAATTATGCTCGACGGTATAAAACGTGAAGTTTGTGGTTCATTAATAGCTCAAGAAACCATCTTTGGATGGATTTTGACGGGTCCTATCATGAACACAATATCTTCTTCAGCCACTTATGTTTCGTATTTCAATGAAATATCGTTGAATGACGATATTTCTCGTTTTTGGGAGGTGGAGGATCTTCCACAAAAACGTCCCATTACTCCTTCCGAACGTTTTTGCGAAGAATTGTTTGTTAAAACGACTACAAGAGACCAAAATGGAAGATATGTAGTTTCACTTCCATTCAAAGAGGGGTATCCTGAAAATCTTAAAATTGGTCATTCTCGTGCAATCGCAAATGCACAATTCATAAGAAACGAGATACGACTTTGCAAAAACCCAGAATTCAAAGTACAATATGATAATGTCATTCGGGAATATATCGATTTGAATCACGTAAAACCTGTTTCTCCTCCCTTGTATTCTCATTTTCCTAATAATTATTACTTGCCTCACCATGCTGTAGTAAAGCCTGATAGGACCACTACAAAAATACGCGTAGTGTTCAACGCGTCAAGCCCTTCTTCCAACGGTGTAAGCTTAAATGATATCTTACACATTGGACCTGTATTACAATCAGATCTCACACTTTTAATTCTAAAATGGCGTTTCTATCGTTTTGTGTTCAACAGCGATATCGAGAAAATGTATCGTCAAATTTTAGTGGATCCAGGTCATTCTCCATTTCAAAGGCTTTTATTTCGTGACTCACCACAGGAAAATATTCGTGACTACGAGCTCTTAACTGTGACTTTTGGGGTAAACTGCGCTCCATACTTAGCCATCCGAACTCTCCTACAACTGGCCGAAGACGTTCGCGAATCTTATCCATTAGCGAGTGACATTTTACTTAATTCGATGTACGTTGACGATGCACTAGCAGGAAGCCACGATGTCTCCACTGCCATTAAGGCTCGCGATGAGCTTATTGCTGCTCTTGGATCAGCAGGATTCTCATTACGGAAATGGACTGCTAATTCCACTGACATCCTTAAAGGTCTTCCTCGCGAACATCTTTTAAATGAAGATTTTCTACAACTAGATGATTGCAGCAATGCCAAAACTTTAGGTATCAGATGGAACGCAAAATCTGATGAATTTTATTTCTCAACAAAAGAACTTGAGCTAAAATCTACTTTTACAAAGCGTGAGGTTCTGTCCCAAATTTCGAAATTGTTTGATCCAGCTGGTTGGCTTGCCCCTTCTATTGTTTTAGCTAAAATCCTTATGCAACAAATATGGTTGTCGAAAATAGATTGGGACGAAGAATTAAATGCGAATTGTTTACGAATGTGGCAAAGCTTTCTCAACAATTATCCACACATTAATTCTATAAAAATTCCTCGATGGGTTAACTTTTCTCTAGATGATGCAGTAGAATTCCATGCATTTTGTGATGCATCGGAAAAAGCTTACGCTGCAACTATTTACATCCGAACTTGCAATACTTCCGGTAACGTTTTTACCACTTTATTGACTTCGAAATCCAAAGTGGCACCTGTAAAAACATTATCTATTCCAAGGCTCGAGTTGTGCGGAGCCGTGTTGTTGGCTGAAATGGTAGACGCTATCATTCCACAACTTGATGTCAAAAACTATAGTACGTATTTTTGGACAGACTCTACTATTGTGCTTGCTTGGCTTCAAAAGCCGCCATGTCAATGGCAAACCTTTGTGGCCAATCGAGTTTCTAAAATTGTCCAAAGTGTTGGTCCGGCAAACTGGTTCCATGTGAACTCTCAAGCTAATCCAGCAGATCTTGCGAGTAGGGGAGTCGCCCCACAAGAACTTATTGGCAACGATCTTTGGTGGCATGGTCCTAATTGGCTCAGACAAGATCCAGTTCATTGGCCAAATTTCAGTGAAAACTCCAACCATGACACGGACCTTGAGAAAAAGGTAATAAAATCAAATTTCGTCTTCTTTCAGAAATTCGATGACATCCTTGTACGTTTCTCTTCGTTTACACGAGCAATGCGAGTAATTGCTTACATCTATAGATTCTTTCATACATGTCATCCAAAGCATCGTAGTAATTTTAAATACGATTCAGAAGAGATTAGTTCCGCAGAAATCAATAGCGTAAAAAATCGTCTTATGATCCTTAGTCAGAAAATTTCCTATCCTCTAGAATATAAAAATCTCACAGATAAGCAACCAATTAAGTCTTCCAGTAGTTTGCTTAATTTGAATCCTTTTATCGATTCAGACGGAGTTCTTCGCGTTTGTGGCAGATTAATTTCTTCACCTTCTTTGACGTATGATGAACGTCATCCAGTTATTCTCCCGTATAACAACTCTTTTACTCGGCTCCTAATTCAATTTACGCACCAAAACTCCTTCCATGGAGGAAATCAACTCATGCTAAGATTGATTCGAATGCAATTTTGGATTCCCAAAGTTAAAAACCTTATTAAAGCAACCATTCATAATTGTAAAATTTGCATTCTCCATAGAAAAACCATCCAAACGCAACTGATGGGATCATTGCCACCAGAAAGAACTGTTTTAACGCGTCCTTTTGCACATACTGGCCTGGATTTTGCTGGGCCTTTTGATATAAAAAATTACACAGGCAGAGCGTGCTTGATAACTAAAGGCTATGTTTGTGTTTTCGTGTGTTTCGCCACTAAGGCAATTCACCTGGAAGCAACAAGCACTCTATCCACTCCTGCGTTCCTCGCTGCCTTTAATCGTTTTATTTCAAGACGTGGGTGTCCTCTCCACTTATATTCCGACAACGGAAAAACCTTTGTTGGTGCTTCCAAAAGTTTAGAACGAGACTTTTTTCAGACTTCCAGATCTGCTTTAGTGTCTAACTTTAGTAATTTTCATTTAAATTGGCATTTTATTCCTCCAGCTGCTCCCCACATGGGGGGTTTGTGGGAAGCTGGCGTCAAAAGTTTTAAGACACATTTTAAAAAGATCGCTGGATCTTTTAAATATACTTTTGAGGAACTCTCAACGTTGCTAGCTCGAATTGAAGCGTGTCTTAATTCTAGACCTATTTCCGTAATGTCCGAAAATCCTAACGACATCGCTGCTTTGACTCCAGGACATTTTCTTGTCGGCGCTTCAACAGCACTTTTGCACTCGTTGGAAAACCGAGTATCTCAAAGAGCTCCATAAACGTAATAAATGGAAAAGTCCTCAAGAAAATGTCGAGGTTGATTCCATTGTTGTGATACGTGACGAAAACCTTCCCCCACAAGAATGGCGTTTAGGTCGCGTTTCAAAGGTTTACTGCGGTAAAGATAATTTGGTTCGCGTCGCCGATATTATAACTGAGCGCGGTCCAATTACGCGCCCTATAGTGAAACTGGTTCTCCTCCCAAGAAACTAGTTTACTTTACCTCATTCGAAACCATGCAAAATCTTACTTTTCAACTACTTTTCAGTTCCTTCAACATGCCACGAATTGTTCAAAATAAGTCCACTCCACGCAGCTCAGTTCAGGACCGTCTTTCTACATGGCGGAACCAAACTAAAGCCAAAGAAAGATTTCAGTGTCGTCTCTGTCGACAATATCACGCCCTCCGAGCGTGTCCCAAATTTCGTAGCATGAACACGGAACAGAGAATGCGTGCAGTATTAATCCATAAATACTGTTCAAACTGCTTGGCACATCAGCACTCAGGAAATTCCTGTCGTAGCGAACTTGGCTGCTACTATTGTAAGCAAAACCACCACACAATGCTACATATGAATGAGCGCGTGCAACCCAATGACGAGATTATTCCAACCAGTTCAAGGCCAGCTCGACTAACTACTGTAGCCTCCATAATTTCGCAACACGTTGTAGCTATATTTCCTACAATATTGCTAAGAACCCAAATTGGTGTTCAGCTATATAATGCAAGAGCACTTTTAGATCCTTGTGTAGCAAATAGTCGCATTTCAGCTAATCTGGTAGAAAACTTGCGCGTACCTGTCACGAAAATGGGTGATGAAAAAATGTGTTCTTTAATTATTCGATCTCATTCTGATCCGCAAGTTAAAATGGAAGCTACGCTACAAGTCTTCAATCGAATTTCACTGAAGACACCATCTAAATCGTTGAATGCTAGTGTCAAAGAAAATTTTTCAAATATGATACTAGCGGATCCAAATTTTGATAGATGCGCCGCCATATCCTTGGTATTAGGTGCAGACTTATATCAAAAAATAATTCGGCCTGGAGTCATTCCAAGTTCAGGTGGTCTTCCAGTTGCTCAGAATACCATATTTGGTTGGATCTTATCCGGATCCTGCTCAGTATAGTAATTAACTTCTTGTCCAAATAAAAATAAAATCCAATTAAATGAATTTAAATACACGCAATAGAATAAAAAAAAAAATTTAATCTCTCAAGAATTAATAAAAAAGAAATATGCAAACGTAATACATATTATTTATCGTTTTTATAATAAGTTCCATATTTTTTAAGAAAAAAAAAAAAAAATCTAATAATTAAATATTGAAATCACATAAATATCTGTATATCTAGATTTTTTTGAATTTTTAATTATATATAGAACTTAATTGCAGACATACTGCAAGGCGGGCGGCGATGTTCATGCCAGATGGTTACACTAATCTGTTAATTAACATTAAGCCAAACGTCAAGATACGGCAATCTTTTTATCCGTTTTTAAGCCGTACATATTACAATGTTGGCAATTATTTTTCCTAAAAATAAAAAATAAGCCTTTTGATCTAAACCTCAAAATTGACCTTAGTCACTTTGCGGCATAGATTCAAGGCGTTAAGTTCTCCATAATCAACGTAAGTTACAAACTAATAAAGTGAAATATTCCATATCCTAAATCGCTTCTTTTATTTCCAACATATAAAATCTCAATTTCTTCCGAGTTTGAGATTTTATTTCATTTCAGCTTTGATTGAGAAACTAACTATATTTCCATTTCCATCGGCCTCTTCATCCACTGGATTTCTCCTTGTTAACAAAGTTCACAAATTCACACCTTACAAACAATCTTTTTTCTGAGTATGATATTACTTATAATGTATAAGTACCCAAAAATGAAAAAGTGCATTTTAATGATCGTGGCTTTTTAGATAAGTAGGTACAGAGTGTTTCTTCGCGTAATTGATTCAGATTTGGGTTGACATCTCCGATTTTTATAAAAATTGGTCAAAAGTTAATATTTGACATACGTATAACTGTGGCAAAATGATTTTGCGAAATTCCGAAAAAATCCAACATGGCGGCCATAACAAGTCCGATCCAACTTTTATATACTCACGTGTTTGAAAATTTATAGCTCCTCGGATTTTGATCCGATTTTAATGAAATTCTCAGGATTAGTGCAAAAAGATATGAAAATTACATTGAAAATTTGATTTTAAGTGGAAAAAAAGGTATTTTTCTTTCATAAAGCCAATTTGGGGCTTCGTGCACCCTTTTAATTTTTTTTTTAAATATTTTTATGTAAAAGTAAATTTTATTATACAGTATCTTTTACGGTTATCAAGTTATGAATTTTTGAAGTTGTTTAATGTTGTGTTTATCATGAGTCGTTGGTGCACGTGTGCTACTATATAGGGTTGCCACCGGTTTTTTTTTTTCGGTAGCGCCTAGCAAAATTTTTTTAGAATATTTTTGCAGAATATTTTAACCCATTATAATTAAGTTTTTGGAATAAGGGTCTAAAAGACCCGTAAACATGTGGGTTAACATGTTCTAAAAAATTAATCCATTTTTGATTTCACGTTAAGTTAGGTCAACAGCATTTTTAAGGGTCTTTTAAACCCTTTTTTCCAAAAACTATAACCAATAATGGGTTAAAATTTTCTCCAAAAATATTCTAAAAAAAATTTTACTAGGGATCAACGACTCATGATGAACACAACATTAAACAACTTTAAATAAAAATATTTCAAAAAAAATTAAAAGGGTGCACCAAGCCCCAAATCGGCTTTAAAAAAGAAAAAAAAAATTTTTCCGCTTATAATAAAATTTATTTTCCAGTGTGTTTTTTTTTTTTTTTGAGCTTTAAATCATATCTTTTTGCACTAACCCTGAGATTTTGGCAACGGTTTTTCCCTATCACGTCTGTTATCCGAGTTATCTTTAATGTAAAGTGCAAAGAACGCAATTTCCAGACAAACAGCGTACATCCAGGAAATAGTGTATTCCATTTTTGTCCAAGGCACTGAATAGCCCTGATTTTCTTCTTTATACCAGAACTTTAACTTTTTCAATTGGATCATTACTTTCCCATATATCATTCTTTTAGGTAAAGGTATCGCAAATCCCTGTAGAGGATATATTACATCTTATCTACATTCTATCGACAAGCGATAATTTATCATATATCTGAAAGTTATTGACGCGTAGTAGTCAGATTTGGTTCATATGTAAAGAGCATCCGAGCAAAGAAAAACTAATGGAAAACTGGGCGGCTATTTGCAGCAATAAAACAAACTAGCATATGTCGACTTAAGAAAAGTGACAAAAAAGCCAAATGTTTAATGTTTTTTAGAGATGAAAACCTTTTTCCAATTTTATGTGATTTTGTAGTACCCACGTCGGTGTTAATAATACCGACTTTAGCTTCTTTGATATGTTTCCACAGATGCATATGTAAGTCAGCGGAGCAAATAACTTCTACTACCAAAATAGTTGTTTTAAGGAGATGGATGAGATTTTGTACTTATGTAAAGGATATCGGAAATGAGCAAATGTACTAAAGCATTAAGTAAAGCAATCCCATGATTTTGGACTAATAATCAAAAAATGACTGGCGCCAAAATGGAGAATTTTTAAAAATTTTATATTCACAAAATTCTTTGAAATTTATGTAAAACAAATAAAACAGATTTTAGTAATTGAAAATCGAGTTCTTCGAAAATATCGATGTTGTCGAAAATGTTTGCATTTGTTGCAGTGCTTGTAATTTGCAGTATTCCTTTAAGTACGTCTTCTATCAGTTCCAAAATGTTTAGTTATAATTCCATTTTTTATTTTTTAAAGGTGATTCACTGAAGTGCTATACCTGCTTTGGATCCGAAGTTGAATGTGCAGAAAATGCCGTAGAAACTGTTTGCAGCATAGATATGGCAGTTCAGAATGCTAATAAATTGAAAGAATTAGGGTATCACAATGCTGTGGACTTTGATACAGTTGGAACAAAGTTTAAATGCTTTCATGAAACTGCCAAAAATAGTAAGTTGGTATTGCAGATAGGTAATCATAATGATATGAAATCAATTATTTTCTTTTTCCATAGCTATTTGGAAAGATTTTACCTTTAAAGGTTGTATATTCAATAAACATGCAAAAGATTTATGTAAAACGAATTTAACACGTAATAATTCTACTGGACCAAGCTTGATAAGGTGCTATGTTTGTGGTTCGAAAAGATGTAACTAAAAAAATAAAGGAACTTTTAAAAAAATTTTAGGCTTTTCAAAGGAATGAAACACAAGCTATCCAATATTCAATTTGGTGAACGATAATATGGTTTGCAATGAGTATTTGTGTCTGATAATTCGATAGGCTAGCTGATAGCAAACCTGTGTTACCTTTGGCCTAACCTTCCTTGTATGGGAGATGACACGCTTTGACTGAATTCACTTAGTATTTGTCCAGAGCTTGTGCTAACTATTCAAAGCATCTGCTTGAAATTCGATTGCATTCCCTTAAGTAATGCATGCACTATAGCATTGCTAATTTTTATGATAGCTACGAAAAGTTAAGTTTGATATTTTTAAGAGTAAGTTTCTTCAGACTTCATGCGCCCAAACCAATAGTAGAAGCACTTTGACGGCCTTAATAACGCCCAATGAAATAATACCCAAAAGCAAAATCGAAATAATGCCCAAATTATCTATCTACTTTTAGTACAATCATTTGGGAGAAAAAAATGATGTTACCTGGAAAGTTTTGCGGGATTTCTGCAAATGAGTCATTTTATAGATTTCGATGTGCTCTTTCAGAATTTCAACTTTGCTACCTCGTATCGTGTTCGCTCGAGCCGCCATATTGGAAAAATGGCGTCCAAAATCAGTTTTTTACAAATATCTCTTTAACGGTCATATTTTCATGAGATATAGCGTCTTGAAAATCATTCAAAATTGAATATTGTTCTATGCGCCCCACTATGTTCAATTTTGAATGATAAACCCTGTACATTTAATAAATTTCCAAAATGATAGATATTACTATCGACAAAATTTTCTTGGCCATTGGCGAATGAAAATAATTTTTCGGAAGCCATTTTGTTTTAATTCGTACTTAAATTCATTCCTTTAAATGAAAAGACCGCACAGCTCAATGAAAAGAGATTATCTAAAAAACGATGTATAGCATTTTGTTGGCGTTAGGAAATAACGCCCAAGGAAATATCGCCCAAAAAAAAAACGAAACAACGCCCAAAAATAAAATGACGTAATAACGCCCAAAATAAAAAACGAAATAACGCCCAAATTATTTTCATATAAATTTGGACGATAATCATTTTGGAAATAACGCCCAAAAATTTGGGCTTTATTTCGTTTTTTTAGGCGTTATTTCGTTTTATTTTTAAAAAATGAAATAACGCCCAAAAACGAACAACGAAATAACGTCCAAATTATTTTCTTACAAATAAATTTTGGGCGTTATTTCCAAAATGATTATCGCCCAAATTTATATGAAAATAATTTGGGCGTTATTTCGTTTTTGATTTTGGGCGTTATTTCATAATTTTTGGGCGTTAGTTCGTTTTTTATTTTGGGCGTTATTACGTAATTTTATTTTTTGGGCGTTATTTCGTTTTTTTTTGGGCGTTATTTCGTTTTTCGTAAAAAAAAGGAAATAACGCCCAAAAAAAAACGAAATAAAGCCCAAATTTTTGGGCGTTATTTCCAAAATGATTATCGCCCAAATTTATATGAAAATAATTTGGGCGTTATTTCGTTTTTTTTTTTTGGGCGTTATTTCCTTGGGCGTTATTTCCTAACGCCCATTTTGTTTTATGGAGTTAATCGAATTGTGCAGCGAGCATCTCACATATGCATCATGTGTTAAGCTCGTTTCACTCACATGACATTTCTCTGACCTTTTGTGTCTCCTTAAAAAAGTGCAGACAGTTCCTACGTGATGCGGTTAACTTTGTCTCCTACCACGCAGGCACGGTGTCAAAGTTTAATTAAAGCAGCGACAAAATGTCATGATATAAAAAAGAACAAAATCTCAAAATTCAACATTACTAGGAGGTACTAAAAACAAGCTGGAACGTAGAAAAAGAGGAGTAACTACAAAGTTCAAACGTAACCACATGTTAAGTGATAACATATGATCTCAAATGTGTGCATTACTTTTCATGTGTATTTGTATTTTGTATATGAATGCATCTGTATATCGCACAACGATGATCAGACACTTCCTACTGCTGCTGACAGACACTTTCATTACTTTTACTTGGCACAATTGTTGTTCATCACTCAAAGTCTTTACTGTCAAAAATTTGACAACAACTACTGTAGTAATGTCAGTTGTTGTTTTTACTATGTATTTTGCATGCTTTATTTGTAGTTTTTATCCCGCCATCCTTTTATTTCTTTATTACATAAGCTAACAACATTTTCGCACATGCCAACTTTTCCATAAACTGTAATTTATAAAAAAAGAAAAGAAATGTTTTCTTTTATGATGTATTGCTGACACATTTGCAAATGTTGCATGATTTCATGCACTACATATCGTAGGAGTGACATCTATTTATTTATTTACCACGTATGTAATACGTGCAAATCTCGTTATGTACTATTTGTTTGCTATATAAATATATGAAAGAATATAAGTGATAAAATTCAGATATGTTGGCAAAAATATAAAGTGAGCAATTGACAGAAATGAAACTTGAACTTGAACTTGTATAGTCATAAATTAAAAATGCAACTTAAGTCTAAAGCGAACACACTTCAGCGTTTTGCTTTAATTTTATTTTCACCTTATTAAGTGCTAGTTAAAAAATGTTCACTAAAAAAATACAATTTGTGGTAGTAAAAAGTTTTTCATTAGCACTAAATTTAGGTAACAATTTAAAAATAAAAATCCACTAAATTTATTGGTAGTGACATTTCTGTCACTATCAACAAATTTATCAAATCAATATTTTGATAGTGAACATTTTTCACTAACTCTGAATTTAGTGAAATTATTTTTTTTCAAAATTGTTAAATAAAATTTTGTGATAATAAAAAACTTTTTAATACTACAAAATACATATTTTAATAGTGAAAGACTTTTCACTGACATTAAATAACTTTTTTGGTAACCCAATGAGCTCTAAAATGGATGAGGATCCGTTTCGCATCCGTACCGTACATCAAAAATGATTTGCTTTTAACAAGGGCGTACGCAGGATTTTATATAGGGGGGGGCCAAACTCAAATTTTTCGAAACTTCTTTTTTTTTTTTAAATTTCAATGTAAGAGCTAGTAAGAACTAAGTTCTTTATATACCATCTTATTGGTAGCATATATGTGTACTAAAATATTAAATAAAAGTTCAAAATAATTTTTGAAGGAAGATAACTTTTTATTTTTAATTCTGAATAAAAAAAAATTTGTTTGGATATGTTATCTTTTAAATACATATTATCTGTACTAGTTAACAAAAATAACATCATGTTATGTAACCGAATCGTAACAAAAATTAAAAAGTTTTAGCTAAAAACTAAGCGTCTGGGATCTTCTGAAAATTTATTTATAATATCATTCTCCAATTCGAGTTTGTTTTCAATAACCCACTTCCTATGTGGACAGTGTTATGCATTAATGAGTCAACCCACTCGAAAATAGTTTTGAGATATTTACGTTTTTATGTAGATGTCGTAGAACAAATGATATGAAAATGTCAAACAAATTTTGTTGTTTTCAACCTCTTATTAACAATATTTTGGTTCCGCTTTTTAAGAATAGGTACTACTTCATATTTAGAATCGAACTGCATTCATAAGTCGAAAAAAATTTCTTTGAGGGTTGACTCGTTATTGCATAACAGTGTCCATGTATGCTTAGCATACAAAGATCGTTCAATCTGTTTTAATACGCCTCAATGTTCAAAAAGACCTTTCGATAGAGCATGTGGTATACGGCTGCGCGAGAGTTATTAGAATAGCTTTTTTTGTAGCCGGAAAAAATGTTTCTGCTTCTTTTAGTGCTTCTATTAAAGTTATTTTATTTAAGTCTTCTTTTCCCATTTTTTTGTTACGCCAAACGTTGTACCATATTTCAGCTTCATCAATAAGATTTTCAATAGCGTAGTACTTATACCCCTGCTGCAGCTTGTTTTTAAATTCACTAAATGTCATCTTCAACATTTCATTAGGGTGTAACAAAAATAAAGAATAAGCCGGTAGGTTTTCATCAGACATTCTGGCTCTGGGAGAAGTCATCAGCGAATCAAGGTACGGGGTAAACAAAGTTCGCTTCCAGTATTCCTCTGAGGTTGTCGCAGGATGATTCGACCGATTTTTTTGGCGGTTTACAATTCGTGGAAGTTTTAAATCAACACCAATGCTTTGAGCTGTTGATCGAGCGGTAGATACAAAACACTGGCTCTCAATGTCCGCATTTTTCCGATGATTTTCAATAACTGAAAATACTTCTTTTATATGATTGCAGCATTGAATCATGTCTATATTTTTTGATTGCAAAATGTTAACAACTGGCTCCAGTAATGCTGAATATTTAGCAATCAATTCAGAACATAAAATAAATACAGAAGACGTCGCTGCGCAATGTAGCTGGAAGGCAATGTTTTTGGTTGCAGAATTATTTCCCTCTTTGGATAAACGTGAGAGCCCATCAACGAAACTTTTAAAATGCTTGTTGAAAATAGCAATAGTTTTGTATTTTTCTGACCAACGTGTCTCGCATAAAGCTGGAATATTGGGTACATATTTTCTCCGTGGAGCAGATTCTCGAAAAAAATTTATTATATCTTTGATGGTAGAAACTGTATTCCGTATTTCTGGAATAAGATTAAGATCATTAACCACTAAATTTAGCCTATGACTTGCGCAATGAAAAAATAATGCTTTTTTGTATTTTTTTTGCAGTATTGTTTGGACACCACCAACATGACCTGTCATAGTTGGACAACCATCATATCCTTGACCAACACATTTATCAGGATCAAGTTCTGCATTTTGTAAAAAGTTGTCTATGGCAGCAGCTACAGTTTCGGCATCCATAGCAACCAATTCCACAAATCCAAGAAATTCTTCTTGAATTACCATTTTCTCAAGATCGAAAAATCGAATTCCCATTGAGAGCTGTTCTTTTCCTCCTATATCACAAGATTCAACTGCCATTACACTGTACGCCTGAGCTTTTTTTGCATCTTGTATAATTTTTGATTTGATAATAGTACCGCATATGGTTATTATATCGTTTTGAATTCGTGGTGAGGTATAAGCAGCATTTTTCTGACAGTTTCTTTTATGATGCTCTAAACACTCATCGCCTGCCTCAATTCGTAGCTGTATCAAGCTTTCAAAAACACCTTGATTACAATCTTTTCCTCTTAAAGGTAAACCATTTACACCACAGAAAATTATAGAAGAAATCAAGGATGAAATTATTCTTCGATTTTCTGCAATTTGTTTCTTATGAGCAGAAACCATCGCTATGTTGACTGGCATATTTTCCATAAAATTTTTTGTTGATTCTAATGCTATTTTATGCCACTGAGTCAAAGCTTGATTTTTACAACATTCGTGCATGTGTTTATTTCGGGTGAAAGGCTTAAGTACAAAAGAACCCAAAACGCCAACTACCTTAACTGGTGGAAATAGCACACAATTCAAACAAAGTGCTCCTTTTAAGTGCCGAGAATATACTAGCCAAGGGCTATACTTCTTTAGCCAACAGTGATTAAATTTTCTCTCTGAAGGTCCGACATCTTTCTCAAAATCATAATTTTCAGGCGGCACCCAGTATCTTTTCAATATATCCATTTTTTGAGATGTTGTCATTAAGGTAGCTTGTCGTATCCATTTTCCAAGGTCATTATCACTTGAGTCATATTCTGGCAGTAGCACTTCAATGCCCACTTGGAAATTAGGTGTCTCCGCTCGCGATTCCGCAGTTGTTTCCTTGGGTTCCTCGTTTTTCCGTTTAAAATACCCTATTAATGGAATTTTTAATACATATTTACATACTTAAAAAAAGATTGAAAGCTTGAAAATATAAAATCTAAAGCATCGTTTACATCAACCAGTTTTGAAGTTATAGAAATCGGTTAAGGCTGGGAACCCCTGAATGAAATTTTAAAAATATTGATGCGATGTGAAAGATAATTGAACAGGCTCCCCTGCTATTGTTAAATACCTTTCATACCGCACCAATATTTTTAAAATGCATGTCGGAACTTATACAGGTTTTTATAAAAGCTTTGCACGGATCTTTTGATGTCTATATCTCCGAAGCTAGATGATCCAAACCATACTTTCTGATTACGTATTTTTACTAAATATTAAAAGGTTTAAACAAATAAAGTTAAAAAAAGCTGCGTGTCGCTAAAGTAAACGTAAGCAAAGTAATATAACTTGCCATCAAAAACTTTCCCCCACATGAAGGTCATTTTGACCTACATGTGGGGGTTTGAGAGGGTTAAAATTGTCTACAAAAATATTCCGCGTAGTATCCTGCATAAGTTTGCTGAAGACATGATACACCTCAGATGTTAGGATCATATAGTTAAATTCATCGATTTAACACAAGAATGCGTTATTTCTGTTTTTTCATGTACAGTGGATTAAAAAACTTCAAAAATCGATTAAAAAAAAATCTGACGTGCTAGAGAAAAACGGCGAGGCACGGGTATTTCCTTTTAATGCCTTCTTTAAGAATTTTTTGGATTTTCTAATTTCTTTTACAAAAAGTTTCAAATTTTCGAACAGTTTATTACAAAAAAACGGAAAAATAGGGAAAAACGCATTTTGGTAACTTATCAATGAATTGTATACAACTTTTGCATTTTTCCATCGATTTTCTTAAATAGTATTTTATTTGCCTAACAAATTTATAGACTAAGATATAAAAATACAAAATGATTTTTAAAATTTTTTTTTCTTGTAAAAATCTGCAGTTGATTTAGACATTTTTGTAATTTTTTCGGAAAAATATACTCTTTTTTTTAGAAATCAATTTATTTCATCGAAACTAACAAACCAACCAAAAAGTGACGTGAGTATCATTTGTAGGTAATTTAATTACCTTTAATATAACATATTATTTGTTTGAATACAAACATTGGTTCTTGAGATATTTGTATTTAAGTGGAACTATCTTATTTTTTGGGCCAAAAACCGAAAATGACCGATATCTCGAAAACGACACGAAATAAAAAAAAAATGCGATTTTCGGAATCAGCAGCCCATTTTCCATATAAAATGAGTAACGGCATTCGCTGGGAAAAAAAATTTTAATCATTTGTAAACTAGTGTAATTAAAAAAAAAAATTTAAAAAAAATAAAAAAAAATAAAAAAAATCCATTTTTTTTTCTAATCTTTTTATTTTAAAGCGTATGATTTGGTGATTTTATGTTATTTTTTGTAAACGTTTTTGATTCCCAATTTGAGTAATAATAATAATTTTCCAATAAATTAAAATAAAATCCGCGAAACAGATCATTTTCATCACTGTGATAAAATAAATGACAAAAAAGGAAATTGTGAAAAAATTCAAATAGTTAAATTTTTACGGTGAGAAGAAAAAAAAAACATATTTGCAAAGCGCGTAAAAAAAATATCAAAACGCGGCACCAGATCAGATCAGATTGAAAAAGGCTGACTGAAAATCAGAAGAAAAAAATATAAAATAAAAAATTAAGTCAGCGGAGTAGTCAAAGCAACAAAATAGAAATTAGAGCATAGCACCACCAGCGACAGACACGACAAAGGAAAACTGATGGCGCAGTCAAGCATATATACCGCAATAGAGAATCAGATGGTTGCACAACTATCCTGTCTGTCGTGTGAACCAGCTCTTACCTAACTTCAACTACTTGTTCGCTTCGAATAACCGAACTTAAAAACTGACATTTTCGTTTTGCCTTTACTGTATTTTTTAGATTTGATTTATTTTCACTTGACATTTAACCTTAATTGCTTTGTACAACAATTTTGCCGACTGCTTTATTTGTTTCTTTTGTCGCAAGTTCTATATAGTTGCACTCTGCTCATATCATCCATTTCATTTTGGTGTACAAAACATACCGTGATGTTGATCAACATCACGATATGTTTTCTACTTTTTAACGAAAATCACCATATGTTTTCTAATTTTTAACGAAAATCACGATATGTTGAAGAAGTTGAAGTTGGCGGCAGTTGCGAAGTTTTTCTTCAATTTTTCCACGTGCGAGAAAATAAAAATTAGCTAAAAATAAATGCTACAATCAACCATAAATAATTAAATATGACGGTAGCTTTGGGAATTTTGCGCATTCGACATCTATTAAGAATGAATGAAATATTAATTTATATGTTTCACTGAAGATCGGAAAGCGGATTATGTAATGCAGCTCATGAATTACAACAAGTTTGGTAATCCAGCTATATTGTTAAAGACTACGTATATATTTCCAAGCATAATCGGGTCATAATATGAGTCAAATGATACTCGACTATGAGGTGCCGGTGAAAAAGCTCTCTGAAGAATTTATACTGTTGACAAATGCTCTGCGTAATTTACCCGCTGATAAATGGCGTGAAATGCAAAAAATAAGTTTGGTCGGTAATCCAGCTATGTTAAAGGATACGACAGGATTGATGCTTTAAAGGAACTGGCACTCAATGACAGATCAGCCTGGTTTGCTTGGTCCGAAGGCGATTTTTATATTTATTGGCTTTTGAGGCACTAGTAACTAAGAAGAAGGTAATTTTGCATTACTTATACATTTGTTATCGCGGAAATAGGATTTTCATTTGAAGAAAAGTAAACATCAAAAACAAAACATTATTTTTTTGCAAAAAAAGTAAAGAGAATCACACGTTTGCCATAATGAAGTATTAACTACACCATAATAATTATTTTTACGTTCCT
Organism: Calliopum simillimum; assembly: GCA_951812925.1. Taxonomy (NCBI): domain Eukaryota; kingdom Metazoa; phylum Arthropoda; class Insecta; order Diptera; family Lauxaniidae; genus Calliopum; species Calliopum simillimum. The sequence goes on from OX638371.1 coordinate 31,512,676, forward strand.
CTTTCTGGTGGAAAATTCACATTTTGCGACAGCCAAACCATAGCGAAAGCAATTTTGTCTCTTGTACTACAATGTATGTAATTAAAAAAAAAAAAAAAAAAAAACATTACGCTAAAATTATATTTTTGTCGGTTAAGTCTTTTTGGGGGATCGACATTATACAAACATTACTGATTAACAAAACCTTTTTTGCTGGAATAATTTCTTTGGGAAAGTACTCACATGGAACACCTTGTTTTTAATGTAAAAATATACATAAATTAGAGATCGAGGCTAAATTTCAACTAATGCATAGTAACATAGCGTTGGCCAAGCTTAAAATAATAATTGGTTGTTCCCGGCTTAAAACTCTATTCATAATTTAATTCTCTTCTTACAGGTTGCTGCATCTTTGGAGAGCTCACTTCTGAAATACAGCGCCAAAGAATATTTCTTTCGTGCTGCACTTTGTCGTTTGAGCGTTGATTTGCTAAATGCACAGCATGCAATAGAAAAATATGCTCAGCAATATCCAGCATTCCAGGATTCAAGAGAGGTAACATTACGCACAAGTTTTGACAAACCCGAAGTGATGAAGGAGCAATTTAAACGCTTACAAGATGTTGATCGCGTCTTACAGCGTATGACAATAATTGGCTATTGTCAACATCAAGGCTGAAATTATTAAATTATCACTGTACTATCATAAATATTAAGTTGAATTTTGAGCTGACCAAAAATTATGTCGACCTTATAAAACCTAATAAAACAGTAGTAATTTGAAGATGAATTGTTAAAATATTTATTTGAATTTGTTAAATGACTGTCCGAAATCCTTATGTAGAGCCAGTGATATCTACATAAGCAACTTTATGTAGTAGTGAGAGGATAATAGCATCTGATGGACTAGTAATCCTTATATTTTGTTCCTAACTATTTTCATCAAAAAGGTACATAACATGGAAAAAACACATAAGCAAAAGTTTCAAAATGCTATACTGAACTTTTTTTTGTGATAATCCAACTAAATTTCACTCAAACACTAATGAAAAAAAAATTTAATTTATTTAATTATTAATTTATTTAAATTTTTATATAATATTTGAATATTTTTTTTTTTACTTTTAAAAAATTTACTCTGCATTATCGCGTTCATTATCCCGTCGAACGCCCGGGCACACCTGGTACATGTATTCCAGCTCGTGGTCCATGTCGCGCACCAGGCTGCGCAGGCGTTCGACTTCGTTTTGCAGACGTTCGACTTCGTTGCGTAAAGTTGTCATCTCCTGCGCAAAATACCGGTTGTCTCTTTGTGAGCGTCGTGAACCATGGTGGTTTCCTCCACGATTCCCTCCTCTACCGCCACGACCACCACCTTCACCGCCACCAAAGTTAATGTAGCTGCAAAGAGAATTTTATTAAATTACTTATATAATTAAGTACTTATATGAATGGGTTTTTTGAAAGTGGAATAGGCCATAACGAAGCAAAAGTAGTGTCATAATATGAAATGCCTGTCATTTCGTCAAAAATTAATAAAATTGGGCTTTGTTTTCAAAGAAAGTTTGCCCAATGGTAAAGAATTGATGGCATTAAGTTAAAAAATGATATCGGTGAAATAACCGATTTTTATGGCACATAATCTGTATGACATTACTTTTGCCTCTTTATGGCTTATTCCACTTTCAAAAAAACCATATACTTACTAGTGATTGTCCATTTTTGTTGATTTATTTAAAATTTATTACTATTTAAAAAACTTTCGCAACTTTGAACTCGCAACTATCAGCTTGGTTTCAATTCAAGTTGAATTTGAATTGATGATTCATAACAAAAACAACATATTGAAAACTTTTTGGAGGTTGAATTCGAAAGTGATGCCAAATTACCATTCATTCGTACTTAACGAAAACAACAAATTCATAATTTCAGTGATGCCAAATCATTTCATACAGTAATGTCCAGAACGGAAATTATTTTCAGAGCATGTGATTCTCCATTAAAAAGGTCCGTATGCTTTTTATCGTGCGAATCACCGTTTATAAGCTATTTCAAAAGCACATAAGAAAATATTTGGTTTATAATCGATTTTGGTTGGGAGCTAAACTGTATCTGTTACTAAATTCTTAATAATAGGCGTGTTTCTTTTGACGCGTATATATAATTGTATATGTGCAATTAAATATAACAATCGAAAGTTACAACAGTTCGTAATAAAAAATATGATATCCAAGCATATTATATTTTGAGTATGTTCACATAAATTCTGCAAAATTCATTGCAAATACTATACATTAATTTGCAAAATTATTGTATGTAACTGAAATTTTAAAAGTGATTTGATGGTGTGTACAAACTCAAAATTGGTGTTGCCAAACAAATTCGAATTCATCAAATTAAAATGCAACGCTGCAACGAAGTTTTTTTTTTTTTTCAACGAAGTTTCTTCGAAAGCAAGTACAAAGTGCAAAGTTACAAGTTTTTATGCAAAGTTATAGTTGTTTTATTATATGTTTTATTAATTATTAATATACATATATAAAAGTGCAGTATTACACTCCATTAACTCCATATAAAATTAAGCGAAACTAATCCTCGGTAAGTTAAATTAAAATTTTTCTGTGATATGTGTATGAGGGTGGAGCGAAATTTATTTTTTTCGCTTTCCAAATTGGAAGAACTTAAAAATTATTCTGACAGAGCATAACATTTAATGTAACTAAGTTAAATATTAATTTAATTATAACAATATAGTCATCAATCAATAAAGCAATGGTTTTCTAAAGTGTTTAATGAAAATATTTATATGTATCTTCTAGTTTCAATACCAACAAAACATAAAATCCAAATTTCATTAAAAATAATCAAAACAAATTAATATTACAAATAAATCTCCAAAACGACGAAATGAAAAATAACAAAGCTATTCTCATTGATAAATTTGAGTCAAGTTTACTTTAGTGACACCTCATCTTTCTTTTTTTAAGCCTAATAGTACAATCATTAGGGAGAGTAGAAAGATGTTGCATGGAATGTTTTGCGGGATTTTTGCAAATGAGTTATTTTATAGATTTCGATATGCTCTTTCAGAATTTCAACTTTGCTACCTCGAATCATGTTCGCTCGCACCGCCACATTGGAAAAATGGCGTCCAAAATTTTTTGCAAATATCTCTTTAACGGTTACATTTAGAGAAAAATATTGTGTCGCAATTGTTTTCGTACGACTTATAACTCAGGAGATATCCTAATTGAAAATTTGAAAAAAAAATTAGTAAATTGTGTATGACGTTTATGAATAGGCACAGTGATGTGTTTAAAATTACGATAACTCATGAACGATGAGTCACATATTTAAAATAAAAATATCTGTTTTTAGGGAATTACTTGCACTATACTCAACATATGATTTTTTTTTTCAGATGACCTATAGTTTAGGAGATTTTTTTCAACAAACCTGAAATTTAGTAAAAAATCGTTTTTACAAAATTGCTCCAAAGTTCATCCTAGAAAAAAAATTGTTCATGCATTTTGTAGAACGTTTAATCCCCTATAAGGGTCTTTCCGAACTATTTTTTCGTCCGACTTAAAAAATTGTTCATGCATTTTGTAGAACGTTTAATCCCCTATAAGGGTCTTTCCGAACTATTTTTTCGTCCGACTTACAGTTCATGAGATAACGTATTTTTTTTTTTTTTGCACTTTTACCGGAGAAATCGGTGTATTTTAATATTAGACTTTTACCAAAATATTAGATGTAATTATTTTTTGGAAATAAATAAAATAAATATATTGGAGCATCTGTTTGTGGGACATTAATTAACAAAAATATTTTTAGCTTTTTAAGTGCTTTCTTGCTTTCCTGTTGAAAAAAAAAAATGTTTTCCACTAATAGTTAAGTAAGGCCCCTATTTCGGTTATATATTGGCGATGAAATCGCTGACCATCGATTCACAGTCGACAAACGTTCTACTAATCGCTGAACGCAATAGAAAAGACAATCGTCAATCCAAAAAGAGTGTTTATCTGTTGCCAATCGATAACCGCAATAGGGGCCTAAACCATTAACCAAATCGGACTTTTCCACAAATGTTTGATTATTTTTATTTCAGAATTTAAAAGTAACTGTAATTGTAAAATAAATTGTAAAATGACACGCATATGTATGTGGGGAGTCTACTTTAAAATAAAAGAAACACTTTCCGTTTTATTTTAGTTCAATTTTAATTAAATTCACTTTTCGATTAACTAAAACTATGTAAAGTAACTTTAAAAAAATACATATTAAGAAATGAGAAAAAATATAAATTTAGTAGTGAATAATGTTTTTGAGTCGTATCGCGGTTGAACTTCTCGTATCAGTTGTCGTATCGTTTTCGTTGCTGCTACTCGACTAATTTAGTAAATATTTTACATTGTACATGGAATTTCAAACAAACGGTACATTGCAGTAAAAATAGTTTGCTTGACGTTTTTTTATGTAGAATTAAGGGGGTTGATGGGTTATCAATCCCACATCCGGCCATCCTGAGGTGATTCGTCTTCAGCTGGTTCTGCATAAAAATCACTTTCGTTGTTGTCATGTAACCATCGCTTCATTTGGTCAGCTGATGACGATGTTCTGTTAGGGCCTTCATGATTTCCTACTTTTTCAACGTCATAACGGTCATTTCGTTTGATTTTGGTAACCTCGTATGGACCAAGAAATTTTGGATGCACTTTAAGTCCTGGGCCAAATTGGGTGCGTTGAATTGCGACTAAGTCCTTGACAGCATACTTTTCTGGTGCTTTTCGCCTTTTGTCAAATGTTTTTTTGTTTTCTGCTTGAATTTGAGCAATGTTTCTTTTAAGCCAATCACTAATGTCTTTCCCGCTTTCGCCGTTAAAAGTTTCTAATGAATCTTCCACGTCTTTAAATAAAAAATTATTTTGCGACATTTTTACCGTATTTGTCTTTTCAAGGTTATTATGGGTTTCAGTTCCACAATGTTCCTTCTTATCGTTTACCGTATTTGACAAGTTATCGATATGGGGCAATTTACCAAGGTTATTTTCTGTTTCAGTTCCGCAATGTTTCTCCTGATCGCTTACTGTACTTAAGAAGTTATCAATTTCGCGCAATTTTTCAAGGTTACTGTCGGATTTTTCTTCACACTCCCCGTTCGCACTTAGATCATCACCGCTTAGACTATTACCGTCCTTGCCGCTACCCCCGTGCTCACTATCTACACCTTCTTCAGTTTCAACACTTTCTAATGTTTTTTCCAAATCAGTCATTAATGCCGATTTCAACCGTTCAATTAAAACTATTTTAAGTCTATATCTGTATGAAAGACCCCGGTCTTTGAGTAACGCTTGCAGTTTTTTAGTCGACAAACTTTCAAGATTCATTTATTCTGCAAATTAATCATTTTAAGCAATAAAAAAGATTGCTACTTATCGTTTTTCTTTGTTTTGTACACGAACACTAACTAGTTTAAACAAAAAAAAGGTGTTCCGTTAACTTTGATTCACATTTGCTTAACACCGATTTTTTTTTTTTTTTTGAGATCAAAGATTTTAACTAATTTCTTTCTTTGGAATGAACTTCACAATGCACTTTTTTTTTGATTTTACGCGAGCGCGGAAAAGAGGAATTAAATCACTTGATTTTTCGTGAAGGGGGTTTTAACACTTCTGACACCATGTGGGGAGTCTACTTTAAAATAAAAGAAACACTTTCCGTTTTATTTTAGTTCAATTTTAATTAAATTCACTTTTCGATTAACTAAAACTATGTAAAGTAACTTTAAAAAAATACATATTAAGAAATGAGAAAAAATATAAATTTAGTAGTGAATAATGTTTTTGAGTCGTATCGCGGTTGAACTTCTCGTATCAGTTGTCGTATCGTTTTCGTTGCTGCTACTCGACTAATTTAGTAAATATTTTACATTGTACATGGAATTTCAAACAAACGGTACATTGCAGTAAAAATAGTTTGCTTGACGTTTTTTTATGTAGAATTAAGGGGGTTGATGGGTTATCAATCCCACATGTATTATTTACGGTTTAAGAAAAGATGAAAATAGTCCTCTAGTTTTCTTTGCAGTTCCTGAAAAAGCAGAAGAAAGAACACAATGGCTCAGAGTTTTAAATCTAATGGAAGAAGAAGTAGTATCTACCACATGTGTATGCCAAAATCATTTCGCACCCGCTGATCTTTATATGAATCGGAGAAAGCGAGGAAAACTCCCGACCTTAAATCTCGGAAATCAACAAAATGTAAATCCACAAAATGTTTTGGAAAACATGGCATTATTTCCGGAAAACATAGATTTAGTTGTTGGGGTGGAATTGCAATATGGCGGTGAAGAAATGCCACATGCTGATGAAGAAATCCCATCACCCAACAACGATGGATTGGAAGAAATGAATGTCGTTGATGACGCTGCTGATGAAGAAATCCCATCACTCAACGACGATGGATTGGCAGAAATGAATGTCTTTGATGTCGCTGCTGAGGAAGAAATCCCAGCACTCAACGACGATGGATTGGCAGAAATGAATGTCTTTGATGTCGCTGCTGAGGAAGAAATCCCAGCACTTAACGACGATGGATTGGCAGAAATGAATGTCGTTGATGTCGCTGCCGAGGAAGCAAGCACATCAAACAAAGCACAATTGAAATTCCAAAAACCCGGAATAAATAGATTAGTACCAGAAAAACTTAAAAAAATTAAAAATCAGCTATATTCAAATGAGCAGGATACAACTTGCAAAATTTTAATTGATTCAATGCCAATAAAACTACACTACAACTACGTAAATGGAGAATATGTCGGCATGCAAAACAAAGGACCCGAAATGCGTGATCCTGAACCAGCAGAACGTGTTTTAGTTTACTATATAATGGGAACTACGTCTCCCGTGGAAGAAATGCATAGCTACATTTTCTTTACCAAAAAGTATACAGCAGATGAAGTGATGCCATACACAAAAAATGTAATAAAGTCTTTGAAGGATTCCGGATTAAATCCAATGATGCTTCTATCAGATCAAGAAAGAATAACCGTCAAATTAATAAAAACCCTCAAAACCAATGAAGACATTGATGGAATTTATTACGTGTATGATATTTTCCATTTATTAAATTTAATTGCAAATTTATTATTGACAACAAAAATTAGTTTTCAGAATAATAGACGTACTTTGAAAACCTATCCAACTCAATTCATAGATGTTTGCAATGCACTAAGTATTTCATTACCGATACAAGGGAATCGAATTAGTTGTAATTGTACATTTATAAATGAAATTTTTACAAACAGATTTGTATGTAAATATCAAGAAATGTATCAAACAGACAGAGGAACAATAATTGTTATAAAGAAATGTATTGAGGCAAAGAACATGTTTAAAAGTAATACATTTACAATAAATGATGAAAAATTTATAATTATGAAGCGGCTAATATATTTTTGTAATAAAATCAAGAAGACATCAAAATCTAAACCCTTTGACGGTCTTGCGAATTCATTAAGAGAATATATACGGTTTATAAATGATTTGCTTTGGGACAGAAGCAATGTCAAATTGGAGGCTTCGAATCTATTGCCCTTGGAGAAATATTTTTCAAACTCCAAAAACATTTTTCTTGGCACGTTACGCAATCCAACAGCCTATGCATTTGAAAATTATGCAAATGGATGCGTTAATTTAAAAATGGAATGCGCAACTTCGGATAATTATGATAACATTGTAAATCAATTTTGTAAATTTAATGTTTACAGTACACTAAGAACACTAAGTTGTGGCCGTTGTGACAGCGAAATCAATGAAAATAATCAAGAACTGTGCGAAATTTTAGGGCATTGCCTAGAAATTTTCCATAACGAATATGAAGGAACTTGGTACAAAAGTTCTGTAAAGGCAAAAATTTTTAACCTTTGTATTGAAGAAGAAAGCCATGCAGAATGGCTTAGTCCGGCAAATGAATGCCGACCGCACCGGATAGAAATTATAGATCATTTTATAACTATCTTATTGCTAATAGGTGCTGCAAAAAAAAATAAGGAATTAGGAGTATCCGTAATGTTTTTGAAATAAATAATGCTCCAGCCCGGTGATGGCTGATGAAGCTAAAACTTTTTTGAAATTTTACCCATATTATGGATGATTTTCCTATGAGCAGTTGCTCCAGCCCGGGAATGGCTGATGAAGCTAAAACTTTTTTGAAATTTTTCCCATATTATGGATGATTTTCCTATGAGTAGTTGCTCCAGCCCGGTGATGGCTGATGAAGCTGAAACTTTTTTGAAATTTTCCCATATTATGGATGATTTTCCTATGAGTAGTTGCTCCAGCCCGGGAATGGCTGATGAAGCTAAAACTTTTTTGAAATTTTTCCCATATTATGGATGATTTTCCTATGAGTAGTTGCTCCAGCCCGGGAATGGCTGATGAAGCTAAAACTTTTTTGAAATTTTTCCCATATTATGGATGATTTTCCTATGAGTAGTTGCTCCAGCCCGGGAATGGCTGATGAAGCTAAAACTTTTTTGAAATTTTTCCCATATTATGGATGATTTTCTTATGAGAAAATAAAAAGTTGCTCTAGCCTTTAGATGTTTTGCGATATTTTGGATTTCTACCAATATTTTGAATGTTTTTCGATACTTTGGACTTTTACAAATATTTTGGATGTTTTTCGATACTTTTGAACTCAAGCGATAGTTCGCTTATCCATGGAAATACCTATATATAAATCTATTAATGCATTTTTTAACACATAGGGGGTTATCGCGAATCAATATTCCCGGGAAATTTTTCTCAAACTGCAATAGAAAATGGATGGCAGTCTAGTAAAACTCAACTGGAATATTGATTCACGATAACCCCCATATTTCTGGCAAATTAAGGAACGGATTAAAAACACGACTATAGTGACACATGTTGAGTTTTTCGCTAGAAATGCTCATCACACTTTTTTCTGAGGAGGGGTTGAACATATGACGTTCAGCTCCAAAACACAGCAACCGGGCATCTTAGACCGATGCACCATCGTTGCCCTGCTACGAAGTGCAATTGTTACCATAAACGTATCAAGTGTTGTCGTAATTGTTATTTGGGAGAACACGCCCTGGTAAGGTGGTAACATTTGCCACCGAACAAACGGTATTGAATATAATTCCAAGGGGAAAGCTATACCAAATATCAATAAATAACAGAAGGTGTTGTAACTGTTGTAAAGACGTATTGTTTTAAATTTTCAAATTGGTTTAAAAATTTTGTTGTCCTCAAAGAAAAAACCAGGTAGTCTTACGGGAAACCATAAACATAGTATGCAAAATTGTTAAATTTTGAACTGATTTTTGTATGGTAGCAAACTACGACATTCTTAAACCAGTTTAAAAACTTAAAACAATACGTATGTACTTTGTTACTAACTAATCTTGTGAAATCAATGAATTTAACGATAGGCCTATTTGAAAAAAATATATTTTTTTTGATTTAAAGAATTTAAAAAATTATTTTTATACTCATATGCCAAAATCTGGTATCGCATGTTGTCATAATTTTTAAAAGTCATATTTGTTATGAAAATATCACAATACCCGGTTTGTTCAAGTTTTTTTTCTAAGGAACTACCATTTCTTTGAGCAAACTTTGCTTTGCTGAAAAGTCTTTTCACAAAAAAACGATATCAGGTTTTGCGAATAGTACGGCGACTAATAGTGTCAAGAACTTTTCATTTCAAGAACTTTTCATTTAGGAGGTTTTTTGATGAAAATGGTAAGTCACACGATAAAATGTATTAGAATCTTTTTTGTTGAGAATTACAGGTATTTACAAAAAAGTAACTGTTTCGGATATATTTGATAATTTTTGGAGTTTTTGCTGTTTTTTTAAAATATTCCCTAAACGATCACTTTTTCGTAAATGAGATTGTTATACTTTTTATCGTGTGACTCACCATTTTAAAGCTAAAGCCTCCTAAATGAAAAGTTATTGAAACGGATAACGGAACAGGCATGATTGTTATGTTATTATTATTATAAAAAATAAAAATCTGTTTGTCTTATTAATTGAGTAGTTAAGAAACAAATTCGGTTAGGTTCAATAAATATTAATTAAGAAAATTTGTGTTTTTTATTATACTTTTTTTAAAATTCTTCTGAAATTATATTATATTATTGACGTTGAAAAATTATGAATGAGTAAATCCTTCAATAACCATGAAGATTATTTATTCTACTGAAATCTGCAAAAATCTGCAGTACACCATTTATAAACTTTAAACTGAAATATCTATAAATGTATTTTTCGGCTTCTTTATATATTTTCATCATCCAATTTGCATATTTTAAGTACTATATTTATGTATATCTACTTATATATAATATATATGCTAAACTTTATATTTTAAGAGAAACCTTTTATAACGTTTTTGAAAAAAATATCGAATTTAAAAAAGGATTGCAGTCCATTCAAAAATTAAAAAAAAAAATAAAATTTAAAAAAATGCAAAAAAGAAAATTAAAAAAAAAAAAAATTCAAAAAAGAAAATTAAAAAAAAATTAAAAAAAATTCAAAAAATAAAATTAAAAAAATAAAAAATTTTAAAAAGCATCTTAAAGATCAAAAAAGTTTAGAAAACTTAAAGAAATTTTATATTATACCCTCAATATATCTAAGAAGGATGCTGTAGTGTTTTTAAAACTTTTAATATGGCAGCTGACAAAACTTCAAACTTTATTGATGAAAAACAATACAAATACCAATAAAATACCATACAACGAAATGTATATCTTTACTGGATCAACAGAACAGGCGTATTCAGCTTCTTCTTCAACCCATATTTGGCAGAAAATGTGCTGTATAATTTTGGCTGATGTCAAGGAGCTTGCTTTAAGGTTACAAAAACTTTTAAAGTGGAAACTTAAGAACTTTTTCCATCGTATTAATCGGTGGAAGTTAAAAGAATTCCTTCTCATAAGTTAATGAAAAATTTTTTTTTTCTTTATTGCAGGCATGAACTCTACATGAACTCCTAATATACTATAGGCAAAAATATTGCATATATGGTTATATCAAAATAGCAGCCAATCCTAAATAACCACCGTTTGAAATCTTCTTTCTTTTTGCATTTCCCAACAATTGGTGCTGGGTAGTGGCAATCGCGATATATTGGAGAAGTTGAACTTGGCGGCAGTTGCAGATAAACAAAAATGGGAAAACGTCAAAAAAATGTATGAGCAGGAAAACGCACGAAGTGGAATTACGGTAAAAAGAAACTGGAAAACTATAAGAAAATTCTGTGCTTATTGTAAAAAAAAAAACTTGAAAAAGTTTTTTTTTTTTATTTTAAGATTAAAATCGCTTTGATTAAATATTTATTTATTTTAAAAAGGCTAAAACGCGATTAAATTTTTTTTAATAAAACAATAATTTAAATTTTACTGTTTCGCGCCGACGTTTCGAGGATTATTTGTCCTCTTCTTCAGGGCGTCTGTTTATTAACTGAAGAAGAGGAAACAGTAAAATTTAAATTATTGTTTTATTAAAAAAAATTTAATCGCGTTTTAGCCTTTTTAAAATAAATAAAGTTTTTTTTTTTTATTGTAAAAGAACATTAACTAAAACGGTGAAAAACGCGCGGTGCAATCGTTACGCCCAGCCAAAGAAATAACATTAAAAAAAGCAGCCCTTTTGCAGCATAACACCACGTACGAAATTCCTTAACAGCGCCGTTCTTCGTTAACAATAGCTGCAGCGCAGTGAAAAAATTTAAAATTATTAAAAAAGAGAATTAAAATCGTCAAATATCTCGACAGGCAGCGAGCGACGCAATCTAAAAAGAAAAAAAATTAGATCGGAGCGGCGCTCATAACGACAGAAGCAGCGCAGTTACGATTGCATTAAGTGAAAAATCGAAAATGCATGATCCCGCCGTCTTTGAACGCAGGTTGAGGCCTATTTACGGTGAGTCGCGAGAGATGTGACGGTGCAAATTTTTAACCTTTTCATCAAATTAAAATTCTTCAATTCTATTTTAAAAATTATTATTATTTTTTTCAAAAGAAAGGAAGAGAAAGAACACAGAATACTTACAATATAAAAAAAAAAAACAGAATTGGTTTAATATACAAACTTTATATTTCAACATCAGATACCCAAGTCTACATTATATAGGCCAATAGCCTAATTGTCTAATGTCTAATGTTTGTAAATTAATACCCCGGGAGCCCAGGTTCGCCTCCTGGTTGGTACTGAAGTTTTTTTCATACCCTACACCCAGTGTATATTCACTTTCGTTTGTAACGCAGGGAAGGAGCGTCACCTCCTGAGTCGATATAGCCATGTTTGGCTGGTTGGCTGGGTGTGGGTGGAAATACATTTTTTGGGAAAACTGAGCAAGATAATTCAATGGAATTTGATAAACTGCTTTAGTTGGCAAAGCTAGTCAGTGGGATTGAAAATGAGCGAAATCTGTCAACAGACACGCCTACCGCCCATGCAAAAAATTTATTCAAAACGCCACTTTAGGAGTATTTTTCACGACAATGCAATGAAAATACACATAAATACAACGAATTGTAAGCACAAGCTCTTAGAAAAAATTGGGTGAACTTGGACAATAGAGCGTGGCACCTCCCATACTACCAAATGCTTCAAAACACTAAACTGAAAGCGTGTTTTGAGATAATTGAACTAAATTTTACTCAAAAACTAAGGACTATAAATGCAAGCTCTCAACAAAAACTGGATAAAATCGGACAAGAAGGCGTGGCACATCCCATATAAGCATATGCTTCAAAACTCTATACTGAAAGCGTTTTTTTAGATAGTCAAACTAAATTTTACAAAGACACCAAAAACTCTAAATGCAAGCTTTAAGCTAAAACTGGGTGAATTCGGATAAGAGGGCATGGCACCTCCCATAAAGGCAAATTTTTCAGAATGCTACAATATAATGAAGAGAAAACCCAACTTAATTTTACTCAAACACTAAGAACTATAAATGCAAGCTCTGAGAAAAAACTGGGTGAACTCGGATAAGAGGGCGTGGCACCTCCCATACAAGCAAAACTTAAAAAATACTGCAGTATAAGGTATTTAATGTTTGGCCAGGCCAAAGTTTACACCCTTACTAGTTTTTTTTTTTTTTTGTATACCATGTATTTTCTTAGAAATGGAAGTTATATTCTTCTACTTTGAAATTTTTTTTTAGCCACCTAGTGTGTGTAAATCAAAGCATAAAATAAAGTTAGAAAAATTTTAAAAGTTGCATCGATTTTTATAATGAGAGGTCTCTATACTGAGCACTTAGAACAGCTCTTTAAATTTTCAAAAAAAATCTGAGAACTCAACTGCAAATTTTGAAAAATTAAGTCGATATACGATAATAAAGCAAAGCAACAAAAATTCGATACATGTAAAACAAAATTCAAACTGCTTTGCTTTTGAACAAAAATCGACTTAAGCAGTTTTTCCTTCTTGCCACAGATATATTGAAGAAATAGTGAAATTCTCGTTATTTTGTTTCTCTTTCTTCAATGCCAAGTTTTTATTCCAAAATATCAAATCAAACTGATTACCTTTTCTAGTTTTAAGTGCAATTTCGAAGAAAATATTTTCTTTAGCTTTATTCTCTCTTTTCAAAAGTGATTAAAGTCTCATTTTAAGAAACCAAAAATCCATTATCACAGCTTAAATGTCATAACCACAAATGACTTTAAACTCAAATGTTTGTATATCGTTATTTTTATCATTCTTTTGAAGTCTAAAATAAATTTCCTTTGAAATAGATTTCTTTTAGTAAGATTATTATTCTACAAATGTGCATTCAAGAGAAAAGATAATATTAGATTGAAAACTGCAAGTGATGTAAATACTTACGATACTCTCAAGTCAATAGGAATAAATATCACTTATGAGGTTTCAATGCATTTTAGCTGTTTTTGAAAATGCAACACTGTGAACCTTAGTGAAATTTTTTATAGAATTTTTTTTTTGTAGTATATTAACCCATTGTAACCAAGTTTTTGGATAAAGGGGCCAAAAAGATTCATAAAAACGGGATATAATGGGTTAAGATGTTCTAAAAGGTTAACATGAAATCAAGCAAGGCACAATTTTTTAGAACATATTAACCCATTATATGCTGTTTTTTATGGTTTTTTTACCCTTTTATCCAAAAACTTGGTTATAATGGGTTAAAATATTCCACAAAAAAACTTTTTAAAAAATTTCACTAAGGTTCACTGAAAACAAATACCGTCCGAACGGTGGCAGCCCTGTATGGCAGCGCACCAAAATGGGCTTTCAGTAGAATCAAAAGTGCTCCATTGGTTTTCTTCGGAATGAAATACAAATTATGCAGATATCGTTTCTAAGAGTTCTTCTAACTTTTGAATCGGTTTCGGGATAATTTGTCTATGCATCATAGGAAATCGAACCAGCCTATTGTACTGCATAATTATTTAAAACAATATATTCATCATCAAAACACGTCTCTTCATTACAAGTGCCTTCGAAAAGAGGATGAAAGGGCTTGGCCCTTGGTGTTAGTGCCTTTTTATTTTTTGCTCTTTATTAATGGTTGTCAGGAATAAGCGTGCTGGTGAAGTATTCATATTTGCGTGGATTTTGTGCATTATACTTACGAATTCTGCTGTTTTCATATCCTCTTAACAGATTTCACAAGTGTCGTCCTGCATCAGACCCATATTACTAATTTCAGCAAATGTTTTATAGTATAGTCTTTTCTGGTGAGGTTTGAAATTACGCATGTATTCTTGGGCGGCCCGATAAATGATCAGGCCCGTGATCCCCTTATACCAAGCACTTAAGCTGATTTTTAAACTTTTATTTGCTCCAAAGAAGAGTTGTAGATCCATGTAAGTATTGCAAGCGCTTGTTTTTTGCTTAGGCAATCTGGTATCCAGTTTTGGAATACATCGTTCCAATCGAAATTAAATCATAGGAAAAACACTTTTTTCCTGCTGGGCTTATATGACAATGCATCAACCTACATCAATTTGTATTTCTTCCTGTACCAAATGTAAAATCACCAGCTCTCTTTTTGCTTGCAATTCTTTATTGCATTGCAGCAGTCATTTTAATGCTAAGTATGTCCTTTTGGCTCTTGTCCTATCTCTATACATATGTACATATATTTTTTCTTTAGCATGACATTTTCTTTTTCTTTTGCTACTTCTATTTTTTCTTAAGTTTTCTTTCCTTTGGGAAAGTACGCTGCGGGCTTAGTTTTGCACTGCGAAAGTCGAAAGGAAACAAAATTACGTACGTACTTACATAGATATTGTCCCTTTAGTGCAGACATACGCACACGAATACACAAACATATATAAATAAAGGATATTAATTTAAGTTGCAAGGAAATGAAAATTTGTTTTTCACTTTACTTTACGAGGTGTGTGTCTGTGTGTGTGTGTGTAAGTGCAAAAAATGTTGTCATCAACAGCGCCATTAGGCTGATTGCTTGCTTTTCTCTCATATTTAATGTGACACACAGACATTCCTACAAACACACATATATACACCACATAATCATGCACTTACACTCATTAGAGTGTAGCATAATAGATATTTAATTGTAAATGGAGGAGTAAGCTACAATAAGCTATAAAAAACTTAAAAGTTGATGCAGTTTATGATTCAACTAAACGTTGTTACACGGAGAAAAAATAGTACTTGCTACTTTATTTCTCATAAATTTTACCAGAATTTCAAATCAGAATAGTGACAACTTCACACCGAAGTAAGATTCACCTTACTGTTTTAGTCAATTCAGAATGTATGTTTGCTAGCAATTTTTATGAAAAAATTGGCGTGATATTTACCTTACTGAATAGTTCAAATAACAAAAAAAAAAAAAACAAAAAAAAAAAATTAACTGACCGGCGCTGGGGTACGAACACTGACCCTTCCGTATGATAGTCAGATACATATCCTCTGCGCTGCTTACGCATGTGGTGTAGAAGCAAAAAAATTTGTATATAAAGAAAATGTCTGTCCAAAAATAGAAATTGTTACTAAAATTGTAAAATTCAAAATGATTCTATATTCTTACGATATTTACCTTACTCGAGTTGGGTGACAATTATGACACTCATTTTTGTGCGTGAAAAAAATAAAGTTATTTTGACTAGAATTATAAATTCAAAATGGTCATACATTTTTTTTTTTTTTTTTTCTGAAAGTACAATATAAATTACTTTACATAAAGTCAAATGTAGGAAATTTGTAGTAAATATTCCTTTATTGTTTAACTACATTTTATTTGTAAATATGACGTTAGGGATCCATCAAATAGTTCTTACGTAAGGTAAATTATACTTGAAATTTAGTGTTGATTTCTTTAATTTTTCGACTAGTGGAGTAAAAATTATGATGCGTATTTTTCTCCGTGTAGTTTTCTATAAAAAAAATTTTGTGGGCGGTACCGCGACCTTTTACAATTTTTTTTAATATAATGATGTATGTAATGAACTACGATGTTAGAAGTAATATAGTAAAAATTTTCATCAAAAGCTTTAAATCTATTTATAAGCAATATTGAAACAAATTTTTCAACAAATTTTCCGCCTAATTTACAATTGTAGCTCGTAAGATATCGCCCTGTAAGTAGTTCAATAGATAACACCAGGAAACAACTACATCGCAGACAGGAGGCCATCAAACATACTCTTATCTACAACGAGATTATAAATAGACCATGCTGATCGATCAGGATCATAGGTGGGCATACCATGCGCGTAATTTTCAAATAGAACTGAAATCATTTTACGTTCTTTGCGCTTTCTAGCATAAATATACAAAGTACATGATGATTTATTCTCAGTCTGCCTCAGTCAAGTGGTACGTTTTGCACACCCATGATCAGCATAAGCGTCATAAGTGTTAATGTTCTTACGGAGCGGAGACGCTTATGGTGGAAATAGAAGCACTTCAGAATGCCTTTTGAAGCGCTATTTTCCCCCTGGGTAGTTATTGAAAGAGTTATAAAATACAAAGTAGTAGTTTGTAAAAGGTACACCTTAATATTCACACTCTCTCTTTCTCTTAGCTTTGTTGAATTCGTCTTATTTTCTTCATATTGCGTTAGTCATAATGTAACAGTAATTTGTTTATTCAGTTAACAAAGTGCACGCGTAGCGGCGTCTATTCAATTGTATATGTGTGTGTGTATGTGTTTGTATATTAGGGTGATACATAAAAACTGAACGTGTAGGAATGTTCGAGACGCTCAACTTAAAGGATTCTTTGGAATCTTATGATATACAAAATTCAGACTTTCAAATGAAGATTTAGGGGTCGCGAGTTGTGTTTTAAGAGAAAGTTCCAAAAGCGGCGTTTCGGCCAACTGCAATCTCATTTTTGGCAATGAAAGTGTGAAAAGAACGTTTTTTAATACAAGTTGTCACAAAAGAAAGTCAATATTTCGTGTACCAAAAAAAATAGGCCATCCATGGAAAATATGTTAATTATGTATTAAAGTACAGAATTTAAGAATTTATTTCTTAAAAAATATATCGTTCAAATGTGAACTCTTGCGGTCAAGGCACTCATTTATTTTGACACTAAAATTTCTTATGACGGCTCGGAAGGCAGACCCTTTGATGGCTGCTCGCAGCAGAGACGTGTGTGACGTTGCTCCATCCTGCTGGAACCATGGAAGTTTTGCAATTGAGGCACCAAGAAGTTGTCTAACATCTACACATTTCGCTCCGCATTGGCTATAACTATACGTTGTCTTTCAACAAGCATATAACTTGTTTAACTTGTAAATTTAAGCGAGGAATACGTTAGTTAGGACTAAATTTCAGCCTATATATTATCCCTCTAAAATTTTTAATTTTTAAACGTCCAAATAGCTAGTTTTCCGCTAATATTAGGGAGACAAAACTTTATAGGTCTATGATGGGACACACCGCCCCTCGCGCAGTCCAAAGCTAAAAAAAAACAGGATGAAAATGTCCCTAAAATTTCTTGGTTGCGCAGAAGTGCCAGAAGAGGAAACAAATTTTCACTGACATTACTTTCCCTATTTCCATCGCCCAAAGGGACTCTCATACAAAATTAATGCTTTCGTTTATATAACCATCTCAAAAGCGTCCTTCTAGGGAAAAATGCTCAACGACCCTCAATATTTATCATACTCTAACATTTTTATGGAAAATAATTACTACCCCCTTCCATTACCGGTGTTCTCATACGAAGTTAATGTTACACTTTGGAGATGGTTTATTACACTAAAGCAGGCATGTCAAACTCGCGGCACGCGGGCCTCATGCGGCCCATTATCTTTCAATCTGCGGCCCAAACGCTGAATTCCATAAATTAATACGCAGGACAAAAATTAGTCCTTCCTTTTTTACTATGTTAGAAATCGAACACGACTTTGAATTTTACACCATTAGAAAGGTACATATTTGTATATATAGATGTGCGCAAAGTTAAAATTATTTTAATATTTTGCATTTTAGCCAGGTAAAATTAGATACAAATTTTTCAATATTAAAATCGACAAAATATGCGGTCACACAGAGCTGAAAAGAGGATACAGCACAAAGAGAAAGACAAAAAGCTGACTGACTCTGACTTCATGTTTATTATTTTCTTTTCGTTTCACAATTGCCATTGTACCAGGGATGATTTATGAGCTATTCTATTTTGTACCAAATAACAAAAAAATTATTTAAATTGTCCAAAAAGTACCAACATTTTTTGATGCATTTGTGGTCAAAATTTTAACCATTGGGTGATTCTAGTAAAAATAAATTGCGAATCAATATAATAATAGGTATTTGGCAGTGTTAAACCTTTGATCAGATGTAAATTGTCTGGATAAATCTTGGGTAAAAAATTCCAAGTAGCCTTAATTATACGAAAGTTTAACAAATTTGTATTCCAAGGTAACACTGGCCACTAATTGGAAAGGATGGAGCATCTTCTTTAACGGAAAATCATAATGGTTTAATTGCAAGACTACGACGAAAGTACAGTGAGATCGTCGGTGAAAATCTGGTTTTCATAATGTGCATTGCAATGAGCAAATTAGAACTTTTAAATTAAAATTGCTTCTGTGTGAAAAACTTGGAACATTTTCCAACATGCAAAGCATATCTTAATGATTCAAAGATGATTTTATTGAAATTGAAAAAGTGTCAGCTACCTTCAAATGAAGATAAAGGAAATTCAATGCGACACAAATTTGAATCTGAAAGTTTCTAAAGGGGGCCTTCCATTATTTTATAAATACTTGCCTTAGCGATTTCAAGAAACTCACAAATTTGCAATGGAAATAATATCTATGTTTGGTAGTCCTAATGTATGTGAGCAATTTTTTTTCGCTTATGAAAGGAAACCAATCTCATGTTAGGGCGAGACTAACAAATTCTCAGCTCATGTCACTGATGGAAGTAATATCGGCGAACTCAATTTCTCCCATATTTGAAGCTTTAATTAAATATTAAATACCTCAGATATCTGGAAGAAAACATTAGAAAGTAATGTACATAAAAATATTTTATTACATCTTTATATTAATACGTGAACAGTTTTTTTGCCTCCCTTTTGCGAGCTAACCATTTAACCGATTTTCGATATTTTTTTTTATATGAAAGGTATTGTAGTGTAGAATCCACGAATCCAAAAATTTTCCTCATAAGTTGCCATTAAGGTATTTAAAAACAGGATCAAAGTTTCTCATATAATTACAACAACAACAACATGCACAATTTTATGCTGTGTTGATAAGAAAGTGAATGACACAGTGGAGTGAGAGAAATTTTGTTGTTGTTGTTTTTCCCTTGCTTGCACGAAACCTGCTTCGTTGCGCTCTGTCGACGTTCTGCACCGATATTTTGGATGTTTTTCGATACATATGGACTTTTACCGATATTTTGGATGTTTCTCGATACTTCTAGACTTTTATCGATATTTTGGATGTTTCTCGATACTTCTGGACTTTTATCGATATAATGGATGTTTTTCGATACTTTTGGACTTTTATCGATATTTTGGATGTTTCTCGATACTTCTGGACCTTTATTGATATGTTGGAAGTTTTTCGATACTTTTGGACTTTTATCGATATTTTGGATGTTTCTCGATACTTTTGGACTTATACCGATATTTTGGATGTTTCTCGATACTCTTGAACTTTTATCGATATTTTGGATGTTTCTCGATACTTTTGGACTTTTACCGATATTTTGGATGTTTCTCGATACTTCTAGACTTTTATCGATATTTTGGATGTTTCTCGATACTTCTGGACTTTTATCGATATAATGGATGTTTTTCGATACTTTTGGACTTTTATCGATATTTTGGATGTTTCTCGATACTTCTGGACCTTTATTGATATGTTGGATGTTTTTCGATACTTTTGGACTTTTATCGATATTTTGGATGTTTCTCGATACTTCTGGACTTTTACCGATATTTTGAATGTTTTTCGATACTTTTGGACTTTTATCGATATTTTGGATGTTTCTCGATACTTCTCGATATTTTGGATGTTTCTCGATACTTTTGGACTTTTACCGATATTTTGGATGTTTCTCGATACTTTTGGACTTTTATCGATATTTTGGATGTTTCTCGATACTTTTTAACTTTTATCGATATTTTGGATGTTTTTCGATTCTTTTGAACTTTTATCGATATTTTGGATGTTTCTCGATACTTTTTAACTTTTATCGATATTTTGGATGTTTCTCGATACTTTTGGACTTATACCGATATTTTGGATGTTTCTCGATACTCTTGAACTTTTATCGATATTTTGGATGTTTCTCGATACTTTTGGACTTTTATCGATATTTTGGATGTTTCTCGATACTTTTGGACTTTTACCGATATTTTGGATGTTTTCCGATACTTCTGGACTTTTACCGATATTTTAGATGTTTCTCGATACTTTTGGATTTTTATCGATATTTTGGATGTTTCTCTATACTTTAAGACTTTTATCGATATTTTGGATGTTTCTCGATACTTTTGGACTTTTACCGATATTTTGGATGTTTTTCGATACTTTTGAACTTTTATCGATACTTTGGATGTTTTTCGATACTTTTGGACTTTTATCGATACATTGGATGTTTCTCGATACTTTTGGACTTATACCGATACTTCGGATGTTTTTCGATACTTTTGAACTTTTATCGATATTTTGGATGTTTCTCGATACTTTTGGACTTTTATCGATACATTGGATGTTTCTCGATACTTTTGGACTTTTACCGATATTTTGGATGTTTTCCGATACTTCTGGACTTTTACCGATATTTTAGATGTTTCTCGATACTTTAAGACTTTTATCGATATTTTGGATGTTTCTCGATGCTTTTGGACTTTTATCGATATTTTGGATGTTTTCTGATACTTTTGGACTTTTACCGATATTTTAGATGTTTCTCGATACTTTTGGACTTTTACCGATATTTTGGATGTTGCTCGATACTTTTGGACTTTTACTGATATACATACCGATGTTTGTCGATACTTTTGAGATCTTTTCGATATTTTGGATGTTTTCCGATATTTTTTGGCACAATCACTACACCAATTTTTATGTTATTCGGTTTTAAGATATACTAAGCCTGCTGTATACAAAAAATGTTCCTACGACTAATGAATACTCAATGTTCTGGCTTTGTTTTTTACCAAACGGTACTCGGAAGAAGTGTATCTATCTCAAAGTAAAAGGCCAAATATTGGCCACCGGCGATACTAGTTTTTATTATTATAAGTCGTTAATTTTTGCGGCCCACCAAAATAAAAATATTTTATTTTTTGGCCCAGTTGGAAATTGAGTTTGACATGCCTGCACTTAAGCATTAATGTTGTATTAGAGCTTCCTTGGAAATATGGGATGGGTATGTCCCACAAAAATGTTAGGGAGGGATAAATATTAGGGGCCGTTGAACAGTTTTTCCCTAGCAAGAGATTTTGGAGAGGTTATTTACATGAATACATTAATTTTGTATGAGAACATACTTCAGTTATCGAAATTGAGAGTAGCTATGTTCCATAAAAATCTTGGGGAGGGAAAGTATTGAGTATCGATGAAAATTGGTTTTCTCTTGGAACTTATGCGCAGCCAGAAAACTTTAGGGATATTTTTAACCATTTTTTTTCAAATTTGCACCCATGTAATTTTAATTTTTATAATATTATCAGGATACCCTACAAAACTAGCTTTTTTAACACGATTCAGAACTACAATTTTAAGAGGGACAAATAAGTATATATCTGTGGCAATAAAGAATAACAAAGCAATAAAACATACCTTAAACTGCTTTGCTTTATAATCAAAAATCGACTTAAGCAGTTTTTCCTTTTTGCCATAGATATCATAATCAGATTAACCGGTTAAAATTTATTTAAAAAAGATACGCGAGTTACGTCCCGGGTAGATTATATCACTGATATGGCACGTCACTGATTGATACGTCACTAATCGATATCATATCTATTGACATATAGAAAACCGATCAGCCATTTCCGACTTCTACTCACTTCTGACGATTATCTCGTGGCGATCTGACACCGTCAATTACAAATAAGTTTAATAAAAGTTATATTATTATAATCCGATTGAAAAATAAGTAGTTTTATTGAAACCTGGAATAAAACTATAACTGGCGCAGTCGAGCTGAACTTATTTTTTGGAAATAAGTAAAAGTCACCCCGGATTGAAGATCCATGTCAAGGGAATATTGGCATAACGTGGGCGGCAACGAACCTGCTAGAAAAACATCCAGATATCAACCATATTTCAACATAAAGAAAGAAAATAATAAGCTAAGTAATATTTGTGAAAGTGTTAATATATTTGATACTAAATTAAATTGTAATTTGTGTGAAACAAATAGTACAAACATAATGAGTGTTGGACAAGTTGTAGAAAGTCTGCAAATTCCAGATGCCGTAAAGCATTTACCTAATTTTGATGGTAATCCTCGATTATTGTTTAATTTTTTAGACAATGTAGACGAAATTTTAAATTGCTTAACAAGCATAAGGGGTAGTAGTTACGAAAAATTAATTTTACGTGCCATACGTAATAAAATAATCGGCAGTGCTGATGAAATATTGATAATGTATGGAACTACTATAGAATGGCAAACAATTAAGGCTAATTTGATAACTCATTATGCTGATAAAAGAAATGAAACTAGTCTTGTCCGAGATTTGCATATACTTAAGCAAAATTCAGATACTGTAGAAGGGTTTTATTCCAAAATAATGGAAATTCTTTCCTGCATTATAAATTATGTAAGAATTCATGAAACTGATTCTAATGTTGTCACGTCAAAAAAGGTGCTCTACCAGGACATGTGTCTGAGTGTTTTTTTGTCGGGACTAAGAGAGCCATTAGGGTCAACAATAAGAGCGATGCGTCCAAGTGGCCTACCTGAAGCTCTCAATTATTGCATAAATGAACAAAATATAAGTTATATGCGATTCCAAAATCGTAGAATTCCAGAAGCAAATAATTCACTAGTTAGATTTAGGCAACCAAATAATGTTGTTCCAAATTTTGGAACTGCATTTCGTCAAACAAATGGACAAAACGTTCTACCATTTAATAATTCTGTTCAAAATAATAATAGCAATACTCAGTTTAGACAATCAATATCAAATTTTCCAAATTCTCAAAATACAAATAATCAAAGGTCTTTTCACAATCAGCGACGAAATCAACATACAATACAACCTATGGATATATCAAGCGGTAATACAAATTTGAGATCGGTTAGACATCAGTCTGTTAGCCAACCTAAATACGTAGTAGAAGAAGTATTTAATGTAGAACAACCGCAATGTTCAAGTAACGCTTATGATGAAAATCCAAATCACAATTTTCAAATGTGTGATATTGATACAAATTGTGTAGACGACTTAGAGTTTCCCCCTGAAAGTCTAGATCATCAAATAGGTTATGTAGACTTTAACGCTCACCAATCATATGTGTTACCATATATTCACATACTGGATTGCAATAATGTTCCACTCAAGTTCCTTATCGATACGGGAAGTAACTTGTCGTTTATCAAACCGGATTTCGTTAAGTCCGAATTAATTCAAAAGATTAAACCAGTTGAAATAAAAACCGCCTTTAATACACATCTTATAGACCAGCAAGTACAATTAAATTCATTCAGTGAATTTAAAAGTAATAAGAAACTTTCATTTTTGCTATTTAATTTCCATAATTATTTTGATGGCTTGATTGGATTAGAGTTAATGAAAGAACTAAATATCACGTTAGATTTTGCAAAGTCTATTTTAAAAACGGAAACTGTCACAATACCCCTCCGATTTAAACCTAATTATATGTCTAAGAGATACTCCGTTCCGCCTTGCAGTAAAATAGTTGCTTATCTACCCGTCGATGTAATTTCTGGCGACATTTACGTAAAACCGGTAGAAATTCAAGCTAAACTTTTAATTTCTGAAGGTATTTACAAAGCCAATAATTGGTATGCATTTCTGGAGGTCGTAAATTATTCAAATGATACTATAAGTTTTGTTGTTGAGCAGCCAATAAAGGTAGACCAATTTCGAAAAAATTACTTTTCCGAGATGCATAACTATTCTCTTAAAAATAATTTTGGATTGTATAACACAGCAGAAATTTCAAATCTCATTAGAACAGATCATTTGAATTCAGAAGAAAAAAGTAACATATTGGAGCTTTGCAACCAATTTCATGATATATTTTTTACGGAAAATCAGCCATTATCTTTTACAAATCAAATTAAACATTCCATTAAAACAACAGATGAACTTCCAATCTATACGAAGTCTTATAGATATCCCGAAGTTCATAGGCAAGAAATTCAGAAGCAAATTTCCAAAATGATTGAAGATGGTATTATCCGGCATAGTTATTCTCCATGGTCTTCCCCTATATGGATCGTCCCAAAAAAGATTGATGCAAGTGGTTTACAAAAGTGGCGTCTTGTGGTGGATTATCGCAAATTAAATCAAAAAACCGTAAATGATAAGTACCCGATTCCAAACATAACTGACATTTTGGATAAATTAGGAAAAAGTCTTTATTATTCAACAATTGATTTAGCTGCAGGGTTTCATCAAATTGAAATAAAAGAAGAAGATATTGCGAAAACTGCTTTCACAGTAGATAACGGCCACTATGAATTCGTTCGCATGCCTTTTGGGCTTCAAAATGCACCAGCCACTTTTCAAAGGGTAATGGACAACATACTTCGAGAGCATTTAGGAGATTTTTGTTTAGTTTATATGGACGACATTATTGTCTTTTCCACTTCTCTACAACAGCATATCCAAAATTTAAAAGCTATTTTTCAAAAACTTAGAAACGCAAATTTAAAAATACAGATTAATAAATCCGAGTTTTTACACAAAGAAGTTTCATTTTTGGGTCACATAGTCTCTTCGGAAGGAGTTAAGCCAAACCCTAACAAAATTCAAGTAATCCAGGACTTTCCCGTGCCAAAAACTGCAAAACAAATAAAATCATTTCTAGGTCTACTTGGGTATTATAGAAAGTTTATTAAAAACTTTTCACAATTGACAAAACCCCTGACGGAGTGTTTAAGAAAAGGTCATCAAATCTTACTGAACTCTAGGTTTCTCAAATGTTTTGATGATTGTAAAAATATCCTTTGTAATGAGCCTATTTTGCAATTCCCAGATTTTTCAAAAGAGTTTAATGTAACGACAGATGCAAGCAACGTTGCTATCGGGGCCATACTTTCTCAAGGTCCCATAGGTTCAGACAAGCCAATATGCTACGCAAGTAGAACGCTTAATAAGTCTGAGCAAAACTACAGCACTATAGAAAAAGAGCTCCTCGCCATTGTTTGGGCAACTAGGTACTTTAGACCTTATATTTATGGTAGGAAGTTCAAGATAGTTACTGACCACAAGCCCTTAACGTGGTTATTTTCATTAAAAGACCCGAACTCGAAATTAATACGCTGGAGACTAAAACTTGAAGAGTTTCAATACGAAATCTTTTATAAAAAAGGTGCTAAAAATTCTAACGCAGATGCTTTATCTCGTGTCGAAATAAATATAAATGAATCAGTTCAAAACAATCATGGCTCAGAACTAGATAGTATACATTCTGCAATAGAAGATATTGGTTATGGTATACCAATATCAGAGAGACCTTTGAACGAATTTGCACAGCAGTTAATTTTGAAAAATAGCCCAAGTTTGTCCCAAGAAAAATCTTTAAAAATATTGTTCAAAAATAAGCGTCGTAGTATTGTTAAATGCAATAATTTATGCAATATAGAAACTATAAGAGAAATTATAGAAACTTATGCAAATCAAAAGTGTTTGTTGGCTGTAGCAACAAATGACGATATTTTTTCAGTGGTTCAGGAAGCATATTCCAAATATTTTTCCAATAGTAACCTTAAAATAGTTCGATGTACAATTCTGCTTAAAGATATTATTGAATCAGACGAAAAAGAAAAAATTATTAAAGATTACCACGAACGTTCGAACCATAGGGGAATCACTGAAACATTTGCCCATTTAAAGCGTAAATTTTATTTTCCTCATATGAAGGAATTAATTACTAAAATTTTGAATAACTGCGAAATCTGCCTGAAAAACAAATACGAAAGAAATGCAATTAAAATTCAGTTTGAACTTTCAGAATCACCGAAAAAGCCATTTGATTTATTGCACATAGATATTTATTCAGTCCGCAATGAAAATTTTTTAACCATTGTTGACAAATTAAGCAAATTTGCCTGTGCTTATTTGCTAAGCAGCAGAAGTAGCATAAACGTAATCCAATGTTTAAAACACTTTTTTTCTCACCACGGTATTCCAAAAAAGTTAGTTTTTGATAATGCTTTAGAATTCACTTCTAGTATAACAAGCGATTTTTTAAAAATATACAATATTGATTTCCATCTTACAACAGCAAAAAATTCCACTGGAAATGCACCTGTAGAAAGATTCCACTCTACACTGACTGAGATCATTAGAATCATCTATAATAAAAATAACAAAAAACCAATAAGCGAAATCATGGACGAGGCTGTTCTGACATATAATAATTCCATACATTCCGCTACAAACTTTACTCCATTTGAGTTGATAAATGGTCATGTGGACAATTCAGTAGCTTCTTTTCCTAGCAATACTGACTTTCAATCACAGCACGATTATTTGGAAAAACATAAAGAAAATTTCAAAAAATTAATTAACTTAGTAAACGAAAGAAATTGCAAAGAGAAACAAAAAAATATTGAAAAATTAAACAAGAATCGAAGCAAACCTGACAGTTTTGAAAAAGATGAGACAATTTACGAAGCAGACAACAGACGAAATAAACTTGCTCCAAAATTCGTTAAGCACAAAGTAATAAGAAATAATAAAGTAACTGTATTAACAAAGAGTCGAAAAGTACATAAACAAAAAATTAAAAGCAAGCGTAAATTCCAAAGCAAATAAATGCAATAGGAAAATCAAAACAAAACTGCAGAAGTTGATATGTATATTAAAATGTAAATGTCAAGATGGAATTGTAAAAGATAATGGACCTGTTTGTTTAAAATATTCAAAATAATAATTATTTAATTTTGAGCAAAAAAAAAAAAAAAAAAAAAAAAAAAGATATATGCTGGAAATATGGAAATTAAAATACGAATATACATATATAAAAAAGAATGTTGGAAACTAAATGTATGTGCCTATGTAAATAGAGAAAAATATATATTAATGATTGAATGTATGTAAATAGAAAAACCAACGAAAAAATTCTAACGCAAATATATTCTTAAGTATTTATAAAAAGTATTGGGAAAGATAATATTTGACAAATTTTTTTAACTAAATGTAATACAACAAAATTTGTAAATGTAATTTGTATCAATTTATCTACAAATATGCAAAGTTAGCTGTCCCTAACTTTAATCTTAAGAGGGAGGAGTTACGTCCCGGGTAGATTATATCACTGATATGGCACGTCACTGATTGATACGTCACTAATCGATATCATATCTATTGACATATAGAAAACCGATCAGCCATTTCCGACTTCTACTCACTTCTGACGATTATCTCGTGGCGATCTGACACCGTCAATTACAAATAAGTTTAATAAAAGTTATATTATTATAATCCGATTGAAAAATAAGTAGTTTTATTGAAACCTGGAATAAAACTATAACTCGCGCATATATAAAAAATTTTTTTAATACTTTCATTGCCAAAAATGAGGATAGAGTTTGGCAAAACGCTGTTTTTGGAATTTTTCCTTAAAACAAAATCGCGACCTCTAAATATAATTTAAAGGTCTGAAATGTGTATTTAAAATTCTAAAGGATCATTATAGTTGAGGGGTTTTTTGTGTCACCCTAGTTTATATGTATGTATGGACAGGTAAGTGTTTGTCCTTCTCATCTGGATTGTGCTGCTGCTGTTACAATTGTATTTGTATTGGTTTACCTTTCTTAATCAAACACGCATGGCGCAAATTGTGTTTGTTTTCTTTCAGTTTTTTCGTCTTGAATTCATGGATTATTTTTTGTTTTTTTATTAATTTTCATTTTATATTTAACTTTATTTGCTTACATTTTTTTTATTACTTTGTTTCTTTGTTTTTTTTTTTTTTGTTTTTTTTATTTATTTTGTGTCATTTTTTTTTTTCTACTTTTCAAGGCTCAAAAAAAATTATTAATATTTTTGTTGAATTTCTTTTGAGAGGGAGTCCTTTCCGACATTTTGTTGTTTGCTGCTGTTGTTATTTTTATTGTTATTTTGTTTGCTTTTGTCATCTTGGTTGTCGTTGTCGTTGCCGTTGTTGTTATTTCTAATTCAGCTGTTGCTGTTGGCAACTCAGTGCTAAATTGTGTTGATTAACTACATTAAAGATGACTTGAGGGTTTTATTCTTTTTGATAAGCCTTACTGTTTGATGAATTCGAAAAAAAAAAAGTTTGGATATTTTTGTGCAGTCAGAAGATAATCTTAATGGAAATTAATTGTTTTTCTTGTAAGGCTTATGCCATTCGAATAAATTTTGCTTTTTTTGTGATGAGATTTTTATTTCATGAAAGTTTTGTGGTAAACAATTGACATACTTTCCATATTTATGTATGTCATAAAGTTTAAACATACATTTTTTATGTTAGACCACCTAGAATTTAAAAAATTGTTATGTGAGCTTAGGAACAAATTTGCAAAAGATAAAATATTGGTTGTCATTGAACATATTTTTTCAATTTGGATACTTGTTTTACTCGTATTCATCCCCCTTTCTCTTATATTTAGACCCCACAAGAGATGAATCCTTCATCCTAGTCCCATAATGCTTTGACTCAAGCTTATGACCAGAAAATCCTACAATACTAACACTTAAAGTAGTCTTTGGCACAAAAACATAGATGTTAAGAGCAAAATAAATGATTGCATGGGATTCTTCGGTCAAAATTATTTGAAAATAATTATTTGGGCAAATTTAGTTCCACCACATTCATTGCCAAAAATTGGATTGCTGTTTCTTGAAATTTATCCTTAAACGGAATTATATCTTCCAAGATATGTACCAACAAAATATGTTAGCCACGCGCCCCGAACATTCGGACACTTTCGGTTCTTTTGTGTTACTCTAGTGTTCATACATAACTAGGGTGACCAGATTTGAAATATGAGACAACAGTACATCATGAAAAAAAAAAACAGTACAATTCAAAAAAAAAAAACTGTAGGGTAAGGGAGGGAAATATGGATCACCCATCTTTCTTTTTTAAATAAAACCCAAAATACATAAAACAAAACAATTAATTTTATGTCATTCAGTAAAGGAAACAATTTACCTTTAATCTGCTTCACTTTTAGATAAATATCTCATCAGGATAAAGAAAAAAAAATGAAAAAACTGAAAATACTCAAAATGAAGATAAAAAAAAAGTGTAGTGTAATATGGACCATATAGTCCATTTGGTACAGAAGTTGTATAAAAATGTCACTTCCACATTCGGCACATTTTTCATGACTCCAAGTTTGTCAGATTACACATTCAACCCAAAATTCACCACGTCGATCTTCTGACTAAAGGGTATTACATTATATGCATTTTTTATCATTTTTTTCCTTTGTAGTTAACGAATTACATATAAGGACCATCAGACTCATCATGAAAACTGCAACTAGATTCCCCATCTGAAAAAGATGATAAATACATTTGTTTTTGAGGCTTTTTTCTCTGGTGGTCCATATTACCCACAGCACGTGTTGGTGAAATAAATGGTTTTTTATCAAAAACCCTTTTGGTTAATGAACTTATTTGTGCTAATAAATTTTAAATGGTATTCACTGACTTTATATAATTAACCATTTATTTAAAAACGCGATGTCTTTTAAGTGAAATAATGAAATATACTCACTAGAATAAAATTATCACTGATCTTTTTTTTAGAAAAATCAACTTTACAGAAACATGCGACTTCACCGAACGCTAAAATCGCCCTATTATAAGCTTTAGGTATTAGCGCTAAGTTTGAACATGAATAACGGTAAATCCTATGTATGCAGTGGGAAATAACCGTGTGGTCCATATTACCCACGTAGTCCATATTTCCCTCCCTTACCCTACACTTTTTTATTCAATTCATAACTTTTATACAAAGCATTTTAATGAAAAGCAAAACAATATAAAACACTTAAAACAATGAGAACATAACAAAAATTATTGCATTTTTTGCAAAAGGTACAACTCTGACATATCGTTTTCATATGTGCTATTTATTTGTGTCCTTATGTGCCCCCTTAAATGTGGTTAAAGCACTTTTAAATATAAATATGTTTTCTTTTAATTTAAACAAAAAAAAGTGAAGAAGTATCTCACAAAAACTTATTAGTATATATCACTTTTTTGTAAAAACTTCACAACTCCTTTTGTTCCCTCCGCGGTTTTCAAAAAATTATTGAATTCAATACTGTTATATCCGTAATAAGTTTTTATAATCAGTTCACTTTCTAAATTTTTCAATAAAATCCTATTTCGTTCCTTTCTCCAACATGACTACATTAAACTGAATATTCTTTTAGAGGCAGCATTTGAATAATAATAATAATAGAAAAAATAAAACTGCATACCTTTTCAAAATTCGGAAAGAAACCACTATTTAAAAAGTCTTTCCATTTTTCCTCAACTGGCTTTTCTTTTTGCACAGTTTCAGAAAAAGTTTTCAAGTGAATGAACTCATCAAAAAGTAAATCCATATCAATCCATATCAGAGGTTTATACGTTTTTTCAAACCAAAATGAAATTGTTCTCCGCAGTGTTGCTAGAAAGTTTAATAATAAACAGAGTGGTCAAGAAGTTATATAGAGTGATTCAAAATAAATTATTTTTATTAAAAATTCATTGCGTACGCACATGAGCAATATATATTTTTCAACATATAACATTTTATTAGAAAAAACATTACCAAAAATAGTACAACATTGAAAAAACAGTAATTTTGGGTACTATTTTGGGTGTAAGTCAAGGGTGTCAGCGTTTTCAAATCACTGAGCCAAACGCATGCAGCGCAGTCAGCGTTGCTTTTACAACAACTTTAAATTCGAGTAACAACAAACAAAAAAACAATTTTTTGTTGTTTTTTCATGCCTCGTTTACAACAACAATAATACTTCAACAATTTTCAAAATTTCTAAGAACTAGGACACACACAAAAATTAGGGGAACTCACGCGTTGATGCGCAATGCCCTTGCGTCGTTGCGAAAGTGCAATTTGCTAAAGTTTAATATTAGTAAAATAACAAAAATATTGGCGAAAATTTCGCACTACTTTTGCAATTTCTCAAGATGGAAATATTCACATTGATCGTTCAGGCGTTAGTGCGTAAAAGACTTGCATTTTCGCAATTGCGCATCAACGCATTAATACCCATATTGTTTGTTGTTTTTGATGCGACGTAGTCTTTGTTGTTGTTTTATGTTGGATCGAATTCGATTTTGTGTGTACGCAAAAAAAGCGACAAAAACGCGAAATTTTGACGAGCGTGAAAAAAAAACAACAAAAATTATTTCTGTGAATGTTGTTCAGAAATATTGATGTTGTTGGAATTGTTGTACAGAAATATTGATGTTGTTGGGTCGAGCCAAAATTGGCTCACTTTTCTTCTACGCTGACACCCTTGGTGTAAGTCATAAAACTGTACTTTTTTCAAAAAACAGTACATGCACTGTTTAAAACAGTACGTCTGTCAACCGTATACATAACACGAACTATTTATTGTGCGACAAAAATTTTGCCAACAAACTCAGTTATATTTTATATGATTTTATGCATATTAAAGTGGTCATATCTGAAATATATTTCATGGCAAAACCAGCTGAAAATTTTTGTAGATATTTGTAGATCCGGTGTGCAAAAACTATAATCCGGGAGGATTTGGTTCTAGCACTATTTGTTGCTAAAATACAGGGCGTTGAAGTTGGCGTTTTTAGTCATTTTCATGAAAAGGGTGTTTTTTCAAAAATTTATAGCTAACACCAAGATTTGTAAATCGATATATCTCGAATTTCTTGAACGATTCTAAGCATTTGACGAACTCAGACAAGAGAGCGTGGCATCTCCCATACTACTAACATTTTGAAAATGCTGTAAATCAAACTCGCGG
The DNA here is from genome assembly GCA_951812925.1 of Calliopum simillimum. Taxonomy (NCBI): domain Eukaryota; kingdom Metazoa; phylum Arthropoda; class Insecta; order Diptera; family Lauxaniidae; genus Calliopum; species Calliopum simillimum. The sequence goes on from OX638371.1 coordinate 31,545,323, forward strand.
CCCATTAACTTTCAATCTGCGGCCCAAATGTTGAAATAAGAATAAATATTGGACCAATATAATTGCATTTGATTTTTCTATATTTTTTTTCAAATTCAAAATTACCTAAGTTGGACAAAAGTTTAACATCCATAAACTAGTTTCCATTCCACAGTAACCCTGGCCACTCGTTGAAATGTAAGTTCTTGCTACTTTTTAACTAAAAAATTGTACATTAAATTCAACAGTTCAGGTTCATATAACTCTCTCGCTCACACTCATTACCGAATACAAGAACTGTCAAATAACAATCATTTTCATTTCCCGTTTAATGCGCCATTTTCGTTGAAATCTTCAAAATTAATTAACTTGTTATAAAACCTTCAAGGAAACAAAATTATAGAATATATATTGAGAAACAACTATGTCGATGTCCAAGCCATGCTGCAGTAAAAGGAAAATATCGGATGACCATCGTATTTTCCAAGAAAAGTGAGAATTGGAATCTTTTTGCTGTGAAATCAAGGACAAAATAATATGTTTAGCTTGCAATAATAATATTGGTGTCCCAAAATTATATAATATTAAAAGGCATTATGAGCAACATAAATCTAAATACGATCAGTTTGAAGGACTACTGCGGCAAGACAAGTTAAAGGAGCTTAAATCAAAATTGAAAAGTCAACAACTTATTTTTACCAAATCAATGCAAGAAAACGAATCAGCGGTTCATGCAAGCTATGTGTTATCGCAGATGATAGCTAAACATTCAAAACCTTTAACTGAAGGATATTTTGTTAAGCAATGCCTTTCAAAAGCTGCTGAAATTGTTTGTCCTGGAAGCATCAAAGCTTTTCAAGGAATTTCGCTTCCTCGGAACACTGTTGCTGAAAGAGTGACTGATTTAGCTGAAAATTTGAGAGACCAAATTAAAGTAAAATCTTCATGTTTCGAAGCATTTTGTTTGGCGTGTGACGAAAGTGGCCCAGTTAGCTGTTTTTATTCGCGCCGTTGATGTTGAATATATTTATGAGGAACTTTTAGAACTAGTGACAATGTATGGCAGGACTACAGGAGAGGATATTTTTGAAGTGGTGCTACAAAAGTATAATTTACCTTTACAAAAATTGTTTTCAGTAGCTACGGATGGAGCACTTTCTATGACGGGTATTCATGTTGGTTTTATTGCGAGACTACAACGAAAATGCAGTGAGGTATGCGGCGAAAGAAATATTTTTCATCATGTGCATTGCATTATTCACCAGGAAGTTTTATGTACAAAAGTTATTAAAATGGATCACATTATCAAACCGATTAAAAAATTTATTAATTTTATACGATCCCATGGCGTAAACCAGCGTCAATTTACTGCGTTTTTACAAAGTTTAGAAAGCGGATACTGTGGCTTGCCTTATTACACTGAAGTGCGCTGGCTATCATGCTCTAAAATTCTGGAAAGATTTTGGAACTTGAAAGACGTGATAATTGTATTTTTAGAAGTAAAAGGACAAAATACTGAGCTATTGCATGATGGAATATTTTTGCAAGACCTTTCCTTTAATGGTTGATATGACGAAACACTTGGCAGATTTGAATTCGAAACTACAAGGACAAGGCCAAATTATAATAGCAATGAATGACCAAATTAAAGCTTTCAAATTAAAATTACATCTGCGGGAAAATCAGCTACAAAATGATATCTTGATACATTTTCCAACATGCAAAGCATACACAGATGTTACTGCAGGTATTTCATACCAAAAATATGTGGAAAAACTTAATGATTTAAGGATTAAGTTCGAGAGACTTTTGAAGAATTCAAGTTGTTAGAAGACCAATTTTCTCTATTTTCAAACCCGTTTTCTATTGAAATTGATAAAGTGCCAAGCCATCTCGAAATGGAAATCATTGAAATTCAATGCGACACAAATTTAAAGTTAAAATTTTCTGAAGTGAGTAGTCCTGAATTTTACAAATACTTGCCTAAGCGATTTCAACAAACTCACAAATTTGCAATAGAAATAATATCTATGTTTGGCAGTTCTTATGTGTGTGAGCAATTATTTTCTCTAATGAAAGGAAACAAGTCTCCTGCTAGGACAAGACTGACAGATTCTCATCTCGGGTCAGTGTTAAAAGTTACATCGGCAAATACAATTTTTCCCGATATTGAAGTTTTAACTAAAAATAAGAGGCCGCAGTTGTCTGGAAGAAAACATTAAAAACAAATAACTAGTTTGCTTTAGTTCCTCAGGCCATTCGGTTCAAATAGTCATTTATTCATTAATTATGTTAATTAAATTATTATTCATTATTTATTACTTTGTCTTCGTATATGAATTAACCTTCTTAAATATATATAAAAAATATGTATATTTTAAAACAATTTTTTTATTTTAATTCGTTAACTTTTGCGGCCCACCAAAACTGAAATCTTCCATCATTTGGCCCAGTTGGAAATTTAGTTTGACATGCCTGCTGTAAATCAAGCGTTAGTTGAAGTTATAGGACCGAATTTCGCAAAGATAGGCTTTAAATAGCAAAATCTCTGAGTAAATACTAAGTGAATGCGTGGCAGCTGCCATATAAGCAAAATTTTTAAAATACTTCAGTGTGGGGTATTTAATTTTTGGCCAGGCCAAACGTGACACCCTTACTAGTTCTTACAAAGATTTTTTAAATGTTCGAATCTTGCAGAATATGCGATAAGTGCTTGCGGCATCGAACCGCAGCTCTTTTCAGCGATTAATCAAATAAAATACTTTAGGCAAAATTTTTCGTTAAATTCCATACCAAGTACATTTTCCATGGAACTCCTTTCATTATTTTCCAAATATTTACATTACTTCAGTAAAATGATATCAGTTCATTGCGCTCATTTATGTCGCTTAAATGTCGTGTCCAGCAATTCGATGCAAACGAACGTAAAACGTTGCATCCACAAAATATTACAAATATATCCACAAGTATACAAATGGCAGATATCCTGCAATGCTGCAAGCTGAAACTGATATTTCCTGTTTCCTTGATGACAACATTGTTGTTGAATTTTTTGTGAAAGAAAACACGCCGCAGCATTATGAAGCGATGCACAGTGGTTCATTTATCAAATTTTCGATACACGATTTTTGCAAAACTTTCTCGTCCAATTCATAGAAAAGTTTGAAAAAAAAATAAATATAATTTTGATGAATTTATAAATTTTTTGAAAATATGTTTTCCATCTACTTTTTTTGACTTTAAGTAATACTAGGTATATTTCGGAGATCTGAACCAGTCATGCAATTTACACATCAAAGACTATAGCTCATATTTCTGTAAATGTAAATTGAATACGTTTTCAATGCACATTTCCCCAAGATTGCTACTGAATGTAAGATTTGTGTCTGACTGACAGTCTGTCACTCATTGAATCGGAAATAATTTTACTAATTTAATGTAACACCTGGTCCAACAATTTTGATGAAAATTTAGGAGATGTTACTAATAGAAACAAGAACTCATTGAAGGGCGTGGCACCGCCCACAAAAATACTATGCGCAATAAAAAAAAACTACCAAAGCAATATTTCTGAAATTGACTGTAGTGAGCCATTAGGTATCTCTGAAATGAAAGTGGACGAAATATCGCCAGTGGGCGTGGTACCTCCCATACAAGTAAAACATGTTAAATGTTATTTTTCGAAAATGGTGCAAGATATTTTGATGAAATTTGGTAGGTTGGTACTGCGTATCAATGCCTTGTATTAAATGAAAAGTAGGCGATATCGAAGGAGTGCCACGCCCACTTTTTAACCATTGAAAATTTTGGTGCAATATTACTCCAAAACGGCTTCAAAAGTTTTGATGAAAATTTGGGAGCTGTTATCCCTGGAAACATGATATGTGATATGACGTTATATTGAGGAAAACTCGAAGAAAGTCATGGCACCACCTACCAAATTTTAAAACGCTTATAAAAAATCTGATAAAGCCATCTTTCTGAAATTAATTATATGGAGTCTACTTGCTAGAAGGTAATCTGCAGTAAAAAGTAGTTGAAATATCACCAGCATTCCCATTCGGCTACAAAACGTTTAACGTTACATCTCGCAAACTGTATAAGAAATTTCAATAAAATTTGGTAAGCGACTTTTGACCATCGCCCACTTAGAAACAACTGGAAATTTCGAAATTTAAACTACTGAACCGATTTTGAAAAATGCGGTATCATCCGATTCGGTCATACAAAAACTGAAAAAATTTTATTATTTATTTTTTTCGATGCCATTCCCATATTTGAAAATTTTTAGGCGAAAACATACTAATTGAACCATGCACAAAAGGTGACAGTAAAAAAGCAGTTATCGGTCTCCAGGTACTAAAAATTTCAGACCGATAAGGAAGTAGAAACCTACATTTAAGAAATCTGATTTTCACATTTTTTTAATAACTTTAAGAATGAACTTTCAATATGTTATAGCGGCGGAATTTATCTATCGAAACGAAAAAAATTCTGAAATATCTTTATCCTTTCAAAACTTATGATTTTTGCAATAAGAAAAGTCAAAACGCACCAATGTGCGACGCAATCCATCAGAAGCAGCTGCAACAACTCAAAACCACAGTGCCACCACAACCACCAACAAACCATTGCATGATCTTTTAAGTGTATGAGTGAAGTTTGTGTAGTGCAAACGAAAGGGCGAAAAGAAACTGGATATGTAAATATTTCTCTTGTGCATTTACAACAAAAAACAACGATGTAAAGCAAGATTGCTTTTTAAACACTGTATCAAGCTATTTGTAAAGTGTTGCATATTTTGTGGCAGTAAATTTGTTATACAATTTTTTTTTATAAGTAAATGAATAAGAAAAGTGAATTTTTTTTTTGTCATAGTAATGAAAAATTCATTGTAACGCAATTTCATCACTTAAATAGAAAATATTTAATGTATAGCTTCTAAAACTATGCAATTTAAGACAACAAAGCAAGCTGCATACAACTAAAGTCGAAATTTAATTTTACGAACAACATATTTTTAGGCGCAAATATGTTTTTCATATTTCTTACCAACAATGAGTGTGGCAAAATATTAACATATTTGTGACCAAATGATGCATCTCTAGCTACGACTATGTTGGTAAGTTTATTTACATCAAATGTACATATATGTATATATGTTTTGTTAAGTTTCAATGGAGTTGCCAAATGCACCGAACCAAAGGTTTCCACTTGTTTGTGCATTGCAAGTGTAAACATTTTTGTATTGCATATGCGAGAATATTCTTCGCATATTATTGACATGTAAATTTTGCATGTAATGATGTATGTGGGTGATTCTCTAAAAAATGTACTATTCAATGTCCCGGAGCTCAAAACTTGCAAAAAAAGAAAAGTTTTAATATTTTACTATGAAATTATAGCATAAAGTGTTAAAAAGTCATTCTCCGTCCTATTCCTAACCGCTTCTTAGCGCACTTAATTTGCCCGTTTCGTATAATGAGTTATTTTCTAAAAAAACTTATAAGACATTGTTTATATATTTGGGGAAATCTCAGCAAGTGTGACTTACGGTGTGAACAGGTCTCGCTTCGCCAAGTGAGTACCCATTGCATTCTAACATGTCTGAGGATACTTATTGGATGACGCTAAATACAAAAACATGCGTGCGCTACCGCCTGAAAGCTTTATTTTTAGTTTTTTTTGTGAATTGAAAAAACCGCTTCCATTATTGAGCTATAACTTTTGAAGCGGTTCAGCGGATTCCTTGGGGCTTTCAGGATCTTTAACATGGTTGCCTGGCCGTAAAAAAACCGCATATCGTTGATGTGCCTCCGGTAGAACGCTAGATATGGGTCTCACAAGTTGTGTGAATGGTTTTTACCCGAAATCTGGTAATTTTCGGCTTGTAACATGCTGCTCTGGAGGCGCAATATTTTCGCAATATTCCCCATGAAATATTATTTCTTAATGTAATGACTAAAAAATCTGGCGGGGTAGAAGGGTGTGCCACTTCTGGTTCGGTGGAAACACATTTGAGGATATGCTCAAATGGCGATGGCACAACAACCCGGGGGCACAAAACAATCTCAAACTTTACGTGATCATTAAATCTAGGGTCAAGTAATATGTAAAAAAATCGCCTCCCAGTACAAACATGAACAATGGCGAAATTCAAGCAAAATCGACAAATTTTGAGTGTGAATTGAAAAACCCGCTTCCGTTAATGAGCTATAACTTTTGAGGCGGTTCAGCGAATTGCTTGGGACTTTTAGGATCCTTAACATGGGTGCTTAGATGTAAGAAAAATTTAATACCGTTGATGTGCTTGATTCGCTAAATTCTGTGCATTACCCTCGAACAATGATTTTTGAAGATATTGGGGGAGGCAATCGAAAAATTCAGCAACGCAGGCTGAAAAATACTTCTAATATATCTAACTAGCTGTTTTACCCGGCGTTGCACGGGCTTTAATAAAAAGCCAGATTGCACAAAAAAGCTAATAACGAAAACTTTTTTTTATTTTTTAAAACAATGTGCCACAAAAAGATGCTCCGATATATTTATTTTATCGGTAAAATTCCAAAAGTATCGCAAGATATTAAAAAATAAATTGAAGAAATCGGTAAGAGTTCAAGCTTATGGAAAAACGTCCAAAATATCGGTAAATGTCCATAAGTATCGAAATACACCGAAGAAATCGGTAAGAGTCCAAATGTATCGAAAAACATCTTAAATATCGGCAAAAGTCTAAAAGTATAAAGTATAGGTAAAAGTCCAAATATAACGAAAAACATCCAAAATATCGGTAAAAGTCCGAAATTATTGAAAACATTGAAGAAATCGGTGAAAGTCCAAATACATATATCGAAAAATATTCAATGTATCGAAAAGGGTCCAAAAGTTTCGGAAAATATTGAAACACAACGAAGAAAAACCTCCAATATATCGGTCAACGTCCAAAAATGTCGAAAAACATCCTATAAATCGGTAAAAGTCCGAAAGTTTCGAAAAATATTGAAACACTTCGAAGAAATCGGCAAAAGTCTAAGTTTATCGAAAAACTTCCAAAATATCGATAAAATTACAAAAGTTTCGAAAAATATTGAAAACCATCTAAAATTTCGGTAAAGGTCCAAAAATGTCGAAAAAGATCCAAAATATCGAAAAAAGTCAAAAAGAATTGAAAAATATTGAAAAACATTGTTAAAAGTCCAAAAATATTGAAAATATTGAGTTGGCATTACTGACGAAATCACTCTCATTTTTGCTCTCATCAACAACACAACATCAAGATTAAAAAAAAACAATAAATGAAATAGACGGAAAAGACAACAACAACACATAACTCATGGCGCAGCAAGCTATAGCGACTGAAATGCAAACGATCATTTTTATGCAAGCATTGAATTTTTTTTTCAACAACTTCATACTAAAAAAAAAAGGTTTATCTTATAAAAACCAAAAAAATAAGTATACAATCCTGTTTCTTATTACATGTGGAACGTTTTAAAATAAAAATTATTAAAATCGGTTCGGTATATTTTGCACCAAATCGTTACATAGGGTTTTCATATAAGCAATTCTATATAAATAGTATAGATATTGATAATTCGTTTTCCAATAACTCGTTTGAAAAATAACTTCTTTTTTTTCGAAAAAGTCACACTTTTTGAGATTTCCCAATATATTTCAGCTACTGTTTTTCTGTGTTAACTCTCTTTTTTTACATATAGAATTGACATACATTTTAGACTATCTCCGCTGAGTTTTTTTTATTCTAACTGTAAATTTTTTAAATATTGAGTAAATAGAGAACTGAAAGTGAAGAGAAAGAGGAGTATTAGTGTATTTTCAGCTCAGTCAGTTTTGGTTTTTCGATAGAGAGTGTTCGCGTGCTTTTCTTTAAAAACAAGTTTACAAATTTTATAAAGAACGCAAGTGTGCATTATTCTCCGCGTAAGTTTTTTTCTTATGTATTACTGAACATATTATTTTATCTTTATACATATAATTAAATCAATAAATAATTACAGGGGCTATCCACCAGTTTCAACTTTTTAAAAAGAAATTGCTATTTTCATTGTAATATGACTTTTTTAACAAAATTTTGTCATTCTTCGTTTCATCATTCTCCGTAGTTTTTTTACAATATTTTATCATTCTCCGTTTAGTAACCCTCTACTCGGCTTTTTTTGTTTGTAAGTTTTGCTTAAACTATTTATTTAAAAAATAAAAATTAAAATTTAGTCATAAAACACTTAAATAAACTTTTTAAAAATCCAAAATCAATTTTCAGGGTTACCACCTGGTTATTTTCGAAAATCTTATATAATTATTAATTTTTTTGGCTAAATTGAAATTTTTGGGTTCAGAAACGCTCAGATAAACTTTTCTAAAATTTTGTATAAGTTTGTGGGTTGCCACCCGGTGTTTTGTTTTTGTTAGATTCGCTTAAGCCATTTATTTAAAGAAATATATTAAAATTTAGTCTTAAAACACTTAAATAAAATGTTAAAAATCCAATATACGTTTTTGGAGTTGCCACCTGGTTATTTTTCAAAACAAACATAGTTAACAACACCAAAAGATTTTGCTCTATTTTTAAAAAGTTTAATCAGGTGTTATAAGGGGCCGTCCATAAAGGACGTCACGGCTCGAGGGGTAGGTGGGGGTCTAGCAAAATGTGACCATTCAGGGAAATGTGACGCCTGGAATGAAAATTCCTTTTGAGTAACTTTTCTGCCGAAAACTTTCCTATTCCATACGATTTATTTTGCCCTTCAATCCAAAAAGATCTGAAGTCGAGAATTTGTCAATCATTCCACAGATATTTCGGTTCAAAAATAATGCTCTAGAAACACAAAGTTTTGCACAAGCCGAATCAAAAGTCGAATAATGTATTGCCGAAAATTCGACCCATCAGAGTAGCAGCAAACTGTCAAAGAGAATGGATGGCCATCCTAACCAACGATCAAGTGGATTGGCTTGACGAGGACGATTTAGATTTGAATGGTTTGGCGTATGCACCGAAGGAAAAGGAGGACCACGGTGAATCAGAAACTATTTCGATAAATTCAGCAGATATATATTTTGAAAATCCGTGGCAAGAGATTTGAAAGAAAATTCTTCAGACTTGTATTTTATTATTGTTTTTAAAATGTTTTCATTAATAGATGTTTTTTTTTTAATTCTATTTGTTTTAACTGCTATTTATTTACCACATGCTATTGACGTTATTAACCGCAACAACTATTTGTGACATGGGGAGTGGTGGGTCAAAAATAATCTGAAAAACCGTGTCGTACTTTATGGACGGCCCCTAAGACAAAACTTTTACTTTTTTTCTTATAAATATATGATTTCAGTAAAATTAAAAAAAAACAAACAAATGGCAACCCTGAACATTTTTGTACAATTTTAAATAAATTATTGGTGCGTTTCTGAAACCAAAAATTTAAAATTAGGCAAAAAAAGTAAGATTTCAAATAAATTTTCGAAAAAAACCATATGGCAACACTAGATTTTTCAAAAGATTATTTAAGCACTTTAAGTCTAAAATGTTATTTACATTGCTTAAATATATTTTTTAAGCCAAAGGCAACCCTGAAAGTTTATTTTCATTTTTTAAAAATGTTCCAGAAGTTAAAGTCATCATATTCTATACCTTTAAGTAATACAAAATAGATGGCGACAAAAAAATTCATGTTTTGGTACATTTTCCGGAGATTTACCCATGTACATATTTGCATATATGTGTGTATGTATTGCAAATATCTCTGAGCATGTGTGAATAGCCTAATCTATGCAATTTATCAAAATTGTATTTTGCTGACAGTAGTAATAACAATAACAAAATTTTATATTATCCTTCCTCATCCTATCGGTATTTACATATATTGTGATATCTTGTGCTATCAATGGAAATTGAATTTGAATAATTTATTAGGTGTAATTTTAAATTATTGTTGCGTGCAGTTAAATAAATATTTTTATTCAAGTATTTTTATAGCAGATATAGTATTGGCCAGGAGGGTAATGGATTAACAATTAAACTTTGAACTGTTTTGGGCAGATAATTTTTAATGCATACTCTACGTGAAAACGAACCAACTTTCGGGCCGACCATCAACAATTGCGCTGAAACTTTTTGGCATGGTACTTTCATCCATTTGACTAGTCATTGACAGTAGTCAACTAGTCAACTTCTTCTTATACCCTACACCCAGGGTATATTCACTTTGTAATTCCGTTTGTAATGCAGAGGAGGAGGCGTGGCAGATATAGAAAAGTATATATATTCTTGATCAGCCTCACTTCCTGAGTCAGTATAGGCCATGTTCGTCTGTCTGGCTGGCTGGCTGCGTGTGCGTACATTTGTTGGGACAACTGAGAAAGATAATTCAATTAAATTTGGTACACTGCCTTCATCGTTAAAGCGAACTCGTGAGATTAAAAATGAGCGAAATCGATCAACGGACACGCCTACCGCCCATAAAAGAAATATATTCAAAATTCAGCTTTAGGAGTATTTTTCACGACAATGCAACCAAAATACACATAAATACTACGAATTGTAAGTCCAAGCTCTGAGAAAAACTGGACGAATTCGGACAAGAGAGCGTGGCACCTTCCATATAAGTAAAAGCTTCAAAACGCTGTACTGAGAGCGTTTTTTATATGATCAAACTAAAATTTACTCAGACATAGAACTGTAAATGCAAGCCTTGGGCAAAAAATGAGTGAAATTGAACAAGAGGCCGTGGCATCTCCTATATAAGCAAAAGTTTCAAAATGCTATACTGAAAGAGTTTTTTGAGATAATTCAACTAAATTTTCGTTCAAATGCTAAGGGCTATAAATGCACGCCCTGAGCTTAAACTAGACGAACTCGGACAAGAGGGCGTGGCACCTCTCAAATAAGAAAAATTTTGAAAATACTGCAGTGTAGCGTATTTAATGTTTGGCCAAGCCAAACGTTACACCCTTACTAGTTAATATTTCCCTAAGCCGGTTTCTGTTTTTTTGGGATTTTCGAGTTTTCGATCTTCAAAAAAAATACGGTTTTTTTTTACAATATGCAGAATATGAATAGATTGCAAAAACCGTAAGATTTCTTTAAATTGTATAGGAAAAGAAGAATTTTGGAAATTCTGGAAAAAGTTTCTCATGCATCTCAATGGTAGTCCTAAGTGTCCTCTGAAACATATTGAAATTTAATCAAAATTCTTTTATAAACCTTATGGCATTTGAAACCTGATTAATTTCCGCCCATGCTAAAAATTATTTCATTATTTGCCCACGTGAACCGTGGTAGTGAGCATTTCCTACAACCTCCTTTTTTAAAGCTCAAAAAACATTATTGGGACATGATCCACAATTCGAAGAATCCGTTTTCGAGCAAAATAAAAAAATTCCTTTCTAGTCAATTGGATTAAACTACCAAGCCAAAAAGATTCAGCGCGCTGTGTAATGGTTCTTCTAAAGGTTAGCAGCTTTAAGTCATTTCAAAACAAATTAAGGAATAGATTAAGCAGAAGATTCAGCAGTCATTAACAGAGCTTCATTGAGATCCAGGCGTGTTGTCACACATGGGCTTAAAAAATTTAATTTGAAATCCAACCACTGGTTAATAAGTTCCCGGTCTAAAAAAGAAAACACTATTCGATTTATATCAATATAGTCTTCTTCAAGAGCCATTCTTTAACATTTCGTTACGTTTCTTGTAGAACGATTTATCTTACTCGTAGCTCTCAAAATTGGAACAATTTTTAGCAATCACTTCTGTATTTGAGCCATATTTCTTTCCCTGGTGCTTTTTATTAAGGTCTCCAAAAATTAAGTAGTTCCTGCAGGCCAGATCTGGATCCATTTTAATCATCGCTTTCATCGACTTGTGACAAGGTGTCAACTATCTAACGCAATTTCACTTTAGGGTCTTCTTAAAATATTTTGTGGACCGATATTGGTCGAACAAAACGTTTAATTTTATCAGTGTTTGTATGACCCGCATTTAAATTCAGCTAACCAGCCAATAACATTGTTCGACAATTTCGAACTTTTTTTAAAACACATTAGAAAATCCAAAAAATTCTTAAAGTAGAGGTAAAAAAAAAATACCCGTTTCTCGTGGTTTTTCTCCAGCACGTCAAATTTTTTTTTAATCGATTTTTGAAGTTTTTTATCCACTGTACATGAAAAAACCAAAAATACCGTATTCTTGTGTTAAATCGATGAATTTAATTATATGATCCTTACATCAGAGGTGTATCATGAGTTCAGCAAACTTATGCAGGATATTGCGGGGTATTTTTTTGTACAAAATTTTAACCCTATTTAGCACCCACATGTGGGTCATTTTTGTCCTTTTCTTTAAAGAAATAAAAATGACACCGAAAACAGGGATATATTGAGCCAGTTTGTACTACAGAAATATTCGCTATAAAATTTCACTTCTAGTTTATGAAGACGTAAAGGTCGAAATTTGAGCCCGAAACCAAAAAAAAACTTTAAAATCAATTAGTACCTTTCACATTGCATATTAAGTACATCCCTGACGCGCTTACCTTAAGTTTTAAGAATTTTTCGTCTTTGATAACTCCAAGTGAAATTTTTTGTAGGATATTTTTGCAAAACTTTTTAACCCATTGTGGCTCAGTTTTAGAAAAAGGGGTCAAAAAGACCCATAAAAACAGGATATAATAGGTTAATGTGTTCAAGGAAAATAATCCTTGTGTGATTTCGTTATGATCTTGTGAGAACGAGTTTTGTCCAAAATGTAGTTTTAGAGTTGTACAGTGGGGTGAAATTTGGAAAATATTTATTGTTAGAACTGTACTGATTTTAACGATTTTTTTGCTTTCGGGATAAAATTTTGCTTTTTTAGTGTTCAGCAACTAGTAGTGAAATTGTATAGCAAATATTTCTGAAAAGGGCAAAAATGACCCAGATGTGGGGGTTGTACAGGGTTAAAATTTTCTACAAAAATATTCCCCGCAATATCTTGCATAAATTTGCTGAATACATGATACACCTCAGATATAAGTATCATGTAGTTAAATTCATCGATTTAACACAAGAATGCGGTATATTTGTTTTTTCATATACAGTGGATAAAACAGCTTCAAAAATCGATTTAAAAAAAATGTGACGTGCTGGGGAAAAACCCCGTCTACTTTAAGAATTTTTTGGATTTTCTCATGTGTTTTTTTGTGTCGAACAGTGTAATGGTCGATTTTCCAAGTACGGAGTCCAGATAACACTTACTAGGCTAAGGCTTTTTTCAATGTTGTTTTTCATCGAAAGCAATATTTTACAAACACATGAAATTTTTTTTTTTTTTTTCATTAACTTACAAGCTTGTTTGCGAACCAAAATTTAATGATGTCCAATTTCGGAAAACTTTAAAAGAAAAGCATCAATGTAGGTGATTAATTGCTGTAAAATGATATTAAAACTTTAATATTTTACATGCAAATTCTGTTAAATGCCTTTGTTGTTAGCAGCTGCACCGAAAAATATGCTTCAATAAATAAATTCTCAATTTCAGAGTATGGCTATAGATCTTCTTCACTCAACCACAAGAGGTTGCAATTATAGTCATCAAACAGTTTTCATAAATGTACATCAATAATATGATTATCATCATAATTATCACCTCTCATCTATAGGCAAAATAGCCAGTATCATCATCAACATCATCATGGACAAAGATGGCTTGTTCTACGCATTTCGGCCAATGAGCAAAACCAAATGAAACTTCAACCTTTCATATTGTAAATTGCAATGCAACAACAACTACAACAACCTTGTTGTTTATTGAATTTTCCACTTGACGCACTGCAATTTCATGCCACATGCAACAGCAACGGCAAAACAGCAGCTGAAACATCAACCCAATAATTCAATTTAATATTGAATTTTTGGCCACATCATATGCATATTGCGTAATTGAGATATGCACTTCTGTGTTGGTATTTACTAGGAAAATACTTATATCAACATTTCAAAGTTTTTCAAGTCTAAAAAATAAGCTTCAAGTGTAGTGCTTGTAGGCGTTGAGTGCCTTAAAGCTTCCGAGAATTTTGAGGCTTCAGAAATAACATTGCAATATTTTGGTGTGTGGCTATTTGCTATGCAACCATAACTAATCTACACTCAAACAATTTTTTTCTCAAAAATGCGTTTCCGCCTTCCTAGGTTGCGCCCATGCATGTGGGCAAAGCTAATCAACATCAATTTAATTTTGGAAGAGGTAGGGCGTTGGGCACAACCCCAATCGTCTGACCTTCCTTATTTTTATACCCTACACCCAGGGTATATTCACTTTGTCCTTCTGTTTGTAACGCAGAGAAGGGGGCGTGGCAGGTATAGAAAAGTATATATATTCTTGATCAGCGTCACCTCCTGAGTCGATATAGCCATGTCCGTCTGTCTGGCTGGCTGGCTGGCTGGCTGGCTGGCTGGCTGGCTGGCTGGGTGGCTGGCTGGGTGGCTGGCTGTGTGTTGAAATACACTTTTTGGGAAAACTGAGCAAGATAATTCAATGAAATTTGGTACACTGCCTCCGTCGTCAAAGTTAGCTCGGGGGATTGAAAATGAGCAAAATCGGTCAACGGACACGCCAACCGCCCATACAAAAATTATATTCAAAATGCAATTTTGATAAAAATTTGAGCGAATTCGGACAAGAGGGCGTGGCACCTCCCATATAAGCAAAAGCTTCAAAACGCTATACTGAAAGCGTTTTTTGAGATATTCGAACCAAATTTAACTCAGACACTAAGAATTATAAATGAAAGCTCTCAGCAAAAATTGGGTGAAATCAGACAAGGGGGCGTGGCACCTCCCATATAAGCAAAAGATTCAAAATGCTATACTGAAAGAGTTTTTTGAGATAATCCAACTAAATTTCACTCTGACACTAAAAACTATAAATGCAAGCTCTGAACAAAAACTGGGTGTACTCGGACAAGAGGGCGTGGCACCTCCCATATAAGCAAACTTTTCAAAATACTGCAGTGTAGGGTATTTATTTTTTGGCCAGGCCAAAATTTACACCCTTACTAGTTTACATTAACTTTGATAGATACCATGTACAGAAGTCATAATTTACTGCACGATTTATCGATATGGATACACTCAGGTGAGGGGAACTGTGAAAACAACCTCCATTGTTTGTTTTCCCCCAAACATTTCTCCGAACATTCTTAAAATCTTTCTTCGCTCCTTAGAAAGGCTCCCTTGCAAAAATTACGTTTAGTGTCCGACCGATTAATTGGCTTCGGCTTCGGCTACGGCTACCTTCGGTTAAAAAAACCCCTTCGGTTATATTTAAACAATATGATAGCCGTTTATAGTGAATTGGGACTTTTTAATTACGAATCTGAACTTTGTTTTTTTTCTATTATGTCAGAATCCTGAGGTATCCTTGCTCAAAAGTGAAAAAATCATTGTTTTGAGATGTACTTAAAGCTATGTAACAAAAACAGAAAATAGCAAAATTTAATTTTGTTAATGTATTCGGATAGGTAAGATCACCCTAAACGCTCTACTTTTTCAATTCGATTCTTACTTTTCGAGTTATAAGCCATTTAAATAAGGGTATCTCTCAATAGCCTCCTCTCCGGACCGAAAAATCAAAGAGTTCATATTTTATGTCTGTAACATATTTCTTTACAAAAATTTCGAGCACTTGCAGAACAAAGTCTGCTGATAAATGGCCGCTCTATTTTAGAGAGGTAGTGCCTTCTTAAGATATCGGATATAAAAGTTCGAGAAAATTTGGTCTTCCAATAGTAGGTATGAACTTATGTTCTAGTCAAACCGTGAGGAGTTGTACCTTCGAGATGGATCGGGTTCTAAAGGTCAAGAAAATACCTTTAAATAGGATATAAATTGTACGAAAACAACTTATGCAACTTTTCTTTATGAAATTTTCTGAGCTCAAAATAAGGGAAAAAATTTTGCTAAAAACTGATTTTCTCGATCTTTTGCACCCGAGATCTCACTTCTGAAGATCTATTTCAGCTAAGGCTTATCCGAACCGATTAATCGGCTTCGGCTTTGGCCAAAAAGTGACCTTCGGTCGGACACTAATTACGTTTTTATGATACTTATGTTGAAGTTCGAATTTTTGTAAATATGTATATAATATCGTTAGGAAAATCCCAGAACGGTCAAATATTTCAGAAATTGGACGTTAAATCAAAAAATAAAAAAAAATATTTCAATAGTGTTCGATACTTTTGGGTTTTTTTCGATTTATTGGATGTTTCCCATATATTTCGACTATTACCGATTTTTTCAAGGTTTTCCAATACTTTTGCACTTTTACCGATATTTGGGATGCTTTTCGACATTTTTGGACTTTTCGATGTTTTAAATTTTTTTTAATATTTTTCGACACTTTTCTACTTTTACCGACATTTTGGATGTTTTTCGATATACTTGGACTTTTTTCTTCGATGTGTTTCAATATTTTTCGATACTTTTGTACTTTCACCGATTTCTCAGATGTATTTATTTTAATATTTTTTGATACATCCCAGTGTGCCAGACGGTTCATATCTTCGCTTTTTTACCCGTTACGGATCCGTTACTGATCCGTTGGCATTAGAGATTCCCAAAAAAAAAACGAATCGTAACGGACCCGTAACGGATAAAAAAGCGAAGATTTGAACCGTCTGGCACACTGGGATTTGGACTTTTATCGATATTTAAAATTAGATAATTTTATGGAAACAAATAAGATAAATATATTGAAGCATATGCTTTTTAGTGCTTTCTGGCTTAAAAACGCTTTTTAATTATTAATTTTAGTGGAATAAATGATATAAAGTAATTTGTTGCTTTTGTTTTTCTACGACCAAACCCTAGTGAAAAAATCTCATGCAATAAAAGTTTCATGTAATAAAAATCTAGTGCCATAACCATTTTATTAGTTCGATGATACTTTAAAAAACTCCTCTAGAGTTGAAGTTTATAAAGGCTAAAGATTGCTGTGCGATATGTAAAACTTTTGTATGGTAAAAAACTGGCTGAAGTTTTTTTGAAAAAAAAAAAATATCATGCGATAAAAACCGATTATGCTGAAAATTTTAAACATTATGGAAGGAAGAAAAATGTTCGTACTATAAGTGCAAGCGGATAAAATTACGTGCAATTTAAACTTATTACTGTAATGAATTTAACAGTAAATATTCTGGGTAATAAAAAAATTTAATTTTCAAATACAATTAATAGTACAATCATTTGGGAGAAAAAAATGATGTTACCTGGAAAGTTTTGCGGGATTTCTGCAAATGAGTTATTTTATAGATTTCGATGTGCTCTTTCAGAATTTCAACTTTGCTACCTCGTATCGTGTTCGCTCGAGCCGCCATATTGGAAAAATGGCGTCCAAAATCAGTTTTTTACAAATATCTCTTTAACGGTTATATTAAGAGAAAAAGTTTTTAGGACAATGTTGTAGCTTATAAAATTTGCTATAAAAATGACCTTTAAATTGTTTTCGTACGACTTATAACTCAGGAGATATCTTTATTCAAAATTTTAGAAAAATTAGTAAATTGTGATTGCCACTTATGAGTAGGCACAGTGATGTGTCAAGCTTATAATAACGATAACTTATGAACGGTGAGTTGCACGTTTAAAATAAAAACACCTATTTATAGAGAATAACTTTCGCTACAAGTAACATATTATTTTTTTTTCATATCACCTATAGTTAAGGAGAAATTTTTCCCACAAACCTAAAATTTTTAAAAAAAACGTTTTTTCAAAATGGCTCCTAAACGGTTCGTCCTAGAAAAAAAATTGTCAATGCATTTTTTAGAACGTTCAATTTCCTATAATAGTTTCTTCGAACTGTTTTTTCGTCAGACTTACCCTTCATGAGATATCGCGACTTAAAAATCATTCAAAATTGAACATAGTACGGCGCATAGAACAATATTCAATTTTGAATGATTTTCAAGACGCTATATCTCATGAAAGGTAAGTCTGACGAAAAAACAGTTCGAAGAGACCCTTATAGGGAATTGAACGTTCTACAAAATGCATGGACAATTTTTTTTCTAGGACGAACCGTTTAGGAGCCATTTTGAAAAAACGTTTTTTTTAAAAATTTTAGGTTTGTGGGAAAAATTTCTCCTTAACTATAGGTGATATGAAAAAAAAATAATATGTTACTTGTAGCGAAAGTTATTTTCTATAAATAGGTGTTTTTATTTTAAACGTGCGACTCTTCGTTCATAAGTTATCGTAATTATAAGCTTGACACATCACTGTGCCTACTCATAAGTGGCATTCACAATTTACTAATTTTTCTAAAAGTTTGAATAAAGATATCTCCTGAGTTATAAGTCGTACGAAAACAATTCAAAGGTCATTTTTATAGAAAATTTTATAAGCTACAACATTGTCCTAAAAAATTTTTCTCTAAATATTACCGTTAAAGAGATATTTGTAAAAAACTGAATTTGGACGCCATTTTTCCAATATGGCGGCTCGAGCGAACACGATACGAGGTAGCAAAGTTGAAATTCTGAAAGAGCACATCGAAATCTATAAAATAACTCATTTGCAGAAATCCCGCAAAACTTTCCAGGTAAAACTACCAAATGACTGTACTATAATACACAATAATAAAATTAAAAACTTTTTCGCAGACAAAATAAAACTAAAATAAAAAATCACGTTGACATAAAATTTAAATATCATGGAAAACATGGAAAAACCATAACCTTTTCAACGTTGATTGCATTACCATTCAACACCATAACGCATACACATCCCCCTACTTATTGTTGAGAGCACAAAAGTGGCGATTGCAACAGTTGGTTGCGTGTCAATGCAACCAATGACGCCATTAACACAATCAAAACCGACATCAGACGCACTTGACTTTTATGCTGCTGCTGCCGCTGTTGTTGTCGCTGTTCCTGGTCATTTCGCCATTGCGTGTGAATAGAAACAGTTACAGCAACAACAACTACAACAAATAAATTCACAAAAAAAAGAAACAATTAACTTTTATTTCATTTGATGGCAAATGGATATGCGATTACTTTTATTATCGATACGAAAATATGGCGCCGCATATTTAACCACCACATACACACACGAGCACACAAACACATTCGAATCCATGTATACAAATCTAACATTAAGTTGACATTTAAATCCGTTACAATTTAATTTATTTGTGGCTTAATGATTTCATCGAATAACGACCGAAATCAAGTTACATAAAATTGCATAAAATGTAATTGCTGCATGCATTTTCATGGACATTTTAAAGCTTTTCGCTGACTACGACTGGTGATAATTGAATTTAATTGCCAGTGGTTTTGTTGCACAAGTAAAATTGAAATCCAATATTAATTATACCAAAAAATCATGCTTTTTTATAAAATAAAGTATTTGTTTAAAAATTCACGAACGATATTCAGCTAAATAGTTTTTGAGGCTACAAAATCGCATGGGATGATTCTGAAATCTAAAAAGCTCATGGAATAAAAATCACATGCGATATTTGTAAAAACTCTTTTGGAGCTATAGTTTTAAAAATAAATTATTTACTTCTAAATTCCCGAACACTGCTAAATAAGTACTTATGTACTAAATTTTTGAGATAAAAAAATGTCATGGGTGAAGTCTGAAACTTTAGAGTTTAGTAAGTAAAAATCGCATGAGATGAAAATGGTATAGAAATCAAATGAAAAAATTGCTTGTTATAAAAAATGTCACGCAAGAGCTCTTTAACTAGATCGATCATACGTGATGAATATACTGTATAAAAAAGTTTTCATTTGGATGTTAATAATCACCATGTAAGATTTGATCCATTTCAGGGAGCATTTTCAAAACCAAATAATGCTTCTAAAAATGGAAAACATTTTAAGCCGCTAAATTTTGATCTGCAATTTGTTTAGAAAGGAGTTAGGTAAATTTTGAGGTGCAGATGTGACGACGAGTCGTGACAAAAAGGAACTAATCTTGCCATCATTGTGTGAAGGATAAAATTCTAAAGATAAAGCAGAAAAAATCGCTCCAAAATGTCTTAAATCGGATAAGAAATGGCGTTTTCAATTTTGTAGTTCAAAAATTGTTGTAGAAGAAAAATCTCCATACAATATTCTGGCGTTATTTCCATTTTGTTTTCGAAATGAAGCCAAAAACTTTTCTGGCGTTATTTCCAAAAATTATGGCTTTATTTCCAAAACGTTTAGTTTTAAAATACATTTTTTTTTTTCTTATAAAAGAGAACTTTTCTGTTCTGGAAATGGTTTCTGGTTCGTAAAATGTTCTTTAAAATGAACCAAATCCAACCAAACATTAACCAGTCTAACGTCAGTAAATCCAACCATCATCGAGTATGTAACCCTCTACGACAATAGCTTTTACGAAACCATCTGGAATGCTTTAAGTTGACGGAGTGTATCGCCAAAATACATAAACTTTCTTGGACCGTTAAACTCAACTTCAGGAGGCTGTTACTATTTCATATTGATTTGAATGATATCTTGACGCATGCAATGGGTACGTTAAGAAATTCAAGTTCCTTCATATTTGCCACAGAAGTCATCGATCAGATATTCAAATTTTATTACTTGAGTAGTGTGGTTACACCAAATGGCAAGTTCAATTCTAAAGATACTCAACTTGAATGCAAATCTGTCCTATTACATGGCCCCGAGTCCTCACGCACCATCATTCCATTTATGGATCGACATTGACTGATATCTCCAAGGTAACCAAAGGTATAATCGAACCAAAATTTCACAGAGGGGCTCTCTAGAGCAGAATAACACGAAAATGCTGGGGAAATCTTAGAGCCTAAACAAAAATGGAAAGTAAAAGAAAATTATTTTTCAAGATTTTAAAACTGTGTATATAAAATAAAAAAAAAATATAAAAATATATAAAACTATATAAAAAAAAACAAAAATTCAACAAATTTTTTTATTATTCCTATCCAAATATCATGACATAATATTAAAAAAAAAAAAAAAATGGTACAATTTTGTTACGCAAACTTCACTGCCAGTATAAGTTTAGTACATGCAACCTTTTTTTGAGATAAAATGTAAGCTACGCAACATTAAAGTCACTGGTATATTAACATACATATTGCCATACTACAACATAGACAATTTCTAGCGCAAACTTAATTTACATGCATAAAAAAGGCCCAGAAAGCAGGAAATAAATTTATTTGCATTGTAACTTTATGAGCAAGAAGGAAACTTTTCAAGCAAAAACTTTTTACTGTGCGCTCTTTTGCATTTCTTATGAAGTATTTGCTATTGCTCTGTTTTTGTTTTGATGAGGAGCAACATTTGCTGTACAACAGCAACAACGAATTTGACTTGACTTGTTGTGTTGTTTTTGCTTCTATGTTGCGTTAGGAAGAATAAGAAAAAAAATTTATGACCAAATTCAAAAAAGAATTTTTACTTTCTGAAACATAAAAATTAAATTTTAATTATTTGAAACATTCTCAAAACAATGACAGTTATTTATGTGTAAGCGTAGTTT
Source organism: Calliopum simillimum (assembly GCA_951812925.1). Taxonomy (NCBI): domain Eukaryota; kingdom Metazoa; phylum Arthropoda; class Insecta; order Diptera; family Lauxaniidae; genus Calliopum; species Calliopum simillimum. The sequence continues at coordinate 31,566,827 of OX638371.1, forward strand.
GCTGTTTCCATAAACAACTCTAACTATATTTGAATTAGTTTAAGGACTCTTTAAGCTGACTAAGTTTATATGACACTTTATGGCCCTAGTTACTTCAGTTAACGTAGGCGGACATAAGGGTAGCCGCTGAAAACATCTTTCGGGGTACGACATACGTGAATACTGAAGTGTGTCGGTGGAGTCTTTTCATTCCATAACCAGTACCATAACCATAACCATAACCATAACCATAACCATAACCATAACCATAACCATAACCATAACCATAACCATAACCATAACCATAACCATAACCATAACCATAACCATAACCATAACCATAACCATAACCATAACCATAACCATAACCATAACCATAACCATAACCATAACCATAACCATAACCATAACCATAACCATAACCATAACCATAACCATAACCATAACCATAACCATAACCATAACCATAACCATAACCATAACCATAACCATAACCATAACCATAACCATAACCATAACCATAACCATAACCATAACCATAACCATAACCATAACCATAACCATAACCATAACCATAACCATAACCATAACCATAACCATAACCATAACCATAACCATAACCATAACCATAACCATAACCATAACCATAACCATAACCATAACCATAACCATAACCATAACCATAACCATAACCATAACCATAACCATAACCATAACCATAACCATAACCATAACCATAACCATAACCATAACCATAACCATAACCATAACCATAACCATAACCATAACCATAACCATAACCATAACCATAACCATAACCATAACCATAACCATAACCATAACCATAACCATAACCATAACCATAACCATAACCATAACCATAACCATAACCATAACCATAACCATAACCATAACCATAACCATAACCATAACCATAACCATAACCATAACCATAACCATAACCATAACCATAACCATAACCATAACCATAACCATAACCATAACCATAACCATAACCATAACCATAACCATAACCATAACCATAACCATAACCATAACCATAACCATAACCATAACCATAACCATAACCATAACCATAACCATAACCATAACCATAACCATAACCATAACCATAACCATAACCATAACCATAACCATAACCATAACCATAACCATAACCATAACCATAACCATAACCATAACCATAACCATAACCATAACCATAACCATAACCATAACCATAACCATAACCATAACCATAACCATAACCATAACCATAACCATAACCATAACCATAACCATAACCTTAAAAAAATAATGAATTTGTGTCTATGCCAGAAACTGAGACCTTGAAAAAGTTGGGTTCGAATTCAGGATCGGTTCAAGTTAATGGAAAAAAAAGGACAGTGAACCCATTTGAATTCGAGTTCATGTTCAGTTTCAGTCCCTAGTAGATATACAGTCATGTATGGTATCTCCCCGATTATTAAGAACAAAATTAAATAAGCAAAGTGCAGCAAAAATGAATGAAGTGAAAAACTTACTTCTTGAGACTTTATATTCGAGTTCTCGCTTGACTAGATTTTGCATGAATGTAATGTCTTAATCCAAAAAAAAAAAGTTATTCTTTACAGCCTTTATGAGTTTTGTGAACACAACGCATTTCATGTTGTTATTGTTATTATTGTCATTGTTGTTGTGCTCTGCTGGCAGCCATTATTTATCATGCTATCATGCATAACCTCAATTTGTTTTAAAGTGCCTTTTTAAGTTGAACTCTTCAAAATGATTTGACATGAAGTAACCTTTATGGCCGCTTGACTTTTGTCAGCGTTGCCATTAAAGGGTTCTTTTGTGCAGTTGTTGTTGCTGTCAACTTAAATTTAATACATTTTGACATTTTGGTGCAGAAGTTTTTTAAAGTTTTTATGGTGTATTTTAAAATTAAAGTGAATAACTTTTTTGCTGCGAATTTCAGTGTTAACTTTAATTCGAATTAAATTTAAAACCATTCCATGTTCAAATGATTATTGCGCAACCTTGAAAATAAAAATAAAATTTAAATTGAAATTTTTTCAATCATTTTATTGCTTTTAAGCTCTGTAAATTTAAACGACGCGAAATCCGCGTAGCAAATTAAAATCAACAAAAACGCGTCGAATTTCCAATCACGTTTTCAAGAGTTTCAATTGAATGCTTTTGTTTTTAATAGACGAGACAACGAATTTATTTGTCGACAATTTTAACGCTTTGTATTAATGCTTAGTACGGATTAGCAGCACGTCGAATTGTGGAAATGAATTTGAGCAAAAAAATGCAATGAAAACAAGAGCATTTATTACCGTAGCGAAAACTTCATGCCAAAGTCATACAAAACCACCATTTCAAAAAGAAAAAGATTGAACTATTTACTGCTTCAGATGATCAGTTTTCAAGACTGTCAACTGCTTGCAACCACAAGTGTGCATTCGCGATATGTCATATTCTTTAGCGTGTTGTCTCATACCAGCCCTCATTAACAGATGTGACCGACCGGTGGAAAAGGTACCTTATCTTCATAAAATAAAAAACTGTTTTTTGCATTTTCCAAAAACGCATACAATTTTGAATAAAATGACACATCGATCACTGGAAAATTTAAAAAATTTACTGAGTTATGGCATTTTGAAATCGTAAGATGAAAAACTCAAGTGATGAGCAAACAAAGCCTTCGTGGCGCTGAGGCATCATTAAGCTATGTATCTTATAATTTCTGTATAATAAATGAATTTAAAAAAAAAAAAACCAAGACCAAGATCATAGCAGTCTTGGTCTTGGTTTTGATATTGATTATTGGTTTTGGTCTTGATCTTGCTCATTAAGTCTTGGTCTCGGTCTTCGTCTTGATCTTGACAAAATTTTTAGAGATATTGAGTATTTAAAATTTCAAAACCATATTTTTCCAAAGCAGTTGGGTTTTAAAATGCCAAAATTCAAATTGAGAGATGATTTTATCTTCAAGACTGGCGTGAAACACCTTTTAACTATAAAATACCAAGACTTAAAAGGCACGATAATCGTCAAGACCAAGACCATAGCAGTCTTGCTCTTGGTCTTGCAAAAATATATATATATATGGTCTATATAAAATACCTAAAACTGAAAACCGATAATACTGACCCTATCTCTTATTTTTAGCTGTATTGCTAAATTTTTTAAGTGAATATAAGGTGCCTTTTCTAATGGACGGTCACAAATATAACAAAGTATGGACATAGAATGCCAAAGAGACCAACAAAGAAACTGGGAAAATAATTTCCATAATCTTCCCGGAACCTAATAGTCCGTGGGACCGCGGACAAAAAAAAATTCATAAACACACTGCTGAGACTTCGTGTATTTAATGTTCAGGTCGAGTCGGACAAAATTTTGAGAGTGGGGAAGAATGGTGGTGGGGCGTTTACCGTTCAAGCAATCATGTGAAAGTCATGGACTTATGAACACAACCGTGGTTTTCATTCGAATCAAAAGTTTTCAATATGTTAAAAGTATAAACTAGTAAGGGTGGTATCTTTGGCCTGGCCAAAAACTAAATACCCCACACTGCATTTCAAGTATATTATTAGGAGATTATAAGAACAAATTGCTTATATGGGAAGTGCCACGCCCTCTCCTCCGAGCTTACCTTGATTTTGCGTAGAGCTTGCATATACTGTTCTGAGTGTTTGAGTAATTCGGTTAGGTTTTCTTAAAAAAATCTTTCAGTATAGCATTTTGAAACTTTCGCTTATATGGGAGGTGCCACGCCCTCTAATCCTTCTCGTCTACTTTAATCTCAGAGTTTACAATTAATGTTCTCCGTGTTTGAGTGAAATTTGGTTGGATTATCTCAAAAAACACTTTCATTATATGATTTTGAAACTTTTGCTTATATGGGAGGTGCCACGCCCTCTTGTCCGAGTTTACCTAGATCTTGCGTATAGCTTGCATTTATAGATCCGAGTGTTTGAGTGTAATTTGGTTGGATTATCTCAAAAAACGCTTTCCGTATAACATGTTGAAGCTTTTGTTTATATGGGAGGTGCCACGCCCTCTAGTTCGAATTCGCCAACTTGGTGCTCAGACCTTAAACTTACTTTCTCTAGTATTTATGTGTATTTTGCTTCTGTTATTGCAAATAATGCTCTTATTATTGCATTTTGAATATATTTTTTGAATGGGCGGTAGGCGTGTCCGTTGACCGATTTCGCTCATTTTCAATCCCCCGAGCTAACTTTTATGAAGGAGGCTGTGCACTAAATGTCATTTAATTATCTTGCTTAGTTTTCTCAAAAAATGTATTTCCACACACACCCAGCCAGCCAGACAGATGGACATGACTATATCGACTCAGGGGGTGACGCTGATCAAGAATATATATACTTTTCCATATCTGCCACGCCTCCTTCTCTGCATTTCAAACGGAAGGACAAAGTGAATATACCCTGGGTGTAGGGTATAAAAATGCTGTCCGACAAAAATTTTGGGGCGTTTGACGAGTCGGACACGCCGAATATGCCAAAGTTACGAAACATAAAAATTTATTACCACAGAGCCAATTTTCGCAGAATTGGTCAATAAAAATATTCAAAATCAAGTGATAACATTGTCGGACAAAAATATTGGAGCATAATAATAGTCGGACAAAAAATGTCATTTTAATTAACAAAAAAGTGAGTCAACGAGCACTAAAATATTCTTCGTTGCCGGAAGAAGAAAAAAATGTTCGCCGACCCCCACTTCGTTTACCTCTCCAATATTTCTCTCCAACATACTATCCCCTTTTTTCTACCCCTTAAGGGGCTCCCATACAAAATGTTGATAAAAACATAAAAAAAAAATTCCTGATTGCAGGCAGAGGAACAAAATTTTCACAATCCCCCATTAACCAGTAACCATGAGTCGCTCCAAAAAAAATTTAATACGGTGTATAGAGAATCGAATTATCTTTTAAATTGTGTTTTATAATTTTTTGTACGACTCCTCGTTAAAGCGTATTACGTAGCATCTACATATATGTATACATAGTATATCAACTGTGCATAACTTTTTAAATTGAGTTATCTCCCAAACTATAAACCGCACGAAAACATTTTTTACATCTTTACATAGGGGATTTCCTATGTTACAAAATTGTGGACAAAAATTTTTCTGCGACTGATTTCAGCAACCTTTGAGCCTGAATAAATTTTTATGCGCACAATAGACTTTTTACACTTTATTTATCATGCATAAATAAAGATAATTCCGGTGAAAAAAACTCACTTGGAATTATTTCGCACAGCAGCTCATTCTTCGTCTAATTTTCCTGGGCTATTATATATTTTATTTTTTTTTTTTTTCAGTTTATAAAATATACAAAATGAAAATTTTTTTACACAAAGATGGAAGATAATGTCACTTAAATGACCTCCCTTACTAAAGACTTTTCTTTTTTCATTGGGCGGTACTATTCCCCATAGCGAAACCGCTAAGCTGATTTCCATAAAATACAGAATATATCGACAGAATCCTATGTTAAAATCCTTCCATTACTTTTGAGAGTTTAATTTCTTAAATTTACAGTTGCGTGGTCTCTGTAAAGTCAAATTAACTTTGTCCAATTTTGGCCACAAGGCTATTTCAATTCCAATAAATTATCTTTATAAATTTCTTATACTACTTCACAGGTATTACTCATTTCTGAAGTGACCTTCAATAGTTGCTTTTCAACGGAATTCTCCAGATAATCTTGATTTTATGAATACCGGAGAATGCTTTTTGCAGTAGAAAGGTCTTCAATAGGTTTTTGAGTGATCGTATAAGGGAATGAACCAATGTTTATCGAATCAACTGTAGTCGAAAATAGTTGACAAAGGAATGTAAACATTTTTTTGGTAGTTTTGAGCACCAGAATAGCAACGTTTCTATAAAAGGCAATGATTGAAAAATTCAACTCAAATATTTGAAAAATGTTTGGTCAGGCACCAAATTTTATATATGAAATTATAAGCTAACTGCAAAGAGGTTACCTGTTTCAGCTCTGCTGCGCTGGGGGTGCTCCACAAAAGGCGTTGTTCTGGCACCGGTAGCGTCTGGGTAAATGCACGCGGTGATCCCGTTGATGCTGCTGACTGTATCCTTCGGAAAGTGCACCGTGGTAAAGCTGCAGGTTAACTCCAAGGAAACCCTGTAGGTTTTATGTGGAAAAACTCGCACTTCTTGCCAAAGGCAAATTGCAGATGTCCTTAGATTATGTTTACTTTTATTTGTTCAGAAAAACACTATTATTTATACTTTTAAGTTAGTTTTAATTTTTATTCTTAATTTAGCTTTAGGTTACTTGTAAATAGCGTAATTTTAAGTTAAACTAAGTAAGGTTTTTGAAAAGCTCAAACCCATGCTGTTTCGGTGTAGTCAAAAAATCCAAGTGTCATCGAAAATTCAATTTTTCAAGGTCATACCCAGAATGTCTTTTTACACTGAGAATTGCACTGGAGATAGTGAGACGGCAATACTTTCGCGTATTTAGAAATTTGAAGGCTAAAATTGGCGAGTACGAATTCGCCGCAGTTTAATGGGTGGTGTTGCCGTTGTTTAGAGATTAACTTGGGAATTTCTTAAACTTTATGAGGATGCGTTTACATATACTTGGGGCCTATTTCATTCTTTCAAAAAATCTTGCGTGATTTGTTATGACTAGTATATAAATAGTTCAAAATATCGAAGGAGGTCATAGTAATTAAGAACTGTCCTCTGAATATACTGATGTACCTGCTGGTCAAATCGCTTAGTAATCGGCATTTTGATTTAGCAACATTGGGCCAGTACTATCCATTCATATAATATTTTGGATATATTTCAAAATATCAAATATTATCAGAATATTATCCTTAATGCACACACCAACAGAATGATGTACAATATACGTATACATATAAATCAATGTTAACATGATGTGTCATAATGTTGTAGTATATCATTTTTGTTTTTTTTTTTTCCTTCCTCTTTGTTATCTACAAGAATTCATATCTAACGATGAGTTGTTACCATATTGGTTTGTGGCAGAGATGGAAAACTTGGCCAGAATAAATTATACAATTAGTCAAAGCTTGTGGGTGAATGCCTTATGTTTATGTGTAAAAGTATGTGTACAAGTATAAAACTTTCTGGTCCTAATGTATTTATGTGTATGTGTGTTGGTTAGTTGTTTGCTGTTCAGTTGATATACAAAATATGTAACCAATTTATTTAACTTTGTGGCTGTTGTGACACCAAAAGGGTCTCCTTTTTGGTCGTCGTCATGTCAGAATTTTCCAATTTCAACCGACTGACAGTGAAAGACTGTGTGCAATCATTTGTCAATGCTCTTGTTTTGCCAAGAAAATGAAGTTACAGTATGAGCTCTGGTTGAGAGACAAATTATGGTTTCAATGTGTTGCTCTATAAAAGATATCAACCAATGGATTTTAGTGATTTTATTTTGTAGTATGTTGACGCTTTTGCGTTAAGCCACCCATTATAGATTAAAGTGAACTAAAGTTTGGAATATTTTGCTGAGATTTTATTTTAAAAGATGGTTTAAAACACACATGATGTTTTGTTATTTAAGTCCTTGAACTTGTATTTGTTAGATTACATTAGTGTGATAGGGAATGAAGGTCAATTGCACTTGCGTGTCCCACAAATGGACAAATGTTTGACATAGCATATGCGATTTTAAGCAGATTTCTTTTGTCACATGGGAACTCTATTGATCCTTTCAATATAAAAGCTTATGTCTAGCTATGGGAATTTTAAAAATAAGCTACTGATCAACTTGGTAAAAGTAATGTCATGATGTGAATGTGCCAAATAGCTATAAAACGAGTACAAATGTGTATCAACTCAGGAAGTGGTTATTGAACTGCTATCAGTTATATGTTTTATGTTTTATGTTTTATGTTTTATGTTTTATGTTTTATGTTTTATGTTTTATGTTTTATGTTTTATGTTTTATGTTTTATGTTTTATGTGTTATGTTTTATGTTTTATGTTTTATGTTTTATGTTTCATGTTTTATGTCTTATGTTTTATGTTTTATGTTTTATGTTTTATGTTTTATGTTTTATGTTTTATGTTTTATGTTTTATGTTTTATGTTTTATGTTTTACGTTTTATGTTTAATGTTTTATGTTTTATGTTTTATGTTTTATGTTTTATGTTTTATGTTTTATGTTTTATGTTTTATGTTTTATGTTTTATGTCTTATGTTTTATGTTTTATGTTTTATGTTTTATGTTTTATGTTTTATGTTTTATGTTTTATGTTTTATGTTTTATGTTTTATGTTTTATGTTTTATGTTTTATGTTTTATGTTTTATGTTTTATGTTTTATGTTTTATGTTTTATGTTTTATGTTTTATGCTTTATGTTTTATGTTTTATGTTTTATGTTTTATGTTTCATGTTTTATGTTTTATGTTTTATGTTTTATGTTTTATGTTTTATGTTTTATGTTTTATGTTTTATGTTTTATGTTTTATGTTTTATGTTTTATGTTTTATGTTTTATGTTTTATGTTTTATGTTTTATGTTTTATGCTTTATGTTTTATGTTTTATGTTTTATGTTTTATGTTTTATGTTTCATGTTTTATGTTTTATGTGTTATGTTTTATGTCTTGTGTGGTATAATTTTTTTTGTTTTATGTTTTATGATCTGCTTATTGTTTTATGTTTTATGTTGATGTTTGATGTTTTATGTTTTAGGTTTTTTGTTTTATGTTTCATATTTTATATTAAGGTTTTAGGTTTTATGTTTTATATTTTATAAATCATGTTTTATGTTTATTATGTTATGTCTTACTCTTTATGTCTTCTGTTTTATGTTAATGTTTCATATTTTTTGTTTAAATGTTTTATGGTAATGTTAATGTTAACAAGTATAAAAATCGCTTAAAAAGAGCGCTAAAATTATTCACGATAGCTTTTATAACTGAGTAAATTTTTTGTAGTTATCCGCTGTAAATAAAGCAAAAATGTATATGTTGCCATTTAAACAAAAAACCGGTCCGTCAAAGAAAAAATTTTAAAAACGAGCAAATACTTTATTTATAGCCAACATAAAAGTTTTCATTTAAGCCAATTGAAGCGCAACGTAAAAGTCAGCCAATGCAAAAAAAAATTAATTAGATGTCATTATTCAGTAACATACAATGGGGCGCTAGGATATGAAAGCAACGAATAAAAAAGAAGAAAACAAATAAAAATCAAGTGTAAGTGTCAAGCGAAAAAGCAACGAAAGCAAAACACAAAAGAAAATTGCAGCTGAAAAGGTTTTTTAAAAATTACAACATGATGACGCTTTCAATTATATCTCCTTTCAGCAATTTAACTTTTGGTATGTTACCTTGGGTGGGATGCCTTTTGTGGAAAATTCTAAGCAAAAAGATCCTTAAAAACTCACAAAATGGCCACATTAACTCTCTTATCTTGCTGTCATTATGAGTACATATTTACCTGACAGCACACAATTGTTTCATGTTGTTAATTAAAAGAACATTAATTTAAGTACCCCCTTTTGTGAAAAGGTAGTCGCCACACAATGGAAATTAAATTAATTTTCATTAACGTGACATCTTTTCTCAGAGATTTTTATATCCTTGATAATTGTTAATAGCAGCAAAGACTTAAATGTTGTGGTAGACCCAATTATATATCTTTGTGTTAGGGTGTATTGCATTATTTTGTACGATGTACATTATTCATTTATCCAGTCATACTTTTTTTGTAATATTTTTTGTTTAAATTAAAGAATATTTACTCATATCAGGGAATTGTTTTTCGAATTGAATTTTATCCTTTGTATAGAGTTACCTTTACTGAATTATAATTTATTTCAGGCAATTTTCCTTAACCCAGGAAATTTTAAATTTAACAATGAATTTTTTTATGCTTTTCTTACAAAATTAGGAAAAGAGGGAAATAAAATCGATTTGGAGAGTGCTCAAGCCTCTAGAAAATTAAGCAAATAATTGAAAATAAGGAAAATTAAAGAATTTGGAAAGTGTGTTACTATGTCCAAAGTGGGAATCGAACCGAGTACTTCCGAGTTGTAAGCGCAGTAAACTATCACAACGTCTTAATTCTTCAACAAATCATGGAATTTTTTCTTCAACCAATAAATTTTCCTTAAAAATTAAGTTTTTCTTTAAATCAGGTAATTTCACCCAAATTTAAGATAAATTTCTGAATTTTTCCAATCAAAGAACTTATCTTACGTAGGAGTTCACCTTTTTAATGTTCTTTTAACCTTCCATATTTAAAGGAACTTCGCCTTTAATCAAGAAAGCGTAAGAGTGTTGTTAATACAATTTAATATCAAAGCAAACTTTCCCAGAAAATTAAACGCTAAAAATAGAACTAGGCTGGTTCCTCCAAGGTACTTAGGTAATAGCCTCTATGAATCATCTATTACTAAGATATTGTAGACTCGACCATCTGCATCATAGGTGCTGGATAAGTACCATTCTGTTCTATGATTTTTGAGACTTAAATATCTTTATAAATTATAAGTCCTTTGAATTAAAGACTTATGGTAAATGTGCTAGAAACTATCAATTACTGAAATAACTATCGACTAGTGATGAGTAAACCAAGACCAATACCATAGTAGTCTTGATCTTGTAAATTGAGTCTTGGTCTTGGTTTTGATATTGAATTTTGGTCTTGGTCTTGATCTTGATCTCGGGCATTTAGTCTTGGTCTCAATCTTGGGTATTAAGTCTTGGTCTTAATCTTGCTCTTGATCTTAGTTTAAAATTATATCAGTATTTTGGTCTTGGTCTCGAAAAGTTACCCAGACCAAGACTTAAGATCAAGACTAATTTTGCTCATCACAATTCTCTACCATTTAGTCTGTCGAGCAACCTTGGGATATGTGAATCTTTAGCGAGTATTTTGCAGAGCAAAGCAGCTTCTTTAATTTCACTAACTCAATTCCAGACAGTTTCATAGCAATATGTCCTTTTCAAAGTCAATGGACTCCTTAATGCTTATAACATTGACTTGAAATGGATTGGGAGCAATATCTGTAATTAAGTATTTGGAAAATAACAAAATTCAATGAATATCCAATTTCCTTAGCACACACCCTTATGGACAATACATACATATACAAAAACATACATCTATACAAATGTCAGCTTGACATTGCTGCTGTTGCTGTTACAATAGTAAATTACGTGCGATGTCAAAAAACTCATTAAATCGTATCAATCACATCCTTTGATGCATTGCCAGTGATTTCTCTCGTCCTTTTTTTTCTACATTATTTTTCTTTCGCACACTGGTTTTTAGTTGTTGTGGTAAATTTTTGACACGTTGATACTTTTACTTCATATACTCGCACACACATGTATCTGTGTGAATGATTTCATTTCGGCTAGAGCTGTTATATACAGAGAGCAATAGAGCAACACACGAGCATCATCAACATCATTATCACTTGTGATGCGCTGTCATGTCGCACTTGTCTCTGTCTCCTGACATTAAATGTTTTGGAAGTAGTGTGACATTTTCTCTTGCACTAAAAAGGATAATGCCTTCAAAGTAAATGAATCAATGTGAGCATGATTTATTGCGATGAAGCTCTAGAAATGTGTCTGTGACTTGTGGCTTTTTGCTCAAAGACTTTAACAAATCCAATTAGACTTTGTAATAATTAAGCATTTTTCCTGGTTTTCATATGAAATTCTTAGCTGGAGTTGAACTAACTAGATTGTTTTTACAGAAGAAATTTAAAGGTGATATTCCAAAGCAGACTGCTCATATAGCGTAAAAAAATTAAAAATTTGAGATCCGACTTACTTCGGAATCGGCTTGATGTCCGAGTTCGCCTTGATTTCGCTCAGAGCTTTCACCAATTATCTCCAGTACGTATATGTGCGAAATAACACTTTCACTACAGCAATTTTAAAACTTTGAGTATATGAGAGTTGCCTCTTCTTGTTGTTTGTACAAAGCAATTTTCGGATCAGAATTTATAAATATTTCCTATTTTTGTATCTGGGTGAAATTAGGTTCGATTGTGAAATTTTTGATTACATACAAGGTACCACGCCCACTTGTCGGAATTCACCGAGTTTTTGCTTAGAGCTTGTGCTTATTATCGGAAAAACGCTTCTATATGAAAATAAGGAAACAATCAATCCTATCCATGAAACTATTTGACATGGGAGGATGACATTTAGTACATATATGAACAATACTTAAGTAAATAGTATCCAATAAAAAAATGGGCAGCGACACTCGAATTTCACCCGAAATTTGTCGTATCCCTGAAAAAATTTGACTCAGGTAAATGAAATTTGGTACATATCTAATTGGCACTGGGATAAAAATTTTCAATAAAATTGGGCGAGGCCACGCAACCTCATTCTAAAAACACAAGTATTTTTTTTTAACATTTGGCATTTTAAACAGCATGCAAATAAATAATGAAAAAAAATTTGCATTGTCTTAGGGGGCGATATTCGTTTTTGAAACATCCTGTTTTTCATATTTTGTACTGAGCATTTAAATTCGCTATTACTTCTTCAACTTCAACAATTTGAGGAAACTTTGTAGAGATGAATTTTATGATTTTTTGTGAAACTGAGACAATGAGTACAACTATTCGAAAAAAAATCTGAGATAAATGACTTCTATGAATGAAATGTAACCCATGTTGAGACATTTACAACTACAAACTATACTTGTTGACCTGACGTCAAATGACAGAGATATAAGAAAAAAACAAAACCGCATCGAATTTAGAGGCCGAAAATAAAAGGGTTTTTTTCCTTAAAATTCTTCTAATGTTAGCTTTTAAACTAGGGGCTGTCATTTTTTTGTGATACTATCTAATAGGTCTAATGTAGGTATATGGTTTTTACCAAGGACTCTACAAAAAAAAAGGGGTTTGAACCAGGGTGAGTTGCACCGCCCATACAAAAAAATTCTTAGCATTCAATAATTCTGCACTCATTTTAGTTATGAAACTTTAAATGTGAAAGAACATAGTACCTACTAAGGACAATGTAAAAAATGTTGGATTGAACCAGAAGCATTTCACCCCCAAACTAAAACAAATATCCCTGAATCCTCGCGCCACCGACAGAAAAGGGCAAAACAACGTTCGCCAGGCCATCTAGCAGGATATAAAAATATAGTAAACTTCAACGTGACTCAACGTCTTTTTTAGTCTATGTGAGGCGTAGAGCCCACTTGCACTAACTAGTTTACATTCAAAATTAACTTTGAATAACATTGTTTATTTTAAATCGGCTGTTGATCCGAAAATCACATTATTTTTTTTTCTTTCACGTCGCTTTCGAGATATCGGCCATTTTCAGTTTTTGGACCAAAAACAAAGATGGATCAAAAACCTATATATATGTTTAAACGAACTATATGACAATTTGAAGGTTATTGAATTTCCCATAATCAATATTGCCATCGCTTTTTGGTTAGTTTGTTAGATTCGACGAAATACATTGATTTCTAAAAAATATTTTATTTTATTTCGAAAAAAATATAAAAATGCCAAAATCAACTGCAAATTTATACAAATAAAAATATTTTTAAAAAATTACTTTGTTCTTTTACATCATAGTCCATACATTTATGAAGAAAATAAGACACTATTTCAGAAAATCGATTAAGAAATGAAATAGTTATATAAAATTGAATAAAAAATGGCCGAATTTTTTCTTATTTTTTCATAATTTATTTGTCATAAATTTGAGTATTATATTGAGTGTATTCCATAAAGATACGAAGCATGTGAGAGGTGGTAGAAAAGACCTAGACTAACAAAAAATTTCACCTGAGGGGGTCTAAAATGTAGCCCAGAGGAGTTATAGGGTTAAGACTGATATTGTTTTAGAAAAAAAACTTTACTGGCTACCCTAGCGTTTTAAAGAATTCTTTTTAAGGAACTTTTAGCTAAGTGTATGAGCATTTAAAGAGTGAACTTGGTTTGTAGAGTTCAACAGGATTTCGCAACGTTCTGGACCTTTGAAGTTCAAATTTTAAAATATCAAGTTAAAAGGTCTAGAACTTTAACTTTTGCAAATTTGTGGTATTGACCGACCTTTTAAAGCCTGGCAACCCTATGCCTTGACAGGAAAAAAATAAACAACCCTACTTTAACAAATTGTAGAAGCTCTAAACTTTCAAATGGTATATAATTTTTTCATTAAACAGATGAGTGCATTTTTTGAAAAAAATGCACTTTTCAATGTGAAATGAACCATAGCCTTGCCAGGATTTTTTTAGGCAACCCACTCACAATGTTTCTTAACGTATTTACTTTCATATAAAATAGTGTTCATCTATTAAACAGATGGGTGCAAATCTCTCCTTATTCGTATCTCCTACTACTACTCTTAAAAAGAGTAGACGATATTTTCCCTGCAGTAAAAATCCCTGCAGTAAAAATATGAGACAGTCCACAAAAAATACTAGTTCGCGGTTAGTACTAGCTCAAAACTAGTTAAAAGGGGATGCAGTGGAGGCCAGTTCGATCTCAGTTTGTAGTTTGTAAGCGCAGAAAAATTTGAATCGTGACGAAAACAAATTTAAATTTTTGTTATTTGCTTTTGAAATAATTTTTTCTGTCAAATTGTTTTGCGTCAAAACAAATTGTGTTTAACTTTTCAAGAAAAATCATAAAAAACAGTATAAATATGTATAAAATATGGAAATAGATAAACAAGAAAGTAATTTTACAAGAAATTTTATTTTTCAATGGTAATTACTAAAAACTCATTGTTTTCCTCAATAGTTCTCTGCTCTAAAGGTACTGTTGTTAAGGACCGGTTTTCTTAAATATTGGAAGCAATTTTTGATTTATGGGAATTTCAGTCCACAAACTTTTAAAAACTTTTTCAAATTAATTGTAAGTACAGTTCAAATCAAATAATATTCCAAAGTGTATGGCTTTTGTTATATAAATTTCTATCTCTACTTCCAGATGCAATTTATTCGACTTTGTCTCCCTCAGATCTCAAGAATCAAGTTTATGAAACGTTTTAGGCATCAAAAAAGAGGCACTTTAGAAAGGTATCTAAAGAGCATAAATACTTAATTGAAAAATATGTATAACATGTATTAAATAATATTTTACTTTATTAAATTTATGTTTAGAAAATAAAAATTGATATAAAAACAAAATTATTTGAAACTGTCAGAGTTTTTCACTATATACCACGTGTATTACTATAGGAGGGCTACACACAAAACAACTGGTTCAAGACTAGTTGTTAAGTGGCTACTTCCATACCACAACTAGCCCTGGACTGGTGTAGAAGTAATGCATAAGGGGCCAATTGAAATTTCGTAGGACATAAACACACAAAAAAGAACAGTTGCTTGTATGCAAAAGGGATTGAAGTCGGACTAGCACTGGTTGGTAGAGGACTAGTTAATGGACTACTCTTTAATTAGTCCATTTGCCGGCAGGGATTCTAACATAAAATTTTGAGTAGAAGAAACAATTGTGATTATCAACGTAACTAATGGCTTTATTTCACAAACAATGATGTTTCACAATAACAACGTAACAGTGATATTTTCATTAATCTTTTGATGTCAGCAAAGCATCGTTGCCTCTGTACGACGAAATGGTATCAATGATTGATACGAAAACACAGTATTGCTGAAACAGCAAAGACACTTTAAGCTACTGGGAAGTTATGACTTTTACCTTGTCAATTATAAAAATTCAATAATTTTTCACAGCAAGTTGAAAGAAAGAAAATGCAACAACAATAAGGACGAGAAATTTTAATTAGACATAGGTGTGCAACGATGCAATTTTCTTTTTTCTGTAAAATGCTCTCAAGCAGCATATCAGGTTGCCTTGACATAATTTACTTAATATTTGCATTTGTACTATAGATTTTGTTCCTGCTGCACGAGAAGTGTACTTTATACTATGCATACTCACACACACATTTGCACATTTGTCAATGTGTGTACTAACAGTGGTTGCATTTTAAATTTTCCACAATTGTATTCGCAATCATCATCAAAGACCGGAAACTCCAACTCTCACTGTCAACGTCACCGTGAACGGATGTCGAACAAAGGGTTTGCCTTTGCAATGTTATATTTGTTCAACTGAAAATTGATTTTGATTGAAATTGATTTTTAAGCCACAAAGGTATAAAGCTAACAATGCATGAGGGCTTATTGTAGGCAAATATTTAGAAAGCACTACTACACTCCAGCGAAAAAGTTTACAAAGTCTTTATTAATATGTGTCCACTAGAACTATTTAGCTCCTCTGATCAGTATTTATCAACTTTTATACAAAAAAAAATTACAAAAACTTTTATTGGTCTTGCGTTTGAATAAAAGTTCCAAGTTCTTATTTTAAGTGTAAATTTTTGTGTTTAACTTGTACGCATGTTATTTTTCTAAGTTTATTAAAAATATATTTTTGAGTGTATTTTTTTACATTGTAGGTATGCAGCAAATGCAACACGCGGTGCATTTTCCAAATATATTCTTCGTTTTTTTTTCGCTATCATCATTTCTTCCACCAGGTGTTTATGGACAATTTGTATGGTTTAGTTTTTCCACGTGTAATAAATAGAAATTGTTTGAAAATTTCATTCATGCAGAATTTTCCAATCAATATTGATTGGCAATACAATTTCACATGGGATTTTGATTGACAGAAGTGAATTTTCTTTTTTCTTTGTTTTTTAATTTTTTATCAATGTTTTCCTTTTGTAAATAATAAAAGTATCATGGGATAAAACAATATTTTCAATTAAAAAGAATTTCTTTTTCAATGAAATTTTTTGCTTGACTTGAATTATAAAAGCAATTCCCAAAAAAAAATTTTTTGGAAGTGAAAGTGATATTCGAACTTAATTGCACAGCTTAATATATTTTTTGATGCAACAATTTGTTGCTGGTCTTCTTACATATAGAAATGGAATTTTTAATTTTATATTTTTGTTATAACTTCAGCCTGAAAATTCTGTTCTTGAATTTTCAAAATTAATTTACACAACTTTCATCCTTACTACTGCGATGTCATGAATGAATACTTGATCATCACCTTTGGAAATAATTTTATCTAAGAATGATATTCGAGGAACAATATGCCTGTCTGAAAAAGAAGTCGGGGAAGACATTGTCGCGGTCTTTGGTTTGTAGCGTACGAAAATCACTCAGGCTCAAGGAGTGTTTACAGTACGGTTGATCACCGTAATAATAATGTATAATAATGTTACAGTGAAAGTCACCTATAACGACGGTCAAGGGACCGCGCAAAACCGGTCGCTTTAACCGGCGGTCGTTATAACCGACAAAATGCTATTAAGGTTTATGTAGAAACAAACCAAACAACTGAGAAATAAATGGTCGTTAAAAGCGGCTCGACGTTACAAGCGGAGTCGTTATAGGCGACTTTCACTGTATTTAGGATTAAGATTTTGAAACTTATCGTAAGTCTCCTAAGATGAGAAGATTCAATTAATAAATGAAGTATTAAAACAAAAAAAAATCGATGGGGAAAGGTCGAAAATAGATTTTGGACTTGACCAGGAGCCACCAATCATCACATCCAAAATCTATTCTCGACCTTTCCCCATCGATTGGTGCAATCAAATTTTTTCACCAAAATTGGTCCAAATCGGTCACTTAGAGGGAACGGAGACACCCTTTGTCCAAAATCTATTTTAGGCCTTTCTCCATCGATTGGTGCACTAAAAACTTTGCACCAAAATGGGCCCAAATCGGTCACTTAGAGGGGTCATGTCCAAAATCTTTTTTCGACCTTTCCCCATGGATTGGTGCAATAAAAATTTTTCACCAAAATGAGACCAATTAAGTTTTCAAAAACTTTCATTTGCAAAACTTTTTGAAAAAAAGTTTAAAAATTCCAAGGTCTGGTTAAAACATATAAGGTGGTCTCCATTGAAGACAGTTTCCGGAGCAAATTATCGAAATTAAGGAAAAAATCTAATATATGGAAGCAATTAAGTCATAGTTTCAGCACTACACACTTCCATCAAATAACATTCTGATTTGCAAAACAACATCAGCATCCGCTAAATACTCCTGAAACTTAATTTTGCTATCTTGAGCTTTAATTTCAATGTCAAGCTTTTCCCTAAATGCGATACCAACTACAAATTGCGTGAATTTAATTTATGATTTTTTGTATGGCGTCTGACATCTCATTTTTGTCCTCGTTTATAAGAGTGAGTGCCTACAATATTTTATGAGTGTTTCTTTTATTTTTAATGACACCTAATAAAGCACAAGTACTATATTTTATTATATTTGTTCATACAAGTCAGAGTTGTACAATGATATACATATTCAAAGGTAATTTAATTGTAGCTTTTTGCTTTTCCTACACTGGGGACTTATTAGTTTTGTGGAGAACATAATCTGCGAGAGAAGTTAAAGGACAAAATAAAAATATTATTCATCATGACAGTTTTCTGACAATCTTTTTATACCCTACACCCAGGGTATATTCACTTTGTCCTTCCGTTTGTAACGCAGAGAAGGAGGCGTGGCAGGTATAGAAAAGTATATATATTCTTGATCAGCGTCACCTCCTGAGTCGATATAGCCATGTCCGTCTGTCTGGCTGGCTGGCTGGGTGGCTGGCTGGCTGGCTGGCTGGGTGGCTGGCTGTGTGTTGAAATACACTTTTTGGGAAAACTGAGCAAGATAATTCAATGAAATTTGGTACACTGCCTCCGTCGTCAAAGTTAGCTCGGGGGATTGAAAATGAGCAAAATCGGTCAACGGACACGCCTACCGCCCATACAAAAATTATATTCAAAATGCAATTTTAGGAGTATTTTTCACGACAATGCAACCACAATACATATAAGTACTACGAATTGTAAGCGCAAGCTCTGATAAAAAACTGAGCGAATTCGGACAAGAGGGTGTGGCACCTCCCATATAAGCAAAAGCTTCAAAACGCTATACTGAAAGCGTTTTTTGAGATATTCGAACCAACTTTGACTCAGACACTAAAAATTATAAATTAAAGCTCTCAGCAAAAATTGATTGAAATCGTACAAGGGGGCGTGGCACCTCCCATATTAGCAAAAGCTTCAAAACGCTTTACTGAAAGCGTTTTTTGAGATATTCGAACCAAATTTGATTCAGACACTAAAAATTATAAATGAAAGCTCTCAGCAAAAATTGGGTGAAATCAGACAAGTGGGCGTGGCACCTCCCATATAAGCAAAAGCTTCAAAACGCTTTACTGAAAGCGTTTTTTGAGATATTCGAACCAAATTTGATTCAGACACTAAAAATTATAAATGAAAGCTCTCAGCAAAAATTGGGTGAAATCAGACAAGTGGGCGTGGCACCTCCCATATAAGCAAAAGATTCAAAATGCTATACTGAAAGAGTTTTTTGAGATAATCCAACAAAATTTCACTCTGACTCTAAAAACTATAAATGCAAGCTCTGAACAAAAACTGGGTGTACTCGGACAAGAGGGAGTAGCACCTCCCATATAAGCAAAATTTTCAAAATACTGCAGTGTAGGGTATTTATTTTTTGGCCAGGCCAAAATTAACACCCTTACTAGTTCCATTTTTTCTCCAGTTTCTTGTTAAAGTTTGATCACATTTTATCTAAATTTTTTACGATTTGCCATTTTTTCCGTTTTTATAAAACTTTTCGTAAAATTTTGAGGAATATTTCATGTTAAAAGTAATATTTTATTTTTTATGTCAAAATTTGATACAATGTGTAAATTTTTATTTCGTAACATTTTGTGTCCCCACTACTTAGATATATTGTTTTTAAAAGGTGATATATGACATGAATTATTGCTCGTCGAGTCGGGGTGTAAAGTCCATTTTTTTCCATGATTTGTTGTAGATAATTGCAAATATTTTCCGTTTGTATGGATTTCGGTCTGTCATTTTAATATTTTTTGGAAGCAAGATAATTCGACGAAATTTGATACACTGATTCCGTCGTCAAAGTTAATTCGACTTATTGAAAAAAACCAAAAATCGGTCAACGGGCACGCCTACCACCCAAACAAAAAATATATTCAAAATGCCACTTAAAAAGTATTTATAACAAAAATGCAACCAAAATACACATGACTACTAGGGAAGCTTAGCGCAAGCTTTGAGCAAAATGAAGGTAAGCTCGGACAGGTGCCACCTCCTATATAAGCAAAAGTTTTAAAATGTTATATTATTTTTTAATAATCCAACCAATTTTTACTCAGACATTTGAGATATTAAATATAAGCTCTGAGCAAAAACTAGGAAAACTCGGACAGTAGGGCGTAACACCTCCCATATAAGCAAAAGTTTTAAAAAGCTCCACGCCAAGTGCACCAGCTCAAAATTTTTTTTCACCAAAATTTTTTACACTTAAAAATACTTTAATATTCTTTTTAAAAAACCCCCTTAGATTTTTTTTAAAGTACTTTAAATTAAACCATAACTTATAAGCTTTAAAATGATGTATGATTCAAGATGGGATTCAGACGCTAAATGAGAGTTTTCGGCTTTTGAACGCCCGCGGAAGGCAAAAATATTTTTTTACTCAAGAGGAAAGCATCTTACGAAAAAAGTGTACTGGGCATAAAATGTTTAGAATTATCAAGGAAATAAGTGTGCAATTTTTTGGAAAGTTAAAAAAATTTTTTTTTTTTTTTTTGAGTAATTTTTGAAAAAAATTAAAAAAAAAATTATTCAAAAATTATTCAAAAAAAAAAGTTTACAAAAAAACTCCAAAAATCACTCGTATTGCTTAGATGATTCTAAGAATTTTTTGCGTAGTACACTTTTTTCGTAAGATGCTTTCCTCTTGAGTAAAAAAAGATTTTTGCCTTCCGCGGGCGTTCAAAAGCCAAAAACTCCCATTTAGCGTCTGAATTCCATCTTGAATCATACATCATTTTAAAGCTAATAAATTATGCTTTAATTTAAATTATTTTTAAAAAAAATTTAAGGGGATTTTTAAAAAAAAAAATTCAAAAGTATTTTCAAGTGTAAAAAATGTTGGTGAAAAAAATGTTTTTCACCAAGAAATATATTTTTATAAAAAGAACACTTCAAAATGAATGGGACCAGTAACTTGGATTTATCAATTTACAAACTTTAGTGCAACCTATAAATTTTTGAAAAAACACCCTTTTCATGAAAATGACTAAAAACGCCAAATTCAACACCCTGTATTTTAACAACAAATGGCACTAGAACCAAATCCTCCCGGATTGTTGTTCTTGCACACCGGATCTACCATATTGCCAAATTTGAGCGAAATCGGAGCTGGTACACTTGGCGTGGATTGCTTCAAATGTATATTGCTTTACACCTCTGCTACAAAGGCGCAAACACAGCCATATTAAAGTGATTTTATTCCTTTGTTTACTTACTTGTTTGTCGGTATGCGTGCATGGGGCCACTTAAATTAAACTTATTGCTTTTGTTGTAAAAATATTTGTGCGTTTTTTTGTTGACCATTCCCATACTCCGCACAGCTCGTCGCAGTATATCCGTATGTCCCCATATCTCATCAACTGAAAGAAAAAGTTGTCATCACTGTAATTTTTAATGAAATTTCCTTTCATTTTCAGACTTTGCTGCTGGTGGGAGACCATACCCCCACCACTCTTACCACACCACTGACACTTTTAACGAGTGTAAATTTTCATTTAAAGTGAGATAACGCTTAACATGGTGAAAAGAAATGAAAAAAGGAAATCAAATCAAAAAGTTGTTAGACGAAGCAAAAGTAAAACCGTAAAAAACGAAACGAAAAGTAAAAACTGTGAAGGATAACAATAAGCTGTTTTCATAACTAAGTGAATTTTAATTTTGCAATGTGTACTAAAGGAGGATTACTAGAATTGTATGTGTGTGCGTCTGAGTTTAAATGTCAATGTATCAATGTATGTTATTCCCAAGGGGAAAAGAAGATTTTTGAAGGTTTTCTGAAGTGCTTCTTTTTCACCAATAAGCGCTTCCGCTCCGCAAGAACTATTCTTTTTTTAACATTGCATATTTTAGGATGTAAGCGAACTGAATCTTACTGCAGCCTTAGTGAAAAAGGCCTTACGAAGGTTCTATTTGTAATGCGGGTGGAAATCAATTCAATGAAAAAAAAGGAATGAACTGACCTCACTAGGATTCGAACCTAGCACCATCCGTGTGACGGATAGAAACTATTATTTTTACTTTTACTTTAAAATTACAAACTCGTTAGACCTCTAGGATGAAGAACATTTTTATATTTAGCAAATGTCTGTAGCAGATTTTGATATTCGAATGCTTCCTACAGCCTTACAAAAAATCATTGTGTATTTAATTTCAACTCAATTCAACAAATTAAATAAATTAGAGAAAGAAAAATGGAAAAGTAAAATAAAAAATAAGTAAAACAAAAAAAATATAAAAAAATCACCTGCGCTGGGGGTTAAACCTGGGTCCATGGGAAATTTGTGCAACGTGTTCGTTAAACTTGTATACTAAACACATTTTAGTTTCTTTTTATATTTTGTTCTCTTTCTCTCTTTTTTAAAAAAATACTCAATTATTGAAACAAACATGCAATCTTAGAAAAGATCATTGTGTAAGTGCTCCTAAATTTCTATAGGAACAAGCGCTTTAAAATTGGTTGGTTAAGAAGCGCATGAAACTTTTTCCCTTGGGTTGTTTTAGGTTCTAATTGAATATCAACAAAAAATTTATTGCAGAATATGACAAATGAATGGGTTTTTTTGAAAGTGGAATAAGTCCACTTTTTCATAAACTGAGATATTGAAGGGTTTGCGTACGACTCAATTTAAAAATATTGGCAAGCGCTATTTAACTGGTGTTAAGTGTTTACCACTGTAAATTTACCAAATTTTGTTATGCTGTAAAAATTTTTACAGGTGTAATAGAAAATAGTCGAGTTTTTTTGGTCTGAATGGACTTATTCCACTTTCATTTATAATAAATTTAAAAATTTGTTATACTTTTGTATGACTTATTCCACTTTTACTCACAAAATATTTTGTAAATTAAAGCAAAGGAAAATTAAAACTTAGAAAAATTTTACTTTAAAAACTGTTGTTGTTTTTTTTTTTCTTTTATTTTTGCCCAAATAGGGCTCTGGGAAATAATTACAACAACAACAACAACAAAAAGTTCTTGTCGGACCTACTTTCGGAGATATAGCCATCGGAAGATCGAGATATATCTTTTATAAAAACTATTATAAGTTGGGAACCCCTAAAAGGATTTCAATAATGTTAGTGTCATACGAAAGATATATTAATTTGCTATAAAATCAACCCGAAAAAATTTTTAATGCGAAAGGTGGTTATGGAGATATTGGAAATTTCCAGAAATTTTGATAATTTTTTTTTTTTTAAAGCACTATTTTTCCAAAAACTGTATCATTAACGCATAGTTTTAGTAACATAATATGAAAGCTCAATTTATGTCTTTTCATTCAACATGTAATTTGTGCCTGATTTCTTGCATTAGCATACTTTTTTTTATAGGAAAACAAAAAAGTAAACTAAAGAAATTTTCATGAAATTTTGCAAAACATTACAAGAACAACAATAATACCAGCAACAACAACAACAAAAATAACAATAACAACAATAACGATGCTTTTGCATAGTTTTCGATCAATTCCGATTCCTGTAGACTTTTCGATGCTTTTCAATAACTTACTTTTTTGTTTTCCTATAAAAAAAAAATTTGTAATGCAAGAAACCAGGTACAAATTACATGTTGAATGAAAAGAAATAAATTGAGCTTTCATATTATGTTACTAAAACTATGCGTTAATGATACAGTTTTTGGAAAAATAGTGCTTTAAAAAAAAAAATTATCAAAATTTTCGTGAAATTTGCAATATCTCTAAAATCCCCACTCGCATTAAAAATTTTTTTAGGTTGATTTTATAGCAAATTAATATATCTTTCGTATGACACTAACATTATTGAAATCCTTTTAGGGGTTCTCAACTTATAATAGTTTTTATAAAAGATATATCTCGATCTTCCGATGGCTATATCTCCGAAAGTAGGTCCGACAAGAACTTTATGTTGTTGTTGTTGTTGTAATTATTTCCCAGAGCCCTTTTTGGGCAAAAATAAAAGAAAAAAAAACAACAACAGTTTTTAAAGTAAAATTTTTCTAAGTTTTAATTTTCCTTTGCTTTAGTTTACAAAATATTTTGTGAGTAAAAATGGAATAAGTCATACAAAAGTATAACAAATTTTTAAATTTATTATAAATGAAAGTGGAATAAGTCCATTCAGACCAAAAAAACTCGACTATTTTCTATTACACCTGTAAAAATTTTTACAGCATAACAAAATTTGTTAAATTTACAGTGGTAAACACTTAACACCAGTTAAATAGCGCTTGCCAATATTTTTAAATTGAATTAAAAGCAATATCTTCTGTGTAGCAGTAGATGAAAAAATGGACTTATTCCACTTTCAAAAAAATCATTTTTGTAAAAATGCTTTTCATGAAAAGTTCTTTTGAGCAATTTATGATGAAATCGTGGTCTAACGAGTCTGTAATTTTTAATATAAATAGAGGACATATATAGCTAGCTATAACTACCATAAACTCAATTTTTCTGGAATTGGACTTATTCCACTTTCAAATAAACCCATTCAAATATTAGTTTCATGTTTCTGAAGGGTTTATTTACTTAAAACTTCAATAGGAATTATTTCAATTTGAAATCAATTTAAACTTAATTTAAATAATTCCTTTAATATCGCTTTGTTATTTAAATTAAAATTTTCATTCAAATTTTATTTTAATAACATATTATCAGTTTTTTTTTTTTTTGAATTTTAATTTATTTCAATTTCAGTTTGATTCCAATGTCATTTTATTTTCATTTCAATTGCATTTCAATTTCTTTTCAAATTAAGACTCATTTCAATGTCATATCAATTAGCTTTTTTCCTTTCAAATTTAGTTTATTTCAATGCTATTTCAATTTCATTTTAATTGCAATTTCAACTTAGTTGCAATTCAATTTTATTTCAATTTCAAATCAATGTATACAAAATTTCCACGAATTCTCTATTAATTTCATCTAACTAGAATTTTTACTCTTTTTTTCAATCTAATTGAATTTGTTTCAATTCCATTTTATTTCGATATCAATTGTGATGCCTCACAAGAAAAAGAACTTTATTTATCTTCAGAACGTGATTAAGTGTATAATCGTTAAGGCGCGGCACTCATTCAATCATTGACTATAGTGACAACTGCATACCAAAATTTATCAAAAAAGCTTTTACTACTTGAGAGATAACTTGTTGAAATTCTTGATCGTTAAAAACTGGGCTTTGAACTTATCTGCTTACGCCTCCTTTTTAGCAGTGTATTATTTATATGTTCGGCGGTTCCAACTAGAGTTACCAACATTTTTTCGATAAAATATAGTATTTTTCCGAATAAGCCTTAAAAAAATATAGTACGCTACAAAAAAATATAGTATTTCATGGAAAAAGTAAAAAATAGACAAAGATATGTTTGGTACTTATTTATTTTTGTAAAACTATACTTTTTAGAACTTTCTGCATTTTTATTAATTTTTTGTCTAGCATAAAAGTGTCATACGTTTTGTCGCATTCAATACTTAAATTTATGCAGATCAAAAGCTAATTTTTTATTAATGAGATACTCGCTCTGTTTCTGTCTTCGCGCCATTTCAAATTCATTACTGAAATTAGATGATTTTTTTATAAATCGACCCAAGAAAGTGGAAAAAACTAAATAAAATTTTTCGATATCTCGCTTTGTTTCCAAGATATTAAGGCTTAAAAAATATGAGAACATTAAATAGATTTCAAGAAAATTTAGATTTGACTAGACTTGCACTGTAAAAGCTTTTTGTGTCGATATTACGAAAACAAAACGAGATAACGAAAAGTTTTATAAAAGATTTTCAACTTATTTTGGGTCATTTCGTGTGACATTTTGCGGATCTTTAGTAATCGAGTCATAATCTTTTTCCCATTCAGATTTATATTTTTGAAGCCTTTTTTGTGTTTTTCACTTTTTTGTAGGTGTAAGTGGTGGGCTAAGATTTGAGGCACATTCGTTTTCACTACTAAGTACTTTCCATAACTTATTTAATTAGACTTCAACTTCTTAACGGAAAGAGCAACCACTAAGTGAAAATAACACAGTCCTGCGTTTTTGAAAAAGTTAAAAAAGTATGAAATGAGAGTAGGTGATTTTTATAGATTTTTGCTCACTGAATCCAAATATGACCTCCGATTTGCTCTATCACGTCTGAGATCCGAGTTATCCTTTATTTAAAGTGCAAGAAACGCTATTTTCAAACATAGATATGGAGTACGTTCTGAAAGTAGTCTAGTTCACTTTTGGCGACGGTATTGAATAGCCCTGAGCTTCCTCTTTAAAGCGTAATAACTTTTTCAATTGAATCATTAGTTTCCTAGATATCATCGATTGAAGTAAAAGTATCGCTAATCTCTGTTAAGGACTATATTCAATTTGTATACCTTTACTTCAATGGATTTCTCGGAAACTAATGATCTAATTGGAAAAGCTAAAAAAAACGCTTTAAAAAGAAAGCTTAGAATTATTCAATGCCGCTATCAAATGTGAACTAGACTACTTTAAGGATGTACGCCATATGTTTGAAAATAGCGTTTTCTGCCCTTTAAATCAAGGATCACTCGGATCTAAGACGTGATAAAGCAAATCGGAGGTCATATTCGGATTCAGCGAGCAAAAATCTATAAACATTACTTACTCTGATCTCATACTTTTTGTCATCGCAGGGCTGTGTAATTAACTAAACTCCAAAATAAAAAAGAAGCAAAGAGAGTTGCAAAAGCAAACATTTGCTTAACGTTGTCAATTTTGAAAAGTGAGAAATTTTTTTAATATAACTTTCGGTGTTTCAAAACTAAAGATGTGTTCTTGTGAACACTTTATCTGTGCTTGTAGAAGCACATTCTGATAAACGTATGGAAAAGCAAAAACTACTGTGCTTTGCTTGACACAGAAAAATATAGTACAGTCAGCATGAATATAGTATAAATATAGCATTTTTGCGTACTATATATTTCTTCAACAGTATATAGTACGCCAACCCGAAATATAGTACAATACTATATATTATAGTACGGTTGGCAACCCTAGTTCCAACCAAATTTTAAGAAAATATTTAGCATGGCTTGCGAGCAATTATATGTTGAAATGGTTAATCATTTAAAAGTGGGCGCGACTCTCACTTAATTTCGCCTACCTTTCGCTCAGTTCATGGTATATACCTTCGGTATTTAGCTACCAAATTTCATGGATATAGTTTATATACTTTAAGAGACGTAACATTAAAAATTGCCTAAAATTTATGGTGGAAGATAATATTCCTTTTTAGGAAAGGATAAGGGTTGAGTAAAACCACTTTTACTGGTACTTGCAATTTGCCTATCGACCATAAATCGATTGCAAAATATTCAGAGCATGATTCTCATCTTTAACTGATAAATTATAGAACAAACTTATCTCTTATTTTTCGCTCTCCTGCAAACTTTTGTTAGCGCGGATAAGGTCCCTTAATTTCAGTTTCAATTCAAATTCATTTCTGAACTCTTTTTTTTCAATTTTATTTCATTCGATTTCATTACAATTTCAATTTCAATCCGATTTCTCTTCAAATTTATTTCAACTTCAATTTGTTTTCTTTTCAATTTTATTTCAATTTCAGTTCCATTTTGAATTTCATTTCAATATCATTTCAATTTTGTTTCAATATCATTTTATCGTCATTTCAATTTAAATTGATCTTCGTTTCAATTCAGTTTCAAATCAAGTTTGTTTCGGTATCAATTGCATATTGGGCTCGATTTTAGTGTAACTGCATTTCGAATTCAGTTTCATTTCAATGTCATTTCATTTAGTTACCTTTTAATTTTTTTTTTCCATTCATTTCCATTTTTATATTCAATTTCAATTTGTTTTCTTTCAATTTTATTTCATTTCATTTTAATTTTTATACCCTACACCCAGGGTATATTCACTTTGTCCTTCCGTTTGTAACGCAGAGAAGGAGGCGTAGCAGATATAGAAAAGTATATATATTCTTGATCAGCGTCCCCTAATGAGTCGATATAGCCATTTCCGTCTGTCTAGCTGGCTGGCTGGCTGTATGTGGAAATACACTTTTTGGGAAAACTGAGCAAGATAATTCAATGAAATTTGGTACACTACCTTCGTTGTCAAAGTTAGCTTGTAGGATTGAAAATGAGCAAAATCGGTCAACGGACACGCCTACCGCCCATATAAACAATATATTCAAAATGCAATTTTAGGAGTATTTTTCACGACAGTGCAACAAAAATACACATAAGTACTACGAATTATAAGCGCTAGCTCTGATAAAAAACTGGGCAAATTAGGGTAAGAAGGCGTGGTACCTCCCATATAAGCAAAAGCTTCAAAACGCTACACTGAAAGCGTTTTTTGAGATAGTTGAACCACATTCGACTCAGACGCTAAGAATCATAAATGAAAGCTTTCAACAAAAATTGGGTGAAACCGCACAAGGGAGTGTGGCACCTCCCATATAAGCAAAAGTTTCAAAATGCTATACTGAAAGACTTTTTTTTTTTCATCATGGAATTTACGTAAATATTGTTTTTGCATTCACTCCACATAGCTATATTGCTTCGTTTATTTCGCTTATTTTTGTAATTACGGAACATAATTTTGCATTTTTACCAAATATTTTTTGAAAAAAAAAAAATAGAGATTTGTTAAAATTCGGGAGCTGATTAGGAACTGAAACTCTAGTGCATTCCATGATACTCAAATTGAATTTTAACTGAATTCAACCCACTACTGCATCTCAAAAAGTGATATATATAAGCCAGAAACAATGCGCTCAATTGTATTCACTAAAATTATAATTGAATGGACTTATTCCAAGAATTACAGAATGCAAAAAAGTTTAATTTTCAATTCACGAAACTTTTTGCTGGTTCATAATTTAAACATAAAGTTTGAGCATTTTTTACAATTTAAATGAAAAAAGAAAACGTTCAACTTTTGCGAAATTTTTTCAATTAGTAATTCAATAGAAAAGGAAATCCAATTTGCATCGTCAACATTGCTCTCATTTATTTATTATGTTACTTTGACCAGAAATGACTTTGATTATTTTCCTCAAAATAATTTTTCTTTCTACAAGGAAGTCACTTGGCGGAAGCAATAAAAGCTGCCATTAAAAATATCACGGGCGAAACTAATTATTTTTTTGCTTTCAATTTAACAATTGAACGGAAAACTTTTCGAAGTTGCAAGCTTTGCAGACATTTTTATTAACTTTGAAACCAATCTTTGAAATCGAAATTTTACGCGAATTCATTGAATGAATCAATGAAAATGCTGCTTGATATTTACTTTTTTTTTTCTTCTTTTAAGAAACTATACCCTAAATTCTTAAGCGGCAGCCGACATATTTAACTGTTGCTTTAACTTGTGGCTCTGAGGCCGAGCTCAAGCCGGTAATTAGTCAGAAAATTTAAATGTTCGAAATATTGATGTTATTAAATATCAAATTAACATATTTCAAGTTCCAGAACACCAAGAAATAATAACATTTTCGTATTATCGTATCTTGAACTTTATAAATACAGAAAATGTAAACTTCTTCCAAAAAGCTCTTAAAAATGTTAAAGTTTAAGTACCTAAGTAGTTATGAGCAAAATTAACCTTGGGCTTGGGTTTTGTTCTTGGTTTTGGTAATCTTGCAAGACCAAGACGCTGATATTTTTGCATGACCAAGACCAAGACTGCTATGGTCTTGGTCTTGGTATCTTTAAAAAAATTTCATCATATCACTAGAAACTCATGGTGAAAGTTATTTGGTATTTTGCAGAAGATTAACATACTCAGATAATTAGTTTTTATTAAAATAAATTTTTTCGGAAAATTATGTAAACTGGGGTTTTGCACAGGTAAAAAATTGTTATGTTTCCGATTTTAGTAACATTTGATTATGTTTTACCAATATACGTGTGTCCTCGATCCAGATACAAAATATTTTTACAGTATGAAGTCTGTTTAACGAGCTAGATAACTTTGCTTCGAATCAAATTCTTAAAGCCCTCTAGCTCGTTTACTAGGCTTTATACTCTAAAATTATTTTGTATCTGGCAAAACATAACCAAATATTGCTAAAATCGGAAACATCACAAGTTTTTAACTAGTGCTTTACATGGAAAACCCCAAGTTATAAAATTTGCCGAAAAAGTTGCGAAGACCCATTTTGATATCGATTGGTATAGGTTTTATGTACCTTGGAATAATTGGAAACATCAGATGCTTTTATAGCCAGTCTCTAAGTTGACTGATCTATATTTTGATTTTTTATATCAACTTGAACAATAGATTTTCTCTCCTGGAAAATGATACGATACCATGAGGCTTAGGAACTAGCAGTGGCGGATTAACCCTAAGGCACCAGTAGGCACCTGCCTAGGGCGGCAGATTTTGGGGGGCGGCAAATTTACGGAGTGATAAAAAAAAAGATATAAGATATTTAAGAAAAGTTAACTCAATGCCCAGGGCGGCAAAATAAGTGATTGAAATAGATATTGTTCTATAAGACCAAAGGACTATAAGCTAAAGAATTCTTATCAAATGCAAAATGGACTGTAGGGGGCGGCAAAATGAGTTATTGAAATAGATATTGTTCTATAAGACCAAAAGACTATAAGCTAAAGAATTCTTATCAAATGCAAAATGGACTGTAGGGGGCGGCAAAATGAGTTATTGAAATAGATATTGTTCTATAAGACCAAAAGACTATAAGCTAAAGAATTCTTATCAAATGAAAATGGACTGTAGGGGGCGGAAAAATGAGTTATTGAAATAGATATTGTTCTATAAAACTAAAGGACCATAAGCTCAAGAACTCTTATCAAATGCAAAATGGACTGTAGGGGGCGGCAAAATGAGTTATTGAAATAGATATTGTTCTATAAGACCAAAGGACTATAAGCTTAAGAACTCTTATCAAATGCAAAATGGACTGTGGGGGGCGGCAAAATGAGTTATTGAAATCGATATTGTTCTATAAAACCATAGGACCATAAGCTCAAGAACTCTTATCAAATGCAAAATGGACTGTAGGGGGCGGCAAAATGAGTTATTGAAATAGATATTGTTCTATAAAACCAAAGGACTATAAGCTCAAGAACTCTTATCAAATGCAAAATGGACTGTAGGGGGCGGCAAAATGAGTTATTGAAATAGATATTGTTCTATAAAACCATAGGACCATAAGCTCAAGAACACTTACCAAATGCAAAATGGACTGTAGGGGGCGGCAAAATGAGTGATTGAAATAGATATTGTTCTATAAGACCAAAGGACTATAAGCTAAAGAATTCTTATCAAATGCAAAATGGACTGTAGGGGGAAGCAAATTAAGTGATTGAAATATATATTTTTCTATAAAACCAAAGGACTATAATCTCAAGAACTCTTATTTAATGCGAAATGAACTATAGGGGGTGGTAAAATGGACTGTAGGAGGCGGCAAAATGAGTTATTGAAATAGAAATTGTTCTATAAAACCAAAGGACTATAAGCTCAAGAACTCTTATCAAATGCAAAATGGACTGTAAAAAATAAATTAGATACATTCGAAACGCCGCGGCAAAATGTCAAAACAATCCTGGGGAAAGTGGTTGAACTGTGCGATGGGCTAATCAGTATAATTCAAGCTACTCGTGACGAATTTAATCTTTACGAAAAAAAAGATCTAGAGATATCTGTCATTAAGGAATACATAACGGTTTCTGCAAGAAAAAGAACGTGTGCGTTGCAGTTTGGTGAAACAAGAGATGAGGAAACTAGTGGCAGAGATAATTTCTACACGGAGAAAACAACATTGTCAAAAGTGGTTGAAACGTGGTCATTTTAACAACGTTGCGACCCAAATTTTGAGCATGACTTATTCATAGCAGTTTTAACAACGTGCGTTGCTAAATGAGTTTCATCTACGTTCGTGAGTGATTTAACAACTAAATCAAATGCTAAACAAAATGCAAAAAAAAATATTTTTTATAATATTTTTAATTCTAATTTTTTCCTGTCAACAACAATGAAACTGAGATTATTTTCTTTTTTAATTTTCATTTGCTTTAAATAAATATTTTTTGTTTGGTATTGGGGAGATTTGAACCTGGAACCTGTCGTGTGATAGATGCGAATGTTAACGAACTCAGCTACTGCCATCATTATTGTGAGGTTGACTAAAAGTCTGTTTGTTTTGAAATTAGCTTCTACCACGTTCGTGAGTGTTTTGACCACGTTTCATTGCTGATTTGGATTTAACAACGCTTGGCAACCAGTGTTGCTAAGTAAATTTCAACTACGTTCGTGAGTGATTTAGCAACGCATCATACAAATATGATCTTGGAACGTTGTTAAATCGAAATCAGCAACAAAACGTAGTTAAAACACTCACGAACGTGGTAGAAACTCATTTAGCAACGCAAGTTATGCTTTTTTTCTTCGCTCTGTGTATATTTAATGTAATTTTGTATCAGTTGATTTGTGTTTTAAAAATAAGATCTGTGTCATATGTGAAAGCTCTGGAAAAATTTGGCAACCTTGGGAAACAATGAAATACGCGAAAAAGCTGAAATATTACGAAAAAGTATTATTGTGCTGAAAAAGCTTTAATACAAAATTTGCATCAGGATTTGCTTTAAGTCCTTAGGAGAAATTATCTCACCACATTGTTCCCAAATGTTGACATTGCGTGTACAATGTACGTATGTACACCAATTTCCAATTCCACTGCTGAAAGGTCTTTCTCTGCTCTAAAGCGAATCAAAACTTACTTAAGATCAACAATGGGGGAAACTACTGAGATTGAGTGCACTTGCTATTTCAACAATATAGTACAGTCAAATTGTACGATGACCTAGAAAAAATTGCGCACTGGAATTTTTTTTGCTTAATGTTTTTAGGACCACTATAGAAGCTTAACGTCAAAAAGGTGACCTCCCCACCCTTGCGCATTAGCCGCCATCTTGAAATATGTTTGATTCAATTTATCTCGTTTCCTGTTAGTCGGATAGAAAAAATTTTGAACAAAAATTAAGGGCAATAAAATTCTACGTTTTTTTTTTTGATTTCGGACGCGATATCCATTAGTTGATATTTTGAGCGGTAGTGGCCGCCAAAGTTACAAAAAATCAGTTTTTTTTCCATTTGCACCCACTGGGTGTTGATTTTTCAAAAAGTTGTGCAAACATAATTTGTAGCGTTTGCAAAACAAGCAAAATATTGTTCAAATGAAGTGATTATCTCAAAATCAAAAAAAAAATCAACACCCAGTGGGTGCAAATGGAAAAAAAATGATTTTTTGTAACTTTGGCGGCCTCTACCGCTCAAAATATCAACTTATGCATATCGCATCCCGAATCAAAAAACGTAGAATTTTATTGCCCCTAATTTTTGTTAAAAATTTTTTCTATCCGACTAACAGGAAACGAGATAAATTGAATCAAACATATTTCAAGATGGCGGCTAATACGCAAGGGTGGGGAGGTCACCTTTTTGACGTTAAGCTTCTATAGTGGTCCTAAAAACATTAAGCAAAAAAAATTCCAGTGCGCAATTTTTTCTAGGTCTTCATACATTTTATGACAACTTTGCTGTACTAATATTGTAGAAAAAGATATTTTACTTGAATTAGATTGTGAGGATATTATTCACCAATTTGCACTTAACAAAATTAGATGAAAAATTTGTTAATGTATGAATAAACGATGTATTTAAACATACAAATCATTAAAGCGTTGATGTAACATATGTATTTGTTTTTATTACAAGCTTCTTTTACTATAAAAAAAAAAATCTGAAGGGAGGGGGGGGGCGGCGAAAAAATAAGTGCCTAGGGCGGCAAATTACTTAGATCCGCCACTGGGAACTAGTCACTCACGCATGTTTTTACCGAAGCAAATAAATGCTGGAAAGCCTTAAGGACACTCAGAAAATCCAGAGTCAATCTGATCTTCGAATCACACCCACGTGTATCCAGTATACAAGGTCTTCAGTAAGCATGCTGAAAATCAGGATACCCCCTTCATTTTCTTCAGTCACTGCCATTTTTTAGCTAGAACTGGAATTAGGTGTAAGGTGGTGTTATTATATTCGATTATGCATCATCGCCAATTTTCTACTCATTTTCCATACATGATATGATATTCAACTTACTCGATGTTTTTCAATACTGCTTTCGAAATGAAGCTTTTTCAAACAAAATTTAATATATTCATTTGATATCACGGCGGTGGAATGGCGCGTTTGATCCAAACATGCGTGCTCCGGTGAAATTTTTGTGGATAATTTTTTTTTTGGATTTTCTGAACACTTTGGTTAGATATTTTGAGTGAAATTAGTCTTGGTCTTGCTAGTTTTTCGAGGACAAAACCAATTTCAAGACCAAGATCAAGACTACTATGGCATTGGTTTTGGTCTTAATCACGACGATCATCGAGTAATTTTTAGTTACTAGGCGTGTCATGCCCCTTTCAAGCATAAAATCATCTCTCAATTCGAAATTTGGCATCTTAAAAACCCAACTGATTTGTAAAAATAAGGCTTAGAAATTTTGAATACTCAACAATCTTTAGAAATTTTTTCAAGACCAAAATCGAGACCAAGACTTAATGCTCAAGATCCACAAAAAACCAAGACTCAATATCAAAATCAAGATCATGACTCAATGTCCAAGATAAAGACCAAGGCTGCTATGGTCTTGGTCATGGTCTTATTTTTTTTTTATTATTTAAAAGGCTCTGGATTGTACTGCGACCTGAGAGATCTTTTGTACAGCAAAACTGGTGTTGGTCTTAGTCTTGGTTTGCTCAGTATTAATCATTATTAATAAGAAATGATTTTGGCATATCGGCACTACTTCCCCGGTGTTCAATTTCCGAACAATCCCGCCATTAGACTATTCCAAATAGTACATTTTCGGGGACTCATCTGTAGTTCTTCATACAGTTCTGGTTAGGGGTTATGCTATATGTAATCATTTTGCTTATTGTCCAAGCCACGAAGGCAGTTTTGTTCTTCATCGCTGGGCAAAATTTTAAGGTTAAGATTTTTTTTCATAGGACTCTGATTTTGAAAGTTAAATGTTCCACTTCTTTTTTATATTTTAAAGAAAAGTTTTTAATTTTCTTTCCAAACTCAATCAGATTTGGTTATAAACTTCAGCTTAAGTAAATTAAACCTTTTAAATAAAGAGTCAGAAAATCAAATTATTTTGCAACTTTACCATTTTCTTCAATATTTTTTTTTTTTTTTGCAATTATTTTGTCGATTCAGCATTTTGGCGCCCATTAAATCAAAACCATTGCCGACGGTGCAATGTGCGGTGAACATGAATTTATTACCAAAACAATAAAATAAATTAAATGTCCTTAGAGTTCTGCGAAATTGGGTGGGTGAGCAATTCTCAAGAGGAAAACGCAAAACTTTTGTACTGCAGCCAAAAGAGTTGGATACAAAACAAACATAAAAAACTTCAATTTATCGCAATTTTTTGAAAAAAAATAAAAAAAAATTTATTTTTCATTTATTTTTTTTTTTTTTATTTGGAACATTGTTGCCAATACAAATATTAAATTATAACAGATTATTGCTTTTGGCTATGAACTTTTGTGTCATATTGACCCAGTCAGTGAACTATGCACTTTGTGTGTGGAAAGATTTCAAAAAATGGCAACGACATGGCCTTCATGAATGATAGTAAATCAACCCACAGACCAAACCATTTGTGTTATAAACGTGAAATTTATATGAAATTATATTTTTGTAAAGGAAACAAATAATAAAAAAAAAAATGTCTCAGTTCATTTTTTCCATACAACTTAGGACTTCCTTTGCTTTAGTTCAACTGGCAACCAAAGATAAGACCAACAGACATCTTACACGTAATATTAGTTTCTCAGACAAATGCAATTACCACTGAAGATGAATTTCACTACTAAGCAAGTATGTCGTCTCCCAGAATACCAATTTATTTGTCTTCAAAAAACATCCTCCAAGTGATTGGAACTCTAAAAGAACTTTTGAACCAGAAATATTAAATTCAGTGTATGAGATTATCGAACAATTTCCAAGTTTACGATGGAAGAACATTTCAAATCATACAGAATTATAGTACAACTCAAGAGAAATCAGTTTTTCTTATGAAAAATTATGTTTTCCTACCTGTCTTGTATTGTTCTGTGAATTCCTTGAGCGGACCATAGAACCAAAAGTAATTATCTCCATCGTATGCGATTCCTTGAAATGAATTTGATTTTTTTTAGAGTCTTTCAAAATAATACATATTTTTCCAACAACCCCTACTTCTGGTGACTCATCACACAATGAATTGGTGGTCCATGAAGATTACAGTTCAAAGGATACCTAGACGATAGTGAGCTTATTTTGTTCATCGCAGTCAAGATCCTCAAATCGGTTTTAACTTTCGAGTTTTATCGAATATATTATCAAGAAGACCATACAAATTTATTAAGTCCCTTACATAAAGTTGCGATTTTTCGAGTGATCGAGGTGTCTTTTATTCAAAATAATATTTATTTTTGGAAAATGCAAAAAAAAAAACAGATTTTGATATTGAGAAGATTAGGTCCATTTTCTTGTGGAGCATCACTTTTATCAATTATTTAATATCTACTCAGATTTCTAAGTCAACGTGAATCAATCAAAGTTAATCAATTTAAAAAAGAAAACTTTCCTTTGGTATAATATTACTAATTTATATGTATAGGTAAAAGACAAAACGTTGAATCATCATATACTCATGAGTCAGGTACTGAAAACCTGCTGGATAAACAAAATCAAAGTTTAATAAAATAAACCTTTGGTATTTGATAGCACATCAGTACAAAAATGCGATAAAAGTTAAATCGTATTGATTTTAATGGTATGTTAGTAGATTAAGGTGGTTTAAATTATTAAAACATTTTAAACTATAAATCTGGTCGACCATGCAACGAAAAAGTGGACGAAATTCTTGAAAAGGTGGCGACATAATCTGAGTGAAAAAATTTTACTGACCTCATTTCAGCATATAAATCTTTTCTGAAAAGGAATAATCTCGAACCATTTTTACACAGATTGGTTACCGGTGCACACTGGCGACATTTCTCAAAAATGGTTGCAAAAATCAATTTTGGTGTGATAGAAATTTGCAAATCTAATGATGCAGTTCGATAAACAAATGATCAAAAAATTATGAAAAAATGGTTCGCTTTGAAGAGCTGGTCAAAGTCGATGGTTTTTTCGAGTTTGTAATTTTTTTTTTTTTTTTTTTCAAGATGTGGTTCTAATTTTTCTGCAACTTATGAAAAAAAGGTTAATTTTTTTCTATTTATGCTAAAAGCGGTTTTTATACTATCAAGTTACACTAAAAATAAATGATTTTTTTTTTTAATGTGTGAGGTTTCTGTACTTTTCTGAAACTCTATTTTTACCCTTTTTTTCAACTTCGAATGGAGTTTCAAAAAAATGTTCACAAAAGATATCTTACGGACTACTAAAACTAAATAGACTGAACAATTCTGAATACAATATAAAAAAATTCAGCTGCGTCTACTTGCAGCCCTATGTGTTATAATGATTTTCATCAGGAAACCTGTGGCTCATGACGTCATTTTTCGAAAAGGCGTTGCAAAAATCAATTTCGAGTGGGTTCCTTTTACAAATCTGATAGTGTCATCAGATAGAGAAATATAAGGAGCTTAAGGATTTGAAAATTTGAACCCATTCGGGCAAGTGGTTTGGTTTTTACAGCCTCTCAAATTTGAGTAAATTTTCAAGTTAGCGAAAAAATTTAATTTTTGAGAAAAATGCTTCATATTTTGGTTGAATACTTTGGAAAATGGTTAAAGAAAAGCGATTTTTTCTTTCACTTAAAGCATAAGTGGTCTTGTCTCATAAAACTGATTTGCAAAAATCTAAGTTTCTTTAATAGCTTTTATTTTTTATGAATTTTTTTTCAAGACATTGCTTTTAGCGTAGTTTTTAAGCTTTGGGTTGAGTTTAAAAAAAAACTTCGCTTTTTGTAAAGCTCGGCTTACTATACAACTAGTTGGTGTTTATCTCTTAGCTTGTGCTCCAAAAACTGTATGGTTTTACTCACAACCCTTTGTGTAAGAGCAACTTTTATGGCGAAACCTATGGATGAAAAAGCAAATTTCACGATGTTTTAAGTACAAAACTTTATACATATTTTTAAATTTGTTCCGGGATTTTCCTAACGATATGTATGTAATTTACAGAAAATCGGACTTCAACAAAACATTGCTTTTCACCCTGCAATGCTTTCTAAATGAAATTTAGAATAGCAATAGCTATGAAAATTTTCTATTCAAAACAGAAAACAGAATTAAAATATCTTAAATGGTTCAGAAGTTATGATTTTTGCAACGAGAAATGCCAGATGTCGCCACTGTGCGGTGACGGAAAATGTATAATGTATGATAATAATGTGTGAAAAAAATTTTGGTTAAAACGAGGTGAGCCTGCCCAAACCGTCACAAAGCCGGAACTGACGCCAAAAAAGGTTTTGCTTAGTACATATTTGGTGGGA
Source organism: Calliopum simillimum (assembly GCA_951812925.1). Taxonomy (NCBI): domain Eukaryota; kingdom Metazoa; phylum Arthropoda; class Insecta; order Diptera; family Lauxaniidae; genus Calliopum; species Calliopum simillimum. The sequence continues at coordinate 31,605,491 of OX638371.1, forward strand.
TAACAAGGGTCCTGTATACTACGAGCTGCTTTCGCGTGGCCAAATGATTAATTCGGAACTGTACTGTAAACAATTAAAATTATTGAATGAAGCGCTCAAGGAAAAACGTCCGAAATAAGTCAACAGAAAGGGCGTCGTCTTTCATCACGACAACGCTAGAACACATACTACTTTGGTGACCCGCCAAAAACTGAAGGAGCTTGGCTGGAAAGTTTTAATGCAACCTTGCGCCTTCGGATAACCATTTGTTTCACCCGTTGCAGAGTTATCTAGAGTATTGCAAAAAGGTCTTATGCGGGTTTTTCGAGCAGAAATACCAAGGAATTCTTTAAGGTTTTGTCCGAAAGATGGCAAAATGTGGGCAATAACAATGAAAAATATTTGACTCAATAAATTTATTTTGATGTATGAAAAAATTTGTTAAACTTAACTCACTTTTCTGAAATTTCCATTCAGACAACCTGATATAAAAAAGTTGCACAAGTAATGTCATTCTGTGAATTGGCTGCCATTTTGTCAGAAATGGAAAAGTTGCGCTTTGAAGGCGTAAAGCCATGTATATATTTGACCGACGCTTTCCTTGAATTTATCATTGGTTTTTATTAAACTTTTATTGATCTAGTAGAGCACCCTAGCCCAAAACTTATGTATGCACAAACGTACTGAAAAAAATAAACCACGTAAAGTACATATGTGAAATGTGATCCTTAGACAACTGCTGGAAACACATATACATACATACTTATGTGTTTAATATATTGTTATTGTTGTTGTTGACCACACGCGTTCCATTTGTTATTTGCATACAACAGCAGGCGGCACTGCTTCACCAAAGGACAAACATTGCATTTTTATTCAGGAAAAGGACATTGCACCCTAAGGACTATTTTGCTGATACTAAAGAAACTGGGGTTTGCTGTTGGTTTCAGTTGCAGTTTCCTCTTGCCGTTCATACGTACATATTGTTCACTTTGGCGTTGCTGGTGGTATGGTGAGTTTACTGTTGCACGTATACTTTTGCATGTACTACGTTTTGCAAATACACTCGAATGAATTTGTTAGTAGAATATGAACTTATATAGCAAAGATTCTTTAGTTATTTTTCGAGACTGTTTTCACAGCCTTAGGGCTAGAATAACTTAGTTATGACCAAACTGTTGGCATTCTCCTTAGCAAAATCTTTCATGAGTCACAATTGAATACCCCATATACTAAAAATAAATAATAAAAATACTATAAGTACTATAAATACTATAAAAACTAAGAATAATGTTAATTAGACTGATTAAATAAAAAACTTTTTTGGAATTTTCACGCTTACGCCCAAAAATCCGAAAGAGGGTTTTTAAAAAGTAAGCTGTGTGGGTAGATCTCTGAAAAATGTACCAAAACATGCCTTTTTTAACCCCACTCTTTTTTTTAAAACTTGAAGGTATAGAATATGATGACCTAAGCTTCTGGAACATTTTTAAAAAATGAACAAAGACTTACATACATTTTTAGGGATGCCAAAATGTTGCTTTCGAAAATTTGTTTTAAATCTTCCTTTTTTACGTTCGCAATTATAATAACACACTAAAAAAAAATAGTTTAAATCGTTAAAAATTTGTGAAGCTTAAACAGCTCAAGACTCATCGAACAGAAATTTAGTTAAGCAAAACTTCAGAAAAGTTTACATGAGCGTTTCTGAAACCAAAAATTTCAATTTAGTCAAAAAAAGTTAGAATTTCGAAAACAACCAGATGGCAGCCCCAAAAATATATATTGGATTTTTAAAAAGTTTATTTAAATGTTTTAAGACTATATTTAATTTTTGTTTCTTAAATAAATATTTCAAGCAAAACTAATATCAACAAAAAACAGGTGGAGGGTTACTAAACGGAGAATGATGAAATGGAGAATGACAAAATTTTGCAAAAACAGTAATATCACAATGAAATTAGCAATTTTTTTTTTAAATAGTTGAAACTGGTGGATAGCTCCGTAATTGTTTTACTTAAATAAAGATAAAATAATAGGTTAAGTAATATAAAGATTTATACACACTTGCGCTCTTTACAAACTTTTAAAAAAAAAAATCACACGAACACACTATCTCAAAACCAAAACTTATTGAGCTGAAAATACACTGAATGTCCTCTTTCTCTTCACTTTCAGCTCTCTATTTGCTTAATATTAAATACATTTGCAGTAAGAATAAGAAAAACTGGTTGTCAATTCCATACAAAAAAAAAAATTTCGAAGAGTTAACATAGAAAAACAGTAGCTGAAGTATTATATAGTGTAAATACAAACAATATCGTATAAGTTTTTTTAGAAAATAACGTAATATGTGAAATGGTTCAATTAAGTACACTAAGAAGCGATTAGAGACAGGATGGAGAATGAGTTTTTAACACTTTATGTCATAATTTTATATTGGGTGTACAACTTAAAAACCGGAATTTGACGGTGGATGTCCGTACTAACAAATATCGTGAAAGCTCGAACTTTATATATATGTCATTTTGAAGGTACATTTGACAGCTGTCAAAATCAGTCAACAAAACAATTTTATCTTGTGTCCATCATTATTATTTTTCACGATGAATAACGTCGAAAATTGGAGAAAAAGACAGCATTTGCGGGGGGTTCTAGTGGGTAATTTTTCTGCAAAGAAAACAGCTGCCGAAAGTCATCGCATTCTTGTAGAAGTTTATGGGGACTATGCTCCAGCTGAATCAAGCTGTCCCGAGTGGTTTAAAAGTGGTTATTTTGATGATTATGAGCTGTTGCCAGGTGGCCAAACCATTAATGCTCAATTTTATCGTCAACAATTGATCCAATTGAAGCAGAAAATCCAGGCAGAGCGGCCAACGTATGCGACCAGACATGAGTCAATCATTTTCCACCACGATAACGCTCGGCCACATATTGCTGCCCCAGTCAAAAATTACCTGGAAAACAACGGAAAACAACGGATGGGAAATTTTGCCTCACCCGCTTTATAGCCCAGACCTTGCACCATCAGACTACCATTTGTTCCGATCGATGCAGAATGCCCTATCAGGAATACGCTTCACTTAAGTTCAAGATATCGAAAATTGGCTCGATTCATTTTTGGCCGCCAAGCCGGCGCAATTTTTTTGGGATAAAATTCATAAATTGTCTGAAAGATGGGGAAATGTTGTAGCTTCTAATGGACAATACTTTCAATAAAATATATTGTAACATTTTTCCACAATAAAGCATCAAATTTCGCTAAAAAATTCCGGTTTTTAAGTTGTACACCCAATAGTAAAATGTTAAAATTTTTTTTTTTTCCAAGCAATTCGTATAAAAGCTCTGGTTAAGTAAATTTAAACATGGTTTTGAACCCCGGGACATTGAATGATACATTTTTTGGAGACTCACCCGTATGTAGTTGATTTTAGGTTCCTATATTTTTTTATATATACCTTGATTCAAGGTGAATAATTTGATATAATGCACAGCTCATTTCGAGCATTTTGGCGATCGTAATAAAATAAGGAACAAGTCAAGCGTTGCTCCCAAAGCCAAATTTTTTTTTTTTGCCAAAATATGGCTTTGGAAATTAATTACAACAACAACAGCAAAAACAAAAAGTGTCGCTCAGATCTGGTTTCGGAGATATAGCAATCGGAAGATCGGGATATAGCTTTTATGAAAACAAGTATAAGTTCTGAGTCCCTTGATGGATATTAAAAATTTTGGTGTCATATGAAAGGTATAATAACTAGCTACCAAATTGGTGTACAAAAGTCTTAAATCCGAGTTTTCGGTTTCGATATATGGCGATTTTAAGATAATTTTGACCGGGTTTTTTTTAAAAAACACTATTTTTTTCCAAAAAACGTCTCATCAATCCATAATTTTAGTAACAAAATATGAAAGGCCAATCTATTTACTTTTGTTAACTATGCCATTTGCATCTGATTTCCTATATTTGTAAAGTTTATCCAAAAAAAAAAAAAAAAAATAGAAGAATTAAAATTTGTATTTTTTTTTTATAAGATGTCTTCATCTACAACATTATCATCATCATCGTTCTCTGCTTCATAGGAAACGACTTTATGCAATTCTCCCTCATTGGCCATTGGCTCAATCCCCTCTGCTTTTCACTTTTTAAGGAACATGAATACTGCAATATATCCTTCGTAAAATCATTTTCTTCTTTTAAATACATGCAAAGCGTTTTTGACAAATCGCCACAGACTCTCAATCGTATTTGTGTGGTCATTAGTTACTGGATCTTTAAAAGAAATTGAGTGGTTCACCGTTAGGGGGTTAAGACCTTCTTTTTGTAATCAGTTATATAACCTGACTGAATGATTTGCACAAATTTATAAAAAAGAAAGCGCCGCAGGCGAAAAATTGTTATTAAAAATTTCGCGCGAAATTTTTAATAACAATTTTTCGTTTTTGTAGTAAAAGGTAGTAGTTAACCAAACATTTTTGAATAAACATTTTCATTTTGTTGTGGTTGATAGTGATGTTGTTGTTGTTAGTAGTAGTTTTGTTAGTGTTATTGATGTTGTTGTTGTTAGTGGTGTTGTTGTTTTGTTAGTGTTATTGTGTTGTTCTTGTTAGTGGTGTTGTTGTTAGTGTTGTGTTTTTTGTTTTGTGAGTGTTGTTGTTGGTTGTATTGTTGGTGTTGTTGTTGTTATTGTTGTGGATAGTGGTGTCATTGTATTTGTTAGTGGTGATGTCGTTGTTGTAATTGTAACGATTCGAACGCCAGGCCAGATATTGTCGTCAAGGTTGCTATTCCTGGCCTCCCAATAGGATGGTCTCTCTGAGACATTGTTGTTAGTGGTTGTGGTGTTGTTGTTTTTGTTAGCGCTGTTTTTGTTAGTGGTGGTGTTGTTGTTGTAATATTTGCTAAATTTCATAAAAATTCCTTTAGTTTAATTTTTGTTTTTCTATAAAAAATGCCCTAATGATGCAAATTCAGCTTTAAATGGAATACCTTATGAAGGAAAATAGATAAGGCTACCATATTTTGTTACCACAGCTATAGGTTATTAAGGTATTTTTTTAATTTATAATAGTTTTTTAAAAAAAAACTGGTCAAAATTTTCACAAAATCACCATATCTTGAAAACCATAGCTTGGATTTAAAACATTTTCAGAATAGTTTTGTAGCCAATTAAAATATCTTTCATATAACATCAATATTTTTGAAAATCATCAAGGGATTCAGAACTTATATTGGTTTTTATAAAAGCTATATCCCGATCTTCCGATGACCATATCTCCAAAACCAAGTCCGAGCGACACTTTTTGATTAAACATTTTTTGTAAAAATTATACCTTTAACAAGAAAAGCTTGGTTTAAACCAAATTGGGTTCTGGGAGCAACGCTTGACTTTAGCCTAAAATAAAAATCGCACCAAGCCGAAATTTTCATGTATCGACCTTTCGCCAAATCTAAATAAATGGCCATCAAAAAAAATGTAAAAAAAAAATCAGCTCACTTTTTTGACACCCACTTTCATATTTATTGGCGTAATGGTTGAAATCAAAAAAAAAAGTTTTTTTTTTTGAATCAGTTTAATGTAAATACATAATGTATAAAAATAACATACGGATATTAACATTTTCGTTTGACGGTGTTGCGACAAAACTTGCATTTGTAAGCAAATCAGGCGCGCACAAAAACGACAACTTCTGCATTTTATGGAAATTCTCACAATATACAAGAGGATAAAGAAAACTAGATTAGAAAGTAATAAATATTCGAAAGTTTTCCTTTATTTTATTATAGAACTCCGATGCCATACGTATTTTTGTTGAATGCACAAATTTCTTTTATTGCTTTTATTGCAATAAACTACCTAACGTTTGTTGCAGTTGCAATTGCAACTTTTCTCACAATTTCAGCTTAATCGCCTAAAGGTATGGTTATACATTTTTAGTAGCAAAAAGTTTAACCCAGTGTTTGCTCAAGATTTATTTACATTACATTACTATGTACAGATTGTTATTTAATTTATTTAACTAACGCTTGCAGAAATTGCTAACACAAACATAATAAATTGTTTTTTGTACTTCAACCTAAAATATTTATGCAGTCAACCAGCCCTTCGGTAGGGAATTACTAAATTTATATAAATGTTATGAAATGTGAAATGATTTAAATAAACACATCTGCATAAACTGTATTGTATAGTTTATTAAATTCTAGTGAATTTAATTGTAAGATATTACTTAGTAGATTTTGCTACTTCTACAGAATTTTAGAGCAATGCTCATTTCGTTTTACATGCAAACCCTAATATGAGTTTAATGTGAAAACCTAAATCGATTCACTTGAAAAATGAGGAATGATGAACTATGAGTTATTACGCATTGAAAAGGCTTGTGTTCATTTGTGCTGTAAGTAATTAATTCAGAATACGAATTTCAATAAGTTATCTTTAAAACATAGCAAATTTCCCCGAAATCTTAGAAAATATTGTCGTTTCCTCAATATCATTTCATTACTTATGGTATTATGATAAACGTAATGAATTTTCTTCAGCCTTATGTTCTTGAGCATTTTCGACAGCATCCGCTGATACTGCACTAGCATTTTAACTTGATATTGAAACGAAACTCAAGGGACCAATGGAATTGATTGCATTCTTCGTTGTCAATTTATTCTAGATTAGAAAAAGTTAAAAATATTAAGCAACTTCAAAGCAGATTCTACACGATAAATTCACTTGAACTTGATAACGAAAAGCAATTCCTTGAAAAGATTGTTGGCCGCATTATCTTGTTGATTGAAGAACGGTCGATATCTTTTTCCCTACTTATTTTAAAAAAACCGTAACTTTGTGTGGGAGACCCCTTAAGGATTGGAAATAGGGCGTAGGTAAGCTGAGAAAAAACTTTGGAGGGGGAATAATGGGGGTCGGTCATATATTTGACTCCTCTAGGAGAGACTCCTGGGCAGTTATGGACCCATTTGACGATTTTCTTTCCATATTTTTGATGTCTATGACGTCAATTTTGTGTGGGAGCTAGAGAAAGAGGGTAAGTATGTTGGGAAAAAATGTTGGGGGGGAAAAAATATTAGGGGCCGGTGATACATTTAACCCATCTAGGGGCACCCTGGGAGTGGTGTGGTTTGATTTCCTAAAAATGTTAAATTTGTATGGAAACCCCCTTTGGGGTTAGAGATAAGGGATAGGTATGCTTGGTAAAAATGTTGGGGGGAAAAGTAGTGTGGGTCGGTCATACATTTGACATTAGGGCTGTTAGTAAATTTTTTCTCCTTTTCTCCCATCTTTGACTTCAATGTGCCAACCCCTACCCTCACCCCAACCGGAAAATTTTTTTTGCAAGCTCATTTTTTTTTTTCCAACCTCACAAAATTAAGGGGTCGCAAGAATCAAAATCCAAAATTCGTGCACTAAAACACCCATAACATACATACATATCAAAATGTGAGTAAATAAGTGAGATACATTTATTTAAGGACTATCCCAGAAAATATTTTTTTAACATCTATTGAAAAACCCTTAACACTAAAATCTATAGAAATTGCTTTTTAAAATTAAAAGAGGAAAACCATTGAAGAACTGTGTTATCTGAGTAGTTAGGTAGGTAGGTCCTACCGTCTAAGCAATTACTTCTTAAGCTATATACAGTAGACGCCGCTTAATTGACCCCCTTTTAATTGACTTCCCCGGATAATTGATCTAAAAAACGCCTATTGAAACTGTCCTCATTGAAAAAGGCACCCAAATCCCCTGTTAATTGATTCCCGCTTAATTGGTTTCCCCGGTTAATTGATAGGAAGAAAATGGTTTCCAAATGAAAAATACATGTAAAATACCCCTTTTTAAAGATCAACTATATAAAAAGAACAAAAAATATAACGACGGAAAAATCTAAACAGTTTTCAATACAGCTCAATAAAAATTTTAATCCTACAAACTATTAATGGCGAAGGCAAAACCGTTAAAGTGTCGTCTTTCGTAAAGTCCATGGAGAAAAATCTTCAGAAAACGCAAAAGGTGCAAATGATTTCAATAACTCAGTTCTTCCCGGATTATTAAAGGGTTTTGATCAAACTGATATTTTAAATGCCGACGAAAGTGGATTGTGCTTTGGTCTATAACTTAATTCGTGCGGTTTGCTAAGAGATGGCGTTACTTGATTATTATTCCATCGTTCCAATATTCCGAAAGCTACTGTCATTGTGTGTCTTTTTAGAATATGTCATTCATTTGAAGCGTAAACAACAATATTTTTTTTTCACTCAAATTTGTCGAACTTTGCGCCTGAAAAGTGTTTTTGCGGGGAGTTCTTCTTCATTACTTTAATATGAAGAAAACTGTTGTCGATAGTCATTTTTGCATCGGATCGTGACTGGGGATGAAAAATGGATCCATTACGACAACCCGTAACGCAAACATTCGTATGTGAAGCCCGGACAACCAGGACCTTCCCAGCCAAGCTCCTAAGCTATCGATTCCCATTTTAAAATCCATTACACCTAGTTTTTCCAATTTTATATGCTCAACTCTAAGTCTACTACTTAACTACGCACATACCCGAATTTTGTATTAATTTTCATTATTTTATTTTAAGGTGAATTGAAGTTCCCTTTATGTACCTAATGCACTTTTTAATGTACAATATACAAACATATTTGCTATCTCCTTATGGAGCTTATCACTTAAAGAAATTCTTAAGGCTCTAATCACATATAAAAACCATTGCATTAAAACTAAAATCGCCGAATGCAAATTTTTTCTATGCCTAATTGAATCACTCGATCAATTATCCGGGATTCTTTTAATTGAGCAGTCGGATCAATTAACCAGGCCCCGCTTAATTGATTCCCCGGTTAATTGAACCGAAAAGTTTGCATTTTTCATGAAGTCAATTAAGCGGGGTCTACTGTATCAGATCCCAATGACACAGGGGTTGTTCTTTCTTGACTTCTTTAAGATCTTTTAAACAAGTTCTGCTGCCTTCCATAAACAGATCTATTAGAAAGCTTGCCACTTGCTATTGTCCTTTTATATTAGAAGCGATTGTAGAAGACCTTTATTGCTGCCTTCTTTGTGGAAAAATTCGTGTCAGGTCTTCATGCCCAATGACATCTATATCAAAATAAAAAAGAGGAAGAGAAAGCAGCATTCCTGCTTATGTCTTTTCATATTGGAAGTGATCATAGAAGGCTACATTGCTTAATTTTTAGTAGATTTTTTTCAGACTTTATTATTCTCAATATATTTAATGAAAGTATCTACTACTTAAGTTTCTCTTGCTTGGTACATATTTTTGGATCTCTATGGTAAAGTATATATCAATGACATCTTATATAAGACATGTCGATATTCACGATTATCGAAATATGCTGTTGTCCTTTCACATGAGAAATGATCACAGATGACCAGCATCGCTGCCTCCTTTGTGGAAGCATTGAACGACAGAATGTGTACAAAAGACTGAAAACAACATGCTTGTTTCTTTCCTCTCTTGTTGGAAGCGTTCGTAGAAGGCCTTCTTTGTAGAAACGTGATTGTTAGGCCTTGGTGTCCAATAACATCATATCTTCAAAAGAAACGAAGAAAGAAGGGGAGACACCAAGACTACCAGCTTTCAAATAAGGGATAATATCGTACCTGTTGAATAGCTCTTTCTCGTACTGGGCACATTCACATTCAACACAGAAAAACGTTTTAGTTTTTATTTATCTTTTAAATTTTATTTATCTTTCAAAATTAAGCTACAAGCTTCCTTCAGCCTGTTTACCCCTTTTAAGGATGATATCCTATATCCTTTCTAGGGTCTCTTACTATCTCCATACCAAATTTCAACTAAATTGGTTCAGCGGTTATTGATTCCCCAAACAAACTACCGTCTCCCTTTTCACTCCTTTTAAGGAGTAGAAACTATCCTATATCCTTCCTAGAGTCTCTCATTATCTCTATACAAAATTTCATCCAAATTGGTTAAGTGGTTTAGGCGTGAAACGGTAACATACAGACAGAGTTACATTCGAATTTATAATATAAGTAAGTATAGATATTTTGCATGGAGTTGAAAAACCTTAAATTAAATGGAAGATAACTGGAAAAGTGATGATTCAATTGGAGAATTGGAACGTAAGGTTTAATGAGTAAGGTTATGCTGTGAAATGCAACAACATATTTTAAAATAAGTAGTCATTCGGAACTTTTACAGCTTACAGTGTAGGGCATTTAATTCATAGTCAGTCCAGATATAGCACCCCTACTATTATATCTTGTCTTATTTGGAAGTCCAAACTGAATTAAAAACTTTTAACAACTTTGTATGCCAAGCAAATCAAAGTGGCCTGTAAACATCATAGACAACTTTTTACCACAATATTCAGTTTTTATTAAAATTTTGAATTAACATTTCATTTCCGCAGTATCAGTTCAAGTCTCCTGCAGTAGTAGAAAGTTTTAATTATGCAAAAACTTTGTTGACGTGACATCAATAAGTATTTTACAAAATATAAATATGAAATTTTTGCACACTTTAAGTGTTATTATTTAATTTAAAAAATAAAAATCTTCGTTGTAAAAATAACACTCTACAGAAATACATAAAATTGAAAAACCATTTCAACATAGAAAATCAGTATGATTGTTGTTAAAAATTCAATTTGAAATTAGTTCAAAGCGCGTGTACATAAGTTTTGTCAAGAGCCAACATTCAATAGATATGATTTCCTAGAAAATGAAGCAAAAATATTTTCTTCTAAAAATTATGGTCAGTCAAGTGCAACACAACAGCGCATACAGACAGAATATTTATCATTTGTTCGCATAAATATCTTCTCTTTAAGGATACAAGCATAAATTTGCTATGAAGTGGAATAGAATCAGATATGACATTTGATTTGTTCGAGTGGTGAAGGTTGCACGTGCTCATTTACGTCAATACATTCTAAAGGAAAACGTGTGACCCACATGCATACATACATGCGAAAAAATGAAATTCATAACAAAAATATCATAAGAATACCATACATAGATACTGTGTTGTAGTGAATTTAAGTGGCAGTTGCTTCCCGTTGTGATTTTTGAACTTTACTATGCCGCACAGTGGGAGATCGTGGCCGTTAATACATAAAAAAGTGCTAATGACTTTAAATATGTTAACGACAATCGTCAGATAATATTTAGAAAAGGAAAAAAATATTATAGGCTAGAACATTATTTGCTTCCAAACAAGCAGGGATCAGATGACATTGTTGGCTTGATCATACTGTTCAAAATGCTTATGTAAAACACCAATAAAATTAGAGAAACAAAGCAAAATGCATAAAAAAACAAAAAAATTATTGGAATGCTCGTTTGCGTTAATAATTCGGGACCCACCTTAGGTCACCCTCATCAGACGCATTTGCGGATATTCAGAAGAACTTCCAAGCACACTATATTTAACCCTTTTTGCTTAATTTTCCTGTGAAAAATATTTCCACGGATGGGCAAACGGACATGGCTATATCAAGAATATATCGCCGGTGCTTACGAAGAAAATCTTCCAACCGAAAGTAGCGGCGAAGAAAAATTTTTTTTTGAAATTGCGTCGAAAAAAATCTTTTTTTGTAATATGTATGTATGTATGTATTCTCCTTTAACTCCTAGGAGGAGCATTTTGTAAAAAGTGATTTTCTTCGCCGCATTTTGTAAAAAGTGATTTTCTTGTACGCATTCGCACAAAAAAGATCTTTTTCGCCGCAGTTTGAAAAAGAAAAGATTTTCTTGTCCGCTTTTAAAGAAGAGATAGTCTTCTTAAGCACCGGCGATATATAGGGTGTATCGCGTAATGTAACGAAGCTTATGGGAGTTGCTAGAGTAGGCCTAGTTATAGGGTTAAAGCCGATTTTCTGACTTTTTTTTTCAAACAAAAATTTCTTGGATCACTCTTACGCTTTAGAGAAAACAATTCTATAGCAAAATTTTAGCTAATTGTATGAGCTTTTAGATAATGTGTGTGGCTCATAGACTTTAAAAGGATTTCGCAAAGTTCTGGACCTTTAAAGTTGTTAATATAATTTTTTTTTTTTCAGTTTTTGACTTTGGCGACCATTTCAGTATGAAAAACGGTTCTCTTAACAGATCCTTTTATAATTTTTATTAAAATTCTTGTGAAATTTCCTTTAATTTAATAGACCATTTGCCGAACCAGCTTTTCAATTCGAGGTCAGAAAAAATATTTTTCAAGACCAATCCTTTTGAAGGTTCCGCTAGATTAAGAGCAGCGCACAGTATGAGATTTTGCCAATCTAGGAGGATCATATTTTGTAATTTGTTAGAAAAGACCTCATCTATTACGAAGATAAGCATAAAAGAGAATAAAAGTAATGTCATTGGCATGATAACAGCTATCAAACACGTGCTATTGAACAACGTGCAATATCAAAATTTCAAGCTTGTATCGATAACAAAACTTTGAGTGATCAAATTGAAGTTGTACGCTTTTTTTTGCCAAAAAGTTTTTTTGCATTAAAGGTTAATATTGTCACTAAAAATTTTTGCTATACACGATCCTTACATTTGCACTTAAGTATTTTAATCAAATAATTTTATAATCAGCTAAAAGGTAAGGCAAATTTCAAAAATCTTGAATTTTTAGTCCCTTACCATTTGACTTACCATTTCTTAACTTAAACAAAGTAAAGCGCTGTACCTAATCTTATAATTCGAGTCATATAGTTTCAGATATATGAATATATTCAAAGAGTGTGACATCGCTAATTTTTCCAATTGATGTTATTTGTCCTAGACGTGACATTGCCTATTTTTCCATTATGCATTATTTGTGCCGAATCTTTGTTATCTGGCTCAAGTAGTAGTAGATATATTTATGATGAATTAATTTTTTGAGTGGCATAACACCGCCCACGTTTCTGGTCTATGACATTCATTTTTCGATACCAGTTGGTGTCCATGTACATAAGGAACAAATACACACTCAAATAAAATTAAATTTTAACATACTTGGTAGGCTTTTAGTTTTTTATAATAACTTGAAAACTACAAAAAAAAAATTACTCAGGCGTCTTTATTATAGGATATTGTTCGCATTCACTTATTTTTACGTTTGAACCTGAATAGATACTTACCAGAGCTTCACTTTGTTATTACCAAGTAATTATGGTCCACCATTCTTTTCAAATCCATCTACTGTGCGATGGTTTGAGGCACAAAAATTTTGGCGTGCGTTTTAATCATTTAGTCAAAAGTTGTCATATCTGGTTGGGTTCACTTTTCTTCTTTTGGCCTCGGACACATTGATTTTTGAGCTGGTCTTTTGCGATTCCAAGTCCAAGATTTTTAGTTGATTTTGAATATTTAAATGTTCTATTTAGATTTTATTAATGACTATCTTAAATGTCGTCAAGAATGATATAGAAAAAATTAATAATGATTCGAGTTGAGAAGATGTTTGTCATAGCAGAGGTATTCAAGATTCCCGTACCTTTTTTAATTACATATGTATTAATAAAACCAACGCTCAGAGGTAAGCCCCCTATAAATAAAATGCATCGTGTTGATACATATGGGCATTTTCATAGTAACCTGTGCGACAGTTTAAGGACAATTTTTAAATTTAAATAAAAGTAGAATTTAGACAAATACGCCAGAAAGGTGTCTTAACCTTAGAAGTGTCAACTATTTCGATCTTGTAATAAATAAAAGTATTTAAGAAATGTTCGATTTCAATGCTTTTTTGTACTAAATAGATGGTAACGGGTGTGACATTTGCAAATATGCTATTTCTTGTCCTTGGTTGTCCCTAATGAAATTTTCCGTAGAATATTTTTGTGGAACCCTTTAACCCATTATAACTCATTTCTTTTGAAGGGGTGTCAAAAACCCAAAAACCTATAAGAACAGGATACAATGAGTTAAGATGTTGTAGAAAGTTGTTCTTGTTTGAAAACTCTGTAGTTGTTTAAACAAAAAAAATAAATAAGTAAAAACCAAATAAGTAATACGTTAATGGTTTGTAGGCAAAATAATATAAAGGTAACGGGTGCGACATCGTTTACAAATTTGGTATCACAAAATTATAAAATGCACTTACATTGCAAGTCTTCTTTAATTTTTAGCCATATATCAGTGTTACTCAAGTGTCTCAAAAACGACTGCTTATAGTGGGACAGAAAACTGCAAAACACATCAGATTCGAAGTGATGTTTTTTTTTCATGAATTAAAATAAAATTTCAGTTGATCTTTCTTTTATGTAGCAGATGCATGTGTTATTTATATCTTAAGCACTAAAATTTAATAAAAATATTGATTATATTTTTGGGTTGTAAAGGGTATGATCTCGTGGAAATACCTATAATTAGAAAAAAACTTAAAACTTTAAATCTTTTTTTTTTTTTTTTTTTTCATAACCGAAAATTTGTTGGAATCGCTTCAATTAATTTAGAAATATCGCATTATGCTGGCAACAGCTTAAGTGAATTTTAACCAAAATATTAAAAACTTCAACAATTCAATGCAAATATTTGTGCAACTTAATTAGAAACTTCTTATTGCACAGAAAGAACGTTCAAACAGTCTGTCAACATGGCAACATGCTGTTTGTTGTAAGTAGAGTTTCACTTGCAACGAAACTGAAACAACTTTTTTAATAAAAATTTCAGTTTTATTATGTTTCTTTCATGACACAAATGCATTTCTGCATCTGAATCATCGTTAAGAACAAGCACTAGTTTACTATTGAATGAGTTCAAGGCGTTCAAATATGTTTCCTTATCCCTTGACTACTTTATGTCTCATTTTAAATAATCAACAACGACTTGTGTTTATGAGTCTTTGACGATAGGTTATGCCATTTTGCTCATCCCCACAGTGTATGGCTTCATAAATTTTTTTTACAAAAAATAGAAAGAGTACTCCTATAACAATAACATGCGTACTTAATTACATTGTTATTGCTATTTAAGAATAAATTCTTAAATGAATGTGATACGTTAACGAACACGGCTAAGACAAGAACTAACCCAATGGCGAATGGAGCGCATCAATAGCGCTTCTGAAGCGCTCTAAATCAGCAGTGAAGCGCATCTCTCTCGTTTCCAAAAGCACTGAAATTAACATTGGCATGTCATTGGAAGGAAGCGCTTCGTTCTCGCTACCAGAAATGCTCTTTGAATGCGCATTGCTCTCGCATCCAGAAATGCTGTTTGGATGCGCATCGCTCTCGCATTCAGAAATGCTCTTTGAATGCTTTTTGGATGACAATAAAAATATTTAAAAAATTAATTTACCGAGGACCTCACGGTTGTTACGATTCTCAATCGCAGTGCCAGTCGCTAGACCACTGCTCCATCATCGCGCTCTTACGAAGCTGACTTATTGAGTTATTTTGTTTTGTGCGTAAATACGTGACCGAAAGCGTTTCGTTCTCGCTACCAGAAATGCTCTTTGGATGCGCATCGCTCTCGCATTCAGAAATGCTCTATGGATGCGCTTCGCTCTCGCTACCTATAGCGCAGAAAATCTGCGCATACAAATCAGCTCTTTAGATGCGAGAAGGACACGCATAGCTATTGCATCTTGGGGATGCGCATCGAAATTTTCTGTTGGGAAAATCATTTAACCCTAAAAATATGCAACACATTATTTCCATTTACAATTACTAACATTGTACATACATTGTATGTAGACTTACATTTAAAATCATATGAACTTTTTCAGAAAATTTAAGAGTTTTTCAATTGGCGCAAATATGCGAAACATTTATTGACTTAAATTCGAAGAATAGATTCTAACCTTTCTTATATATAGTTATAGTTGCAAGACGCAGCTAGACGTAGCCACCTTATTTTAAACCATTTATGTTATAGAAATAAATTTTTCTTTGAATTAATTACAAAAAAATATCAACTAGGAGTTCATTCGAAACAGATTTTGAAAATATGAATTAGCTGGAATAATATGCCGTGAACCGTTTCATTAGGCATTTTCGTGAAACTTTTTCTTTGATTGGGGATAGGCTTGCTGAATCCAATGAGTCATTGCAATACTACCAAATTCATTTTTTACCTGAATTTTAAGCTACAAAATAGCATATTTCGGAAAAAGTAAATTGTTCATTACAGCAAACCGAACCCACAAAATTTCGGTCAAATTATTAGGATCGGCTAAATTTTATTCCAACTCATTTCGAATGAAACGTAAACATTTGAATGTAAATTTAATTAAAAAAAACTGGTGATGACACTACAACAATATCATTTGTGTGTCTGAAACACATTGAGTAAATACATACACATACTTATATATATTAGACTGGTTCAAATTTGTATGAAAAACAAAAATTTGCTTGGAACTGCACTTCCATGGCACCAAAATGTTCTCTTTGATATTAATAATCACTACGTAAAATTTGGTCCATCTTTCAAAATATCTGATGCATCCCAAGCCATTTTAAACTCCGAAAAGTTGTCCTGAATACGAAAAAAAAGTGTTTAAAAATTTTAACTGTTCAACTTTTTATATAGATTTTGAGCCGCTAAATTCGAATCTGCAATTTATAAGTTCTGTAATTTCGGAGTTGTTGGCAATTCAGTTTTGTATCTTTATTTTTCACCTTGAATGGACAATAGATAGTATCGACTCCCATACAAAAAAACAAAGTTCGAATGACCGCCCACAGTTTGAAAGCTAATATTGAAAGATTTTTAAGGAAAAAACATTTATTTTTTCGGCCTCTTTGTTCGATGCAGTTTTGTTTTTTAGGGGGCGATTGTCGTTTTTGAGACATCCAGTTTTTTATATTTTGTACTGAGGTTTTGGATTCGCTATAACTTCTTCAATTTCAACAATTTGAGTAAACTTTGTCGTGATGAATTTTATGATTTTTTATGGGCTTTCATTTTACGTATATGTAGTGTTCTTGGCACCTTAGGGTGGTAGAAACTGAGACAATGAGTACGACTAGTCGAAAAATAAATCTGAAATAAATGGCTTCTATCAATAAAATGTAGCCTATGTTAGGCATTTACAACGATATACTAATCGAACGTCAAATTGCGGAGATTTATATAAAAAACAAAACTGCATCGAATTTAGAGGCCGAAAGAAAATGTTTTTTTCCTTAAAAATCTTTCAATATTAGCTGGGGGCGGTCATTCGAACTTTTTTTTTTTTTGTGACAGAGTAAGGGAGGGAAATATGGACTACGTGGGTAATATGGACCACACGGTTATTTTCCACTGCATACATAGGATTTACCGTTATTCATGTTCAAACTTTACGCTAATACCTTAAGCATATGGGCATATCCCGAGATGGTGTCAGGATGTCGTTTTATCTAAAAATTTTGGGAAAATCGAGATTTCCGATAATATACGAGAGAGCACATATTTCAGAAGTGGTAGACATGTTACGGGGCACTTTTCCAAATATTCTGGAGTAAAATTCAGAAAAATTCTACAAGGGTCGTGGCGACAAAATGGGTTAAAATGTCTAAATTGCTCATTACGGCCACATAACAGATTTAAAAAATTCTGAAAAAAATTCTAGCAAATTCTTTGATGAAAAATAAATTGATTTTTTTATGATATTTTTTTAATTTAAGCACCATAAGGCAAGATAGTATGATATCAAACGAATATTCCGTAATAAATTTCAGAAAAATCATATGTGGGTCGTGGCGACAGAATGGGTTAGAAAGTCTAAATCACTCTTTACGCCTGGTCCGAAAATTCTAAAAAAATTCAAGCGCATTTCTTGACGAAAAATAAATCGACTTAACTTATAAGGTTTTTTTGATTTAAGCCTCCCATGATGAGCAAAAAATTAAAAACTAAATTTCGCATTCTGCCAAAAATCAGTTTTTTACCCAAATCTTAGCGTTTTTCGTTTTTTACTCGACAAGTTTTCATGACGAGTCTGATGCTTATTATTTGTAATTCGCAAGCTACAAAGGAAAAGAAGATGAAAAATGCATATAATGTAATACCCTTTATGCGGAAGATCGCCGTGGCGAATTTTGGGTTGAATGTGGAATCTGACGTTCTTAGAGTTATGAAGAATGTCCCGGATGTGGAAGTGACATTTTTATATGCAACTTCTGTACCAAATAAACATGTGGGGCAATATGGACTATATAGTTCATATAACACTACACTTTTTTTATCTTCATTTTAAGTATTTTCAGGTTTTTAATTTTTTTTTTTTTTATCCTGATAAGATATTTATCTAAAAGTGAATCAGAGTTAAGGTGAATTACATAAAAATAATTGTTTTGTATTACCTTCTATCTAATGGAAAATAACTTCAAATTAATAGAACTTACAGACAAACAAATTGCAGATTCGAATTTAACGGCTCAAAATCAATAAAAAAAAAAAAAAAAATTCAGGATCACTTTTTGCTTTTTAAAATGGCTTGGGATGCATCAAAAGTCCTCTGAAATAGATCAAATGTTATATGGTGCTAATTTACATCAAAAAGGACAATTTAGTGCGCTCCCAATTCCAAAACAAATTTTAGAATTTTGAACCACTCAAATGTACATTGTGCACTAGGCATGCGCTTATTTTACGATTTTCTGATTTTCGTTTGTGCCGCCCCACAGTGGTGCGATAGAAGGCATTTGCGTAAAAAATTTTTGTTGAAATTTAAAATTTTTTTTATGCCATTCTACAGCAAATAGTCCAATTAAGAAATTCCCTGAAAATTATTGAAAACTAGTGTGATTTGTAAGTGTTACAGCTTGTTGAAGTCGAACTTTTTTTCGAAAAAAAAAACATTTAAGAAAATTTGCTAATCGCAGAACTTTTTAAAAATAATTGCTGCTCCTAAACCTCAAAAGCAATTGTTATAAAATAAAACGCATACAAAAGCCTATATACCCATTTATTTGTAATATTTTTTGTTTGCAAATTTTTTTAGCCAAATTAAAGTTATTTTAAAAAATATAAAAAAAAATTTTCAAATATTAAAAACCGGAAAATGCCAATTTTCTTTAGAGCAGGAAAAAAAAAGACGGGACATGCGGGCATTGTCCTTAAACCTACAGATAGTACAGATTCCATATTTTAAGATAGGAAAAATTCACAACCCCGTTTTTCCCCGTTTACTTTAAATATTTATCTGAATATCCCGTATTTACGTAAAAATCAATGATTTTATAAAATTTACACCACAAAATTTTTTTCAAATGCTTTTGAATTTTTTTAAATTTGATTTTTTTTTACAGCATACTTTTATATGTCAAAAACACTATGAACTATTAAAATTTTAATATGGTTTTTTACAGCCTAAAAGCTTGCACAAACATTTTTTCGAGTTAATTTTCGTGGTTTTATTTATTTGAATATCTTTTTTTCTATTCATTGCATTTAAAAATTAATTGCATTTCTGAAAACAGCCTAAAAAAATGTATCAATATGGTAAATCTTATTGAAATCGAACTAAAACTGTGGAAATGCCGTTCCGTTGTATGAAGTGACAGCACTGTGGGGCGGCATGAACGAAAATCAGAAAATCGTAAAATAAGCGCATGCCTATTGTGCACACATACGTGTATGAAACATAATCAATATTCAATCAATTTTAGCCACATAGCAAATACGGTTTACCATAGCTGTTCCACATATCCCATAAACATCATCAATCAGTTGTCTTTCCATCGAATTTTCAATCATTCATTTATTCATTTGGTGTTTTATCTTTCTTTCTTTTTCGTTGTGTCTGCTTAGGGGTATTTCTATGAAGTGGCGAAAATGCTTCATGATAATTAATGTATTTACTGTAGTGTTGATCAACATTTGCAAAAGCATATTTCCATGTAATGTTTTAGGCAACATATTCAGTTGTGCAAATTTTTACTGCTAGCCAAAATCCAGGAAGCGGTCAAAATCAGAAACCAGACAACAAATTCAAACGAAATCGGTCAATCAAAAACAAAAACCAGAAACCCTGAACTACACGATATGACCAGCACGTTTACAGTACCTAAAGAACATTTTGTGGAGACCACAAACAATCAAAATTTTCTTTGACAATTTCTGAAAATTTGTTAGTACACAATCTAACTACAATGCCGAACTAATTAGATGATGTACAAATCAAATGACGATATTACGGCAGTATACATAAATGGCAGTCAAACGATATAGTGGCGGTCTCAAGGTGCTAGTAGGATATGTCCGAAAATATTGTGGAAATGATCGCTGGTACTCAGATATACATACTTAAATTGATGAAACTAGGAGGGAATTGAACACATTTGCTTGTCTCCACACATGATGGTGGAACTTTGTATAGGCTCTCTGCTCCAAGAAAAAATTATAGGCACAAAAAGAATACACTCTCTATCATGGAATAACCTTTATTTGTTTTGACCACTCCACTTGTTTATTTGTTTAGTTCCTATCTTTAGTTAACTGTTGCTATCCATTTCGATAAGCTTCAAAGGATGAAGGTCAATTTCATGTGTTTGAGAAAATAACCCTGCAACTGTTGTATTTACATGGGTCATATGCGTGAAATAAAAACTAATTTTTGTAAATGATTAAGGTGCCTTGAGAAATGAGAGCTATTTTTGTATCAAAGTGCAAAAAATGCTATTTTAGTTTGAAGCTACTTAGAACACACTTTTAAAAATAATTAAAATAACTTTCATATAGGACATCGAATTCAATCAGCTTTCTTTCTTAAACTTTACAATTATTTTGAAGCGTATGTTTTTTGTCCAAAATACCGATAACTTCCGCCTCCAAAGGCATAATTTCTAGGTCATGTGAGCGGACAAGAATTCACTCTCTTACAAGAGGTGAGCACTATCTAAAAACTCTTTCATCTTTTGAGGATTGATGCTCGGTTGAACTCCTTATATAGTGATCAACTTAATAGATCACGCAAAGATCAGATATATGCGCGACTTGGATATAAACCACAGCCAACATGAAACTCCCTGAAAGTTCAAACACAATATGCAGCCAGAAATGAATCCAGTGGAGTACCGATACCTGGCACACCAAAATAGTCTCTTGGTTATTCGTTGACCAATATCGCTCATATTCTACCCTTGACCTATATTTGGCAATGGAGGCAATGC
The DNA here is from genome assembly GCA_951812925.1 of Calliopum simillimum. Lineage (NCBI taxonomy): Eukaryota > Metazoa > Arthropoda > Insecta > Diptera > Lauxaniidae > Calliopum > Calliopum simillimum. The sequence continues at coordinate 31,626,561 of OX638371.1, forward strand.
ACAAAATATCATGTCATTAAATTGCTTCTCAAATATGTACCTTGAGACCGATCCCCGCTCGGTCAGTAACCTGATTCTTTTATTTTAGTCAATGTTTTTACTATGAGAATAATAATAAGAAAAAACTCGGAAAATATCGAATGGTATAGGAAACAATAGTAAAATATCAAAAACTCAATATTTTTTTTGGTGAAATAGAAGGCCCTTAAATAAATAAATGGGATATGCCACGCACCTAAAATATTTTGTATGGGGGCTTAAATATCTCATCTTCAAAAGAACATAACTCAGAAAGTAAGAGTCCTATTGGAAAAATACGAAAGGATATTTTGTAAAGGATAAGTGTGGCAATTCGATGCCGTTAATAAAAAAGAATGTCACCTTTTCTTGTAGCCACGCTGTAAGACTGAACACAGCGTTTTCTTCAACTTTAAGTAAGGATATTTCGAAATCCCCAAGGTACACGTACGATGACAATTCTGCTAATAAAGATGGATTGAGCGTCGAAAATACATAAAAACTGCATATAAGTAACAAAAAGTTGATTCCATTTTTTTTTTTTTTTTTTGTGCCTGAATAACTAAATTTAATTAAAATTTTTATTTTCCAACAAAGTGGGCGTGGCAATTATTTAACAAAGCCCACTTTTCATTATGCTTTAGATAATCCTAAACCAGACCTGCATACCAAATTTCATCAAAAATGTTACACCATTTGCGAGAAATATCATTTAATGTATTTTACTTGTATGTGAGATTCCACGCGCACCGGCGATATTTCGCCCACTTTCTGGTCGTAGGTGCCTAATAGCAATTAGAGTTCCTACAGTTAAGTTCGGAATGATTGCTTTATTAGTTTTCTTTTTATAGCGTATTATATTTTTGTGGGCGGTTCCTCGCCCTTCATCAAGTTTTTCAAAATAATGGCATATCACATATTAATTCTTGTTTCCAGATGTAACATCTCCTAAATTTTCATTAAAATTGTTGGAGTTGTTTTTGAGTAATATTGAATCAAAATTTTCAATGGTTGGAAAGGGGGCGTGGCGCAACACTTTTCGTTTATTACAAGGCATTGATAAGCAGTGCCTACATATCAAATTTCATTAAAATACATTGTGCCATTTGCAAGAAATAACATTTAAATTGTTTTACTTGCATGGGACGTTCCACGCCCAACGGCAAGTTGACTCTCTGCAATTAATTTCAAAAAGATTGCTTTAGCAGTTTTCTTTTTATAACAAACAGCCAGCCAGATGAACAGAAGAGCATGGCTATATCGGAAATAAATCAACCCATTCAGATCAATTTAAATTGTCGTAAAACGTGCACAAATGTTCATCAACTCAGGAGATGGTAATTTGATCGATATAATTTCTATACCCTACACCCAGGGTACATTCACTTTGTACTTCCGTTTGTAACGCAGAGAAGGAGGCGTGGCAGATATAGAAAAGTATACATATGTTTGATCAGCGTCACTTCCTGAGTCGATATAGCCATGTCCGTCTGGCTGGCAAGATAACAAAATGAAATTTGGTACGCTACCTCCGTCATCAAAGTTAGCTCATGGGATTGAAAATGAGCGGAATCGGTCAACGGCCACGCCTACCGCCCATATAAAAAATATATTCAAAATGCAAATTTAGGAGTATTTTTCACGACAATGCAACCAAAATACACATATACCTATACTACGAATTATAAGCGCAAGCTCTGATCAAAAAGTGGGAAAATTCGAACAAGAGGACGTGGCACCTCCCATATAAGCGAAAGCTTGAAAACGCTATACTGAAAGCGTTTTCCAAGATAATCGAACTAAATTTTACCCAGACACTAAAGAGCATAAATGCAAGTTCTGAGCAAAAACCGGGTGAAATCGGACAAGAGAGCGTGGCACTTCCCATATAAGCAAAAGTTTCAAAATGCTATACTAAAAGAATTTGTTGAGATAATCCTACTTAATTTCACTGAAATACTAAATACTATAAATGCACGCTCTGAACTTAAACTAGATGAACTCGGACAAGAGGATGTGGCACCTCCCATATAAGCAAAAGCTTCAAAACGCTATATTGGAAACGTTTTACGAGATAGTCCAACCAAATTTCACTCAGACACTAAGAACTATAAATGCAAGCTCTGAGGAAAAGCTGGGCGAACTCGGACAAGAGGGTATGGCACCTCCCGTACAAGCAAAATTTTCAAAATACTGCAGTGCAGGGTATTTAATGTTTGGCCAAGCCAAAGGTTACACCCTTACTAGTTTTAACTTAATATTATAAATTTTGCACTTTCAAGTAAACTTTCCGTGTAAACAGGTAAGAATGTTTTCGATTTTTAATTAAATGGCAGCTAGTTCATATTATGACATTGAAGACACAATTAAAGGTGTATATATTAACACAAGATGGGATAAAAATAACATCATAATATGAGTTGACTGTCATTTTGTTAGAAATTAAAAAAATTGTGTGAAAGTGTGAAATGCCACTGGTAAAAATAAATTATATTTTTATCTGTGTCACTGATATGTACTTAGAAACAGAGTTTTCTGCACATTTAAGCATTGATAACTTAAAATTCTTATGTGATAGAACCAAGTTCAGATTGATGAATAAAAGGTCCCGAACAACCAATATCGTCTATAAGAATCGGCGAACAAAAAAAAATATTGAACATTTTCAGTCATGTTTTATTCGCTGCTTATCTTTTACCAAATTTAAGATATGTTCGTTATAAAATAATAGAAAAAAGAGGCACAATTTTTGCGCGCATTTACTTTATTATTGTATCATACTACGTGTATACCAGAATCAGTTTTTCGATGAATGGATAACTTTCAGAATTCGTAAGCACTATAACATAACCATTATCTGCAAGATCCTAACAACTCAATCAAAAAGACCTTGATGTACGAATCCAAAAATCTATTAGCAACAGGTAGATGCAATCCACGTATCGCAAAAGATTTTTCAATTTGTTTCAATTATTACGTTCGCTCTTACATAGAACTTTTATTCTCTTTGCAACTGTACCGATGGGTTAAAGAAGGGGGTATAACTTTTGTTTTCAACACATAAAATACCATTCTTTGCAATGGAAAAAGACATCAAATCAGCTGTTTCATTTTTCCTATAAAAAAAAAATAATGTTTCTCTTCAAACAACAAATGTCATGCGCATGTTCTCTCTTCAATTGCAAGATAAAAAGCTCTTTTCATAAAATTTGCTCAATAGTTTTGAGTTATTTCTTTATCTTTAACACATTGATAGTTAAACTGAAGTAAAAAGCAGTGTTGCCAACTTTTAAATTTGAAAACGCACCAAATCCGGCAAAAAAACGCGTTTTTTCCCAAAAAAAGCACTAAATTCTAATTTGCAAAAAAAAATTAAAAAAAAACGAAAAAGTTTCGTACGTGTACAGACAAGTTTAGTAATTTTTAATTGAAACATTTTAATTATGAATCAATTTTATAAAAAGACTTTTCAATAAATAATTATTAGGGTAAGGGAAGACCACCAATCTTTCCTTTTTAAATAAAACTAAAAATGAAAAAGCACTAAGCCAAAAATTTTACGGGTAATAATCCCAAAAAGGCACTAGATCTAGTGAGAAAAGCACTAAGTTGGCAACACTGGTAAAAAGGCTCAGGAAAATGCTCCAAAATTCTTACAGGTTAAAAATTTCTCAAGTAAGCCACCTAAAAATTTAAATGTAAAAAGGATTTAAAAAAAAAATAATTTTTTTTTTGCAACGAGAAAAGATTCTTGAAAAAAAAAAAAAATTTAATATACCCAGTGTGCCAGACGGTTCAAATCTCCGCTTTTTTATCCGTTACGGATCCGTTACTGATCCGTTGGCGGGAGAGATTCCAAAAAAAAAAAGCGAATCGTAACGGGTAAAAAAGCGAAGATATGCACCGTCTGGCACACTGGGTTTATGTTTAGCATCGACCAGGGAATAAAACGGCTATTGGTTTGGGACCAAAATATTGTCATTTACATATTATTGAAAATCCCTTTTAAAAAATTATATATAGAGTTATTTGATGGTAGCTTATAATGAAAATAAATAGAAATTTAGGCAACTTTTCTGACTCTGAGAAAATTATTAAAAATATGTGCGCACTCTCCGCATATCTAGAAACTATATCACAGAAAAAAATTGGGACAATCGATATCGTCATTTCCTCAGAAAGCTACACCGTTAGCCAAAAATTTAAATAATCATATCTCTAAAACTGTTTAGCATACATGGATCAGATTTGGTACTTATGTAAATAGCACCAAGACAAATAACGTGTACTGGGAAAAATGGGGGTGTCACGCCCCAACAAAAATCACTTCATCATACCTCTGACATATTTAGCGCACATGAATGAGATTTCTTACATGTAAACAAAGTGCCACGACATATAAGGGTCTTGGGAAAATGGGCGATGCCATGTCCCTAAAAAATTCATAATTTAAGATATCTGGTACACATGTAAAATGCATATGGACAAATGACATCCTTTGGAAAAATTGGTCATGCCACGCCAACTTAACAATATCAGGTGAACCAACATTAACTGGGAAATCCTGGTTTTTTGAAAGATTTTTAATTTAAAATTTGTATGGTGGAAAAACACAATTTTTAAGAGACATCAATGCACAACATTCTAAAATTAACCACATTGAAATATTGCCTCAGCTTTCCCAGAAATCCTCGTTTAAATTGTTGGCCACGAAGACCACTTCTGTTTTTTTGGTTTTTTGTAAATATCTTGAAAACGAAAAATTGCCCAAAATTAAACTTAGCACCAATTATAGGGCTAATTAAGGGGACATTCGCTTTTGTAATTGAAACAAAAAACACTTTTTAAAAATTTTATTATGAAAAAACTATTATATTTATTGACAAAATTTCTTTTGGAGATTGGTAAATATTGTCTAAAACATATGAAAAAAATTTTTTTTTATTTTTAGTTTCCCTTGGCTGCTGTAGAGGGCGTCATCCAAAAGTTACTTTTTAAGCGGAAGGACATGTTGTAGACCTCCTGTAACAGATTTTTGAAAAATTCAAAATGATTTTATTCTTGAGACTCAAAACTATACAATAAGCCTATAAAATTCATACTCTTTTATATTTTGAAGTTTTTGTATGAATATATATGAAAAATGCGAAAAAATTGAGGGACTTACCCCCAAAAAATGTCCCATAAAAATGAGGGGGTATTTTTTAAAACTTTCAGAGGCTTATTGTTTAATATTTTTTATGAGTAATCGAATGCTCTTTGGTCGAGTAGGTTCGGAGAAAAATGTCCTACCAGTTCGAAAAGTAACTTTTGGATGACGCCCTCTACAGCAGCCAAGGGAAACTAAAAATAAAACAAAATAAAAATTTTTTCATATTTTTTAGACAATATTTAACAATGTCCAAAAGAAATTTTGTCAATAAATATGATAGTCCGGGAAAGTGCCGTCATCGCGGATTCTGAAATTTTTAATGCAAAATGGTAGTTTACACTAAGACGAATAAGAAAAGCTTGGTCAGCATGGTTGTAGCCTGGCTGAAATATTTTTAAATGATTTTTGAATTATTAAATTTTCGGAATGTTTTGCCGTCATCGCGGATTTTGATCGATCTTAATATTAATCGATGGTAAATTTCATAACCATTCAGAAAAAATCCGGCCGACCAATTTTTTTTTGCCGAAAATGACCGGCCGACCTATTTTAATGGTGGGTGCAATTTTTGTGTTATCACGGAAATTTGTTTTTTTTTTTTTTTAATTTACGTGTTTTAATGTCAAATTTAAAAATATATTGGTATGCGACTTCAGAAACTGCCGGAAGTACCCACTGTCGCACCATTAAAATAGGTCTGCCGATCATTTTCGGCAAAAAAAATTTGGTCGGCCGGATTTTTTCTGAATGGTTATGAAATTTACCATCGATTAATATTAAGATTGATCAAAATCCGCGATGACGGCAAAACATTCCGAAAATTTAATAATTCAAAAATCATTTAAAAATATTTCAGCCAGGCTACAACCATGCTGACCAAGCTTTTCTTATTCGTCTTAGTGTAAACTACCATTTTGCATTAAAAATTTCAGAGTCCGCGATGACGGCACTTTTAGTATTGCCGGCTCCTCGCCTATAACAGTTTTTTCATAATAAAATTTTTAAAAAGTGTTTTTTTGTTTTCAATTACAAAAGCGAATGTCCCCTCAAGAGCTGTAAGTTAAGCCAAAATAAAAATCCGTTTTATTTTGATTTTTTTTTTTTTTTACTTCAAATGTGTTCGACTGTCCCATAGGTTACAAAGTTATTAACAATATAGTGACGTCGTGGAAGTCTTTTTTCTTCCTTCGCATACAAGGAAGGAATATTAAAAAAATATGTAAGAAAGCGTACACAAATTTTGTCACAGCTTCAAAAAATAATTAAACATGAAAATTATATAGTAGAGCCGATGAAAGAGGGATTCAAATATGTTAAATACGAAATTAAAATCTTGTATAGTAATGAATGCAGTTTTAGTAGAAGAAACTCATATAACTTTTGCTGCAATCACCCTGGTGTTCAAATAGAAATTCAAGGGTTCGTTAAAGGAGAGCAAAAGTACTTCATTGGCATAAGATTGATTAATGCAAAGGATTTTTATAAAGAGCCCGTGATATCGATTTCATTAGGAATATATTTAGTGGACAAAATAACTTTGCCTAAAGATGAAAAGTTTTCTGTAGATGACATTAAATTCAAATTTATGTGCATTCCACATGAGGAGGAATTGTTGTTTAAACCTCTCTTACATGGTTTTTTTAATATTTATGTACAAATATAATTATTAGGTTTAAGGAAAGGAATCACAAGATATATTTATATAAAATATTTACCTATATAACATATTAGTTTAATTAATCTTATAAAATCCAAAGATGAACCACGATTATATACCACTTTCAAAAATCCAAAAATTATCAGAATTCAACAGTGAAAACACTGTACCAAACGACTAACAGTAATAGATAAGCTTAAATTGCAAATAAATGAACACCTTAAGTTGAGTTCACACATTTAAAATCAATCTTTATTTAAATTAAATTTTAATAATTTGGATGCATTTCGGGATGTTGACAACCCATCTTCAGCAACACGAATGAAAATATTTTAAATACAATAAAATAAACAAAGTGTAAGACTTGCCATACATAAATAATGGACACAAACATAATCTCATTAGAACGAGAAAAAACAAAGTTTAATAACTGTTTTAACAAAATTGAGAAACAATAACTTAATACCAATATAATCATATCGTAAATGTGTGAGACCAACAATTGAGATCAGAATAATAATAACAAGAGAGAACCAAATTTTTTAATAACTGTGCACCGAAAGTAACTTTAAAAAATAGAGTACCTTACAATTAATTTGTACCATTATAGTCCAGTGCTACAAAGTTAAAGTCTGAATTACACAAATTTTTTTTATAAAAAATCAAATATACTGTTACATAAACGTAAATTTAAATACAATTAAATAGATCTGATATTATATTTCCTTTATCAAGGTTCATAGAATGCGTGTCTTTTTGAATATAAATGCTTTCATAGGCGTCAAGTTTGTTATGATCATTTATTTGTTTTTTCAATTTCATGTCATTGATTGAAAAATTAAAATGAGAATTATGAAGAACGTGGTTCGCAAACGCCGATTTCTTTGGTTGATTTTTATGAATATATCCCTCGTGTTCTTTATAACGTTTCCCAATGCCACGTCGAGTTTGACCATAGTATTTCTGGTCACAGTCACCACACTTAAGCACATATATTCCAGACTTTTGTAACAAAGGAGTTTCATCTTTGGTGGAACCCAGTAATTGCTTCACTTTATTGCCGCTTGAATAAACCAACTCCATGTTATACTTTTTGAAAATAGATTTTAATTTGTTTGTCACTTCCGGAATGAAAGATAAGCAAACCCGTTTCAACGAACTATTGTCATTTGCTAAATGATTTTGCGAGTATAACGTTGTTCTGTTTGACCTTGAAATTTTCCTTGAATGTTGCTGAATCATTTTATCAATTAAATTGACGTTATATCCATTTTTTATTGCAATCATTTTTATATGATTATATTCTTTTTTGAAATTAGAAATAGAAAGTGGAAGTTTCAAAAGTCTATGGACAAACGAATGAAAAACCGCCAATTTATGCTGTATTGGTGTATGGGAATCTGCGGTTATGTACCTTAATGTACTCGTTTCTTTGTGGTGAACTGCTATGTCTATTTTTTCCCCAACTCTAGAGAGCATAAGATCCAAAAAGGCAATTTTCCCGTTTACTTCTACTTCTTTCGTGAAATTTATTGTTTCAAATTGCTCATTTAAAATATTAAGCAGTGAATCCACTTCAGTTCGTTTGGCAATTGCGAAAACATCGTCGACATAACGTAACCAAATTCTTGGTAGTTTTTCAGATTGCAGCAAATTCATCTCAAATTCCGCCATAAAAGCTTCAGCTAGTATAGGTGAACTCAACTTAAGGTGTTCATTTATTTGCAATTTAATTGAAAAGAGTTCACGGTATTGTTCAAATTTATAAATTGATGGAATAGATAAGCTGTAATAGAAAACTCTGTTTTCAGGAAAAGGAAAGGAAAAGGTGAAATCCTTTTTTTGTAATGGTATCAAATAGCCACACTCTTCCTTATTAAAATATATTTTCGAACTTTTCCAATAGGACCGTTACTTGCCAAGTTTGAATAGCGCACATTTCAGCCCCAAACAAGGACGAAATATTTTAGAGGCATGGCATTGCCCATTTTTGTTGGCGCTAACACATTTCATACTCTGCAGCAGATTTTAGCTAAACCGAGGCCATAAATCGGTTTTTCGATACTTATACAATTTTTTTCTTTGTGTGGGGGTTAAAATTCCTTCTTTTCTTTTCTCTCTTGTAAGCCTGAAAACAGCGTTTTCTTGCAGCTATGTTTACAATTCTGAGGATGCAGTCCAATTCAGAGTCAAAAAGTTCATAAGACTGCATATAAGAAGTATTGTGTTCATACAACTTTATCTAGAGATGAGTAACTTAAGGTAACTGAAGTCAAATGGAATTGGTTGCGTTTTTGAGCGAACTTTTTATATCTATAATATATTATATTTCAGTATTTCACTAATAGCTATTTGAAATTTGCCTAAAACTTATTTTGTGTTAACTTGGTTTAAGCTGTTTATTTTTCTTCTTTTGACACAGAAAAAACCAACAACTTTTGGCATAATTCATGGCAATGAACTGAAACTAAGCGTACATATATGTATCCGTATTTATTGATTTTCCCTTTTTACGATCATCTGAAAATTAATTTCGATTTTTATTTCTTTCTTTCTGTTTTAATTTTATTTACTTACATTCTCCTATAATGACATTGAACATTACAAAATAATAGCAAGAAAAAAGAAACATTTGAAGTTTTATCTGTAACATTATTCGCTTGTTGTAATAGTGTTGTCGTTTTAAAAACAAATAATTGGCGGTTGTAACTAGGGTTGCCAACCGTACTATGATATATGGGTGATTCTCAGATAACTGTACTTTTTGTGTCCTCTGGCGATTTCACCTATACAGTAGGCTTTTTTTTCACAAAAAATGACGCTATAAGTTAGAAACTATGTTTTTCTAATAGAGCGGATCAATTTTACCACGAAATGTTTATTGGTCTACTTTGAAAGTTTGCAATTATACCCCAAATGTCACAAACGTGGCATGTCCTACCTCTACTTTTTATACACAAATCGATGAAAAACGACCAAAAAACGGAAATGGAACAGAAAACAAGTTACTACACATATTAAGTAAATACTTAAGGCTACAATATTCTGAGCTCATCTGTAGTTTTAAATAATTTTTAGAGGGCACAATTTCGAATTGAAAACTGTCCCCTAGTTTTGGAAAAAAAAAATTTCTTAAAAGCATTATGCTACTACTGCATGGTACTACTGTTTCAGTCAATAGATTGCAATACGTATGCATTAGTTCTGATCACTATCCATCACCCAAAAGTCATCATGTCAAGACGAGTCCAAAATGAAATTTGTTTGCGTTTTATAGGGCAGTTTATAAACAAAAGCAGTTTTTTTTTAAAAATTATGGTCACAAACGTGGCACTCGGCACTCTCAGGTAGTACATTTTATTTTATGCATGAAACAATTTTTTTGTAGGATTTGCATACATGACCCCAAATTCTTTCGGAAAAATCTTGAACTCAAAAGCGTGCTATACAATGAGCGATAAACTACAAAAATGTCACAAACGTGGCGCTTCAAAAATGTCACAAACGTGGCACTTTTTATCAGTCTGCAAAAAACATATTTCGATATACAAATGTTAGGTTGAAGGCTATTAATTATGTTTTTAATACAAAAATTTTTCTACACCATCAGAATCCTGAGTTATCCTTGCTCAAAAGTGAAAAAATCACTGTTTTGACATCTACTTAAAGCTATAGAACAAAAACAACAACAAGTAAAATTAATTTTTGTCAATGGATTCAGACAGCCAAATTTATTGTCAACAAGACATAATTTACCGTTTTTCAATTGGATTCCCAGCTTTCGAGTTATAAGCGTTTAAAATAAGGACATCTTTCGATAACATACAAAAGATTTTTCGAGACCGAAAAGTTACAAAAAATCAAGTTGTATTATTTTTATCAATAACATATTTAATTACAAAAATTTCGTGACCCTGCAGACCATAATCGCATAAAAAATGACAGTTCTATGCTAGATTTAGTGAATGACCCTACTAAACTACTGCTTTGCAGATTAACAGAATCAAAATTTCATCTGTTCATTCACTAAATCTACAATAGAGCCTTATTTTTTCATCCGATTTTAGTCTGCAAGGGCTTAAAATTTTTGTGATAAATTATATTTTTGATAAAAATAACAAAACTTACCATTTTTGTTAATTTTTCGGTCAAGAAAATCCTTTGTGTGTTATTGAGAGGTATCCTTTTTTTGAAGGCTTATAACTCGGAAACTAGGAATTCAATTGAAGAACGGTCAATTATGTCTAGTTGATAATAATTTCGGCTGTCTGAATCCATTGACAAAAATTAATTTTACTTGTTGCTGTTTTTATTAAGTAGATGCAAAACTGTGATTTTTTTACTTTTGAGCAAGGATAACTAAGGATACTGATGTAACAGAAAAAAATCAAGATCAGATTCGTAATTAGGAGATCCTAAACCACCATAAACGGCTATAAAAACAGAGAACAGGGAACTATTGTTGATCTTTAGGGCGATAGGGTATAAAAAAAATGGACCACTGGAGACATGACACTGTTGCAAAATTAGTCTTGAAGTGTAAATTTGTCATTATATGCAATATATCTCTCATCAAAACGCTTCAAAATCAAAATTTTTCCATACTGTGGCTAAAATGTCACAAACGTGGCAATTTGGTCACAAACGTGGCAGCAAAATTTCTTAATTTCGACCACAAAGCCGTAAATTCACACTTGTAGTTGATCTACTTAAAAGGTGAGGTTTAAGAGTGTGTTTACATAAGATAGCATAAAGAAACTTGCAAAAATCAAAAAAAATTATCTGCCAATTTTACAACTCGAAAAAGCACAGTTATCTAAGAATCACCCATATAGTATTGTACTATATTCCGTGTCTGCGTACTATATACTGTTGAATAAATAAGTATATAGTACGCGAAAACGCTATATTTATACTATATTTATGATGACCGTACTATATTTTCCTGTGTTAAGTAAAGCACAGTAGCTATTGCTTTTCCATACGTTAATCAGAATTTATTTCTACAAGCACAGATAAAGTGTCCACAAAAACACATCTTTAGTTTTGATATACCGAAAGTTATATTGAACAAATTTCGCACTTTTATAAAATTCACGAACGCGCCTTTCGATTTATGCTATGTGCGTGTTACCAAACGCGCCCCTGTCTTACTGCTTTTCAAAATTGACTACATCAAGCAAATGTTTGCTTCGTTTTTATTTTGAAATTTAGTTTAATATTTTCACTAAGTGGTTGCTCTTCCTGTCAAAAAGTTGAAGTCTAATTAAATTATGGAAAGTACATAGTAGTGAAATCGAAAGTACCTAAAATCTAAATGCTCCACTAACACCTACTAAGAAGCGGAAAATACGAAAAAGCTCCAAAAATACAAACCTGAATAGGAAAAAGAGTATGACTGGATTACTAAAGATCAGCAAAACGTCTATAATGTAAAATATGCGCCATGTAGCGCTACATTTTCTATCGGAAAGTGGCATCGGCAAGGTGAGCTTTTTGGTGATATGTACTTCAATTTCCGTAGCTACTTGATTTGACAATGTTTTCACATGAAATGACCCAAATAAGTTGAGAAAATTTTAGAAAATCTTTCGTCACCTCGTCTTGTTTTCGTGATTTTGAGACTTAAAGCTTTTGGAGTGCAAGTCCAGTCAAATCTAAATGTTATTGAAATTTATTTAATATTCCCGTATTTTTTTAAGCCTTGGTATTTTATAAACAAAGCAAGATATCGAAAAATTGTATTTAGTTTTTTTGACTTTTCATGGGTCGAATTATAAAAAAACCATCTTTAAATCGAATTGCCACGGATATCGCAGAAATAGTATAGTTTTTACAAAAATAAATAATTACCAAATAAATCTTTATCTAGTTCTTCTCTTTCCATGAAATACTATATTTTTTTGTGGCGTACTATATTTTTTTAATGCTTTTTCTGAAAAATACTATATTTTACTGAAAAAATTTTGGTAACCCTAGTTGTAACAGAAGTGAAATTTTCGATGTTTCGCATCCTATCCACAGGGAAATGTTACGTTAAAACTAAAATTTGTCGCAATGGATACTGATCTAAGCTGAACAATCTACAGCAAAAAAGTCGAACGAAAAATTTGTTTTAAAAAAATTCTTGGAATTTCAATTTCAGAATAAATAAAAAACAAAAGAAATGGCAACACTGTGGAAACAAAAACAAAAGTCCACATTTTCACTTTGAAGATGTGCCATTGCCACAAGCTTAAGGTTATACCCGACAGCAGCAACAACAACTGTTGGTCACATGGAATTAATTACCCAGGAAAATTCACTGTAGGCAATACTCGTAGTGATGAATTTATTTCTGCTTGAATTGAAACTGAAGTTGAGGCATTCGAAAACTTCGATGGATGTCTGCCACACACACACACACACAAAATAAGAAATTAGAAAACTTTTACGGTCTACTCTTGGCACTTTTAATTATGTATGTAAATGTGTAAAACAACAACAGTACCATTTCTACTGAAGCCAAGAAACCTCATTGAAACAAAAACTGCACGAAAAAAAGTTTGTATTTAATTGTTGCAAAGTAGAACGCTGAAAAATATGCTATGGAAAATTAATTTGCCAAGCGATGAGTTAAAAGGTCACGCGCTTTTGAGGTATCTTTTTTAAATTTTATTTATTTCCATTTAAGTCCACAGTAGTGGAGAATCATATTCCAAAATAAACAACAGAAATGAAAAATTTTGTTAAATCTCAATTTTCTTTTAATCTTCGGTGAAGCTTTGTAGGCGCTCTTTTTTTATGTTTTTGAAAAAAGTTCAAAAAAAGTCTGTTAAGAACACTGAAAAAAAATTTAAAAAATTCGTCAGTGACCTCCCTCTCCCTGCGTTTGAGCCGTCATCTTGAAATATTTTTGATTCGATTTATCTCGTTTCCTACTTATTGGTCGCACAGAAAAAAATATTGAGCAAAACTAACTGCCAATAAAATTCTACGGATTTTTAATCTCGGACGCGGTATCCATGAGTTGATATTTCATTCGAATGATAATGGTTCAAATGCGACCTCAGACGAAGAGTCAAATTTTTCAATTGCTATTTAATTTAATTTAAAAGAAGTAGTTTTCGTTAAAACTGCCACGAACAAGCCATGCTCAAAACAAAGGTCGGGAAATTATTAAAATAACCACGTTTCTGCCACTTTTGACAATGTTGTTTTCTCTGTGTACGGTTGGTGCTCTGAACATAATTTAGATAAGTATTTAAAAGAGTAGGTATGAAATGAGTATGACGTTGGTAATATCTTAGCTTCGTTCTATCCATTCTATCATAGGCATTTTCATTCAAGGAAATATAATCTTATAGATTTGCGATCTCTTAGAAATAATAAAACTTATAAAAGACAAAGTTTAGCTAAAGTGTTACTTTTTCATATTGTACATAAGTTTATTAGTTGATGCATTTATTCAGGCCTGATTTAATAATGTTTAAATTAAGTTCAACCAATATTTCACAAAAGACCACAGCAACTTCTAATAAAATTTTCAACATCAAATTTTAAGTTTCCTTAAAAATGTATGTATAATTTTATTTTATAACAAGACGTGGCTGTAATTTATCTCTTGACCACAAACCATCGACGATGTGGGCAAGACACAAAACAACAATTTTACGACTCTGACTCTTAGAACAAAATTCAAGTCAATGAGTACGACAACAAAAGCTAATGGACGGTTTATTGAATTCAATGGTGGCTACAAAATGAGACAACATTGGACAACTACAGCAGTAACAACAACAATATACTTTTATAGCAAAGTTTTAATGTAAAATAACTATCATTGCTTCCATTCTAAGTATTTACAACATAACAATTATTATTAAAAGTGTTAGCAACAACTTCATTGCCATTGTTGTCTCATGACACGGTGCTCTTAAACAGTCGATAGGTTTTTTGGCTATGTGGAGAAAATCTGTGAATGGGGTTTCATTTGTATTAGTTTAGTGGTCTGAAAAATGCAAACACCGAAATCGTAGCTGATCATCCCCGCGAAATATCGCAATAATACATATCCCATATAAAAAAAAAAAAAAAATCGGAAAAAAAAACGCAAAAACATAAGTATATAAAAATAGTTATATTTAATGTATTTTGCAATGCTGAATCTAAATCCGGCCTTAAAATTGCTATATCTCATACGGTTTTTGAGATATCTTAGCCTAAACAAGGAAAAAAAACCGTTTTTGCTATATTTTTAAGCTATATAACTAGAATATAGAATATTCATACGCAAAATTCGATACATTATCTTTTTCTTTAAAATCACATTTAAATTATATCAATAGCTTAATTTTTCTCCGAAATATCGTAGACTGAAATAATGACAAAACACGTTTTTTGCACTTTTTTAACTTTTTAGGTTAGGATATCTCCGAGAAAAATAAAAATATCGACATTATTTGAATTAGGTTTAGAAGATTGATTAGAGCTTTCCATTTCTGCATTTATGGATATACATCCTGTTATATAGCTCCAAAACAAAGCAATAAAACATAGCATCGGCTTTTTTTAATTGTTTAGGGTAAGATATCTCAAAAACCGTATGAGATACAGCAATTCTAAGGCCGGATTTGGATTTAGCATTGCAAAATACATTAAAAATAACTATTTTTATATTTGTTTGTTGCGTTTTTTTTTCGATTTTTTTTTTTTTTTTATATGGGATATGTATTTTTGCGATATTTCGCGGGGATGATCAGCTACGATTTTGGTGTTTGCATTTTTCACACCACTAAACTAATACAAATGAAACCCCATTCACAGATTTTCTCCACATAGCCAAAAAACCTATCGACTGTTTAAGAGCACCGTGATGAGTAGTAAAAGCACAGCAGCATGGACAGCAAAACAACACCAAAGCAAGTCGTCGAATCGTTGTCACAACTTTGATAGCACAGTTGTTAAGGACGTTTTTTTAATTAATAGCTTTGAGTAATTCTTAATGAAATGGAATGGTGAAAGTGTTTCTGTCAGCGCAATATAAGATCTATAAGATCAAAGCCCTGCCTTTTGTTTCTGAAAAGGTAACTCCAATTTCTCATGACTTTTCAAAATATAGCTTTTTTGGTCAAAAATGCAACGATTTTTCTTAAATTTCAATGATTGTGTACTGTGACACAATTTTTGAGAATTACATTCAATAGTTAACGGTAGGTATCTTAGAAGATATATTAATTTTTCGCCTTTAATTCAGCGTTCAATTTTTTTTTTTTTTTTAAAAAACGATTTCCAAATAGTGAAACTTTTGCAGGATTGCGGTTTTTGTAAAACTTTTCAGGGAAAAATGAAATAACCAAAAAATACGTTAATCTGGTAAGTCAGCATTATGTCATCGTCAGCCAATCAATATCATTTAAAATTAAAAAATTATCTGATTGGTGTTTGACTCAATATGGCGGATGTGCATATTTTAGTATTTTATTTTATTGAATAAGTATCTTATTAATCTCAATAAAAAAATAAAAACTGAAAAGCTTTTTACAATCCTATGAACCTTCCTTACTATCTAAAGCCACTATATCCGAGATTCTTTGATAGTGTTATCACGCCTATTGTCAAAGTTCCAGGGGTGTCACTGGAAATCGGTAGCCTTGCTAAGGTTAAGGCGCAGATTTGACTTTAAATCTCAGATTTAACTCAAATCTCAGATTTAGTATTGTATAATAGTCCTGTGATCAACGCCCAGATTTAGCGCTAAGTCCAGAAACTGCATTAAATCACCTTTTAAATCTGCGGTGAAAATAGGCTATAAGACTGCATATATGAAATAAAAAGATCAAATATTAACCAAATTTTTTAATTTGGTAAACAAGTGGGCGTGGCAAATATTGAACAAAGCCCACTTTTCGTTGTTTTAGATTATCAAGATCCAGATCCGCATACCAAATTTCATGAAAATATGTAATCTAGAGTATTGGTTTTTATCTAATTTTTTTTTTTTCCTTTATTTTTTAAAACTAAATATGAAATAAATTTAATAAAATTACAGATGTCGTGGAGAGGAGGCTACGGGCACGGAAACCACTACCGTGGTAGGGGAAATTTTAAAGGCGGAAGAATCGAAAAGCAAGTTTTTTACGTCCCAATGGACTCGTAATTTTTTAATAGACCACCACCACCGCCTATAATGGGACAGCCGGATACAAAAAAGCAGACAATTCCCTAACAACTTCATTACATAAGAAACCAACAGCAGCACCAAATAAAATTGATAAAAACGCTATTTGAAAAAAATGGTAATGATGTTGAAAAAGATTTTAAAAAAATTAAGATA
Source organism: Calliopum simillimum (assembly GCA_951812925.1). Taxonomy (NCBI): domain Eukaryota; kingdom Metazoa; phylum Arthropoda; class Insecta; order Diptera; family Lauxaniidae; genus Calliopum; species Calliopum simillimum. The sequence goes on from OX638371.1 coordinate 31,643,703, forward strand.
AGGAAGAAGAAGTTAAAATTAAAGATAACCCAGTAATGAATGTTGGTTAAATAAAAATTAAAAATAAAAAAAAATTGTTTTTTTTAATTAAAAGTTGGATGGATTTTAATAGGAGCTATATAATAGCTATACAAAATTTTCAATTAGAGTCATGGTTTTCGAGACATGAAAACTTGTAAAAATTTTTTTTTAACAAAAAGCTGTTGGGAACCCCTGGATGGATTTTAATAATATTATTGTCATATGATAGGTATTTGTAAGAGCTATAAAATTGCTGTACAAAATTTTTCAATTAGAGGCGTAGTTTTCGAGATATGAAAATTTTTTGAAAAATTCAAAAACAATAGCCGTGTTCTTCTGATGTGTATATACAATTATATTAATACCCTTTTACGTAATTATGAGACGAAATTAACCATAACCCCCTAACCACGATCTGGCATCACTGTATAATTTACTCGTCACTCACAATTCGTTAGAAAAAGTAAGAAAATTTTGTTAGTTACTCGTTGGTTGAATATTTTCGAATTTTTCGAACTTAAAAATTTTGACGAAAAAACATGTCATTTGTAAAAATTTTTAAGTTTGGGACATTTTAAAATTTATGTTGTGAGTTGTGCGATAAAATTAAAAGATATAATAATGAGTTTGTTCGCGAAAACAGTTTTTATTCGAACACTTCCAGTGCCACTGCCGACGCGCTATTAAAATTTGGGCTTTACACACGAAGATACAACGGCCACCGTGGACGTGAAGGTTACCGCGGTCGTGGTATTGAAAAACAAGTATTTTACGTTCTCATGGACGGAACTTTTTGGCAGAACCATCAACCTCCAACATTGGAACCAGAGGCAAACAAAACGCCGAAGAAAAGCATACCCCAGCAGGTTCACGAATTACGAAATGAGCAAAGTCACCAATTAAAATTAATAAAAATGGTTTTTACCAAACTAAATTTACCATTCCCAGAACCAAATACCGATGTAGCAAAAAAGGTAACAGAACATAAAATAAAAATTGCTGTAAAAATTGTTTTTTTATTTTTCATGAAAACCGATATAAGTTGGGAACCCCTAGATGGATTTTAATAATTTTGGTCTCATATGATAGGTACTTGACGGAGCTATAAAATTGAAAACTTTTCAATCAGAGTCATAGTTTTCGAGACATGAAAATTTTGTCAAAAATTTTTTAACTTTTTTTACCAAAAAATTTATTTTTGAACAGGCTCTCATTTTGTCGTAAAGCCCATTTTTTGGCCCAAATAGAGGTCTGGAAATTAATTACAAAAACAACAAAAAGTTTGGCAAGAACCTACTTTCGGAGATATACGCATCGGAGGATCGGCAGATAGCTTTTTTGAAAACCGTTATAAGTTGCGCCCCTGCCATACTACCAATAAAGATTAATATATTATGGGAAAATTAATTTCATTTCAAACAATCTCAAAATTCCATCAATTGGCCCCATGCAAAATTAATAAAAAAGAAAACATAAATTTTTCAAAATTATTGAGAACAATAACAAACAATGATTTTTGAATTAATTTTCTTGCAAATCTAAAAAAGTTAGTAAATTGATCACATTTGTTGTTTTTTTATTTTCGAAAATCTAGGAACCCTTGCGTTAGTTGCATTTTGCGGAAGCACGTGAGTCAAGTACACGCGAAAAAAAAATATTTTCATCGAGTGAAGTGAAATAGAAAATGAGCATTTTAATAAGAAGCTTTAACCCGGAATGGGAATACGATTTTTTTTATTGAAGACGTAAAACTCAAAAAGCCACAGTGTGTGAGTTGTCATGCAACGCTTAGTGCTTTGAAAGATTTTAGTGTCAGAAGGCATTATGAAAAATTGTATGAGGCAAGTTATAAAAACATTACAAATGATGCAAGACGTGATCTTTTGGAAAAACTGAAAAGATTAGTATTGTTACAACTATCCGAAAAATATAGCTTAGTTCGAGCATCATATATAGCTAACTATAAGATTGCTAAGGCAAAAAAAGTACTTTAGTGATGGTATTTTTCTTAAAAATACTTGTATCGATTTGCTAAATTGTTATGGAGCAGATGGCGAAGCTATGGTCGAACAGTTTAACAACACACCATTATCCAGGAATACAATAACAAGAAAAATTCAGGACATAGGAATATACATAAAGAATTTAACCATTGAAAAAGTCAAAAAGTGCGAATATTACTCCATAACTCCATCAAAATTTCATTATGATGCAGAAATTAGCTAACTTTTTTTTTTTTGTATTTCTGTTAGAATATGTATTGTGTAGAAGAGGAGCTATTAAATTTGCTACCCTTACACCATACAGCAAAAGGCGCCGATATTTTCCAAGCTATTGAACTTTCTGATCAGGAAATTGGAGGATTTGAAAAGCTATGCTCAGTATGCAACGATGGAGGTCCTAGTATGAGAGGACACAAAAAAGGATTGTTAGGAATATTCTTAGATCATGAAATAAATAGATGTGTTTCTTTTGAAGCGTATATACTATTGTGGTAATTTTCAAATTGCGATATCTTATGAACGGTGAGTCGTACGCCCACGAGTCTTTTTCAGGGAGAACCATATGCTCTACATATAATTTTAATTTTTTGTAAAAAAAAATCACTATTTAGAAGTTATTTTAAAAAAAGTAATTTTTTTCCGTTTATCGGCGCTTAACCAGTCTTTATAGAATAACTCCTGAAAGGTAAATTTATTTAAAAATAAAATGAAAATTTTTTCGTAAAAAATATAAGGAGGTCGCGCTGACGCATCGTAAATTTTAATTACTTTTGTCAGAGTCGGATGCTTCCTACGACGACTTACAGCTTCATACAGAAGTTCGTTGGCTTAGTAAAGGCAAGTGTATGAACAGATTCTTTCAGCTTCGCAATGAAATTCTTGTGTTTCTTGAGAAGAATGTAAAAAAAAAAATGGAGAAAATACAGAAATAGTACGAAATTAAAAAACTGATCGATTTTTATGCGAGATCGCATTTTAAGCTGATATCACATCGATTCTAAACAAATTAAATTTGTGTTTACAAACCCATTGAAGTCATATCAGCAATTGATGGATTTAAAAATAAGCTGGCAGCATTGCGTTCTGATCTCCGAGATGACAATTTTTACAATTTCACATGCAGCGGCATAATGTGCATCGACAAATCAAACCGACGTTTCCGACTTTTTGATAAAAATTTAGTCATTGCAAAAAGAGTTGGAAGAGCGATTTAAAGATTTTGAATATGTAAAGGAAAGAAGCTAGTTATTGTTAAATCCAAAAACTTGCAACATCTCAAACCAAGATGAAAAATTTCGAATGGAACTCTGTGACCTTAAGGCTGACCTTACTAAGTATACAAAACTTAGTAACAGGATTTGATTTTTGGAAAAATGTTCTTAATGTATTTAAAACTCTTTCTATGTTTGCAAGCAGCTATTTATGTGAAAGTGGGTTTTCAAAGATGCAAAAAATTGAAACCACCTACCGCAAAAGCTTGTCAGACATCAATCTGCAGCACTTATTTAGGATTGCACTTTCAAAGAAAGAAATTAATTTTGAATTTTTAACAGAACAATTCAATGATTATTTTGCTTAATGTTTCTGTTATTTTACTTTCTCTTATCTTATATTAGCTGTGTTCCAATGGTAGTAAATCTGACCCAGATCAGATCTGAACTCATTGGAACGCACACGGATTCAATTTTAAAAACTTATCATTGGCAAGAAAAGATACAAATGTCAAAACAAAAATGTCATAACAACTTCAAAAATCAATTCAAGTTATTTAATTTAACAATCGTTTATAAAACGTAAACAGAATAGCCGAAAAATGTCTAATAGAGGTTGTGGTGGTACCGCGGTTGGAAAGTTTCATATTTCCCTGGGCTTGCTGTAACTGTACAGATAATGTAGGGGCTAACAAAACTGACACAATTTGCTGATAAGTGGTCGCTTAAACAGATTGCTGGTGATATGTTTGTTGAGAGGGCAAGTTTGCCTTGCGATATTGCAATTACAACTCAGCAAAAAAAGCCATTAAGGAAAGATGGTATATTTACATATGTATGTGTATTTGTACATATTTTCAGGACAACGCCTTTGCTATAACTGGACCTATTTTGCATAAAAAACTTCACTAAATAAAAAATAAGCTCGTGTAAATAAAAAAACCAAAATAAAATTTGAAAAACATAACTAAGAACGGTCAGGTCATGCTATGAAGTTTTTCTAATTTAAGTTTTATATGTCTAATAGTTTTTCTTTAGTCAAGTTCTTTTTTAATTGAAATTTTAAAATTTTCAATAATTTTTTTGACACCAGATGTCAAAACGTCAAGAAATAAATCAGTGCTGCCAAATAAAACCCATAATTTTCAGAACACTTCCATGGATCCAAAAAAGATTTCCGAATGCATTCATGGATCCAGAAAATGGAACCAAGATCTGAGCTGGTTCTGAACTTGTTTTTGTTTTGCTTGAAAGTGAATCCGATCCGTATCAGATCTGCTGCCATTGGAACACAGCTATTATTCGCTATGCTATTGTTTATCGCCAGTTGATTGAAATTAAACTAAATATATAAAATAAATTTTTCATCAACGAAGTTTAAAACAAGAGTTTACTTTGAGTTATGAAAACAGAATTAAATTCATTTGCCACAATCTTTTTTTCTTTTTTTTTTGATATAAAAACTAGTAAGGGTGTAACTTTTGCCCTGGCCAAAAAATAAATACCCTACACTGCAGTGTTTTGAAAATTTTGCTTGTAAGCGAGGTGCCACATCTCCTTGTCCGATTTCACCCAATTTTTGTAGAGAGCTTTCATTTAGAGTTCTTAGTGTCCGAGTTAAATTTGGTTCGAATATCTCGAAAATCGCTTTCAATATAGCGTTTTGAAGCTTTTGCTTATGTGGGGGGAGACACGCCCTCTTGTCCGAGTTCACCCAGTTTTTGTTGCCCTTTTTCTCAGAGCTTGCGCTTACAATTTGTAGTATTTATGTGTATTTTGGTTGCATTGTCGTGAAAAATACTCCTAAAATTGCATTTTGAATATATTTTTTGTATGGGCGGTAGGCGTGTCCATTAACCGATTTTGCTCATTTGCAATCCCCCGAGCTAACTTTGATAACGAAGGCGGGGTACCAAATTTCATTGAATTATCTTGCTTAGTTTTCCCAAAAAGTGTATTTCCACACACACCCAGCCAGCCAGCCAGCCACCCAGCCAGACAGACGGACATGGCTATATCGACTCAGGAGGTGACGCTGATCAAGAATATATATACTTTTCCATATCTGCCACGCCTCCTTCTCTGCGTTACAAACGGAAGGGCAAAGTGAATATACCCTGGGTGTAGGGTATAAAAACACTGTCCTCCCAGTGTGCCAAATGGTTCATATATCCGCTTTTTTTTGGGAATTTCTCCCGCAAACGGATCAGTAATGGATAAAAAAGCGGAGAATTAGAGTTTCGCATCAGTCGACAAGCTGTTCTGTTCTACGTTCGGTTGGCCAACGCTGGCACTGCCGGTCTGTAAAAATTATTTGGAAAAATTAGAAAAGTTGCAACAAACCAATCCTCTTCAAAATAACTGCAACGTTTCCTCAATACGATGGCCCCATCAAGGAAGTTGAACTCATTGCAGTAGAACAGATAAGGTTAATAAGTATCGCTTGATGAACCAATTCTTTTTTGACACATCAACTTTATTTTTTTCTGGTACGTAGCTAGAGCGGACATTTTTTTTTTTTTTTTTTTTTTTGCTTCGTCTTCTGTGGGCTTAAATTTTTGGGCGATTTCATCCCATGCCTTTCTTTTTAAATCTGTTCTTTTGCACAACTCGCTTTTGAAGTTCCACAGGCACTCCATTTCGCGGTACATATTAATGAAATTAATTGTTTCATTTTGGGTTAATCTCTTTTGGTCCATTGCTTAAACAAGTTCGAGTTTTTAAAATTTGTACTTACTTTCACCGTCGTACTTGGCAAGTTAAAATTTTTTAATTTAAATTGACGTTGAGATGGAACACAGCATAGCCGCTACGACAGAATATCATAATCTTCAGTTATGAAATTTTTATATCACAACATTTTGTGTCTCCACTAGATATTTTGCTGTTATGACTTGAACTATTGCATGATTTATTGCTCGTCGAGTCACTGTGTAACTCACTTAAGTTTCCATTGGAAAATTTTTAGTTCGAATTGTTTTTAAAAATTTATGTAACGCAAATTAAACATTAATTTTAGATATTATATAGGGGTGTGTGGGGTTAAGTGGGAAAATTTTTTCGAAGCTCCATAAAATGAACATGTTTCATGTTTCAACTTCCTATAGTAAAGAAAATTAAATAAGCTATATTTTTACCGCATAAACAAACTGAAAATATGGATTTGTTGTGTTATCTCACGAATTCGACAACGCAACTTTCTCCCCATTTCCAAATTCTAATGCCATCGTTCGTAACTCCTTAATGGTTTATCCTTGGTTAATTTTGGTGGCCATTAAAATGTAACAAATTTTCTTGTTCTTTTGTGAAAATCTGAAAATAATCAATTATATTAGATAGACATTCATTTAAATTATTCACGTAGATTAGATAAAATAATATTGGTTTTGAAAAATAACGACTAACTTACCGTTTTTACTCCGATTTTATTATGCGAGTTTACAAACTCGACCAATTTTTCTTGGGTCACCTCACTTTCAGCAATACTCTTATCAAGTGCAGCAACGATGCGATTCAAATTGGACTTCGGCATGTGGTAATGCTTTGAAACAGCAAGGACCGATTTCTTTTCAATTTTTATTGCTTTTAACATCTCCAATAAATCATCGGGATTTGGAGTTGCATAGTTAGTTTTTTCTCATATTTTCTCGGCATAATAACTGAATAAATAGGCTTTTGAAATTTTTATGTTCTTTATTTGATTTAAATTTTTTGAATGAATTATTTTTCATAACACTTTCGAAGTATTGGAAGGCTTTTAATAAATAAGGCTTCTGGTTTCAACAATTAACAATCAAGGAATGAATTATTTTATTTAAAAATTATTTTTCACAATCTTCATACACAAACATAAAAACATAAGCTCCTACAATATACAAATAACAAGTAGATATTTATTTTCAGTTTCAACAGGAAAATCATTTAAAAGATTAGTTTAAAATAATTTTTAATTAAAAGAAATTGACAAAGTAAAACTCGAAGAGTGTTTACTCACAATATAAATGTATAACACTTATTTGAATCATGAAAAAGTATAATACGTTGACAAGTGGCAACGAGCAATCGTGAAATAACATTTCAAACTCTACCCCATATGAAATTCCCCACTTCACCCCGACACCACATTTTGCAAAAATTGTGAGCGTCATTCTTTCACTCTATGAATTACTCGAAATCCTTTCGCGCTATCAAAATTAAGACTACAAAGAATATTTGAGTGTACTTACAATCGGTTTACCTCCTAAAAAGGTCAAAATGCTTAAAAATTTAAAAATGAAATTTCAAAATCACTTAAAAATTTTACATGATTCCAGAGAGCACAAAAATACGTCTGCTTGCGTCGCTATACCATAAAGATTTGCTTGCGGTCATGACAAGTACGTAGGCTGCTATATATATTTCTGGCCTAGGCAACACTAATGTCAATAGCTAAAATCTGGCAAAACCATAATAAAGTTTTAATTATTTAGCATAAACGTACTCAGAACGTTTTGACGTACGACCATCATTTGTGTTGTTTACAGTGACTTGTAAAAATCAATTTGGCAAAAAAATGGAATTAAGGGGACATTCGCTTTTGTAATTGAAAAGAAAAACACTTTTTAAAAATTTTATTATGAAAAAACTTATATTTATTGAAGACATTTTTTTTGGATATTGTTAAACACTGTTTAAGAAACATGACAAATTTTTTTTTTATTTTTAGTTTCCCTTAGCTGCTGTAGAGGGCGCCATCCAAAAGTTACTTTTTAAACTGGTAGGAAATTTTTCTCCGAATCTACTCGACCGATTTTAAAAAACCAAAGAGCATTCTATTACTCATAAAAAATATTAAACAATAAGCCTCTGAAAGTTTTAAAAAATATTCCCCCCTTTTTTTGACGGGGCATTTTTTGAGGGTAAGTCCCTAATTTTTTTCGCATTTTTCATAAATATTCATACAAAAACTTCAAAATATAAAAAAGTATGAATTTCAAAGGCTTATTGTATAGTTGTGGGTCTCAAGAATAAAATCCATTTTGAATTTTTCAAAAATCTGTTACAGGAGGTCTAAAATATTTCCTACCGTTTAAAAAGTAACTTTTGGATGGCGCCCTCTACAGCAGCTAAGGGAAACTAAAAAGAAAAAAAAAAACTTTTTCATATTTCTTAAACAGTGTTTAACAATTTCCAAAAGAAATTTTGTCAATAAATAGAATAGTTTTTTCATAATAAAATTTTTAAAAAGTGTTTTTCTTTTCAATTACGAAAGCGAATGTCCCCTTAACTCGTGAACATTTCCGTGCGATCATTTTTCACAACTTTCGACGTGGATTATCACGATAAGAGTGCATCGATGAACTTAAATCCTTGTATGGCGATGAAACACCATCCTAAAGCACTGTGAAAAACTGGTTTAATAAATTCAATCGTGGCCGACGCTCGCTCAAAGACGAATTCCATGAAGGTCGTCCAAAAACGGCCGTTGTGCCAGGGAACATTGATGCCGTGCGTGAACTGATAATGCACGATCGTCATGTGACATACCATGAGATAAAGGCATCCTTGGGCATTAGTTCCACTCCAATACATTCGATTTGGCAGAAACACTTTGTTGTAAAAAACGTTTGTTCTCTTTGGAAACCAGATAATTTATCAATCGCTTAAATTATGCATGGAAAAATTGATTTTCTTAACTCACTGTAAACAAAACAAATCAAAACGTTGTGAGTACGTTTATGCTAAAAAATTTCAAACTTTATTATGGTTTTGGCAGATTTTAGCTATTGACATTAGTGTTATCTAGGCTAGAAATATATATAGCAGCCCACGTACATGTCAGAAGCGCATGACAGCTATACTTTGCTAGTTTGCCTGGAAAGGAGCATTTCCAACTTTACATCACACACCCCTATTATATATTTTAACTTTTAATAAAAATACAAATTTTATTGATATACTTGTTAAAAATATATCTCACTAATGATGATTTTTTTAGGGGGGTGGCATCTCCCATTTTCCAACTGAACATTATTTGTACCGTTGCTCTGGTTTAATTTTGGACTTTTCTGAAATAATCATATTGAGAAGTTTTTAAATAGAGTTCGCAACAGACCGCATTTGTTGGGAAACGCATTTTGTGTCAGCTGTTCAATTGCAATTAAATTCGACAACGGAGTGAGAATGCCACAATGCACTAAAACATTTCAATGGAATTGAAGTTAAAATTAAGAACAATTTACCAAACCAAATCCGTGACTGCTGCATGGATGCAATGCAATTTAATTACAATTGTATCAAGTTTAAGCGATTGCTAAGTAACCGCAAAGAACGGGAAGCGAAAAAAGTATGCTACAAGTGCGTACACTATAAAATGCAATTAAAATTTTACTGATGCAAGATATATTAACGAGAACATGTAGAATGGATGCTACCCTTGTATGGCACTAAAATGCTCATGGAGCTACTCACCTTTGTAATACAATATTTAAAGTTAAGTTTATTACAGTGCCAGAATATATTTAAAGCATTTTGAAGAATATTTATTTATTTTATATTAGTGGTATTCACGAAGTAGTGCAGATGAACTAAAGAGCACAGCGTAACGCTAACCCTCATCAGTAGTCTTCATGAGAATTTACTTGTGCATAATCTCAATTCGCATCGACCCTAACACCAATTCAAAAAATCAAAGTGGATTAGTACTGAATTGAGCTATTTCAATGTGGTAACGCTGTTGATAATTGTTATCGATTGAACTAATTTGACAGAAACAATTGCACAATTTTGAAGTCAGTTTATTAAATTTATAAATGTCACTACATTGAAAAAATATAGATAAATTGAAACCATAACAAAAGTGAGTTTTAAATAAAATATATGCTTTGGTAAAAATCAAATGAAATTTTTTCATTTTAAGATTGGAATAAATAGAAAGCACACTGTGTGGAACGAGGACAATGTGAGTTCAGGGATACTACATAAAAGTAAAATTTTCAAGTTTGGAAAAACTGAGCATTGACAGCAGGGAAAGTCATAAGCATTGCTGCGAATGGATTTTAGTGTGTTGTGTTTTACATAACATTATTTTAAAGGACGAAGAAGTTGAAGGCATTTTGGGACATTTAATGTTACAATATCCTGAAGAGAATGGTAATAAGCAGTACTGACGACGTTTCCACAACTAATCAAATTGAACTGATCCAGGATTTACCCCTTTCTTTATTTGATTTAAGTTTGTTTTTATTTTTCTTGGGTTTGGTCCTACTGTTTTATCTTCTCTTAATTTATTTTCTAAATCTGAATATATGACTTTTCTGATCAAGAAGGAATGATGACAATATTTTTAATTTGATTGCGAATTTTTTTTTTTTTTCTTCTTTTTGCTGATCTTTGTCAACACGGTTTTCAGCTGCTTCTTGAGTCGTAGTCAATTTTATATATATTTTGATCGATTTTGAAATCGCGGTGTACACGGTGGTTTTTAAAAAATTTTAACTTTTTGAAATACCACCCGCGATTTTTTTCAGGGATAATGTTGGGGGACCCTTCTAGTATCTAAATCTGCAAACCACGAAATCGAACGTCTAGCCGTTTTTTTTTTTTCGACCTTTAAGTTTTTTTAACGATTTTTGAGTATGTCTCGGTGTGTATATACATATTATGTACACATATATATGTATATACGTACATATATATACTTGAATATATATATATGTGTAATATATATATATGGATACATATATACATACACACATACATACATATAAAAGGTATCGTTTCCACACCATTTATTTTTTAAAAAAATCGGTTTTTTCGTATTTAAGAAAAACACAAACAAAAACCGGGAACGAAAGTAGTCACTCTAGATGTGATTTTTGATTCTTAATCCGATTCTGGTATTAGAAATGCTCTATTACGTCTGGACTTTGAGATATCCTTACATATATGTTTGAAGGACACCATTTTTTTTCCTATTTTTGAAGTTATATAACAAGATAAGGTAATATTATGCCGTAAAATCTGGTATGACAGTTAATAGCCCTAGTTTTTTCCTTGAAAACTCAATCAAACCGATAACGATATCTTTTTTTTTGTCGGAGATATCTTTGCCTAAAAAGTTAAAAAAGTGCAAAAACACGATTTTTGGCTATATTGGATGTTATATGCAGGACACACAAAATTTTTTTCGGAATTTTGATTACCAGAAACATTTGGTACTTTCTTTTGGCTTCAAATTGAGCTATCAAATGTTTATCTGCAATATTTCTCTGCAAAGTTATGTTAACTTTAAAATCACACCATGAAACTAAAAGCGAAAAATCTCGGTTTTCGGCTATATTTGAGGTTGTATACAGTACGGACGAAATTCGTCTGCTCTTTTTTACTAACCAAAGCATTTAAAACCATTCTTTATCTTCAAAATAAGCTATCAAGAGGTCTCTTGTGATTGTTTTCCACAAAGTTATGACCATTTAAAAATTACATTATGGAGTGCAAACTCACAGTGTACGAGTATGCCTTATATTGCTGCAACATGTTGTCTTAAAATAGTCATAACTTTTTAGAAAACAATTACAAGAGACCACTTGTTAGCTCATTTTAAAGATAAAGAAGGGTTTTAAATGCTTCGGTTGGTAAAAAAGAGCAGACAAATTTCGTCCGTACTGTATACAACCTCAAATATAGCCGAAAACCGAGATTTTTCGCTTTTAGTTTCATGGTGTGATTTTAAAGTTAACATAACTTTGCAGAGAAATATTGCAGATAAACATTTGATAGCTCAATTTAAAGCCAAAAGAAAGTACCAAATGTTTCTGGTAATCGAAATTCCGAAAAAAATTTTGTGTGTCCTGCATATAACATCCAATATAGCCAAAAATCGTGTTTTTGCACTTTTTTAACTTTTTAGGCAAAGATATCTCCGACAAAAAAAAGATATCGTTATCGGTTTGATTGAGTTTTCAAGGAAAAAACTAGGGCTATTAACTGCCATACCAGATTTTACGGCGTAATATTACCTTATCTTGTTATATAACTTCAAAAATAGGAAAAAAAATGGTGTCCTTCAAACATATATGTAAGGATATCTCAAAGTCCAGACGTAATAAAGCAATTCCAATACCGGAATCAGATTAAGCATCAAAAATCACATCTAGAGTGACTACTTTCGTTTCCGGTTTTTGTTTGTGTTTTTCTTAAATACGAAAAAACCGATTTTTTTAAAAAATAAATGGTGCGGAAACGATACCTTTTATATGTATGTATGTATGAATGTATATATGTATCCATATATATATATTACACATATATATATATTCAAGTATATATATGTACGTATATACATATATATGTGTACATAATATGTATATACACACCGAGATATACTCAAAAATCGTTAAAAAAACTTAAAGGTCGAAAAAAAAAAAACGGCTGGACGTTCGATTTCGTGGTTTGCAGATTTAGATACTAGAAGGGTCCCCCAACATTATCCCTGAAAAAAATCGCGGGTGGTATTTCAAAAAGTTAAAATTTTTTAAAAACCACCGTGTGTACTTTTCGCTTGAAAGTTTTGTCGCGTTTATTTAATTTTATGTAGTTTTAGGCTGGCAGGAACGCCACGTAAGGTTGTTTTTAAAGGGCCTGCAAACTGCTACTCAAGGTCGCAATATTTACCGCCTACCTTTGGCTTGGTCAGCGCTATAGGCACAGCTATCTTACCAAGTCTTTCAAAAATGGGCAAGACATATGAAAATATATCTTAATGTTCTATTCATACAGTTTTCTCAGACTGATTTAATGAGGTCATAAAGACATTACTTATCCATTTTGAATCATAAACAATATTAGAATTATGTATACATTCAAGAAAAAATTTTAGAATAAATTACATAGATACCTTATAAATCAAAAAAGTAAAAATACAAATATTTAAATGTGTTCTTAAAATGTTTCCCAATGTTTAAGCTTTCAAAAATGCCCGCTGACAACTCCCGGGCCGATGTGAGCAGCCAGTCCGTCCCTGGTTGAGAGGATTAAAAATGGGAGTGCTACAAACAAAGAGTAATTTTAGTTTTCACTTATTCAAATCGAACTCATCGCACCACCTACAGCAAAAGGGCAGAACATAGTTTGCCGGGTCCGCTAGTAACTGTATACATATATCTTGTGAAAGAGAAAACTTAGAAGAATAGAACTATATAAAAGAGCATACAATTTTTCATAAAAAACTTTAATATATTTTTTTTTCCACTTCGTTAGTTTTTTAGCTTTCAAAGTTTCAAATCGTTTTTAAAATTGAGAACACTTACGCTTTAAAACTAAAAACGATTTTAACCTTTGAAAGTTAAATGCCTATCGAAGCGACATTTTTACAAAAAAAAAAAAATATTATAAAGTTTATTTTGAAAAATGTTATGCTCTTTCCAATATTCTTCTAAGTTATCTCTTTCACAAGACATATTTGTACATCTAAGTATATCCATTACCATGCAATTCATACTTAAATCAAAGATATAAGATGCACCACCAGTAAATGTTAATATTCCTCTTAATGTCCTGCATAAGTAATATACACATAATATACCCAAGATGTAAGGGTCGCAAAATTTAGAAAGTCGACTCACCACATAATAATACAAAAATCTTTGTTGGATGTTGTTTTCAATAATTTTAAAAAGTTATTACATAGGGTCACGACTTTTTATGCGAATGCTAATTTTTTTTCAATTTTCGTGTAGAAAGGCAGCTATGCTTTACACTAAAATTTTTTTGACCTGTTGTTTTTTAAGATGTTATCCTCTTAACCTGCAACCATACACACAACCACTTATCCTAGTTAACAACCGTTTACACAACCTTAACTACAACCGTTTACACAACCTTACCAAAAACCGTTTACCTTACCCACCACTTGCACAACCTTACCAACAACCGTTTACACAACCTTACCGACAACCATATACACAACCTTACCAAAAACCGTTTACACTGCCTTACCTACAATCATTTACACCAATTACTTGTGGGTGGGGTACGTGAAGTGGCCGTGATGTACGTATTGGACGTGTTGGTGGCAGAGGCATTCGTAGAAGTAAATAAGTAAAGTCGGAGGCCAAATAGGATTCTTAAAAATTCTTAGTTCAGCACTTAGTGTAACCAAATCAGACACTTATTACTAGGGACATGACGTGAAAGGTACATACATAGAAAAAAAATTTCAAAAATTTATATCTCAAAAAATATTTCTTTTTGTGCACTTGTACTAATAACATGATCGTTATAGAATGATTTTCTTAATTTATTAATAATAATTATTTTTTTTTTTTTTTTGTTTTAAAGTAATAAATAAATATAATTAATTTAAGTTGAAGGAGCAAATTATTTTAAATGCACAAGTAATATTAATTTCACCATATGGTTTTCACATTTTGTAAGACATAGTTGACATGGTTTTTTGATTGTAAAGGAGAACGGTCTCGATCCATACAAAATTTACCCAAGTCCGGCACAAGCGAAACATCTAATTTTTTATTGTTATGTTATGTACATCAATAATCCAAAATTTTTTCTTTTCATCTCTTTGGCCTTTTTTCATCTCTTTTGCCTTGCAAATGGAACTTTTTTACATATATTTTTTTTTGGAAATGTTACAGTTATATATATTTATAGACAGGCTATTGAAAATAATAGCCATGGCACTTTGCAAACAGATAGACGTCTATCTTTACAAAGAGTGCCGTGACTATGATATTAAATAGCCAGGACTAAATCTTTTCTAGGACTTCCAAAAGTTGTAGAAACGCAACTAAGTAAATACCTAACAATGACTGTTATTTCATAGAAAACATGAAAATAGAAAAAAAAAATTTTGGCACCACGTGAAACAGTACAAAAATTGGTCTGGCAGTCAATGTGTTAAGGCTATTTGTATTGACGTGGTATTTTTTTTTTTTGTACCCGGTCCACCTGTTCCCAAAACCTATGGGTATTTTTCTACCCACTTCGCTGTTAAGTGGTTCTAAATTTTTTTTTTTTTTTTTTTCAAAATATGATGAAAACATAAGAGTCCCCGTTAAATTTTCTTTAATTCGGTAGCGCATTTATTACACCAATTATATCCAGTAGATAAAAGGAAGCGTGTGTAGCATGCACATTTGGTGCTTGTAGATTTAATTTTATTTTAAATACAAAGGATTTATTAAGTCTTCTAAATTAATAAATGAATATCCTCCGCGGTGAGAAAGGAGTTAGGATGTCTTCATGTGCAGAAAAACGGGACGGGGGTGTGCGAAACATTCATATTTTTATTGAATAATTATGTCAACTAGTGTAAAAATAAAAATTATGTGTTTTAAAAGAAAATAAAGTTTTGAGTTAAAATTTTTGGGTAGCATGACGATTGACTTCTACCAATCGTAATACAAACATTCAAGTTTTCTAAAATTTTAAAAGAATCTGAAAAAAGAAGTTTAAAAAATATTTGATCAATAATTATAACTAGTATCGCCCAGTGGTCGAAATTCGACCACAAATAAATAAAATAATTTTGGTACTTTTTGGACACTTGGTACTTTTTTTGCTATTAGGTACAATTTAAAAAATCCCGTGGATCTTTCAAGCAAGATGTATGTAAGCAAAACAAAACAACAGTGAAGTCACAAGAAGGGCACAGGCACGTAAGGCACGTCAAATTTGTAGGCAAGTGGTGCTTCTCATTTCCCTCCGTTTGCCTTACGTGCCCGAGCCCTTCGTGTGACTTTACTAAAACACAATGTGGCAGTAGAAATGGCAGCGGCAGCGTCTGTGATCAGCTGTTTTTTAGAAAAACTGTGTTTTTTATGGTAACAATTACATAAGATCAGTAGCAGTAAGCAGCATGTTTAAAGGCCGTTCATATATTACTTAACGCAACTTTCGACCAATTTTGAATCCCCCTCCCCGGTCGTAACAAAACGGACACCCACCCTAGTTACGTAACAAATCTTAATTTTGGTAATTTGAATTTATCGTCGCATAAAATTTATAAAATCGATGTTAAGTAAAGTAGTTGATGACCCCTCCCCTCATGTAACACTTCGTAACATTACTTGGCGCATTACGTAATATATGAACGGTCCCTTAGCTCTATTTACTGCCACTGCCAACGAAAAAATTAAGGGAGGAAAATAGTAATAATTAAAAGACAAAAGAAAAACAGCTGATCACTGCTGCTACCACTGACACTGCCACTGCTTTATTGTAAGTTTTAAGTGTAAGTTTGAGTTTGTAGGGAAATGAAGAGGACCGTTTCCCTCCGCAGTCCTACGTGTCCATGCCCTTCGTGTGATTTCACACTAAGCATTAAAATACAAAACAGCTGATTGCTGCCGCATTGTGTTTCAGCTATTTCTCTTTATACTACATGCCTTGTTCGTTAAGTCACAAGTCACACGTAGGGCATATGGATGGTGGGGAATCCGGTTTTTTTTATTCTCTTTCAGATTTTTCTATCACAACAATTTAGAGCTGGTTCACACACACGACTAAATTGTCGGGCGATAGTACGATTTGCAGGCAAGCGTAGGGACCGCTTCCCACTGTAATAGTACTGTCGCCCGACAATAAAGTCGTGCGTGTGAATCAGCTCTTATGTGCATTATTTTTATTCTGTTTGAAAATAACAGGTAAAAAACTTAAATTTGTAGAAAATTAGCTCAGATACAACCTAAAATAACCATATCCATTCACTTTGGCATATTTTTATCTAATTGAAAATTCAACTTAGACTAATTTCCGTTTAGAAAAAAAAAAACAAACATGTTAATAGCTGTGTTTTAGACGGAAGCGTGTTTATATTTTAAATGAATTTGTAAGCTATTTCTTTATTCTGCTATTCGCTTCCGCACCACTTTCCTGTGATCGCCAAGAGGATGGATGAAATAGTGTGGCCACTATGTAAAAATCCCATAAACACAGCTAGTATTCAGTGAAAACGGCAACATTCACACAAGTTTATCAGTGTTAAATTAAACACTTAAGTTGTTGTTTCCCATACGTTCCTCAGAGAGTACTTAATTAAGCACTGAAAACTGTCGTCTAAAACACATCTAACTTAAATGGAGAGATTTGTTTTAAGCTGTAGCATTCTTTTCTTAAAATAATGTAGTTTTTCTTCTCGATAAAGAATTACAGTATTTTTTTATTTGTTCTATCAAATCACTTATACCCCATTAAGTCCGTCAGCAAAGCACTTCACAAAATTAATTATTGTGCCCGCTTAACAAAAATTCATTCTCTCGCTCAAATGATTCTTTTTATTTTCTGTAGGAAACTACAACCGATCTAAGTCCCCATCATCATGAACCCTACGTGTGACTTCGCGCAATCTGAAAAATATGCCTAGACCATATGCCCAAAAAAAAGTTTTGACCAAAAAAGAAAAAGTCTATCAAATTCGATCTCGAAAAATTAATCTAAATTGATGAATGCTACCGCTTACAAGCCCATTTTACATGGGGCGATGGCCCCCTTCGCCTCTCAAGATATGCCACTGCATTGCAAACATATATTTAGAGATAAGTCGGCGCATCGTCCTTAGCAGAAGATGATGCATGTTGGCCATAAAAAGATGTGCGCACTGACCTTTTTTTAATAATATTTACATTAGCTCACACTTTTCTACAAATATATGTTTTCTTTCCATAAAACTTTGTTTTAATGAAAAACTTGGATCTGTTGAAGTGTTGATACTTTTTTGGGAGCTTTAAGTACTTTTTTTGCTATTTGCTATAAGGCACATTTGTCATCCCTGGTGCGATGTCAGTGCAACGAAAGCAAAGCAAAACAAAAACATGTGTCAGTTTTCGTCTTTCTCTTTGTACATTTTTCTATCTTATGTGACCGTGTATTTTGTTGTTGTAAATATTGAAAAATTTGTTTTTAATTTTACATGGCTAAAATGTAAAAATTTAAATAATATTAACTTTGTGCACAACTACACGCAAAAACATTTCTAATAGTGTATAATTCAAGGTTGAAGTGAATTTCTAAAATAGGAAAAATAGATGGACAAATTTTTGTCTTGCGTATTAATATATAGAAACTTATCATTTACAGATAATAGGAACAAAGATGGGTAGTATGACTCAGAATCGTTGATATGAATCAGGAGCATCAGCAATAACACGAATCAGAAGCATGAGCAGCATTAACTTCAATCAGGAACATGAACTGGAGACGAAAGAAGCGGACGCAAGCAAATAAGTTTTGCATCAACGTTATTATTTGCGTATTTTAAATTTTCTTTTTTTTTAATAACACTGTTCAACGGCAAAAAATTATCTGAGTTCAGACCATGAAATTATTATTTCTTGCTATTGACATTATAGAATTTACAAAATTTTTCCATCATGTCTCAATCTTCAGATAAATTGACAAATTCAAAATCACGACTTACATCCGCTCGAAAATAATTTAAAAAGTTTTTATACGTCAAAATTAAAAAAAAAAAAAATGTCAAAAGATGCAAAAAATAGCAATAATTTCAAATCTGAAAAAAATTTTGAAACCGGTCCGGCAGATTTTTTGTATGCCCGTTTAAATGAGAAAATGTTCTGAAAAAACCAAAAACCAAACATCCTTAATTACATAAAACTTGCCTAAATCAATACAAAATTAAAAAAAAACTCTTCACTGTGCGTCATTATCTTAACTTTATTTTCATACCAAAAAATTAAAGATTGGACCATGAATAACCAACTTATTTCCTTTTAAACATAAAATGCACATACAGAAGGTCACACAAAAGCTATTGAATTTATGTATCATAATACTTGGAAATAAAAGTACTTATTGGAGTTAAGTTCGTGCGCAAGATTGACTTTTTTTAATTTTTATTTTTTGTAGCAATTGCTCCCTAAATGCTCCAGCCAAAAATTTAATATTTTGATTTTTAGAAGTTATTTAAAAAAATTTTTTTTCAACATGCAATTACGCTTAAAAATCTTGCATTTAATTAAATATTTTTGTTTTAAAAAATTGCTCCCCAAATGCGCCAAATGAAGAAGGCTCCAAACTTTAAAATGTGGCAATAGCTCCAGAAATATTTGGAAAATAAAAAAAGGCGCAACTTTGAGTTTTCATACTTTTTTTTTTGCTAAAAAATTGCTCCCTAAGGATCCCCAATTTCTTCATCTGTAGTGTTGCCAGTTAATTTTTTGTTAACAATTTAAAAAAAAAGTAAAGTTAGCGCGCAACTTTAAAATTTTTTCTTATTTCTTTTGCAGAAAAATTGCTCCTCAATTGCTCCCTAAGGATCCCCAATTGCTCCAGCTGTAGCATTGACAGTTATTTTTTTATTAACAATTAAAAAAAAGTTAAGTTAGCGCGCAACTTTAAAATTTTTTCTTTTGTAAAAAAATTACTCCTTTACTGCCATACCTAAATTGGAGCGTCAGGCGTTGCGTTATTTAACTTTACACAAAAGCGTCAAGCGCCATACCGAAATAAAGAGCGTTGCGTTGAAAACATTTGTTTGTCAAAATCATATTGTTGTTTCTTTTTTTACTTTTTGCAGCTAACTTCACTCCATAACGCTTTGTCAAAATTGGAAATTCGAATAGCTCAGCGTTGAGCGTTGGCAATTTCGGTATGCGCCATACAAATTGTATGTAGTACATGAGAAATTTTTGACAGTAAAATAACGCTGACGCTCCAATTTAGGTATGGCAGTTAGGATCCCCAATTGTTCTTCTGTTTGTTTGTAATAAAAAAGTATCAGGTAGTATGTTTTGTAATTTCAAAGTTTGGAATTTTTCCATTTTCACCATTTTTTTTATAATATTTGAAAAATCAATATATTTCACATAAAATCTGCAGAAAAAAAATATGTTATTTTTAACAAAGTAGAAACGATATGCTATATAAGTGCCACCGGCTTAAAACAAATTAACTAGAGGGTTTATCCAGTACTTTCTAATGTAAAAACCTCCATAGAGCATTTTTGCTATTTATAGTCCAACTTTGAGCCCACTGTGTAACTAAACAAAAACAAAATTTAAAATTTTATAGTTTTTTTTTCCGTCCCTAAGTATTATCTGATTGGCGTAAAATTTTTTTAAATCCATAACACTTTCAAATTTTACCTATTTATGGCTACGATCTCCCATTTTTCAAAACCACTCGGCTGTCGAAAGCTGAAACGTAAAACGTCCTATATATGTAGATTGCTCCGTAACCCCTCCACAAGAATTCGCAAATGCTTATTTAAGAAATTCAAAACTTAAGTCGGCGGCGCAATTTTGAAATTTTCGCGATCAGTTATTTTTCTATTGTCTTTGCTAACGTAGTAGCCCATGTGTATTCACATGCATACATACATATAGTGTGTACATTAGACTGCTTCATAATTTTTTTTTTTTTGCTTCCGATTTGCTTTCCCACATGTTTTTTTGTTAAAACGATAGAAACTAAAAAAAAACTAAATAAACACAGTTTTTTCAAGGTTTAAGACGATTTTAAACTTTGAAAGTTAAAAAACTACCGAAGTGACATATTTAGGAAAAAAATTATTATAAACTTTTTTATGAAAAATTTTATGCTCTTTCTTAAAGTAGCAGTCTCATTTGTCTGCGTTTTCTCTTTCACGAGAAGAGTAGTAGACGAGGACTCTTTCACACTTAAAACAAAGAAATACGATGCGCCACCAGTAAATATTAATATTATGGGCTCTCCTTGCACCAGAATATGAAAACTCACAGATCCTACCTTGTACTTTCGACGTCGCTGGAGATGCGGAAACATTTATTTTTACGATAAAATGCAAGTGTTTCAAAACATTCATGATATTCCTATGATAAATTTCCCTAGTGGGATTTCCAATGAAAAGCAGAACTAGCTCTAAAACCTCGACATAATTTTTCCGCGCATGATTCATCTGGAGCTAGTGATTGATGTCCATCACGGTTTTCTTCTGGAAAGGTGCCAATATCTCCCAAATTTTTCAGTGGAAGATAGAAAAATTACTTCAGTGGAAGATAGAAAAATTTGGGAGACATTGGCACCTTTCCAGAAGAAAACCGCGATGGTCATCAATCACTTGCTCCAGATGAATCATGCGCGGAAAAATTATGTCGAGGTTTTAGAGCTAGTTCTGCTTTTCATTGGAAATCCCACTAGGGAAATTTATCATAGGAATATCTTGAATGTATTGAAACACTTGCATTTTATCGTGAAAATAAATGTTCCCGCATCTCCAGCGACGTCGAAAGTACAAGGTAGGATCTCAAAAATCAATGAAAATAGCGTAAAATCGGCAGATATCCCCAGTGACCGGCAATACGGCAGGACGGCGGTTCAGTCTGTGGCCGATATCTCGAGAAGATTTTGTCAAAAAATATTGTGCGACCACTCATTTTATTCGTCACAATTTAGGCTACAAGACTACATTCCGAGAAACAAAAATAAAAAAATGTTCCAACGATTAATGGCAATTTAATCTAACAAAAATCTCAAATTTTTTTTTTTTTTCGAGAGATATCTTAAATATCTTGAAATCTTGGAATCTTTTCCAAAAACTGGCAATGCCATTGTCTTCAGCGACCTCGAAAACATAAAGTAGGACAGAAAAAAAAAATTGTTCCAATCCTTTTTTATCAATTTCCACGGGCTGAAAGAACCCCAATCTCGTACGATCAAGGCAGCGCTACTTATCGAGCTTGCGCGAGTGCTAAATCTCAATATTTTTTTACCAAAATTTACATACGTAGTTTCTAGACCATACCGAACATTTTGAGTGCTGAGCACCTAAGATCGGAACACCTTTAGTTTTTTTGGGTCAGTCTTATAGTCCATAGTTTTGTTACACCAAACGTGTGGACTAGATATGGCAATTTTTCAAAGTTTTGCAACAATGGGAATAACAATATTTCCTTTAAATAAACTCTCACTCAATGTCCTTCATAGATATAAGTGAATATATTATAATTATTAGCCCCAGAGGGCCACTTGCAGACGCTTCGTTTTTCACTTTATAATACCCTAAATCGCAACACACGCCAAAAACTTTTTCAATTATTTTCCAACTACTTGCAGCTACTGATATGCACCATATTTGTGTATATACAGTACACACAAGTTGATTGTGGGTTCATTTCCACATTGTTGCAACAAAGCAATTCCATTTTCAATACGTCTTAATTTGTCCCGAAAGACACTGGAATTCAATTTCATATAGGCGAAAATACTTACTGAAATTCACTGGTTTTATTATTTCCAAAAGAGTTTTTTCTTCTTACAGACGACTTCATAAATATTTCACTATTGTTGCACTTTACACAGCAATAAGTTTGAGGATAAAGTATAAACTTTGGATTTGTATTCTTTCCAGTTTGGTTTGAAATTTACACCCAAACTATTTGCTGGTTGTAATATTCAAACCAAATTGGAATAAATACCCATCCAAAGTTTATACCTTATCCTCAAACTTTTTTCTGTGTACCTTAAAAAAGGAGCTTCTCAAGACTCTGTTATGACACTGCTTTCATTTGTAATTAATACTAATGATCTATTACAAAATAAAATTCCAAAAGTAGTTTAGCATTCATCAGGCATTGGCGGGCTTTAGCAACTTTTTATTTATTTATTGTAATGATTGCACACATAATTCGATGTTTTTATTTTGCTGCAAATGCATTTTGTGCACTGCCAAAGTACGTCTGTTATTAAGCAGATAGTTTATGGACATGTGGACCAGACGATGACGGACTCTCACCTAACGTGAGTTTCTATAGGTTCATTTTAAACAGTGATAGGCTTTTGGACCTAAGGTTTCCATTCGATTACACAATATTCACCTTAAATAACAGAAAGATGACATATAATCTCAATATATGATCACCACACAATGGCCAAAATCCATCAAGGACATAACCTTAAAAAATTTCATAAAACCTAAAATTTTATACAACCCCACTTAACTATTATGGATTTTTTCATGTTCCAAAATGGTTTTTCAAAAAATAGGCCAGATAATTATAATTATAATTTTTAGCCATAGTGGGATACAATACCGAAATATTCGATAAAACAAAGCTAGGTAAATTTAAACCATGATTGAATTAACGAAAAAACACTTGATATAACACCAAGACACAATTTTGGCAACCAAGATAAGTAACCAAAATGCATATCGAAATACTCACCTAAAGCCTGCCCCAGTGGCTCCTTAAAACAGAATAATATGTCACCAGTTACATTTGGGACTCACACACAATCTATTTTGTAGAACTTGCAATGGATAGTCCATAGTTTTGTTACACCAAACGTGTGGACTAGATATGGCAATTTTTCAAAGTTTTGCAACAATGGGAATAACAATATTTCCTTTAAATAAACTCTCACTTAATGTCCTTCATAGATATAAGTGAATATATTATAATTATTAGCCCCGGAGGGCCACTTGCAGACGCGTCGTTTTTCTTTTTATAATACCCTAAATCGGAAAACACGCCAAAAACTTTTTCAATTATTTTTCAAGTACTTGCAGCTACTGACATGCACCATATTTGTGTACATACTGTACACACAAGTTGATTGTGGGCTCATTTCCACAATCGGCCCGAAAGACAATGGAATTCAATTTCATGTAGGCGAAAATACTTATTGAAATACACTGGTTTTATTATTTCCAAAAGGGTTTTTTCTTCTTCCAGACGACTTTATAAATATTTCACTATTGTTGCACTCTACACAGCAAAAAATTTGAGGATAAAGTACATATAAACTTTGGATTTTTATTCTCTCTATTTTGGTTTGAAATCCACACCCAAACTATTTGCTGGGTGTAAAATTCGAACCAAATTGGAATGAATACAAATCCAAAGTTATACTTTATCCTCAAACTTTTTGCTGTGTACCTTTAAAAAAGAGCTTCTCACGACTCTGTTATGGCATTGCTTTTATTTGTAATTAATACTAATGATCTGTTACAAAATAAAATTCCAAAAGTAGTTTAGCATTCATCAGGCATTGGCGGGCTTTAGCAACATTTCATTTATTTATTGTAATGATTGCACACATAATTCGATGTTTTTATTTTGCTGCAAATGCATTTTGTGCACTGCCAAAGTACGTCTGTTATTAAGCTGCAAAAACATTTTGTGCACTGCCAAAGTACATCACTACTAAATCAGCGGAGTTATCACAACTGTAGCCTAAAGTCTCTAGCACTACTTTATACATATACTGTTGTACCCCAAAGTGAAGGTTCTCAGTAGGCAAATAGAAACCAAAAGAAAAATCACAATGACCAACAGTTGACACATGTCGGCCCAAAGGGGTTTCTTCATCACTAATGGCAGAAGAAAGCACTCGATCTATAGTATCAGTACCTACCATGACAAAGTATATTTGCCAGTCTTGAAACTCCACAATGAAAACTTGTTCTCTCAACTCTACACTCCGATCCTCCTGTAAAGGTTCCTTCAAGGTCATATGCAAAAACTCATCAAAGTGGGACCCTTCTAGTGGGAAGTGAAACCCAAATGATATTTCTTATATACTTTGACCATACAACTAGAAAACTCCTCACAAATGTACTGAATAGGTGCAGTGTGAATTCTTTTGCCAGCTTGGTTTCGCTTAACGGCTTTACAATTGGTATAAACCATATCCTTAACCCAAACAGCAGATATTTTATGGACATGCGGACCAGACGATAACGGACTCTCACCTAACGTGAGTTTCTATAGGTTCATTTTAAACAGTGATTGGCTTTTGGACCTAAGATTTCCATTCGATTACACATTATTCACCTTAAAAAACAGAAAGATGACATATAATCTCAATATATGATCACCACACAATGGCCAAAATCCATCAAGAAGGACATAACCTAAAAAAATTTCATAAAACCTAAAATTTTATACAACCCCACTTAACTATTATGGATTTTTTCATGTTCCAAAATGGTTTTTCAAAAAATAGGCCAGATAATTATAATTATAATTTTTACCCATAGTGGGATACAACACCGAAATATTCGATAAAACAAAGCTAGGTAAATTTAAACCATGATTGAATTAACGAAAAAACACTTGATATAACACCAAGACACAATTTAGGCAACCAAGATAAGTAACCAAAATGCATATCGAAATACTCACCTAAAGCCTGCCCCAGTGGCTCCTTAAAACAGACTTATATGTCACCAGTTACATTTGGGACTCACACACTATCTATTTTATAGAACTTGCAATGGAGAGTCCATAGTTTTGTTACACCAAACAAATGCAAATGCATTTTGTGCACTGCCAAAGTACGTCTGTTACTAACAAATTTAATTTGTTTTTGAGCTGCAAATACATTTTGTGCACAGCCAAAGTACGTCTGTTAC
Source organism: Calliopum simillimum (assembly GCA_951812925.1). NCBI lineage: Eukaryota > Metazoa > Arthropoda > Insecta > Diptera > Lauxaniidae > Calliopum > Calliopum simillimum. Next base: position 31,669,289 of record OX638371.1, read on the forward strand.
TTACAAATTTAATTTGTTCTTGAGCTTTAAATACATTTTGTGCACTGCCAAAGTACGTCTGTTACTAACAAATTTAATTTGTTTTTGAGCTGCAAATACATTTTGTGCACTGCCAAAGAAAGTCTGTTACTAACAAATTTAACTTGTTTATGAGCTGCATATACATTTTGTGCACTGCCAAAAAACGTCTGTTACCAATAAATTTAATTTGTTTTTGAGCTGCAAATACATTTTGTGCACTGCCAAAGTACGTCTGTTACTAACAAATTTAATTTGTTTATGAGCTGCATATACATTTTGTGCACTTCCAAAGTACGTCTGTTACTAACAAATTTAATTTGTTTTTAAGCTGCAAATACATTTTGTGCACTGCCGAAGTACGTCTATTACTAACAAATTTAATTTGTTTATGAGCAGCATATACATTTTGTGCACTTCCAAAGTACGTCTGTTACTAACAAATTTAATTTGTTTTTGAGCTGCATATATATTTTGTGCACTGCCCAAGTACGTCTGTTACTAACAAATTCAATTTGTTTATAAGCTGCTTATACATTTTGTGCACTGCCAAAGTACATCTGTTACTATCAAATTTAATTTGTTTTTGAGCTGCAAATACATTTTGTGCACAGCCAAAGTACGTCTGTTCTCGGCGCATGCAGGACTCTTCAATATAAAAACACCTACTTATTAATAACTGTAAATAAAAGTTTCGTACCTGATCGCCTGAAGAAAATATTGCATTTTTAGTAATTTTTTTTCTTTGAGTGCAGTTATTTTTATATTGTTTTAAGTTTGAAGAAAATGATAAAAAACCGAGTATGCAGAAAATTGTCTGCATGTCTCTAGATTTAAAAACTGCAAACCCAAAAATCCTAGCTGGTTCCATTCAGGAGACATTGAATTTTAAACTATTTTCTAAGCTTTTTTAAAAAAAATCGGTTTTTTCGTATTTAAGACAAACAAAAACCAGAAACACTTATAGTCATTCCAGATGTGATTTTTGATGCTTAATCCGAATCCGGTCTTAGATTTGCTATATCACGTCTGGGTTTTGAGATATCCTTACATACAAGTTTAAAGGACACCACTTTTTCCTATTTTTGAAGCTATATAACAAGACATGGGAATTTTAAGCCGAGAAATCTGGTGTGACAACTAATAGCCCTAGGTTTTTTCTTCAAAACACAATTAGACCAATATCGATATCTTTTTTTTGTTTGAGATATCTTAACCTAAAATGCTAAAAAAGTGAAAAAACATGTTTTTGGCTATATTGGATGTCATATGAAGGACGTACAAAGCTTTTCTGTGAATTTCTAGCACCAGAATCATTTGGTACTCTTTTTTGGCTTCAAATTGAGCTATCAAATGATTATTTGTAATATTTCTCTGCAAAGTTGTGATAATTTTAAAATCACATCATGAAACTCAAAGTGAAAAATGTCGGTTTTCGACTATACTTGAGTTTGTATACAGTACGGACGGAATTCGTCTGCTCTTTTTTGCCAACGGAATCATTTAATGCCATTCTTTATCTCCAAAATGAGCTACAAAGTAGTCTCCCTTGATTGTTTTCTACAAAGTTATGACTATTTTAAGATGCCATGCATCAACAATATAATAAATACTCGCACACTATATTTTAGTGACACCCCTGTGAGCTTGCACTCCATAATGTAATTTTCAAATGGTCATAACTTTGTAGAAAACAATCATAGGACACCATTTTATAGATCATTCTGGTGATAAAGAATGATATTACATGATTCGGTCAGTAAAAAAAGGCAGACGAATTTCGTCCGTACTGTATACAACCTCAAATATAGTCGAAAACCGAAATTTTTCACTTTGAGATTCATGATGTGATTTCAAAATTATCATAACTTTGCAGAAAAATATTACAAATAACCATTTGATAGCTCAATTTGAAGCCAAACAAGAGTACCAAATAATTCTGGAGATAGAAATTCACAGAAAAATTTTGTGCGTCCTGCATATGACATCCAATATAGCCAAAAATCGTGTTTTTGCACTTTTTTAGCATTTTAGGTTAAGATATCTCCGGCAAAAAAAAGATATCGATATTGGTCTAATTGTGTTTTGAAGAAAAAAACTAGTAAGGGTGTGAATTTTGGCCTGGCCAAAAAATAAATACCCTACACTGCAGTATTTTGAAAAGTTTGCTTATATGGGAGGTGCCACGCCCTCTTGTCCGAGTACACCCAGTTTTTGTTCAGAGCTTGCATTTATAGTTTTTAGTGTCAGAGTGAAATATAGTTGGATTATCTCAAAAAACTCTTTCAGTATAGCATTTTGAATCTTTTGCTTATATGGGAGGTGCCACGCTCCCTTGTCTGATTTCACCCAATTTTTGCTGAGAGCTTTCATTTATAATTCTTAGTGTCTGAGTCAAATTTGGTTCGAACATCTCAAAAAACGCTTTCAGTATAGCGTTTTGAAGCTTTTGCTTATATGGGAGGTGCCACGCCCTCTTTTCCGAATTCGCTCAAATTTGTATCAGAGCTTGCGCTTACAATTCGTAGTACTTATATGTATTGTGGTTGCATTGTCGTGAAAAATACTCCTAAAATTGCATTTTGAATATAATTTTTGTATGGGCGGTAGGCGTGTCCGTTGACCGATTTTGCTCATTTTCAATCCCCCGAGCTAACTTTGACGACGGAGGCAGTGTACCAAATTTCATTGAATTATCTAGCTCAGTTTTCCCAAAAAGTGTATTTCAACACACAGCCAGCCAGCCACCCAGCCAGCCAGCCAGCCAGACAGACGGACATGGCTATATCGACTCAGGAGGTGACGCTGATCAAGAATATATATACTTTTCTATACCTGCCACGCCTCCTTCTCTGCGTTACAAACGGAAGGACAAAGTGAATATACCCTGGGTGTAGGGTATAACTAGTAAGGGTGTAAAATTTGGCCTGGCCAAACATTAAATACCCTACACTGCAGTATTTTTAAAATTTTGCTCATAAGGGAGGTGCTACGCTCTCTTGTCCGAGTTCACCCAGTTTTTGTCCAGAGCTTGGATTTATAGTTTTTAGTGTCTGAGTGAAAAACGTTTTCAGTACAGTGTTTTGAAGCTTTTGCTTATATAGGAGGTACCACGCCCTCTTGTCCGAGTTCGTCTAGTTTTAGCTTAGAGCGTGCATTTATAGTCTTTAGTATTTGAGTGAAGTTTGGTTGGATTATCTCAAAAAACTCTTTCAGTATAGCATTTTGAAACTTCTGCTTATATGGGAGGTGCCACGACCCCTTGTCCGATTGCACCCAATTTTTGTCGAGAGCTTTCATTTATGATACTTAGTGTCTGAGTCGAATTTAGTTCGAATATCTCAAAAAACGCTTTCAGTATAGCGTTTTGAAGCTTTTGCTTATATGGGAGGTTCCACGCCCTCTTGTCCGAATTCGTTAAATTTTTTCTCAGAGCTTGCGCTTACAATTCTTAGTACTTATGCGTATTTTGGTTGCATTTTCGTGAAAAATACTCCTAAAATTGCATTTTGAATATATTTTTTGTATGGGCGGTAGGCGTGTCCGTTGATCGCTCATTTTCAATCCCCTGAGCTACCTTTGACGACGGAGGCAGTATACCAAATTTCATTGAATTATCTTACTCAGTTTTCCCAAAAAGTGTATTTCAACACACAGCCAGCCAGCCACCCAGCCAGCCAGCCAGACAGACAGACATGGCTATATCGACTCAGGAGGTGACGCTGATCAAGAATATATATACTTTTCTATATCTGCCACGCCTCCTTCTCTGCGTTACAAACTGAAGGACAAAGTGAATATACCCTGGGTGTAGGGTATAACTAGGGCTATTAGTTGTCATACCAGATTTTTGGGCTTAAAATTACCATGTCTTGTTATATAACTTCAAAAATAGGAAAAAAGGACAACCTTTAAACTTTTATGTAAGGATAAGCATCAAAAATCACATCTGGAATGACTATAAGTGTTTCTGGTTTTTGTTTGTGTTTGTCTTAAATACGATAAAACCGATTTTTTAAAAAAAAAAAAGCATAAAAAATAGTTTAAAATTCAATATCTCCTGAATGGAGTCACGTAGGATTTTTTGGTTTGCAGTTTTTAAAGACATGCAGAAAATTTTCTGCATACTCAGCTTTTTATCTTTTTCTTCTTCAAACTTAAAACAATATGAAAATAAATGCACTCAAAGACGATCAGACGATCAGGAATAACACCGTTCGACACAAAAAAAAAAACACATGAGAAAATCCAAAAAATTCTTAAAGTAGACGTTAAAAAAAATACCCGTGTCTCGTGGTTTTCTCCAGCACGTCACATTTTTTTTAATCGATTTTTGAAGTTTTTTTTTCCACTGTATATGAAAAAAACAAAAATACCGCATTCTTGTGTTAAATCGATGAATTTAACTATATGATCCTTACATTTGAGGTGTATCATGTGTTCAGCAAACTTATGCAGGATATTGCGGGGAATATTTTTGTAGAAAATTTTAACCCTGCACAACCTCCACATGTGGGTAATTTTGGCCCTTTTCTCAAAAAGGTACAAAAATGACACCTAAAACAGGGGAGTATTGAGTCAGAAATATTTGCTATCCAATTTCACTACTAGTTGCTGAACACTAAAGAAGCAAAATTTTATCCCGAAAGCAAAAAAATCGTTGAAATCAGTAAGCAGTGCTAACTATAAATATTTTCCAAATTTCACCCCACTGTAAAACTCTAAAACAACATTTTGGACAAAACTCGTTCTCACAAGATCATAACGAAATCACACAAGGATCATTTTCCTAGAATACATTAACCCATTATATCCTATTTTTATGGGTCTTTGTGACCCCTTTTCCTAAAACTGAGCCACAATGAGTTAAAAAATTTTGCAAAAATATCCTACAAAAAAATTTCATTAAGGGTTGCCAAAGACGAAAATTTCTTAAAACTTAAGGTAAGCGCGTCAGGGATGTAATTAATATGCAATATGAAAAGTCCTAATTGATTTTAACGATTTTTTTGGTTTAGGTCTCAAATTTTGACCTTTACGTGTTTAGAAACTATTAGTGAAATTGTATAGCAAATATTTCTGTAGTACATACTGACTAAATATTTCCCTGTTTTGGGTGTAATTTTTGTACCTATTTTAGAAAAGGGCAAAAATGACCCACATGTGGGGGTCAAACAGGGTTAAAAGTTTCTAAAAAAATGTTCCCCGCAATATCTTGCATAAGTTTGCTGAACACATGATACACCTCAAATGTAAGGATCATATAGTCAAATTCATCGATTTAACACAAGAATGCGGTATTTTTGTTTTTTTCATATACAGTGGAAAAAAAAACTTCAAAAATCGATTAGAAAAAAATGTGACGTGCTGGAGAAAAACCACGAGACACGGATATTTTTTTTAACGTCTACTTTAAGATTTTTTTGGATTTTCTCATGTGTTTTAAAAAAAGTTCGAAATTGTTCCACAGTGTAATTAGTGTTTTTATATAGAATGGTCCTGCATATGCCGAATTTTGCGTGGTTGCAATAAAACTTTATTTTGGTTAAGGTTTAATTTATTTTTTGCTGCAAATACATTTTGTGCACTGCCAAAGTACGTTTATAACAGACAAATTTAATTTGTGTTATGAGCAGCAGTTTTTTAAAAAATCCTTATATTTGGGAAATATCATGGACGAAGTAAATTCCATTCATATCAATGTCAGTACTTTCTCTGAGGAGTTTATATAATTTTACATTTACTTGATGTTGGTCTGCTTATAAATATCAACTTTGGCTTTATTTCGCAATTCTGCAACAATGGCAATGAATGGCAACAATTCATCTGCTGTATGTTTTTTGCCAACAAAAATGTAACTATGCAGCACGTCCAAGGGATTCGTAGTTCCCGTTGTATAAAAAACTTAAACTTTTGCTGGTTCAGGACTATCTACGCATTTCGGGTCCGATGCCTACCACTCCAACATATTCTCCATTGACGTAGTTTTATTGTGGGTCTACTGGCATTGTATCAAATAAAAATTTGCAATTTGTATCTTGCTGATTTCAAATTACTCAGTTGATTTCTAAATTTTATTAATTTTTCTGTCCCTAATATATCCATTCCGGGTTTCTGGAATTTCAAAGGAAATAAGTACCTTCTGTTCCTCATTAACAACATTCCTTTCTTGCAATGTGTCGTGTTAATTTTTACTCCTTTTCGTGATATGTATGTACTTGGAAAAAGACCGAAAATTGATGTAATTTTTCGATTAAAATTAAAAGGACATATATTTTGAAAAGAAAAGAAAATTTTTCAAATTTTTCAAATTTTTCGATTAAAATGAAAAGTACAAATAATTCGGAAAAATGTTACAAAGATTTTCTTTACAATTCTTTGAACCCCAATCAGAAATTCTCTACGGATACTCATTTTCGAGATACTTGGAAAAGTACAGAAAATTTATGTAATTTTTCAATTAAAATTAAAAGTACAAATGAATCTGTAATTTTGGAAATGGGATATGTGTCGCTCGGCCGAAAATTGTTTTTCTGCTTATGTGCCGATGTGGAAATGGCGCTGATTGGTCTATCTTTTTTCTAAGTACGCAGATTATTTCTTAATATCAATGCTAGTCCACGCTCATCACTAAAATTGCATTAAAGTAAGATTTAACAAACTTATGAGTTTTTCTTTAATTTGCCACATTTTAAAATTTTGTCACATATCCCCTTTTAAAAATTACCGATTCAAATATTTTACGCTTTTACAAGTTCACATAGACATAACATGGTAGTACACACAGGAGTTTATAGAGAGACCACTTGCAGAAAATATGCAAATCTATTATGTGTTTCCAAAACACAAGTCTGGAAAAAATGTTTATTGATTGCGGTTCTCATTTTCATCGATTTAAAAATAACGGCAAAGCTTTCAATTATTCAAAAGACCAAAATCACATTTTTTATAGTCATTAAAATATAACTCAGAGTTCTTCACTTTTTCAAAACAATAAAAATCAATACAAAAAAGTAAGGCTGAGTGGTGTAAGGTGGCTTCAGATATAGGACAAGCACACTCAATTAGTTTAAATTTCAAAGATTTACTAACAAAAATTAAATCTAAGGTCTTAGATAACTTATTTTGGAAATTATTGATTTGAACAAGGTCAATCAAGGTCTATCAATCAGATGAATTTCAAATAGTCTATGAACATTTAACGGGAAAATACCATAATATCTTCAGGAGATGGAGCCCAGGAAAAATTGCTCATATACACCTCCACCTCTCGAGCATCCAGTTTTGTCGACACTCCTATCTTTCCGATAAACTTGCATAGTGACGGATCAGCAACTTCTTCATTGTAAAAATCCGCATTAAGCCAAGTTTCAGTAAATATAAAGACATTATAATAAGAATCCGCGATAAAATTACGTACAGCAAGTAATTTTGTTCGCATGCCAGAAAAATTTTGGTGGTAAATATAGAACATTGCTACGAGGACTTAGACCAGCTAAGTTTTTAGCTGAGTTTCCTTCGCATCTCCTAAAAAAGTAAACGGGCATACTAACACATTAGGAGGCCATAGCAAGGCGTTAAAAACCTTGTTGTACTTAGTAGCAAGCTGGAAAAGTTAGCGTAAATGAAATTCTTTTAACAGTAGACATCTCTGTATCTTTTTTTAGTAGATCATGGCACTCCAAGTAATTTTTATCAATATTAGTGCATGATGAAACATAATCAATAATATGATCAGCCGTCACTGATGGTTTGAAAAAGGCAATGTGGTGAAATAGGTAAATTTCTTTCTTAGTTTCATTAATACTACATGCAAAGGTAAATATAGTAGTGCTTTTACAATTTTATTCTTAGTCACAATTGCCATAACTAAAGCTGCCAATTCTGGTCCTGCGAAAAAGTAGTACTGCTACCAGCGAAATACCTAAAGAGAGGTCTTCTCGATTTAGAATATAAACAACTCTGGCCTGGCAAAAGCAGCACACTTATCTGTTAATCTGATGAAGTGAAGATAGGGTTACCAGATTCACATTGGGTTTCGCCTAGACTTTTGGAGAAAATATTATGATTTTTCTGGGCAAAGAAAATTTAAGCTGACAGCTAAAAAGCAGTATAGTTGGCAAGTTTAGCAAAAACATTGCTAAATTGCATGCCCGAGTTCTAAATCCATCACAAAAAAGGAATTTTTCCAGGAGAATCTCGAAACTGCGATTTTTAATCATTATAATGCCTTTTATGTGATGAATTTTGAACTACGTAGAGGATGGCATTCTAAGTTTGATACAAAAAGACGTATTTCCTGTAGTCGCTGAAGTAATCTTTATTCGGCTCCCCATAGGTGCTGCAGGAGAATTTGTATTGTAGACCTCTTGTAGGTGAGGGTATTTTAAAGTTTTTGGTTTTTTTTTATTGACACAGAGTGGAATACACAGTACGCCCACTAATTCGATAAATTCGTAATATCAATAGAAGTTATACGCTATCTTTGGTTCCGAAATACATTTTTTATTCGAGAATTGCAAATCCTTAGCAAAAGTTTAAAGTTTTTTATTTGACCTTTGCTTTGATTTTGCTACGATTTGGGTACTACAAGAATATCTATATTGGGGCTGTTCAAAAAAAAATTTTTTTCGAATTTCTTGCTGATACTTTGGCATCACGTTCTACATCATGACAGAACATCCCATGAATTTTTTCAGATTTTTAAATGCATTTTTAAAGGTGGCTCAAAGCAAAAATATATTTTTATTATTTTTATTTTTAGCATTAATTATAAAATGTTGTCAAACAATTTGAAAAATTTGTTTTAGAGTAACTTAAAAACATTCATTTTGTTTGTTCTTTAATGAACTTTAAAACCTACGTTCTAATATTGACAAAAAAAAAATTTACCCCTCTTAAAAATCGAAAAACTGCTTTAAAAAGGCGAAATTTAATGGTTTTACAAAGAAAAAAGTCATCGTGCTTTAAATGAAATGACTGATTTTTAATTTACAAGATCTCATTCGAAAGAGCTTTCAAAAACCTTCAAAACAAGACGTGTTAAGACTTTTTTTGGCCAGCAGGCTCGATGATATAACGTTTGAAACATAGTGATGAAGCCCCATGAAAGGCAAAACGCTTTTTTACTCAAGAGAGGCATCTTACGAAAAAAGTGTACATGGCGTAAATTACTTAGAATCGTTCAAGAAATACGTGTAAATTTTTTTGGAATTTTTTTTTTTTTAGGAAAAATTTGTTAAGTCATTTTTAATAAATTTTTCAAAAAAAAAAGAAAAATTCACATTTGTTCCTTGGATGATTCTAAGCATTTTGTGCCATGTGCACTTTTTTCGTAAGATGCCTCCCTCTTGAGTAAAAAAGCGTTTTGCGTTTCACGGGGTTATATTAATGCGCAAGACATAAACTTGTCCGTCTTTTTTTACTATGTTAGAAATGGAATACGACTTTAAATTATACACCTTTAGAAAGGTATTTGTGTGTAGATGTGTACAAAGTTAAAATTATGTTTATATTTTAACTTAAAGACAGGTAAAATTTAAAACAAATTTTTCAATATTAACAACAACAAAATACAAGGTCACACAGAGCTGAAAAAAGGATAAAGCACTAAGAGAAAGACGAAAAGCATGGCACTGATTTCATGTTTATTGTTTTGTTTATATTTCGTATGAATTATACCGGGAATGATAAACGGGCTTTTCTATTTCCTACCAAATAGCAAAACAAAAGTATACTTAAAGTGTCCAAAAAGTACCAAAATTATTTAATATATTTGTGATCGAATTTTGATCACTGGGCGATTCTAGTTCAAATAAAAGTTCATGCAAAAATTAAGTTCAAAAAGACAATTTTTTCAAATTGATAATCTTACTTTACTCGTGTATTTTTTGAAACGGTTATTTTAAGACTTCCGAAAAGTTTTTAAGCAAAAAATTTGTATCAAAACCCAATGTTTAGACTTAAACATCCAACTATAATTATTCTGTTTTCATGTTCAGTGCTTAGAACAGAATCAATTTTTATTAATAATTCAATATTGACATTTCAATATTTCTCCAAGTTTGCTTAGTTTACATACACAGTAATATAGTTTGAGTACATTAAATTACAGTGAATACTCAACATCTTCTCAAGTTGAAAATAAGAAAGAAGCAGTACTTATCAAATCTTCAATATGCAATTGACGAGATAAGAATATTTGACACTTCAATAACTCATTTACTAAAATTTACATGTTTTTATAACTAATTGCCTTCTTAGGCCTTAAAACAAGACCTGACAACTCCTCATCAATATCACCAGTGGCTGACTCAAAGCTTGAATTGTCAGATGGTTCGTTGTCCGGATCATTCACAGTAAAAGATTCCTCGATAACCGTTTGCTCTATATTCGATGTTTCAGCCTCATGTGATAGTGCAACTCCCCCTTCGCTATCATGGTTTTCGACAATTTCAACTGATGCTTCACTTTGATCCGAAGCACCTCTTATTTGGTTCAAATGTCTTTTAATTATTCTTTTGTTATGAGTTATAATTCAATTATAATTACGCGGACCAAGTTTTTCTTTGACCATAGCAGGAGTCTAGCCGGGATTATTTGAATCCGTGTAGTCACGAATATAAACTTTTTGACCCTGATTATAGCTAAGCTCGCGTTTGCCTCTAAAATTCTTAACAGTCTTTAATTGATTATTTTCAATTATATCTTTAGTACATGGAGGCTTCAGAACTGAAAATCTAGTCAAAAGTTCACGACCTAGCAACAATTTTGCTGGAGTTTCATTTGTGACGCAATGTTTTGTCGAACGATAATCCGCTTAAAATCTTTGTAAAACTTCATCAAAACTACCACACACGTTTTTTCCATATCAACCAGTTCGTGACATTAGGGTTGAATTCCGGCATACGACTTGCCACAGTCTGAACAATCGTCTTCTCCATAACCACAAAAAAAATGTAGGCAACAAAAGTATCTTTAAATTTGCGAAAATATCGCTTGAAAACGTGAAAATATCACTGAATTTAAAAAATTTAGCTTATAATCGCTATATTTAAAAATGTTATGATAATTTATCTATCCGGATCTTTTTTTTTACTAAAATTTTCTTCCTAGTCGCCAATTATGCTGTTTTCATGTTGAGTACTTAGAACAGAATCAATTTTTATTGATAATTCAAGATTGACATTTCAATATTTCTCCAAGTTTGCTTAGTTTACATACACAGTAATATAGTTTGAGAACATTAAATTACAGTGAATACTCAACAATAATAAATATTAATTAACAAAATAAACTCACTGTTATTAAATTTATTTAGCAAAATAAATTTGCGACAACATGCGCTCTACCGCTTGTAGTTTTGCCTTTTGCTTCGTCAAACCAATTCCCTCGCTCATTAGCAATGCAGAGGAATTGGTTGTTGCAATGCGGCTAAAAAGAATAAGTTGTTCCGCTCATTTCATTTAACTTCTTAACAGGATTTTGTATTGGATGTCTTATGTAGCTAAAAGAATTATTATTTATTACAGACTAGACAAATAAACAAATAAATCCCCCATATTGCCTTTTCTTTAAAATATAGCGAAATCTCAATACTTCGTCATTATGTATATTTATTTCTGATGTTCTTTGTATTTTATGATGTTTCGAAAAAGTTCTGTAAATATAAATCAAATTTAAATGAATAGTACCTGGAGACCGATCCCTGCTCGGTCAACAATCCGATCTTATTATTTTAGTCGATATATTTATTCATAGCTATTTTTTGTTATAAAACTCGACCTTTTCTCCTCCAACGGTCACGCTTTCAAAATGATAAATTAACCGAAATTCGCAAAGTATCGAATGGTACAGAAAAATATCAAATATCAGAATGTCCTAAAATAAATAAATGGGATATGCTACGCACCCAAAATATTTCGTCTTTTTTATGGGGGCTGAAATATCTTATTTTCAATGTATCATAACTTAGAAAATAAGAGTCCTTTTGGAAAAATCCTAGAGGATATTTTGATAAGGAAAAGTGTGGTTATTCGATGCCATTAATAAAAAAGAATTTCACCTTTTCTTGCAGCTACGTTGTAAGACTGAACACAGCGAACAAAACCCCACCACCAAATGCAATAAAACTCAGTTAACTTACCAGATATATCGAAAAAACCACATAATTCAAGGTGCAAAATTCAAACTGCCTTTTCTCGAAAACTGGAGCCAACTTGAACAAACTGAGCCAAATGGTATTTTATTTTGACCTATATTTTCACCCCGCAGCGTCACACACCTAAACAAAGTAAATATTAATTGGTCGAATCGTAAAAAAAAAATTTAAAAATCGTACCCGTATGCAAGAAAAATAACAAAAACAGTAAAATTTGACTTTTGGTATATTCACTTATTGGGTGTACAACTTAAAAACCGGAATTTTTTAGCGAAATTTCATGCTTTATTGTGGAAAAATGTTACAATATATTTTATTCAAAGTATTGTCCATTTTAAGCTACAACATTTCCCCATCTTTCGGGCAATTTATGAATTCCATCCCAAAAAAATTGCGCCGGCTTGGCGGCCAAAAATGAATCGAACCAATTTTCGATATCTTGAACTTAAGTGAACCGTATTCCTGATAGGGCATTCTGCATCGATCGAAACAAATGGTAGTCAGATGGCGCAAGGTCTGGGCTATAAAGCGGGTGAGGCAAAATTTCCCATCCGTTGTTTTCCAGATAATTTTTGACTGGGGCAGCAATATGTGGCCGAGCGTTATCGTGGTGGAAAATGATTGACTCGTGTCTGGTCGCATACGTTGGCCGCTCTGCCTGGATTTTCTGCTTCAATCGGATCAATTGTTGACGGCTGACGGCTTCGGCTGTGATGGGCCGGCCTCACCTTTCTTGACATACGCTGTTTTGCGCTTGGGATTATCGTAATGGATCCACTTCTCATCGCCAGTGACAAAACGATGCAAAAAACCCTTCCTTTTGTGGCGTTCAAGCAGCATTGTGGACATCAAAAATCGGCGTTCGACGTCCCTTGGCTTCAACTCGTATGGCACCCAATTTCCCATCTTTTGAAAAATTCCCAAGGCTTTCAAACGTCTGGAAATTGTTGCTCGATCAACTTCCAATGGTTCTGCAAGTTCTTCTTGCGTTTGACATGAATCTTGATCGAGTAATGCCTCCAATTCTTCATCCTCAAACTTTTTTGGCTGACCAGGACGTTCTTTGCCTTCTACATCAAAATCACCACTTTTAAACCGTCGAAACCACTCACGACAGCTTGATTCAGCTGGAGCAAAGTCCCCATAAACTTCTACAAGCAAACTATGACTTTCCGCAGCAGTTTTCTTTGCAAAAAAATGACCCAACAGAACCTCCCGCAAATGCTGTCTTTTTCTCCAATTTTTGAAGTTATTCATCGTGAAAAATAATAATGGAGCACACAAGATAAAATTGTTTTATTAGCTACCAACAATGAAAATACATTGATGGTCGGAGCTTACTGTTCAGTGTTTTTGAGTAAAACAACAATAAAAACACAAAAAAACACAAAAAACAAGGCAAAAATACACATAAATAAAAAAGCAAAAAAATGTATCGGAAGGCTGGTTTGCGTTACTAGTTTCGGGACCCACCACAGGTCAAAATTGACTATAATAAGTCAATTCCTCATCAGACGCTTTGCCGACATCTTATAGAATTCTGCAAGCATACTTTATTTAACTTTTAGCATAGATTAGACGAGAATCACAGCTACAAGAAAAACACAGCACATGCAAAAATTCCAATTTCCTTGTTTTTTCCCTTTATATGCATTGCCCTGCCGTTGTGAGTCATCGATATTATACTATTTTTGCATAGCGCTTCGTTTGCAAGGTTTTTTGCCGAGACAAAACGAAGTAGCAAGCGCATTCGTATGTTTATCAGTTGGCTCTCTGAGATTTTCTGTTCCAAAAACTAAAAAAACTAGAAAATCTCAGAGAGCCAACTGATAAACATACGAATGCGCTTGCTACTTCGTTTTGTCTCGGCAAAAAACCTTGCAAACGAAGCGCTATGCAAAAATAGTATAATATCGATGACTCACAACGGCAGGGCAATGCATATAAAGGGAAAAAACAAAGAAAATTGGAATTTTTGCATGTGCTGTGTTTTTCTTGTAGCTGTGATTCTCGTCTAATCTATGCTAAAAGTTAAATAAAGTATGCTTGCAGAATTCTATAAGATGTCGGCAAAGCGTCTGATGAGGAATTGACTTATTATAGTCAATTTTAACCTGTGGTGGGTCCCGAAACTAGTAACGCAAACCAGCCTTCCGATACATTTTTTTGCTTTTTTATTTATGTGTATTTTTGCCTTGTTTTTTGTGTTTTTATTGTTGTTTTACTCAAAAACACTGAACAGTAAGCTCCGACCATCAATGTATTTTCATTGTTGGTAGCTAATAATGTAAATCATCATCTGTTCCAAAAACTAAAAAAATAAAATTGTTTTGTTGACTGATTTTGACAGCTGTCAAATGTACCTTCAAAATGACGTATATATAAAGTTCGAGCTTTCACGATATTTGTTAGTACGGACATCCACCGTCAAATTCCGGTTTTTAAGTTGTACACCCAATAATTGGATATAACTCCGTTATTTATCCATCGATTTTATCGGTTAGTACCTTTTATCTATTTAAGTTCTTTGAACTTTTGCTCAATGAAGTTTTTTTTATTTTACCCAATTTTTTTTTTTCAAGAAAATATCACAACTTAAATTTTTTTTTTGTCGATTTTTCAAAAGAAAAATCAAAATTTTTCCAAATGTTTATTAATAACTCAGAAACTAAAAAACTGATCGAAAAGTTATGTAAGAGGCGTCTATATAAAATTTAATTACCTTTCTTTTGTTGTTTTATATGTTAACCTGGCTTTACTGGTTTACGAGATATATGTGATTTGAAATATGAGATCATATCCCCCCCACCCTTCAAAAACAGGAAAAGGGGGATTTCTCGAAAACGTCTCCGTAGAAAAAAACAAAAAATAAAATTATTTTCGGAATCAGAGAGTGATGTTACATTAGAATTTGATAGTTCACTCAGATTACAGAAAAAAATAATTAATTTGGAAGCTAGTGAAAATTGAAATCGGATGAACAACAAAATTATTTTTCAATAAAAATTTGTTGTTTTTTTATTTTTTGCCCAATTAGAGATCTGGGAATAAGTTACAACAAGAACAACAAAAAGTTCTGGTCGAATCTACTTTCGAAGATATAGGCAAGATAGCTTTTATGAAAACCGGTATAAGTTGGGAACCCCTGGATGGATTGTAATAATATTGGTGTCATATGATAGGTATTTTAAGAAGCTATAAAATTAACTCGCAAAACTTTTTATTTGAGTCATAGTTTTTGAGATATGAAAATTTTTCAAAAATTCTTTTATTTTTTATTTTCCAAAAAACTGTTCCTTCATCTTATAAAAAATTGGCACCATGGCACCATGACCTTATTGCGATCATTGGACAATATGGCAATTTGACGGCCAGCTATATAGTTGGGATATAGATTCATAAGACGTCGGCAAATCGTGCGAAAGGGTTCATGCTGTACAATGAACGTTGCGCGTCTGGAACGTCCGGTCGATACCCCTTCGTAGCGGGTAAGTCGATTGGCGCGATTAATAGAGCTCTGCTCTCAGATTTAATGGCCTTAAAAGAGATATTGAGACCAAACTTCATAGATAATATGTGTATAAAAGACAATTAAGAGATTATAAAGGCTGAGAGAATCAAAGTTAAAGATCTAGCTTTTGTTGGAGCTCAAACTTTCTAACGCTAAGAATAATCACTTGTCATTCCTTTAAGTGGTATTTTTTCTCGGTGGTCATATCTGAAGGCTATTTCCCATCGCTTACTGTTTATTTCTAAATCAATTTTTGACAGTCCCACAAATTCTACATATATAGGTGTATAATTATTTAGTTTTCTAGATATTTGTGCCAATAAAACTGCTTTGGGCAAAAGCAAAATTAATAAACAAAAAAACTGTAATTAGACACCGCACAAAACACAATTCATGCAAAAGCGCAATTACGCGCATTGGCAGAGTGCAAAACCGCCACCGGTCATGATGATCACGATCTGGAGACACTGACCACACCAATCAAATAACTAACAACATGACCAAATGTGGCCAGTAAACAAACGAAAACAAATGTACTGCAGACTCATTTCTGACAACCTTCGACGGAAATCGTAGCTTCTGATAAGACCACCAGCACAGTTGGCTAGTTGGGCACTTGCAACACTCTTACACCAGTCGGATACTGCAATGTGGCCGCGTGCAGCAGTAGTAGGTGCAGAGTGCTGAGAGACCATTGTCGAAATGGGGAGGAACCTTACTTCACTAGCTTAACTCGAATGGGGGCGTTTCAACGCAACCCTTGATGCAGTTGGTGGTCAACCACAGAAGTCATAATTCAAATATTGGAATGATACTGGAGGCGATCGTAGTGGTGTAGCAGGAGGCATCGCAAATCAACGCTTTTTTTTTCTGTATTCCACATACATTGGTGAGCTCAATGTGCGTTCGAAATGCACAAATTTGTGTAGAGCTTCGTAAATATTGAGATTTTGTTTTTGCAACTTTGAACTCAAATTGATGAACAAAATATTTGCGTTAATTTATTTTATAGATTGCAATACATATTTTAAAATGAACAAATACTTGTACAATTGTCCTTTACATACTTGCTTATCCTGGAAATAACAGTAATAAATAAATCAAATGAAACCCACTCAACCCATACACATACTTATATGAGCAATTCTACAAAAGAACCTTAATTTCAGCTAGAAATGAAAGCGAAAAAATACCTCGTATTCAGAATTTTTTTTTTTAAATTGTTATATGAAGCTTGCGACTCCTAGCGTGTTACCCATGCACATAACACGGCGGAAATCCAAATATTGGTCCCAAATAGCTAAGAAGGTAATATGTTTCTTTGACAACAAACCAGAGAAATATAAGTCCGTCTTTGATCACAAGGCAAAACGGCATCAGTCCTATGCTTGGTTAATAAGAATTAAAAACGACTAAGCAATTTGGCTACAACAATTCGAAAAGGATGGAACTGCGGTTCAATTATACACGTTTATTTGCCCTAAAGGTCAGCAGCTTTTATTACAAATCAATGATTACACCTTTTTAAATATTGCTTCTATTTAGTTTTAGTTTAAATGTTAGTTATGGTCTGAAACGATCGTGCAGAAAGCAGGAGCGGACTTTATACTTTTAACCTTTTTGAAGTCGTATTTATAAGATTTTTACAGCGAGTACCCATGATAAAACACATTCGAGTAAAATTTGACGAAAATTTGACTTCACTGATTTTTTTACTTTTTATACCTTACCGATCTTTAAATATATTCCTTGGAAACGAATGCAAAAGAATTACTTTTGATATTAAATGACTTATTACGTTCATCATGCAAAATGAAATGAAGTGTAAAAAGTTGCAACATCATTTTGAGATTTTTCAAAGAAAAGCGTTGCAAATAACCTGATAAAACTCTAAAAAGTGTAGATTTTAGCGAGCTTCCTACCGATTTTATTTTAGGCAATACTTTCCAAAAGTGGGCTTAAAACCAAAAATATTTAGAGTTTTAAGACTTTTTTTGCAAAGCCTTTGAAAAAATTCAAAATGATGTTACGGCATTTTGCATTTCAGGTGACGATCCCTTTTTGGAGTGATTGAATTCCCATAACTTCTTGCATTGCAAAACGTTATCGTAATATGGACCTTGAGGCTTTAGCCCAATTATTCATTGAAAAATAAAAAAATGTCAATGATAACTATATTGAGAGCACTATCATTTCTGGCCTGAAAATCGAGTTCAAAATTTATAACATTTATAGACTTACTATAAAAGCGCAAACGAGGTACCCCAACCTCGCCTTTCCCCTCTTTCATTTTCCGACAGCAAAATGCGATCTTCGCGGAAAAACTATTTCGTTTCTAGACACTACCCTTAAACAAAAGTGCAGACCGTTAATTAAAATATACGTATGTATGTATGCAATACATCTGTATGTACTATGCACATATGTCAAAAATTTAAGTTTAAAAACCCCGACCACTCTATATCAAAATAAAAAAATATACATATGTATTAGAGAGGATCAATTTGTTCCAAGCCAAATTTTTCCACTTACTTTCATTCAGTTTCGGATTCTCCGATAAAATCTAAGTTAAAAACTCCTTGGGACCATATATCTGCGGTGAATTTCGACTCAGCCAAAAATCGTTTGAAGTTTTGGGTTTCTTTCGCTGTTGCGAGATTGTCTTTGATAATTTATTACTTCCGAACAACTTGTTGTATTGCTATGATTTTAGCACCGTTAGAAAGGTGTTGTTGCGTAGTAAGAACGCTTTGTCTAATTTATTGAAAAAAGTTATCTGGTTTAAAAGTTATGACCTTTTGAATGAAAATATATAAAAACTTTATACAAAATGTACCAAAAATTTCATCTTTTTTAAAGAAAAAAAATATACTTTTAAATTTTTGTATAGTGTATAAAAAGAACTATCTAGAGAGAGTCTATTCATCCAGATACGGCTAGTCATTTCAAAGTTATGACCATTTGAATGAAGACAGATAAAAACTTCATACAAAGTATATTAGAAATTTAATCTTCCTAGAAAAAAAAAACCGTCATTTTTGAATTTTTTTCTATAGCTCATTAAAACGCCTTTTCAACGCAGTCCTGTTCTTTAAGATATGGCTAGCAATTCCAAAGTTATGACATTTTGAATGAGAGCAGATGGGAACTGTTGAGTGAAAAAATATTTAAAACAAAGTTGAACAAAAAAAAATTTTTTTTTTTTTTTTATGAGCTCTTGTGTAGCACTTTCGATAACCATTAATTAGTAGAAAAAAACCGCCAAAGGATTTTTTTAAGTTGGGTCACTAAGCGGTGCTATAATGGCTCAAAGTTCGAAAAATCAAGTATTATAGAGAAAATGTATGCTTTGATTCAAAATGTCATAGTTTTGGAATTTCTTGCCGTATCTTATAACTGTGTTGGAAAAGCCTTTTAATGAGCTATAGAAAAACATTCAAAAATAACGGATTATATTTCTAATATTCTTTGTATGAAGTTTTTATTTATTTTTATTCAAAAGGTCATAACTTTGAAATGCCTATCCGTATCTGGATGAATAGACCCTCTCTAGATAGTTCTTTTTATACACTATAAAAAAAATTTAAAAGTATATTTTTTTTTTTAAAACAGATGAAATTTTTGGTACATTTTGTATTAAGTTTTTATATATTTTCATTCAAAAGGTCATAACTTTTAAACCAGATAACTTTTCTCAATAAATTAGACAAAGCATTCTTACTACGCAACAACACCTTTCTAACGGTGCTAAAATCATAGCAATACAACAAGTTGTTCGGAACCTCGCAACAGCGAAAGAAACCCAAAACTTCAAACGATTTTTGGCTGAGTCGAAATTCACCGCAGATATATGGTCCCAAGGAGTTTTTAACTTAGATTTTAACGGAGAATCCGAAACTGAATGAAAGTAAGTGGAAACAAAATTTGATCCTCTCTAATATGTATGTATATAATACTTTAATATAACAACTACTCAAAAAATTGTGTAAATTGTTGCATCCAAAATGGCGGTGTCCCTTCACCGACTTTGATAATTTTGAGCCCCACGTCGAATTATCTTGCTTTTCAAAAATACAAAAATGATTTCCATAGACAGCCAGTCAGATGGACATGGCTATATAGACTCAGGACGTTACGCCGATCAAGAATATATTTTTCCATAACTTCTTATCTGCGTTACAAATAGGAGGACAAAGTGAATATACTCTGGGTGAAGTGTATTAAAAGTGGAATGAACTCTTTATTTCTCATACGCAGTCTTATGTACTCCGACTGCATACTCAAAAATGTCAATACACCTGCAGGATTTTGAGATATTCTTGCTTGAAATAAGAACAAGCTCTGTTTTAAGGCTTATGGCGTACTATAGTTACAGGAAAGGGTCAAATTCTTTTTTTTTTTTTTTTTAATAATAATTCTTTTCTTTTTTTCCCTATCCAAATATACCATCAAACTTTTCTAATAGGACTCTTACTCTCCGAGTTATGATCCTTTGTATAGAAGGTATTTCAGCCCACATACAAAGTATCGAAAAACCGATTTATGGCGTAAAAACATTCAAAATCTGCTGCAGGTTACGAAATGTCTTAGTACCAAAAAGGGGAAGACCCTGAAATAAATAAAAATGGGCGATGCCACGCCCCCAAAATATATCGTCCTTTGTACGGGGCTGAAATAGCTTCTCCAGAAAAAATATCAATACGAAGAAATTTCCTATCTAAAATAATATCTAAAAATAAAATGATTAAAATTCAATTGAAAATTGGAAAACCGCTAACCTGGTTGCTCAAGCCACCACGCTATCATTGCTTCGAGTACAAGTACATTTGGCGCCTTAACTTGATGTATTGAATTGAGCCGCTCCTGTGAAATAATTCATTATTCTTGGTTCCCTTGGGCAAAGCTGGCTTATCAGATAACCAAACAGAAAAAAAATGATGTTGAACGTGTGCAGTTTGTAAAAAATATTATTGTTCTTGTTGTATTATACCACACAGGCTACATCATAAATTTAAGACTAACACTATATAATTATCAGTTTTGGAAAAAATACGATTGAATGAATTATTCTTCTGGTAATCATGATTATTGTTATTAATTTATGCAAGCTTAACGATCGACATACAGCGATTGAAAGCAAAAAAAAAAAGGAAATTTTATATAATCAGTAGGATCCTGTGTTAATCCGTATCTTTCAACTTAGCAACTTCTGAATGGAATAAGTTTTTGTCTGCCAAATTTAATTTTTACTTTAGTGGCTAAAAATATTTAACTTGATTCGCTAGAACAAAATACTTCAGTTAAATGTATGTAGATATTTATTTCCACTATATTTTATATCATTTTAGTTTTGCACAATTTGCAAACCCATACAAGATTTTGGTTGTATCGAACGAAATATAATGGATTTTACTGCAAGTATGTGTCTAAAATTTCAGTTCTCATGTGGTATGAACCAAAATCGTACCGACACAAAGTTCAATGCGAAAACTGCAGCCAGTATGTCTGGATTGTCCGCAAACAGAATCATCCCAATTAAATAAAAATTTATTCAGCAATCATCATTTACTCGTGTCCCGACACAGTCGTTGAATATGGAAACATTTGCCTAGATTTATTTGCCATATTAATGCCTTAAGTGAATTACTTTTTCATGAACCCAGTGGCAGTAAGAATGCGTCACCAAGACCTTTCGTGTAGTTGTTGGTCCAATAAACGCGAACTGAAATTGTGTTACAAAAGTATGTTTTCTTTTGCTTAAGGGGTAACATATGTCTTTTGCGACTGTTTAAGAGATTTTTTTTTCTTTTAAGTGAAATTTTTAGAGTTAAAATTTCAGGGTCACTACACATTTTTGCGACACTGTTGTGAAGTCATATCATGTTGCATCCCATTATACATATTGCGCAAACCAGGGGTTGAAATAAGAAAAAGTTATTACTGCAGAATTTTTTTTTTGTTTTTATTTTCAATTTTTAGCAAAATTTTTTTAATGTCTTATTCAAGTGATTAATATTAAATATTAATATTAAATAACAGATATCATGCCAATGGTTCAATTTAAAATTGAAAATTTATAGCGAAATTTTCTTCGAATGCATTTATAAAAATATGTTTAAAGTAGGGTTGCCGAGTACTTATTGTGGTTGCTACATTTTATCCCAAATTGGTAAGGTTAGACAACTAAAACAACGGTTATAAGCGAAATAAAATGAGTATTTAGTTTCAACGATTAACGCAAAACAAAGTAATATGAATTTGGGTGAAAATTATTATTACAATTTTTTACAATATTCTGAAGTTATTACTGCAAATTTGAAGTTATTACTGCAGAAATAGGGTATTATTACAGCTTATTTCAATGCCTGGCGCAAACTATGCAGGATATTTTGTTAAGATTTGGTAGGTTGGTGGCGAATATGCATTACCATAAAATGGTCAAAAGTGGTATAATCAGTTTAGTGTAACGCCCAATAAACGTTGCACACACTACTTGCAAGGTTAATTACCTTTACAAATTTTGGGGGGAGTGCACAGAGACCCCGTGTTATCCCATAAATATTTGCCTAAAATCAATGTACATAAGTATGTAAAGCTTATAGCGAGCGTCTTTCAGTGCACTTCTTTGGTGATCTGCTATCAACGTTCACAACTTCGTCCATATTTATAATTATTCTGAAACTATTATAATTCTCTAAATCATTTGGAGGTAGAGTTCTTTTATACTTTGCATAGTCTGTTATTTTGAACATTATTAATGACGCTTTGAAGGGCATTAAATTATCAAAAACGTACCGTAACTTATAGGTTCATATTCATAAGCGCGGCCCTAGTTTCTACAAAAAAAGGAAAAAATCTCAACATTTTTATATAAAGGAAAACTTCATCGACATTCATTGATCTCGAAATATTCAAATTCCGAAATTTGTTTTTACTTGGATTTCTTTTATTATTTACGTATATGACCCAGGTTTTCAGACAATTTTTTTTTTTTTTTTTTTCATATTCTATAACCAAATATGGTGGCATTAATTCCTAGACGTGTAAAATTAAATTTCCAATAGGTGAACAAGAAAATTGCGACATGAGGGGCTGTCAGGAGGTCATTTACGGGGCACCTTTCGAAATATTCTCAAGTAAAATTCAGAAATCGTATGATGGACACGGAATGGGTTAAAAAATCTAAATCGGTCATTACAGCCACATAACATTTCCCAAAGTTCTGAAAAAATTCAAGCGAATTCGTAGATGCAAAGTAAATCGACTTTGTTTATGATGTTTTTTTAATTTAAATTTAATATCATTTTATACCTCTAGGGATACATATTTGCCACCAAATTTGGTTTAGAATATGCAAAAAAAAAAAAATGTTCTGAAAACTTGTGTCATATAAGGGAAAATTATTTTCAGATATGTCCATATATTAAAAAGTTTTAATGTGAATTTTAGAGGCCATACTTACAAGCTTAAAGCTTTTTTAAAATATCTCGCTTTGCTAAAATATGTTATCACTTAATAGTCGGAATTTAAGAAAGCGATTGCATGTGACACCAAGACTATCGAAATGATGAAAAAAAACTTCGTAGTTATATCAACAGATTTTTTACTCTTGAAACCACAAAAGGTGTGAAGGAGTGAAGCAGTTCAAAAACGCTGCCGTAAGGACAAACAAATCAATTGAATCGTTGCCATCATGCAACCGCGCACGGCAGCTAAGAACACACGACCAAAACAAGTTGAAATGAATATATGGAATCGTAAGCGTACCGGACCAGTATCCACTACTTAGTTCTTCTGAGTCTCCTTTAAAACAAAGTTCAAGTTTACAAATCGTGCCAAATGGAACATTACAGCTCAAAAGAATCTGGCGATTGCCGCGGACCGATTGTCACCATTCGGACATAGAGAACCAAGTGCAAAATTAAGAGATATTTATAAGAAGCACGAAAACCACTTAAGCCAAACGCCTCTGGCAATTAACAGAAATAAATCGCTCTATAAAGGATTCACATTTTTATGAAGAAGAAAAAGAAAAGAAACCTTTTCTAAAACAAAGAAGAAAAAACCCAAAAAACACTAAAGAGAAAAAACCCTAAAAATGTGAACAAGTGTCGATGCAAGTTAGTGCTGAAATCGAATCACAGAAGTCACACAACATCCCGCTGCATGCACGGCAAGGGTTTCTCCATGCGTAGCATAATCAGATACATGACATGGCAGTTTGGAGGCAATCGGAATGCAGTTAAATCCAAATTGATCGCAGCTCATTATAACCTCAAGTGTGAATATGGCCAGCGACAGTTGCTGAAACATTTAGCACTAAACTCGGCACTTCTCTATTGGTACTACCTGTGCATGTTGTTGACACAATCAACTTTACTCGCAAGTATAGGTGGGAATAAAAACAAATCTTTAAGCAGATCTACTATTGAAAACGAAAATACAATTTGAACACACGTTACTAATCTACATGGGTTTGATTCCTCTTCCACGGTGTTTGCGTTTCCGTTAAGAATTCGATTAATACTTAATTGTTTTTATGAAACAAAGTGCTTAGTCATTCAGCTTTAATTTGCAGTTACTGTTATGTTTTCACTTCTATGCCATTGTTTCGTTGTTTTTGGACCCAATATGTTAATTTATAGAGAGAAAATGTTGATTTGAGTAATTTTTTGGAAGATCATTTTGATTAAAAAAAAAACCAGGTGGCAACCCCAAAAATGTGCTGGATTTTTAAAAAGTTTATCTAAGCGTTTTAAGACTAAAATTACATTTTTTTTTCTAAATACATACATATATGGTTTAAGCAAAATTTACAAAAAAAAATTAGGTGGCAACCCTAAAAATTTTTGTATAATTTTTAAAAATTTATCTGAGCCTGTTCTAAAGTAAAAATTTGAATTAAGTCACAAAAAGTATGATTTAAGCAAAATTCCAGAAAATAACCGGGTGGCAACCCTAAAAATATATGTTGGATTTTTTAAAAAGCCTATCTAAGAACTTCGAGACCTAAATTTATTTATTTTTAATTAAATTTAAAAAAGTTCCATTTAACCAAAATAAGAATAAATAACAGTTGGCAGTCCTGAAAACCATTAAAAAATGTTAATTTATACATACTTATATGTATCAATAACAATACCCAATGGGGAAAGGAGCGCATCAATAGCGCTTCTGAAGCGCTTTAAAGCAGCAGTGAAGCGCATCTCTCTCGTTTCCAAAAGCGCTGAAATTAACATTGGCATGTCATTGGAAGGAAGCGCTCCGTTCTCGCTACCAGAAATGCTCTTTGGATGCGCATCGCTCTCGCATCCAGAAATGCTCTATAGCTCATCAAAAGGCCTTTCCAACGCAGTTCTGTTCTTTAAGATACGGCTAGCCATTCCAAAGTTATGACATTTTGAATGAAAGCAGATGGGTGATTCCATGGTAACTCGCGTTACAATTAGAACATTTTTTAAGAGTTTAATGGAGCTTTTGAGGCTCAGCTTTTGGATTAACTAATAAAATTGGATTCTTTATAAACAAAATACTTTGTTCTTGTTGCATATTAGTTAAAATTTTCAGTGATAACTTAATATTTAACCAGTAAAATAGTGAATAGTGCCGGTAACTCGCGTTACAATTTTTGGACAACATGTTCAGAGCGTAAATTTCTTTCGCAAGTTTCTGCGAAATTTGTGGGTAAATTTCTTTACATTAGACATAAACTAGTAAGGGTGAAAAATTTGGCCTGGCCAAACATTAAATACCCTACACTGCAGTATTTTTCAAATTTTGCTCATATGGGAGTTGCTACGCCCTCTTGTCCGAGGTCACCCAGTTTTTGTTCAGCGCTTGCATTTATAGTTTTTAGTGTCTGAGTGACAAACTTTTTCAGTAAAGCGTTTTGAAGCTTTTGCTTATATAGGAGGTGCCACGCCCTCTTGACCGAGTTCGTCTAGTTTTAGCTTAGAGCGTGCAATTATAGTATTTGAGTGAAGCTTGGTTCGATTATCTCAAGAAACTGTTTCAGTATAGCATTTTGAAACTTTTGCTTATGTGGGAGGTACCACGCCCCCTTGTCCGATTTCACCCAATTTTTGTTGAGAGCTTTCATTTATGATTCTTAGTGTCTGAGTCAAATTTGATTCGAATATTTCAAAAAACGCTTTCAGTATAGCGTTTTTAAGCATTTGCTTATATGGGAGGTGCCACGCCCTCTTGTCCGAATTCGCTTAGTTTTTCCTCAGAGCTTGCGCTTACAATTTTTAATAATAATGCGTATTTTGTTTGCATTGTCGTGAAAAAAACTCCTAAAATTGCATTTTGAATATATTTTTTGTATGGGTGGTAGGCGTGTCCGTTGACCGATTTCGCTCATTTTCAATCCCCCGAGCTAACTTTGGTGACGAAGGCAGTGTACCAAGTTTCATTGAATTATCTTGCTCAGTTTTCCCAAAAAGTGTATTTCAACACACAGCCAGCCAGCCAGCCAGCCAGCCAGCCAGTCAGCCAGCCAGCCAGCCAGCCAGACAGACGGACATGGCTATATCGACTCAGGAAGTGACGCTGATCAAGAATATATATACTTTTCTATATCTGCCACGCCTCCTTCTCTGCGTTACAAACGGAAGGACAAAGTGAATATACCCTGGGTGTAGGGTATAAAAAAGGCAGCAGGATATCAATAAGTATTTCTTTATTAGAAACATCAATATTAAGTGGTATTTTTTAAAATAATGCAAAAATTATGTGGTAACTCGCGTTACAAAAAAATTGGTAACTCGCGTTACCATCGATTTTTAGACCAATACAGAGGTCCTTTTCAAGTTCATAGGTATAAACATTAAAATTGGGTCAAAATACAAGAATAATAAAGAACTACTTCTGGCTTTTATGCACAGGAACCAAAACTAGATCAAAATTTAATAATTGTTTAACTAAGTCTATTATATCGCGATTGAAATTATTTATGGTTTAAATACTGATGGTATATTATCATCATAACTATTAATGTCACCACCAGATTCATAACTTTCCTCGCGGATGTACCGTTTTATTTTTATGCCCGTTTTTACTTCTTCTGATGTGCAGACATTAACTAAAAAACGCGATAATAACGAATTGCAATGTCCAATCTTAATTTTGACACTAAATGGTAATGTTTCTTCAATTAAACATTAGTTTGGATGTAGTTGAAGGTTGAAAAGAAACGAAAAATTTTTCAATACCTTGTCCACATTTACATGGAAATACCCAGATGAGAACTGTTGAGGGAAAAAATATTTAAGACAAACTTGAACAAAAAAAATTTTTTTTTTAATGAATTCTAGTGTAGCACTTTCGATAACCATTAATTAGTAGAAAAAAACCGCCAAAGGATTTTTCGAAGTTGGGTCACTAACCGGCGTTATATTGGCTTAAAGTTCGACAAATCAAGTATTATAGAGAAAATGTATTTTTGGATTAAAAATTAAAATTTTTATGTGAAATCTTAATTTTTCGTTTATTGTGTCTTCCAAAAATTACTTCACCATTCTCCAAAGATAATTTTCTTGTCGAATATTATGGCATATCTTGTATAGTTTTGAATAAAATTACAGAAAACTGTGAAAAAGGACAAAATACCCACGATTGGTAAGTAAAAAAAAACTGCTAAAAGATTTTTCGAAGTTGGGTAATTTAGCTGTAATATAGCAGTTTGATGTACGAAAAATCGAGTATCTATTTATAAATAGGCAAACGAAATCGGTTCAGTCCCTGTTTCTATACCTAAATCTCAACCAATGTGCTTGATTTTTTTTTTTTGTTGGAAAGGTTGTGAGGTGGAGTAGTGCATAGAACTATATTTATTTTTAAAAGTGTGCGGTGCCACGCCCCTAAATGGAAAAAATGCTCTTACGGCTACATCGATTTTAACGAAATTTGGTATGGAGATAAGGTTAGCACTAAGGTATGGACATAAAATGAACGGGACAGAAAGATATCAAAAAACTGTTTGCTCTTTAGTAGGAGTTACACGCTGCAGCAAAAATTGTTTGGTGGTTCTGCACTTAGAACATAATGTTCTGTTGTGTGAAAACAAATTTTGCCATCACGAGCTCTTTTAAATCTAGTTGCTACAACATTTTTGTTAATGCGAGTATTTAAAAATTTATTGCTTATCTGTGTCAAAATCTTTGAAGGCTTTCAAATTTTGTTTTTAATCACTTGCAAACAATTATCAACTTCATATGCTGAAAAGTTTGGTGGCATTCCAAAAAACTATTTTTTTTTAAATTTTTTTTTTTTTTTTAGATGGCACCAAGAAGAACACTAGTAAAAAAAGTAAAGCCGGAACACATTAATGGCAAAACAACAAACGCAAATAAATGCAATTAAAGAACACATCAATCCCAACTGAGGAAAAAAAAAGGAAGAGAAATAAGAAGCAGAAGTTTCCAAAATTGTAAGAATGGTGCTGAAGGAGGTAGCAAATGAAAAAGAGGTTGCGAAGGACAAAGTTGTCGAAAGCATGGATATTAATGCAACTCTTTCAAAAAGTCCTAAACAAAAAGGAAATAATTAGGTAAGTTTGGATTTGTGTTTCCGCACAAACATCATCATTTTCAGTAATTTCTTTAAAATTTATTACTTTTACCCTTTCCCAGTGTGCCAAACGGTTGATATCTCCGCTTTTTTGTCCGTTATGGATCCGGCACACTGGGTTGTTTTAAAGCTTTCTCATTACTTTTTTTTTTTTTGATTTATTCCTTTTACATCTTTGATTTTGAAATTTCTCTTTCTTCTTTTTATTCTTCTTTAATTGACAAAAGCAATGTCGTATCATTCAAGTATTATTTAACTTTTGTCGCAGGCACAAAGTTTTGAGTCTTTTTCATAAACATAATTTAAATAAAATAAAAATATTCAATGGTGTAATGTATTTAAATTTTATAGTATGAAATAAGTGATGCCATGTAGGGTTAATGAAAGCGAGATCTGCGTCAGCTTCTTCTACTAATTTTGACATTAATAGGCACAGCCAACTTCACTTTAAAATAAGAAACCATTTTGGAAATGATCAGATTGTTTGACTTGCGGCATTGATTTTGTGATTGTATTTAAAAGAGACCGCCATTGTGAAAAAATACAAATCGAAAAAAAAAAATACTGATCTGCTGCTTTTACTCAATCCTTGCTGACAATTAAAATGGCAAGGCGCAGTCAAACTGAAATTTATTTAATAAATCTGCCAATTTCTGAAATTTCGCATACTCGATTGCCATCAAATGGATAATCATTAGGATTTTTTTTCCATATTAATAAAATAGAAAACAAATCTTTTAAGGATTCATGTGCAAAAGTAGTAATTGAAGGGATTTGGAACAAAGCCAATGTCCCAACTTCACGAAAAGACAGTGCCGGAACCCAATTTATAAAGCTATACAAGGAGTGCACTATAGGTCAAAAGACACACTTTTTTGGCCAAAATTCATTACGTAAATATTATCATGGATATTGACTGCAAATGTAGTTTTTATGTTGACTCTAGACTAAAAGAACAATTCTGAAAAAAATCTTAACCCTTGGACTACCGGGTCAAACATGGCACGTAATAAAGTGTCTAAATAAATAACACATAACAGCAAGGTTTTGTTTTTAAGCATTTCCAAAGTTACTCTATGCGTTGAATCCAAATTCGAGGTCAGAATTGACCCACCACTTCAGGATTTGGAGGTATTTGAGGTCAAACTCATGAGAAGTGGCTATTTTTGAGGTTCGATGCAAACTGCACAAAATTTTCAATATAGTTTTTACCAAATTAATCACGTACTTCTGTTGTGTTTCTTCGAAATGAGCTCTTAAAAAATGCCATACGATACTTCTTTCAAAAGTTATGGCCGATTTAAGATGACATGTCATGACAACTTGAAATCCCATAAAACGGGCAAAACGACACAACTTTGGGTTTCATGATATCATCTTAAATCTGCAATAACTTATGAAGAAAGTATTGTTAGGCACTTTTTAAGAGCTCATTTTGAAATTTAAAAATGGTACTTAGTAATGAATTATGCAAAAAAAATAAAAAAAAATTTGTGCAGTCTACAACTAACGTCAAAAGTAACAAAAGTACTGATTTTTCGTATATTAACCTCAAATATCTCTATTTTTCGAAAAAACCTAATGCAAAAATTATGCGCACTTTTACCCAAGTTACTTGTTCTCGTAGTATCTTCAGTATTTTCTAATAAGAAATTGAAAAACAGCTTCTTCTTTTTCTTTTTCGTCTGTCGTTTGCAACCAGACTTCGAACAAATCGGAATTGCGGAAAAAAAGTTACCTGACAAAAAAAATTCATTAAAAAAAAGGGGCAAAATCGGGCGTCTATATTTTTAAATATTATTAACATTAGCAACGTCTTACTAGTTTCGGGTTTCTTAGGACTAACAAATTCCAGCAAAATTTTAAAAGCTTACACGAAGTTCAAAATTAAAAAAATATACTAAAAGAATTTTAAATTTTTTCACAGAAAACCAAAATATATTTAAATGTTTTGAACTACTTTGCATTATACATACGGTGACAAAACGATATTTATGCGAAAAAAAACGGGGACAATCGGGGACAGTCGGGAGAAAATCTGGGACAGATAAATATTGGGGCAAACAAAGACTGATGAGCAAAAATAAAAGACTTCCACCTCTAAATGTAACCTCTTTCAAAGCGTAAAAGTATACCTACGTACGAGGACCTTAACTGTATAATTTTCTTCGTAAATTTTAAAATTTTAACTTTATTTATTGCTCGTTAATAAAAACATTTATTTCTTTAACTTGTATTACATTTAAATTGACTTTAACCTTAACTGGCACTTAGATATTAAATTTTATATAAAATTTATATCAATCCACAAGTTAAATTTTACACAGATATTGTTAAAACGGCTCTTAGTATTTTTTGGCAAAAGAAATTATTTTCAAAATGTCTCCGTGTGACCTCAAATATTCTTTGAGCTCGAGAAAGTTTAAATGATAATTACATTTTGTTTTTAAAATAGTTTTAAGTGTCTTTACTGTAAGCCGGATTGTGAACACGTGGTTTTGGAGCTTCAACCTCCCCAGGTTGAATAAAATGTAATAAAATTAATCTAAGTATATGAAAAACTCCTTCCAGAGCAGCAATTTCTGCGTATGGTGCTGCTCGAAGCTGTGTCTACATTATACACACAAAAAATAGAACATAAAATTAATGAAAAAATTCATTGATAAATTTATAAATTTTTATTTTGTGTTTCAAAAAATAAAAAAATTTATGAATTTCGTTCTTATATTTTATGAAATGATTCATATAGTCAATGAATGTTGTTCTCGGCTCAAATTCTATGAATTTTTCATTAATATTATGTTTTTTTTTTTTTTTTTTTGTGTGAATTCATAATGGAGAAAATTATTTCCGTGGAAGCATTTGATCCTGGCAAACACAAGCTAAACTCAACAATTTTTACAAAAAAGGCTATACAGATGATTTTGACATTTCATTTGTTAATTGTCAAAGAGCCGTTTATGAAATGATTCTATCCGTCGCGAAACTATATAATCACAGTTTAAGTTTGCATATTCTCAAGAGGTTTTTAAGCTATTGATAAAAAATATGAAAATATGCAACTTCATATGTGATGAATGAGCTAAACAGTTATGGTTTTTAATGATATTTTATACATATTAATAAATGAACTGCGCAAATACAGGACAAATAGAGGACACAAAATAAAATACAGAACATTTGTATGTCCCGTATTTCTCAAATAAATTTCGGGGACACGTAGCCGAAATACAGAACTGTCCCCGGAAATACAGGACGGTTGGTCACCGTAATTATACATAACATCATCAATTTTACAAATTTTTATTTTAGAAAAAAACTAATTATTTTAATTACTTTTTATTGATTGAAAAAAAGAGCTAATATCATGACTTTTTTGAGTTATCTCAGTAAAATGCAAATGCATCAACTTTGACACATCGCTGAGGAACGGAAAATTATTTTACCCTAAGACAAAAAACATTTTTGCTTGTATTGAAGTATTCTCCGTTAAACTGCATCAACAAAAGCTCAATAGCAACACTTGCAAAAATTTAATTTTGGCCAAAAAAGTGTGTCTTTTGACTTATAGTGGAGTGGTTAAATTTATTTAAACACAAAGACAGAAATAGTGTCCTACATAACCAGCAAGAAAATAATTTCCGTACAAAGATGTGTAATCTTTTTGATATCGCTCATGAAAATGCTTTTAACGTTATGCCTATTAAAGAAGATAGAGAGTTCTTACTTGCACAACGGGAGCCAGGACGGAGGGGATATATTGGTTCAATAGAGATAAAAATCATGCAAAGAGAAAAGAGAAATCTCGACCTTCAAGAAAGGCAAATTCTTTTTAAGGAAAAAGTACAAAAAAGTAATAAGAAAATGTCTGTGACTTTGGAACCTTAGACGAAGGCTCACCTAGCGATGAAAGCTCGGAGTCTGAGAGTGTTGCTATTACTCCAGACGTCGAAGAAGACTCACCTGGGGAAGAAAACCCTGAATATGAGTATGTTTCTAATACATACTCCACTTAAACTGAAAAAGGAGTATAAAAAAAAATTAAAGCATATAATTACACCAGAATTGGCAGCCTCACTGGATAGAACACAAGTTAGTGACCGGCAAGCAACATTCATTGTCAATGCAACGTCAAAAAGCCAAGATGTTGACGTCAAGTCCTTGGCTTGTTGCCGATTTTCGATTCAACGACATCAAAAAACATGTAGACAAGAGATGGTTAATTTAATAAGTATTAATTTACGCCAAGCTGCAAGTTAGCTGTACACTGGGATGGAAAACTTATGGCTGATTTAACTTCTCACGAACACATAGACCGACTTCCGATATTGATTTCAGGTGCAGGAGAAACTAAATTACTAAGTGTAAAAAAGCTGTTTTTGATTGCAAAAGTGAAAGTGAATGGAATCTTATCTTAGTAAAAGTATTGTTGTAATGTGCTTTGATACGACAGCTTCCAATACTGGATATAAATCCGGGTCTTGTGTCCTCCTAAAACAGAAACTTGGAAAAGAACTGTAGACATCATATATTTGAAATTGTTGCTGGTGCAGACGTTGAACTTTTTGTACGCTTCCGCGCCTGTTGACGGCAACTAAATCAATCGACTTATAACACTATTATAAGCATGTCAACCAATACCAGAATAAAAGAGAAACAACGTGATGACATAGTAAACTTTTGCCAAGAACTTCTCAACAGAAAGCAAATAAAAGGTGATTATCGAGAGTTGCTGGAATTAGCAATTATATATCTTGGTAGGGAATCATCCAGAGGATTTCATTTTATAGCTCCAGGTTCAACAAGTCATGCCCGTTGGATGTCAAAGCTCGTCTATTCACTTAAAATTGTAATGTTTTCTGCACAATTTAATATATCTCTAACAGAGAAAAAAAAGGCTTAGAAGAAATGAATATTTTTATTGTTACAATATACATAAAGAGCTGGTACCGCTAGCTGTTTGTGCCCCAAATAATGACTTACGATTTGTACAGAATTTAATACGTTATGACAATGTGGATATTGCAAAGGCTACAAATAAAATGA
Organism: Calliopum simillimum; assembly: GCA_951812925.1. NCBI lineage: Eukaryota > Metazoa > Arthropoda > Insecta > Diptera > Lauxaniidae > Calliopum > Calliopum simillimum. The sequence goes on from OX638371.1 coordinate 31,702,594, forward strand.
TGTTGGCACATTTATGGTATCTTTCAGATGAGCTAGTCGGCTTATGTCTCAGTATGACAGTAATGTTTCGGTTGAGTCAAAACGCAAAATTGTTAATGCAATGATAAATGGTCCTTCCTCAAGTATTCGTCTGGTACGGCCGAAAATTAAACAAAATGCCTTTAAGAATTTGCAGCTCTACAATTTAGCTAATCAAAACAAAATAAAAATTTTTAAGAGTTTTAGTGTGAAAGAGTTTTGGATGACCGATGTGTCAGAATGGTACCAATGTAAGAGCTACATAGAGGCAAAATAACTTTTTGAATCAGTTCTAGCTGTTAATGACGAAGCAGAAAGAGGAGTCGCACTAAGAGCTCAACCAAAAAATTAAGACGAACTGCAATTTTTGCTGCAAGTAGTTTCCGAACATAGAAATGCCTACCCATCTTGCAGTAAAGTGGATTTAGCTGTGAAGCAGGAATTTACTTCTAAATAAAACTGTTCGACAATTTCGAACTTTTTTAAAAACACATTAGAAAATCCAAAAAATTCTTAAAGTAGAGTTTAAAAAAAAATACCCATTTCTCGTGGTTTTTTTTTTAATCGATTTTTCAAGTTTTTTTATCCACGGTACATGAAAAAACCAAAAATACCGCATTCTTGTGTTAAATCGATGAATTTAACTATACGATCCTTACATCTGAGGTGTATCATGTGTTCAGAAAACTTATGCAGGATATTGCGGGGAATATTTTTGTATAAAATGTTAACCCTTATTGAGTCAGTATGTACTACAAAAATATTTGCTATACAATTTCACTACTAGTTGCTGAACACTAAAAAAGCAAAATTTTATCCCGAAAGCAAAAAAATTGTTAAAATCAGTAAGCAGCTCTAACAATAAATATTTTTTCAAATTTCACCACACTGTACAACTCTAAAACTACAATTTTTGACCCTGTTGTGATGTGCTGGGGAAAAGCCACGAGACACGGGTATTGTTTTTTAACTTCTACTTTAAGAATTTTTTGGATTTTCTCATGTTTTTTTTTTTTTTTTTTGTCGAACGGTGTAATTTAAGTTTATTTATCTATTTTTTATTTATGGAAGTTGCTATGTACTCTATTTACAAAAAATAAAACAAATCGAAAAAAAAATTCTTGTCCCATGATTAAAATTTGAATTATCTTGGGATGGCTGAAAAATAAAAACCAATAAATTCTTTATTTCACAAACAGTACTTTAAATCACAGAGAACAATTTTAAGTGCTGGGAGCTTGACTTTTCGAAAAAAAAATTTTCTCAGCAATTTTGAACCGCTCTTATATTTATGTATATCATAACTGATGTACCAAAAATGCATGCAAATTTTGTTTTATCTTATGCTTAAACTGTTCTAGATCTGAAAGTTTATTTTTGTTCAAATTAATTAGAAATCAAACATTAATTCAAAAATTATACAAAAAACTAGTAAGGGTGTAAAATTTGGCCTGGCCAAACATTAAATACCCTACACTGCAGTATTTTTAAAATTTTGCTCATATGGGAGGTGCTACGCCCTCTTGTTCGAGTTCACCCAGTTTTTGTTCAGAGCTTGCATTTATAGGTTTAAATGTCTGAGTGAAAAATGTTTTCAGCATAGTGTTTTGAAGCTTTTGCTTATATAGGAGGTGCCACGCCCTCTTGTCCGAGTTCCTCTAGTTTTAGCTTAGAGCGTGCATTTATAGTCTTTAGTATTTGAGTGAAATTTGTTTGGATTATCTCAAAAAACTCTTTTCGTATGGCATTTTGAAACTTTTGCTCATATGGGAGGTGCTACGCCCCCTTGTCCGATTTCACCCAATTTTTGTTGAGAGCTTTCATTTATAATTCTTAGTGTCTGAGTTAAATTTGGTTCGAATATCTCAAAAATCGCTTTCAGTATAGCGTTTTGAAGCTTTTGCTTATATGGGAGGTGCCACGCCCTTTTGTCCGAGTTCGCTCAGTTTTTTCTCAGAGCTTGCGCTTACAATTTCTAGTATTTATGTGTATTTTAGTTGCATTGTCGTGAAAAATACTCCTAAAATTGCATTTTGAATATATTTTTTGTATGGGCGGAAGGCGTGTCCGTTAACCGATTTTGCTCATTTTCAATCCCCCGAGCTATCTTTGATGACGAAGGCAGGGTACCAAATTTCATTGAATTATCTTGCTTAGTTTTCCCGAAAAATGTATTTCCACACACATCACCCAGCCAGCCACCCAGCCAGCCAGCCAGCCAGCCAGCCAGACAGACGGACATGGCTATATCGACTCAGTAGGTGACGCTGATCAAGAATATATATACTTTTCTATACCTGCCACGCCTCCTTCTCTGCGTTACAAACGGAAGGACAAAGTGAATATACCCTGGGTGTAGGGTATAACTAAAGAGGCGTTAAGTCATATCCATTTCAGCTACTTTTACGAAAAAGGTTATTGTAGATGAATCATAAATATGCGGAAGCAAAAAAAGATAGCAATCTATGTAACAAAAATCGTGCTGTTTGAATATCTACAAGTACCTACTACTTAGTATTATGTATATGCATTAAATTCAAATCGTTCGCACATAGAAACATCAGCTGTAACTCACATGAGTGCTGGAATATTCTTAAATTTGTCAAGTCATCATGAAAGTTAATTAAAACAACGATTTATCACACTCTTCACTGAATCTAATCAAGAAAATACAATTACATGATCGATTTCCAAACGCGATCATCTGATGATGAGCGCTGTCTGGATTATTAATTTTCAGTTCAAAGACTATTAACAGCTACATGAATCGATGATCAGTCGGTTTTTAATATCAAAGCAGTAGTCGGCGTTTTCAAAAGGTCCGATTTTGGCACCGCCCATTTGAGCAAAAATGAAAATAATAAACAAAATTCAACAAGTTGCGGCAGCCGTAAATTTCTTCATGTTAAATGTAAATACTGTCCAATCATTATCGAATAAGAAACTGTTCTATATAAATTAGCTATTAAGATTTTGAGAACAGTTTTTATTATTTAATGTTATAATAACAACCCAGCAGCCAAAAAGAATCTATAGGAATCGAACGTGTAATCAAACGCTTGTATGGAACATTGATTCCAGAATTCATTATTCGTAACACGCTACATGTCCTAGGAAAAGAATGATTCTTTTTAAGTGTTCGGGGAATACATTCTACAATTCTTTCTACAGAATACATTCTTAGAAAGTTTTTAAAGCATGAATTATATAATTTATTCTATGTAATATATTATATTACTTATTCCTTCGTAATGCATTAAATAATTTATTCCTGAGACACAAATTAAAGAATTTATTAGTTTTCGATTCAAAATTCATTTATTTATTCACATTTGGGTACATTAGGGTGCAGCACTTTTCGAAATAATGGGAAAATTATAGGTTGCATCAAAGATTATCTTAGGAGCAGGCCTTATTACAAAGACTGCATACTTAGTTTTGGTCAAAACCCCCGAAAAGATGGCCCGCCCGGGGCTTGAATAAAGGTCTAAACGACAAAAATCATTGTTTTTTCGCAGTTTTTTTATTTTATCTCAAAAACCACGAAACTATTGGTAGTAATTCTTCCTAAATCTTTGAAAGGGATTAATTTTCTACATTTTTTGTTTTTTTCTCATTGCTCTACAGTGAAGTTTGCCCTATGGAAGTCCCGGAAGAAGTTAAAATTTTTTGATTCAAAAAACGGTTTTTTTCCTATAACTCAAGATACAAGAGACACACAAAAACTTTAGAGTTCAACAAATGTAGGAAATCTGCTTTCCTATAATTTTGCTTTGAAATCTTGATTCCAAAAGTAAACGGTTTTCCGCTAGAGGCCGAAATTTGTTAAAAATAATTGTGTATCATGAAAAAGCGACCTTTTATTGTTTGGTTTTAAAATATACCCAAAAATTTGATTAGAAACTAATGAAAAAACTAAAAGCCTCTAGGCATGGTCTTTAGAATGGAAATCGGATTGAAATTGCGCGAGATATGATAATTCTTACATACTTGGTATTTTTTATAAAGTTCTAATTTTGGGTATTTTTGTTTCACAGTGTGTTTTGCATCCACAACTTAATATTTTTTAATGATTATTACTTTACGTTAAAGGACGATAAACAGCGCAACTTTCAGGACCAAGAATATAGAAATCGGTTTGTAGTTTCCTTGCGAATTTCAGCCTGAGAGTTTGGATTTTTTTCCATTTTTGTCAAATACGGCTTTTTTTGAGTATGATCGACTGTATACTCAAAATACCGTAAAAAATGTGTAGGGTAAGCTGGGGTACATTTGACGCCGGGGCACATTTGACTTTGCCATTTTCGGTGTGAACACGCCTTTTGAACCAAAATCCTGAAATGCAGAAACATAACTAATTAGAGTGGAAGCAACGTAATGAACTTTGGTAGTTCTCTTTCAACTTCTCCCGCGCTAATACGCTTTTTTAACTTTTTGTGTATTTTTTTGTAATTTTCGACATCTTGTTCGTAAGGGTTTTGCAAATAAAGTTGTATTGTTTTTTAGAAGTTAGTATGAAAATTTGGTAGCACTAACCTTTACAATTAATAGAATGAAAGTGTTTTTTATCAAGGTCAAATAGTTTAAATTTTAAAATATTTTTAATTCTTCAAGAGATATTGGGGCACATTTGACTTTTGTCGAAGGGGCACATTTGACGTTCGTTCAGACATATGTGTTTGTGTATTTTAGAAGATTTTCTAGGGTTATCTTTTAAAGATATGGTATACCATTATAAAATGAAGACGAACAGACGCGATGGCTATGAAAAAAGTTAAATTCGCTATTTCTAATATCGGAAACCAGACAGAAACTCCGACTTCCGACACAGAATCCATTTCATTTGATTTAATATAATTTGTTACCATTGCTTTATCTACAATTTAAGATTTTTGAATAGGCCTTTCCAGGACCTCTACCACTTATTTTACTTAATTTGAAAATCTGGATGGATGAATTCCCGAAGTAAACATATTGACATCAAAGTTCATCATGTATGCGAAGTTTTTAATAATTATCAAATTGACTGGAAGTATTCGCCATCATCATGTGAAAGCGCTGCAGATATCTTAACGATAGCGTTGCCCAAAATCCAGACCAAAGAAATTTCCATCAAACTGGCTCTTACCTAACATTTTATGTTGATGTTCTCATTAGGGGTGTTGTTGGAAATTGTACTTTATACTTATATATTGTCCTTGGGAAATTTGGCGAAAAATCCAAAAACCCATTTTTTATGTGGGAGATATTGTAGAAGTAATTAGCTATACTTGATACAAGATCAGTCATTTGAGAAGAGTTTCACCATTAAATTGGGTTTTTATAAACTCGGAAGTGGAAGATGTTTGCCTGACTTTAAAGAGTGTAATTGAGTTTAAATTACCAACTCCAACAAGTCCAGCCTCAACTTCACGTTCATGCACTAAATACGTATTTGACATCGACTTCTCACACTAATATATAAAATAAGTCTTCGTTAGTACATACATAGCTACTTATAATTTGTATTTATATGAAAAAAATATATGTATGAATGTTTTGTTTAATGTTTCTGTGTTATTTTTGTGAGTGTCAAATGTGCCCCTTGCAATGTCAAATGTGCCCCGTACCTGGGGCACATTTGACAAAATGACTTTTTTTGAAAAAATTTAAAAAAGGACTCTTAATGCACTTTTTTTGAAATTTTTTTTTCTTGGTTTTCATGTTAAATAATCAATGTTTCAGAAACAGTAAAGAGTATTAAGATCGTGTAATAATTTTCAAAGATACAGATCTTTGAAAATTTAGTGTCAAATGTGCCCCAGTCTCCCCTACTATTATATCCCAAGAACTGTAGGGAATATAATTTGCTATATTTTGCTTCTGATAGTCATCTTTCCTCAGCTAATAGTTTGTGCCCTAGAGGCCGATTTTTGTGATAAAAAAATCGAATTTTTAGAAATTTTTATTTCGAAGTGACCTTTTGATGTTTTTGCTTGCAAATTTTCCAAAAATGATGAACTGTTTAAGGGGACATTCGCTTTCGTAATTGAAAAGAAAAACACTTCTTAAAAATTTTATTATGAAAAAACTATTATATTTATTGACAAAATTTATTTTGGACATTGTTAAACACTGTTTAAGAAATATGAAAAAAAAATTTTTTTTTATTTTTAGTTTCCCTTAGCTGCTGTAGAGGGCGCCATCCAAAAGTTACTTTTTAAACGGTAGGAAATATTTTAGACCTCCTGTAACAGATTTTTGAAAAACTCAAAATGGATTTTATTCTTGAGACCTAAAACTATACAATAAGCCTTTAAAATTCATATTTTTTTATATTTTGAAGTTTTTGTATGAATATTTATGAAAAATGCGAAAAAATTGAGGGACTTACCCTCAAAAAATGCCCCGTAAAAAAAGGGGGGTATATTTTTTAAAACATTCAGAGGCTTATTGTTTAATATTTTTTATGAGTAATCGAATGCTTTTTGGTTTTTTAAAATCGGTCGAGTAGATTCAGAGAAAAATTTCCTACCAGTTTAAAAAGTAACTTTTAGATGGCGCCCTCTACAGCAGCTAAGGGAAACTAAAAATAAAAAAAAAAATTTTTTTTCATATTTCTTAAACAGTGTTTAACAATGTCCAAAAGAAATTTTGTCAATAAATATAATAGTTTTTTCATAATAAAATTTTTAAAAAGTGTTTTTCTTTTCAATTACGAAAGCGAATGTCCCCTTAAAGAAGGTAAATATGAAGTTAATACATATTTATAATAAAAATTAAAAACATTTTTCAGGTTGCACAATTAGATGCTTTTAAAAGCGTAATAGATACAGGCGCTGTATCCTGTCGGGTGCAATCTGTGAGTTATCGCATAACCAAAAAAAGAAACAGGCCACTTACGTATGAAATGGGGAATCAGCCACACTACATTGCTCATCGTAAATTGCGGAACTTATGGAAAACTTGTAAGTATGTTGCAATAATATATTATATATGGGGAAATTTCAGCAAGTGTGACTTTCGTTAGGAACAGGTCTCGGTTCGCCGAGTGAGCACCCGTTGCATATCCCATTCGTTCTAACATGTCTGGGACACTTATTGGATGATACTAAGTACAAAAACATGTGTGTGCAACCGCCTGAAAGCATTATTTTTTAATTTTTTTTTGCCGAAATTCGAGCAAAATCCACAAATTTTTAGTGTGAATTGGAAGAACCGCTTCCGTTATTGAGCTTTAACTTTTGAGACGGTTCAGCGGATTGTTTGGGGCTTTCAGGATCTTTAACGTGGGTGTTAAGGCGTAAGAGAAACCATGATGTACCTCCGGTAGAACGCTAGATGCGGTTCTCTCAAGTTGTGTGAATGGTTTTTACCCGAAATCTGGTAAAAGGTCTGTTCGAGTAGAAGAGTGTGCCACCTCTGGTTCGGTGGAATATGCTCAATAGCGATTTTCATGCGTAGTTTGGTCTAAAAACCTGGTATTTTGAAGGGCACAACAACCCAGAAGCACAAAACAGTCTCAAACCTGGCGTGGTCATTGCATTTAGGACCAATTAATATGTATAAAAATCGCCCTCCAGTACAAACTTTAACAGTGGCAAAATTCGAGCAAAATCCACAAATTTTGAGTGTTAATTAAAAAAACCGCTTCCGTTATTGAGCTTTGACTTTTGAGGCGATTTAGCGAATTGTTTGGGGCTTTCAGGATCCTTAAAATGGGTGTTTAGACTTAAAAAAAACCGGAATACGTCGAAGCTGTGCGAAAACTAATTTAAGAGGATCAATATATGTAAGTCGTACGGCCAAAACATGTTCCAATAGAAAAGAGTATAATTAATTTTTCAATGTTCATCCCTTTGTATTAGTCGTATACGATTTCGTCTGATGCGACCAAAATATTTTGCAGATATGTTTGCAATTGTATTTGTTTTCAATCAAGACTGTTCCGTAATCCGTGTGGTTTCAATTACTTAAGAAGCTTTTGATTAAAATGGTGAGTCACGCGATAAAAAGTGTTAGAATCTCTTTTGTGGAGAATTATAGGTTTTACAAATAATATTGATTTATATTTAGGAAAAAGTAGCTGTTTAGGAAATATTCGATAAAATCGAATTCTTCGACTTTGTACGATTTTCTTTTAACGATTACTTTTTTGTTAATCCGAACTTATTTGTAGAACCGGCGGTTCTCCACTATAGAGATTCCAATTCTTTTTATCGTTCGACTCACCGTTTGAATCAAAAAGCCTCCTAAATAATAAGTAATTGAAATCACGGATTTCGGAATAAACCTGAATTATCTTTAATGTGATCAGTTATTACTTATTACCTGCATATAATTCAGCATATTAACAATTCTTAAAAAATTAAGATAGAAATAAGAAGTAATATTTTTAATAAATTACTAAAAAAATAGTGAGCTATTTTTCATTTTATTGATTTGAAGATTATTATTAGTTAGGCGTGAATTAGGGCCCAATTGGTTTTGCCTAAGCAGAACGTTAGGGTTAAGTGGTAAATCCCAATGGTGGCCTAGTTTGGTAAGCCTCAAATTTTCCTAAATACGAACGCCTACCTAATTAGGCCGGCATTAGGCATTCTTTTTTGGGAAAATATGGGGAACACCGTTACATCCGATATGAGGGCCTTCCAGTGCTGTCGTTTTGAAAAGTTTGAGCGAAGTGAAATTTTGTAAAAAGTGAAGTGTTGCGAAGTAAAATTCTGAAAAAGTGAAATATTAGCGAAGTGATCATAAAAATCTCAGTTTTATTTATCCAATTCATTAATTTTTATGCTACACGTAACAAAATTTTAAAATATATTTTAAAAAAATATGAAAAAATAAATAAAAAATTTCTTAGGTCAAAAATTTACCGAAATATGGCCGGCCACTCGAGCATGGAAATTTTGTTTATGCGGTCGAAAAAACGGGTTTTACTCAAAACACTACATCTTACGAAAAAAGTGTATATAGCAAAAAATGCTTAGAATAGTCCAAGAAATATGTGTGCATTTTTTTTAGAATTTTTCTGAAACTTTTTTAATTTTTTGACCAATTTTTTAAAAATTATAAAATGGACCCAAAAGTTAATGGTATTCTTTGAATGATTCTAAGTATTTAGGCATTATACACTTTTCTCGTAAGACGCCTTTTTTGAGTAAAAACAATTTTTCCAACCACTTAAAAAAAATTTAAATGTTCGAGTAGCCATATTTCGGCCAATTTTTCACCTAAAAATTTTATAATGAAGCGCTTTAAAGGAAATTTCTTCTACTTTTATGATATTCTGCTATATCTTTACCTATATCTGACCCTAAACAGTTATAGAGTGAAAAACTCAAGAACTCGAAATTTTTGCTTTCTTTTTTTGGTCTATAAACTATTTCTATGGCAAATTTAATTCTCTACAAAAAGTTTCCTCTTATCGAAATCTTGCTTTGTTCGCTTGATATAGTGAAAAAACAAATTACTTTTCAGTCAAGACAGGATTCGGGCATACAAAAAAGTATGTTTCTGAACTCTCATAAAAATAATAGACAAGTTTTAAGACAAATTTCGTATTCAAGAAAAAGTGAAGTGGTTTTATGAAAGGGGAAGTGGCGAAGTGTTTTTGATAAAAAATGAGCAAAACACTTCAATTGAAGTGTAAATGACAGCACTGGGGCCTTCTTAGGCTCCCGCGTTTGGCCCTAACGTTCTGGTTAGGCAAAACTAACGGGGCCCTAATTGTCGCCGCACAAAATTTTCTAGTCGGGATATTGTTGGTTGTGATGATAATTTACCTAAATGTTAACCTGCCACCTGCTACTTTGAAGTTAAAACTCACCGGTCGCAGTTTAATCGATAGTAAGTACGAAAAAAATGTTCCAAAATCAATCTCAAATCGTTTTTAAATAAATTATTCATAATTAAGCTCAATATCCCAAAATATGCTTAGCTTGTGCACAATTCGAGCTCAAATTTGGGCACAATATAAATTATGATAATTATGCTCAAAATACATGAGCATTTTTCATGCATGCGTTTGCGTGCGTGATTCTGCACTTAAAATACATGCGCAGCTATTCAGTTGACATTTGATGCCGATTTTTGACTATGGGCTGAAAAAAAAATTTATACGAAGTGCACTATCAATTATAAAACTTTACATTACCAAGCAATTTCACCTTCTGGGTGAATTCCTGCAATTTTAGCTTTTTTTAAATCGCGTTTTTAAAACTTCAATCGCTTTTATTAAACGAAAATTTGTTATTTTTTTTAAATTCTATTGAATGTCAATAAAGTTGCTTCCACTGTGCCTTTGTATTTTTCAAAACAAATGACTGTCAATTTCAAATTTGGGAAATTTCATGCAATGCGTGAAAATCAATTTCATAGCTACTTGCGCGATACGCAAGGCATGCGTGTTTCAATTTTCCACATTGTTCTATGAACTTCATACAAAAAAAATGCGTTCACGCGCGTGAAAAATGCGCATGTATTTTGGGCATTAAGTTGAATTGTGCTCTTTCATGCATGGCTTATGCAAGCCATTTTGATCTTTTTTTTATCAAAGGAATAAATTGCCATGTTGAGAGTTAATTCAACCCAGTCAGTCTGTCTTCCACCCACATCATAGTTTGATTTTGAGCTTGACAAGAATTAATTATAAAACAGCAAACTGACCCCGGCACAGGATAGGATGCGTCGAAATCGATGAATCCAATTTTGGAATAGGACATAACATTGAGGACATAATGTTGATGGACAGTGCATTGCAATGGGTCTTTGATGATGTAGAAATAGAAAAAAAAGCCTTTTGTTGTCAGGTAGAAAGCGGAGACAAGGCTACACTCATATCAAAAGTGGACTTTGCCTGACATTATTCTTATCTGCGATGTTTTCTCTGTAGATTGTCTCAAACTGCAAAACTCATTCACCATGTCAAATTGATATTTTTTGAAGACAAATATCAAGGCCCTCTCAAATTTGTCTACTACTTTGAAGTATGTTATAGAAATATTTAGCCTTCGAGCTATACTTTTCAGTTATTTTATGTTATAATAAACACTTAATAAATGTTCTTTCAGTTTGCTTTACTAGGTGTGCACAAAAGCAAAGGGAACGTAATACAAAACTCCCATGATCACGCGCTTACTAGTTTGAATTCATTTACATTGGGGAGGAGTTTGTGGCATCATTTATACATAGGAGTGAGCAATGCCGCAGTCAGTGCTTTGATCAACTCTATTGTGCTCCAATGAAATAAACCATTAATTTTAATTTGCACCCGTCGATGTGTACCAAATCACTATCGACATGTTAACTGCTGATAGCTTCTGGTGAATGATGGGCTTCACAATGACGTGCATATGAATTAGAAAATGTAATGATGACCGAGATGTTTCTGTTTCTGTTTCCACTCAGCGTTCGCCTACTCAAATGAAAACATTTTTTATGAGGCATCCGAACAAAGCGCCATCATAGAAAATTTTTATTTTTGTCATAAGTTCAGTGTGAGAATATTGATTATCGAGCAGCCCTGAGGGTTTGTTGTTTTTGTTGGCATTGTTGCGCTTTTGTTATTTTTGGTGTTTTGAGGGGTATACTTGTAATACCGTTTAGCGGTTCTAAAAGAATAACAGAAAACATTTCATTTTTTTTTTTTTTTCCTTTTATTAATTGCTCTCGTGTAACGCGTAGAGTTTTCGAATTGATTTTTCAAGTGGACAATAGACTTGAGTTTATTGAAATTTCAAAGCAATGATTTGCCCTTTTATTCCTACTTACTAGTATGGCAAGTATACCTGTTCAAATTGGTATTTCACACATTAACAGATATAATTATAAACATTGTATCGGTTTCTTTTTTTAATTTGTTCGCATCGATCTATCAAGCATCAGTGAATTAATGAATGAGCAATTGAATGAATGCTGGACTTGCTATATTCAACTACTTTCATGTTGTTACTGCCCTGTTATTATTTCGTTATACTTGTGAATAAAGTTCCATGTTCAACTGTCATTAATTGACATTTTGACAGATTATTATGTTTCCAGCTTGTTTGGCTCTGAACATGTTTTGGACAATTAACAACTTCTGTTAATTTAATTGCTTGGTAGCAATAAATTGTCAAAAATTAATGGTTTTTACATATTTTCCATATCTTAATATATTTTAAGAAATCAATCATAAATACTTATAAACTGATCGTCAGATAAGGAAAAAAACATTAAAACAAAAATATAATAGCTGTGTTCCAATGGCAGCAGATCTGATCCGGATCGGGTTCACTTCAAGCAAAACAAAAACAAATTCAGAACCAGCTCAGATCTTGGTTCCATTTTCTGAATCCATGAATGCGTTCGGAAATATTTTTTGGATCCATGGAAGTGTTCTGAAAATTACGGGTTTTATTTGGCAGCACTGACGTTTTGACATCTGATGTCAAAAAAATGTTTGAAAATTTTTAAATTTCAATTAAAAAAGAACTTGACTGCAGAAAACCATTCGGTATATAAAAATCAAATTAGAAAACCTTCATAGCAAGGCCGTTCTTAGTTATGTTTTTTATATTTTATTTTGGTTTGTTTATTTACACGAGCTTATTTTTTATTCAGTGAAGTTTTCCTATGCAAAACAGGTCCAATTATAGCAAAGCTAACAGGCGTTGTCCTGAAAATATGTGCAAATATACATATGTAAATATACCATCATTCCTTAATGGCTTTCTTTGCTAAATTGTAACCGCGATTTCGCATGGCAAACTTGCCTTCTCAACAAAAATATCACCAGCACCTGCACCGGGCAATCTGTTTAAGCGACCACTTATCAGCAACTTGTGTCAGTTTTGTTAGCTCTGCATTATCTGCACAGTTACAGCAATCCCAGCGAAATATGAAACTTTCCAACCACGGTACCACCACAACCTCTACACGTATTAGACATTTTTCGGCTATTCCGCTTACGTTTTATAAACGATTGTTAAATTATATAACTCGAATTGATTTTTGAATTTGTATCTTTTCTTGCCAATGCTACCAAGTTTTTAAAATTGAATCCGTGTGCGTTCCAATGAGTTCAGATCTGGGAGCGGATTCTGTAACTGTGAGAAAAATCGGTGTACACAAAACGAGAAAACTCATCTTCACACCAAGTTCACATTTTTTCATTTCATGCGATTCTGTAAACTCAAATGTACACTGTTGTGCTGAATGAAATTCTAATTTGCTGAATGAAAATTTCAAGGCGCTGAATGGCATTTTAGAGCAGTCATTGGTGTCAAAATGAGTATGCTGGTACGAATTAATATTTTGCGTCGATTAAGAAATATAAGAAGGTTTGTTGTTAAATATTATGTTTTAAATGTATTTACATTATTGTTTTGTTTATCTGTTAATAGGAGGCACTAAGCAATTGTAAGGACGCACTTACGGGAAACAATGGATCCTTACGATGTAAGTGGTGAGCGATTTGTGGAGCTCTATAGATTTTCCAAACAGCTTGCGATGAATTTCTTCAATAGTACATCGCACAGTTTCAATGCTTCGGAAAGCATTACAGCACTTCCAGCTAATATACGGTTCCTATGTGCTCTGCGTTTTTTTGCTAGTGCATGTTACCAGCGTAGTGTTGGTCACGATTTCATGGCATCGCTTTCACAATCCTCACAACAACATTTCTAGCCAACATGTTACATTTCCAAGGGACGAGGAACTTAATATAATTAAGTAACAATTTTATCAAATTGCAGCATTCCCTGGAATAGTAGGTGTTATTAATGGAACACACATACATATTATTGCTCCAAAAAGTGAAATTGAACATGCATATTACTGCCGCAAAGGTGGTCATTCCATAAATGTGGTTTTAATATGCGATGCCAACTATGTAATTCGGTATGTGAATGCAAAATTTCTTGCAACTTCTCATGATGCTTACATATGGCGACGTTCTGCAGCTCAGACTCATTGAAGCAAAAGTGCACGGAAGAAAGGAGTAACAACTGGCTTTTGGGAGACAGTGGATTTCCGCTTCAACCTTGGCTTATGACACCTATTACATCGGCATGCAATGAAGCGGACAGAACTTATAATTTCGCACATAAAAGGACACGAGCGCTGCATTGGTGTTTTTAAAAGTAGATTTCGGTGTTATAATCCAACAAAAGCTGGAAAAATTGTTAATGCATGCGCTGTTTTGCATAATGTATTAACAAAAGTTCCATTTAATGAAATCATTTCACAAGTTGATATTGAAAATGAGAGTATAGATTTAGGACAGTTAAATGACCACAATATTCTTACACAGGAAAGGCTAGTTCGACAAGAAATTGTTGACTCCAGCTTTAGTGTTTAAGCACATATTTAAAAAAGTTAATATTCACATGCTTGTATGAATAAAATAACTATCAGGCATGTTCTCAATTCCGATTTCAATCGGAATTGGAATGAAATCAATCTAAAGAAGCTCTGCGTTTCGATATTGAACTCCTAATCGGAATTACGTTTTAGCAAATGAGATTGAAACCATTAGCCCATTTTATTTATTGCAACAAAACTCTGATTCCATTTTGTTTTTCGAAATGCAGAGCACCTTTAGATTCATGCAGTCCGATTTCGATCGGAATTGAGAACATGCCTGTATATTTAACATAAAAAAAAAATTCTATGTTTAATAAAATCACATACTTATTTTTACTACTTACTACTTTTTTTGTTCTAACGATAGCTTTCTTTTTTCTAAATCGTGCTGTTTTTCCCTCCATTTTTCATCCGCCTCAAAATTTTCCTTCTGCAGCATATACTATATCTTTCTTTTTAAATCTAGCTTCTCTTCCTCAATTTCCAACAATCTCTCTTCCACTGCGCTGTCTTTAGCTTTCTTCGAAGTTTTATTTTTTTTCGTGACGGGGCGGGATCTTCAGTTTCAGGCACGAAATTACCTTCCAAAGCGGCTCTGCCTCCTGCTAGCGTAGAGGAACTTTGTTGGTGCCAATCTTTGAAATACTCCACTTCGGCTTTGTCTTCAATATTCTTTAAAAAATCGAAGTTAATATTTAAAAAAAATCTACTAACAATATGATACTCAGAAATAGTTCCGCGACGTCATTATTTCCAGCTACAAGGGTTGGAACAATAAGCTGCAGGACCCGCTTCTCAAAATCCATGAGTGGCTTCATTTTTTGTGGGCCATTAACTTTACTTCTTTCAAAGGAAGCTTTCAAAAGAGCTTCTTTTTCCTTGACGTGGCTCCTAAAATAAGTTAAGGTGAATACCCTTTCATGTCAAAAAAGAATATGCAAAAATATTTCTTACTTTTGGTCCATCCAAAATTTTCTGCATTTTTGAGGATCTTTTATGGCACCTCCAATGCAATTGAGCTGCTCGCTCAGCTCTTTCCACTTCTCATACCGAAAATGAGCGCCATCAATACCTTCAAATCTAAAAATTAAATAAAAAAAAAAAAAAAAAAATAAGAAACAATAAAAAAAGCAATCAAAACACAATAAAATAACTTGTCGTGGGAAAACGCTATGTTACTTTTCATATAATTTATAATGTATTCTTTTTGCTCTTCGCTCGCTTTTTTTGATTTATTTGCCATTTTCCTTTGAATTTTCACTGATGAGTTTAGGTTCTGTAACATCTTTTCTTTTTAGATCAGTTTTAGTAGTTCGGGAATTATTAAAATTGATGTAAAAAAATTATGCATACAAATTCCATGTGAAAAATGTCAGTGCCAATAAAAAGTATATGATTTAAAAAAAAAAATTTATTAGTAGCTTATGTTAGCACACTGTCATTTTAAGAAAACGTAAGTAAGGTTTTAAATTTTTAATGAAAAGTCAAATCTTTGCTATACAAAAAGTATTTTTTCTTATTATAAAAGACAGCTTTTACCAAGCGTTTTTCTTATTCAAAAAAGTCCCAGTGTGCCAGACGGTTCATATCTTCGCATTTTTACACGTTACGGATCCGTTGGCGGGAGAGATTCCCAAAAAAAAGCGAATCGTTTTGGAATTTCTCCCGCAAACGGATCAGTAACGGATCCGTAACGGATAAAAAAGCGGAGATTTGAACCGTCTGGCACACTGGGGTTATATTATGTAGATTATGTCGAATAAAAGTAAACGTTAGAATCAACCGACTAGGGGAGGCTGGGGCACATTTGACACTTAATTTTCAAAGAGATTTGAAAATTACTACACGATCTTAATACTCTTTACTATTGCTGAAATATTGATTATTTAAAGTTAAAACCAAGATAACAAATTTAAAAAAAAAACCGCATTTTATTTAAAAAAAAAAGTCATTTTGCCACTTAGGAAATACATACATATTATTATTATTCAGTTCTCATTCAGGATCATCATTTTCTTTATTTTCCTCTTTTTTTTTTGCCCCTTTTTTTGGCATAGGGATTCCAACTTTTCGAACAATATTTTAATAAGTTTTGAATGGTGCGATTGTTCGTTCTTAAGCAAATGTATCTGCGTGTTTACAGATACATTTGCTTTTGTCGGCGGCTGGGTCGGGGTCGGCGGCTGGGTTGGGGTCGGCGGCTGGGTCGGGGTCGGCGGCTGGGTCGGGGTCGGCGGCTGGGTCGGGACCGGATACGGGCAGTAAAATATTTGCTGCGTGCCATCATCGTTTCTTCCTATAGCCTCTATAATATCCTCTTTAATATCCTCTATAATATCCTTTGTATCCTCTTCCTCTATAGGACATCTGAAATATAATAATTTTAATTATTTATTTATTTAAAAAATTATTAAAATTTTACTTACTTTTTTTCTTGATTAATTTTTCTTGGTTATAATTTCAATACAGCGTCCATTCAATATGGCGTTCCTATGCTTAATAAAAGCAAGGCCTACTCGACAGAAGCTATATGGAACCAACGAGTAACTAACAAAATTTCGTTACTTTTTCTAACGAATTGTTAGTGACGAGTAAATTATACATTAATGCCAGATCGTTGATCATTTGTGAAAAAAATTATTTTAAATTTTACAAAAATCTTTCAATCATAGAAGTGGAATTTTAATGTATATCAGTTAAAAGATATTCAGGCCTGTTCCTGTTCTGATTGAAAGATTTTTGTAAAATTTAAAATAATATTTTTCACAAATGATCCATGATCTGTCGAGTAGGCCTTGCTTTTAGTATGCAGAGGCACGCCATACGGCATCGATGTAAATTTTGTGAAATTAAAATCAAAAAAAAATAATTGAAAAAAAAACAAGTAAAGTATTCATAATTTTTTAAATAAATAAATAAATAATTTTAATTATTTCAGATGTCCTATAGAGGTGGTGGATACTAGAGGTGGTGGTTACTATAGAGGTGGTGGATACTATAGATGTGGCGGCTACCGGGGCAGGGGCAACAGGGAACGTGACGATGGGATAAACGATGGGATACAAAAAATCAGCGTTCAGACTGGTTGTTTGCGCTGACTTAGAAAAAAAGATAAACCAGAAACAGCAATTGCAAAAGAAGAAAAAGAAGCAATTGCAGCATTGTGAAAAGCAAAAAATGTATTTTTAATCATTTTTGTCGGTTTGAAAAATCAAAAGTTTGCACCAAAAAGTTTAAAAAAAAAAATTTAAGTAAAAAGTAGTTTTAGCAGAGCATAAAACCCATACACTGCAAATTTTGTAACCGTAGTTTATTCCGTTCTTAAGATATAGCCCAAAATATATTGTAGCCGTATTGGAGGTACCACGCCCACTTGTCCAACCGTGCTGAAATTTTTTATAAATTTAAGAAACTAGATAAAATCCATTCACTTAAAATTTTGTAACCATAGCTTGTTCCGTTTTTAAGATATAGCCCAAAATATATTGTAGTTGTATGGGAGGTACCACGCCCACTTGTCCAAACATACTGAAATTTTTAATAGATTTAAGAAGCTACATAAAACCCATACACTGCAAATTTTTTAACCGTAGCTTATTCCATTCATAAGATATAGCCCAAAATATATTCAAATTGTATGGGAGGTAACCACGCCCACTTGTCAAACCGTACTCAAATTTTTAATGGATTCAAGAAACTACATAAAACCCATACACTGCAAATTTTGTAACCGTAGCTTATTTCGTTCTTAAGATATAGCCCAAAATGTAAATAAGTTGTATGGGAGGTGCCACACCCACTTGTCCAAAAATTCTGAAATAATTTTTTTTGTAATTTCCCATACCTAAAACATAAAAAACTGCAAAAAAAATAGTTTTTTCCGTCTAGCATGTACTAATCGCATCACTGTGCAGCGTCTGCAATTGTTAAAAAATTACACTCGCCTCATATTTTGTTGTTGTTTACTTGTACTAATTTTTTAGTTTCTTCAAAACATGTCCACATACTGTACTTTTTGTTGTTGTAGCATTGTGCTTAAAAAAACAACGTTCGAAAAATTCAAAAACTCAAGCCTTACGTTTACGACGTATCAGACAAATCAGTAGACTCCTTCTGAAATTCGATTTTTACAGTCCTACACACGGTGCTCTTAAGCAGTCGATAGGTTTTTTGGCTATATGGAGAAAATCTGTGAATGGGGTTTCATTTGTTTTAGTTTAGTGGTCTGAAAAATGCAAATTCCGAAACCGTAGCTGATCATCCCCGCGAAATATCGCAAAAATACATATCCCATATAAAAAAAAAAAATCGGAAAAAAAAACGCAACAAACAAATATAAAAATAGTTATATTTAATGTATTTTGCAATGCTGAATCCAAATCCGGCCTTAGATTTGCTGTATCTTATACGGTTTTTGAGATATCTAAGCCTAAACAAGGAAAAAAAGTCGACGCTATGTTTTATTGTTGTGTTTTGGAGCTATATAACAGGACGTATAGCCGTAAATTCTGATGCCAAAATGGAAAACTTTAATCAATCTTTTAAACCTAATTCAAATAATGTCGATATCTTTATTTTTCTCGGAGATATCCTAACCTAAAAAGTTAAAAAAGTGCAAAAAACGTGTTTTGTCATTATTTCAGTCTACGATATTTCACAGAAAAATTAAGCTATTGACATAATTTAAATGCGGTTTTAAAGAAAAAGATTGAAGCTTTCAGATAATGTTTCGAATTTTGCGTATAAATGTTCTATATTCTAGTTATACAGCTTCAAAATATAGCAAAAACGGTATTTTTTCCTTGTTTAGGCTAAGATATCTCAAAAACCGTATATAGCAATTTTAAGGCCGGATTCTGATTCAGCATTGCAAAATACATTAAATATAACCATTTTTATATTTGTTTGTTGCGTTTTTTTTTCCGATTTTTTTTTTTTTTTATATGGGATATGTATTTTTGCGATATTTCGCGGGGATGATCAGCTATAATATTGGGATTTTCTCCACATAGCCAAAAAACCTATCGACTGTTCAAGAGCACCGTGTTAATGGGTATATTGACAAACGCACGAAAATTTCGCATTCAATTTGAAAAAGCTGCGTTTGCAGGGTGAAGCGCTTATTTTTAATTAAAAAAAAAAACAAAATAACAAAAAAAAAAAAAAAATTACTAGCCCGGCCGGGAGTCGAACTCAGGCTCCCGGGGTATTACTCTTTCATACACGAGACGTAAGACAACTAGGCTATTGGCCGATATGATGTTTACTTAACTGATGTAGACTTATTTGATGTTGAGATTTAAAGTTTGTATATTAAACAAATTTCTGTTGTTTTTTTATAAGTATTCTGTGTTGTTTTTCTTCCCTTCTTTTGATAAAAAATGTTATATACTCAAATTTGGAATCAAAAACATTTTTTCAAACTGAGTTTGAAAAGTTTACAAAAAATCATACGCAATAAAATAAAAAGAAAAAAAAAAACAAATCAAAAATATTTTTTTTATCATAAAAATTAAATAAAGCAAATACGTTTTGAGTTCGTATTTGAAGTATTTACGGAATCGAAACGGATTTGCCTAGGTTCGAATCCTACCAGAGGTGGATTTTTACCCTTTATTTTTCTTCCTTTTTTTTCTTTTTATTATTTTTTAATTGCTAATAGGCGCATCAAAACGGTTTTTTTCTGTAAATATACAGCATTAACATATTTAAAAGCAAATCCGTTTTGAATTCGTTTTTACATAAGTTTCGGATTCGAAACGGGCCCGCACTGCGGAATTTAATTTTTTTTTTATTCGTTAATAAGCGCTTCAAAATGTTTTTTTTTTTTATCTAAACAAAGCATTTTGAATTCGGTTTTGATGTACGTTACGGGTTCGAAATGGATCCGTTACCGCGGATTACGTTTTTTATACCTTTATGAACTCGTAATGGATTCGAAACGGATCCTCATCCGTTTTTGTGCACATTGGGTAAGTTCAATATTCGCAATAGTTATCTTGTATCAATTTTCAAAGCTTTTAAATATTCATTATCATCTTTAAAAATCATGTTCAGTAAACTTTTCGTTGATAGTAATTTTGAAAAAATATGTACCAAAAAATTTACTCAAGAGAGTATAGAATTGTTATTTGATTGTATGAGTTATAAAGCAAACTTTTTTGTAAAATCACCGTCTTGTGATGAATTTATTTCAAAACTACCGATGGCAATTAAGGTAGTTTTGAATGAAATTCAAAATCCAAATGAAAGTAATTTAGGCAAAAGTTTCAGTAATTTTTTTTTTCCGGGAAAGTACTGAAACTTTTGTAACAAATTTGGAATGTTTAAATTGTTCCAACTTTATTAGTAGTTTGCGCGAAAGTTTGAAGAAATAACTTTTTTATAATATTTTTTTTTTTTTCGTATCATAGACTATATATTTGTGAAGAAAATAAGATACCACTTAAAAATATCGATGGAAAATGCAAAAGTTATATACAATTCATTGAAAAGTTACCAAAATGCTTTTTTCCCTATTTTTTTCTTTTTTTTGTAATAAACTGTTCGATAATTAAAACTTTTTGTAAAACACATGAGAAAATCCAAAAAGTAGGCGTTAAAAAAAAATACCAGTGTCTCGTCGTTTTTCTCCAGCACGTCAGATTTATTTCAATCGATTTTTGAAGTTTTTTAATCCACTGTACATGAAAAAACAAAAATAACGCATTCTTGTGTTAAATCGGTGAATTTAACCATATGATCCTTACATTTGAGGTGTATTATGTATTCAGTAAACTTATGCAGGATATTACGAGGAATATTTTTGTAACAAATTTTAACCCTCTAAGACCCTTACAAATGGGTCATTTTGACCCCCCCCCCCACATTTAGGTCAAAATGACCCACATGTGGGGGTTTTAGAGGGTTAAAATTGTCTACAAAAATATTCTTCGTAATATCCTGCATAAGTTCACTGAACACATAATACACCTCTAATGTAAGGATCATATAGTTTAATTCATCGATTTAACACAAGAATGCGCTATTTTTGTATTTTTCATGTACAGTGGATTAAAAAACTTCAAAAATCGATTAAAAAAAAATCTGACGTGCTGGAGAAAAACGACGAGACACGGGTATTTTTTTTTTAACGCCTACTTTAAGAATTTTTTGGATTTTCTCATGTGTTTTACAAAAAGTTTCAATTATCGAACAGTTTATTACAAAAAACGAAAAAAATAGGGAAAAACGCGTTTTGGTAACTTTTCAATGAATTGTATACAACATTTGCATTTTTCCATCGATTTTTTTAAGTGGTATCTTATAGTCTATGATACAAAAGAAAAAAAAATTATAAAAAAGTTATTTCTTCTTGTATAAATCTGCAGTTGATTTTGTTTTTTGTTAATTTTTTCGAAAAAAAAAATGAATATTATTTGTAGGTAATTTAATTACCTTTAATATGACAGTACCTGGAGACCGATCCCTGCTCGGTCAACAATCTAATCTTATTATTTTAGTCGATGTTTTTATTCATAGCTATTTTTTGTTATGAAACTTGTATCTTTTCACTTCTAACGGTCATGCTTTCAAAATGATAAATAAACCGATGAGAATAATAATAAGAAAAAACTCGGAAAGCATCGAATGGTATAGAAAAATATCAAAAACTCAAATTTTTTTTTGGCGAAATAGAATGCCCTAAAATAAATAAATGGGATATGCCACGCACCCAAAATATTTTGTCTTTTGTATGGCGGCTGAAATATCTTATCTTCAAAGGATCATAACTCGGAAAATAAGAATCCTATTGGAAAACTCTGAAAAGATATTTGGATAAGGAAGAGTGTAACTATCCGATGCTATTAATAAAAAAGAATTTCGCCTTTTCTTGTAGCTACGCTGTAAGATTGAACACAGCGTTTTCTTCAACTTCAAGCAAGGATATTTCAAAATCCTGCAGGTATAGTGACAGTTCTGCTGATGAAGACGGATTAAGCGTCAAAAAGTACATAAGACTGCATATAAGAATTAAACAGTTCATTCCATTTTTTTTTTTGTGCCTGAGTTATTAACAAAAATTTTTATTTTGATAAAAAAGTGGGCGTGGCAATTATTAAACAAAGCCATCTTTTTATTATGCTTTAGATCCTTCTGATCCAGATTCGCATACCAAATTTCATCAAAATATGTTGTATCATTTGCGAGAAACAGCATTTAATGTGTTTTACTTGTATGGGAGGTTCCACGCGCACTTTCGATATTTTGCCTACTTTCAGGTCGTAGGTGCCTAATAGCAAGTAGACTCCCTACAGTTAAATTCAGAAAGATTGCTTTAGTAGTTTTCTTTTTATAGCGCAATATATTTTTGTGGGGGGTGCCACGCCCTTGAACGAGTTTTCCCAATATAATGGCATATGACACATTAATACTTGTTTAAAGAGGTAACAGATCCTAAATTTTCATTAAATTTGCCGGAGTCGTTTTCGAGTAATATTGAATCAAAATGTTCAAGGGTTAAAAAGTGGGCGTGGCACTTAATCGATCCCGCCCACTTTTCGTTTGTTACAAGATATTATTAAGCAGTACCTTCGTACCAAATTTCATTAAAATACCTTGTAACATTTGCGAGAAATAGCATTTAACGTATTTTGCTTGTATGGGAGGTTCCACGCGCAACGGCGATATTTTGCCCGCTTTCAGATCAGAGATGCCTTATAGCAAGAATGCTCCCCACAGTTAATTTTAGAATGATTACTTTATTAGTTTTCTTTTTATACCGTATTATATTTTTGTGGGCGGTGCCACGCCCTTCAACGAGTTTTCCCAATATAACGGCATGTCACATATTAATACCTGTTTGCTGAGGTAAAATCTCCTAAATTTTCATTAAAATCGTTGGAGTCATTTTCGAGTAATATTGAATCAAAATTTTCAAGCGTTAAAAAGTGGGCGTGGCACTTCTTCAATCCCGCCCACTTTTTGTCTGTCACAAGGTATTATCAAGCAGTACCCGCCTACCAAATTTCATTCAAATACCTTGTATGGTTTGATCAAATCAAATTTAAAACTTAGGGCGGTGCCACGCCCCCTGGTGAGCATTTACAAAGTTCAAACCTAGCTCATTCTTCATTGTATGCTAGTATCTAAAACTGTTCCAAGTTTTTTTAAAATCGCTGTACCCGTTTTCGAGAAAAAGTTTTGCCCGTTCCGAACAAACATACATAAGTACATAAGTACATACAATTTTATCTCGTATAAGAAGAGAAGATGTAATACGTTCAAATACAAACATTAATTCTTGAGATATTTGTATTTAAATGGAACTATCTTTTTTTTTTGGTCCGAAAACCGAAAATGACCGATATCTCAAAAACGACACGAAAAAGAAAAAAAATAATGCAATTTTCGGAATCAGCAGCCCATTTTACATATGAAATGGATAGTGGCATTCACTGGGAGATTTGGCTGTTGCATAGTGTTATCGTTAGCTGAAGGCCTTCGTTGCCATTGCTTTCTTATATTATCTTATAGTTTTGTAATTATAAGTTAAATAACAATAATAAAAAAAGGACATTCTCTTAGATGTAGTTTTGATCAATCTACCAAAATCGCAATAATAATCATTTTGTCAAATTTTGACTTCCCAGTGTGCCCGACGGTTCATATCTCCGCTTTTTTATCCGTTACGGATCCGTTACTGCGGAGATATGAGACCGTCTGGCACACTGGGTTACGTCGTATTAGAATTAGGCCGACGATGTGCACTTTTCGAGCTTATTATAAATAGCCGCTTATTTGGATCAATTGGCTTTCTTCGCGAGTAACGTGTAAATGACTCTTTTAGCAAAGAAAGCAACAAATGATAAATGTCCACATCCATCGTTATGCCTTTCAGCAAGTCCTCCTCGTCTATTCGCACCAACTGCTCCAAACATGTCCGGTGGAAGCCTAACTGGTTTCTACGCAAATTAACAGGCCGTACTCACCACCTCCTTCTTTTAAATAGCTTATAGCTATTATTTTCATCCTTTCAACATTCGATTCTTCATATTCTTGCATAAGTACATTCCGTCGTGTAATCTTCGTCCTCGCAAAATAAATTACCTTCATCATGACTGATATCGCTTTCTTCGATATTCTGCTCCTCAGCACTATCGTTGATAATTCTATCTACTTATAGATAAGTCTTCCTTTAGATATTTTGCGCGATTTGGTTCAATTTCAAATTTTTAAATTCTCGTATGCAAAGTTTCTATGATTACAAACATAAGTACATAAGCACACGCCTACTTATTCAAAATATAAAAAAACTCAAAATTGAATTTATCTAGTTCTTGTAGGCACAATTCCACATTTGCCTGAGACGCACACTTTGGTTTGATTAGGTACATTTTTTGTTTTTTTATATGAAAGGGCTTGTAAGTTTTAAATTAAAACAAAGATAATTTTTTATATTCAAAAATATTGCAGGAAGAAAGTCAAAGAGTTTCATTGATATCCTTGATTATTTGTCCAAAATGTGCCTCAAAGGCAAATGTTGAGTTAATTAGTGTTAAATCATCTCATTTATGATATTTAAAGTACGACATTAGAGTCTTCAGAATTGGAAAACAGTTTTGTTCGCAATTATATTGATGAGAATGGATTCACAGCGTGTATTTGTTGTGTACCTTCAATTTTAACGGCACTGTCAAATATTTTTCTTCTATGTAATTTGTGTTCACCAAATTCCACATTTAGTATATGTGACTTGGTCTATGAAAAGGAGGCTTACATGTCAAAAAAAAAATTTTGCAATTTTTTCCGATTCGCATAAATTGACCTTTAAAAGTTGTTTTCCAGTTGTTTTTACAAAAACGTGAACGTACAATTCGTGACGTAAAATCATGTGTTTCGCATGCATTTCGCATTTCTAAATACATGATTTTACGTCACGAATTGTACGTTCACGGATGCGTCGATTCGACGCAATGATTTTCAGAAGAAGCCGTGTCCAGATAACATCTATGTGAGGTAAAAGTTAACTTCGTCGAAACTTCTATTTATCCACTTGTGTGGATGTGTGGTATGATCCAAGCTATCCACCTTCCTCGGGTTTCTTGCTACCTACATAAACATGAAATTGATCAAATAAGACGTATCTAGGTTAGTGATGTTTTTCAGAACAAATTGGGAATATTTCATAATTTTTTACAAAATGTTTCAGCAACTTTTTTTTATTAAAAAAAATTTTCCTTAATTTATAAATAAATTTGCAATCCATTACAAGATATTTCTTCTTTTCATAAAGATTTAAGTATCAAAATCACCTGATATGTTCAAAGTAGGCAAAAACAAATGAAATATTCTTTTATCAGTTTTCTGGAGTAATATTTTTTAAATAAAAATACATAGTTTGCTTCTTTTGATAATTCGTATATTTTAATCAAAACAATGCAATAAATTGTGTAAGCCACTACTTACGGAATCAATCTATTGCATTGTAAAATTGTTTCCAAAATGGTTACTATGGCTTAATAAAAAATGGCGAGCAGACGCCAAAACAAAGTAGGCGAATAGCAGTGTACACGCACACTATCAAAATTTGTCGATTTTATTTTGATGAATTCGAATTTGTTTGGCATCACTAATTTTGAGTTTTGAGTGTACATACCATCAAATCACTCTTCAAATTTTTTAGTCGGGTTGCAATCGTTTCTCAATCTGCGAGCGAGAATATAACTATCGCCCGACAGTTTAATCGTGTGTGTGAACTATGGTTTCCAGTTTTTGGACTTTTTGCGATCCCGGGATTTCGGGATCAAAAAGTTTTAATCCCGGGATCTCGGGAATTTTTTTACTTCCTAAATTAAATAGAATTTAGTATTAAAAATTCCTAATATTTTGTCTTATATACCCCTACTACACCCGGAAGCGACTTTGTTCGCCCGTTCTCGATGCCCTTTATATATGTTCCAAATCCCATCAATCAACGTCATCCTTCTCTTCCAACCCTTCAGATTTTTCAAGGTGAATAAAATATATATTATATTACTCAAAGCAGATTTATCTTTCTTTATAATATCAATATCCCAATATCACACGACAGATTCACTTTTAGTTCGCCGATTGCTAGCAGACTGTTTAAAAAATTCAAGAGGAAAGTTCTCTTAAGGGCCGTCCACACGCATAGTTTTTGACATTTCCGCTGTTTATGAAGAAGCAGCATTTGTTATCGCTGCAACCATGGTAATTCATGAGTTTTACCCATGATGGAATTACCCTGGTTGCAGCGATAACAAATGCTGCTTCTTAATAAACTGCGGAAATGTCAAAATTTTAAAGTCTTTTGACAGATAGCAAGGCAAGATCAGGGATCCATTTTTGTTTATTTTGACGATTTGTTATTGAACCATGGTTTTACCTCAAACTTGGACTGTGCAAACTTGACTTTTGCATTTTTTCGTTGATCAATTTCGGAAAATATGCAAAAAAAAACAATTCAGATGAAAATAAAATGAAAATTAAGTCTACTGAAACTGCACACACTTGCCTTGTTTCTTTATATACGCATTTAAGTAGCTCTAATATAAAATATTGCTGGTTTCTAGTTGTGTAATTACTGCCTTTAGAACAAAGTTCCATGTCACAACGTTGAAAATAATAGGACTCCACTTCTACCTCTGTACCTAATATTTGTTGAAAATTGAAAACAAAAGTTGCTCATTATCTTGTGTAGTTCATTTGATGAAGCCGCAAAGAGCATATTCTCTAGTATGTGTCCACAGACAGAAAATCGCTCGGTGTAATTTGATTATCATAAGGACGATAAAGGTTTGTTTAAGCAGCTGATTGTTTTATAATTCCGCCAACCCCGTCGCAAGGTCCTGTCAGAAAAGATTTAATAGAAGTTAAAACTTTTAAAATTAATAATCTATACGATGTGCATTGTAGTTAAATATTTTTTTATAATTAAATTTTAATTTTTATTTAATAAAAAAAACATGATAACATTCTAAAATTAAAATTCGAATGAATTATTTTAGAAATTTTCTTGAAAACTTTGTATTTTAAGTACTTTATGTAGTCACTACAGTCATATTTCGGTAAACTAAATGTATACAAAAAATCTGCCAACTACTAATTTTTTCAGGAGACTCCTGATTTTAATCTGGTATCCTGATTGAACCTACTACTGAATTATCTAATAACATCCGGCCGAAGACTGATTTTAAGGAAAAAGCGTAGACTTTCAAACAACTCCAATAATCGTATTCCATACGAAGTTTTTTGACTAAAATGACACAATTTGAAAAAAAAAAAATTGTGAAACCTTACTCTAGATCAGAGCTGGGCGATAAGGATTACGACAAGCAAACGATTACGATTGCAGTAATCGTTAAAAACAAAAAGCGATGATTAAAAAAAGTGAAATTACGATTACTGTAATCGTAATCGAAGTTCGTTCGATGAACGATTACTGTAATTCTTATTTCGTTTTTTTTATATAAGGATTACTGTAATTGTAATCGTTTGTTAGTCGTATTTCCATCAAACCTACTGCACACCAGAGCCACTGACTTTCTTTTTAAATTATTGTCCAGCCAATGGCAAATGTACCCCAAAATGCTGCGGTGTTTTACTGACCAAATATCTGCTGTTGTGCAAACATTTTTTACTTTGGTCATTTTATTTTTTCCTTTTAGCATTATATCGTTGTACTTTGAATCTAGTTTTGCCATAGCAACTTTCCGGCTCATGACGTTTAGTCCTGATCCTTTGAATAGAGCTTTAAAAGACTGACTTTTGACAATTGATATAGGAGAGGTAGTATCAATAATAAATGACAGCACAAGTTCATCGAACCGCTTTTGCTTGTTATGTGCACGATTAACCCTTTTTAAATCGAACGTCGCAGCACATCAAATTTTTTACCAGATTCTGTTTACTTATCGTTCAACTGATGTATAAAAAAATTTTCACCAGTGACTCCTCGACTTAATTTTGAGATAATTCCTTTTCCAATTGGGGCATTTTTCCATACAAAAAAAATAAAAAATTTTTTTTAACTACATTAAATCAAAATAAACACATTCGATGTTTTTTGCGATGCTTAACGCGAATCCGATCTCAGAATCGCTCTATCGTGTATAATTTTTGAGATATTCTAACCTAAAAACCAAAAAAAAAAAAAAAATCGTTTTTTGCCATTGTTTGAAGCTATATAACTATGTAACATATCATTTATTCGTTAAATGTGGTCAAAGTACTTGGAAGCCTTGATCTTTTCCTTTTACATAGGAAATTTTCTGTTACAAAATTGTGGAGAACAATTTTTCTGTAAATGTTTGCGTTAGCGAGATATTTGCAAAAAACTGATTTTAGCGACCTTTGAGCCTGATTTACTTTTTATGTGCACAATGAACTTCAATGGACTTTTTACACATCATTCATCATGCTTTAATAAAGACAATTCCGGTGAAAAAAATTCACTTGGAATTATTTCGCACAGCAGCTCTTTTTTCGTCTTATTTTCCTGGGCACAAAAATATTCTTTGTTGAAAAGAAACTTTGCTTTGAACAACTTGGAGTTCTTCACAAAATTACCATCATGTTTACGTTTTTTCGTCTGGGAGCTTATCGAAAAGTTGGGATCAATTATCTCATTATCTGCAGAAAAGTCAGACTCATCGGTTGAAAATAAATTTGGCGAGCTCATGTTTATCTTCATAAATTAGAAAAAGTTACAACTATGATAGCTAGAGAAACCTATGTGAATTTTTCCCAAGAAATCATATGCAATACTTACGATCAAACTCCTTTTTTTAAATTCTTTCCTATGAAATGGTAGGTATCAAATTGATAGTATCAACAGATCGATCAAATAAAAACTTATTTAAAACTAAAAACTTTTATACAAACTGAATTTGACAAAAACAATAAATAATAAATGAGAACTTAGTTATGTTATGTTAAAGTATAAAATATATTGTAGTATATTTCTATATTTTGTATGGATATTTCGAGAATTACTTCTTTAATAATCCAACCATGCAATACTCAAAATGCGATTGGCAATTTAACAGTAGTGGTACAGAAACTGAACCTTTAACTCATACTTATGTACTCGTAATGTACACTTATCCTAAGAAAGCGCGTATTAATTTTGGATATTTCTAGAATTAATTTTAACGATTATTCAAAAAATCATAATTTAAAAAAATTTCAATATAAGGATTACAGTAATCGTTCATCGAACGAGCTAAGATTACGATTACAGTAATCGTAATTTTAAAAAATGTGAAATTACGATTACTGTAATCGTAATCGAAGTTCTTTCGATGAACGATTACTGTAATCCTAATCGTCTTTTTTTGTTTCTAAGGATTACTGCAATCGTAATCCTATACGTAACCAATTACACATGTAATCCTTTCGCCCAGCTCTGCTCTAGATAGTAAATAAGTAGGTAACTGCAAGTTTTTGGTTTGGGATAACTCAATTTGTAAGATTTTTGGAAATATAAATTTACATTAATTTTTGACTTTTTTAGTTCTGTTTTAACTACACAATGGTGCCACTTTAGAAATCTCTGATTGGAGCAGATTGTTCATTTGTGAATTTCGTTCCAATCGAAAAAATAACCCAATTGTGCCACCATTTCGGCTATTTCCTGATAAATGTGGCTATTGCGGTAACTTCCCCCCAACTCCTTTATGTGCTGGAGCCACAATTCTCAAAGGAGCTCATCTGCATCCGGTGTCCAATTTCTTCTTTTTTTTCTGGCTACCGCTTGAACGGACATCGTCGACGCTGTAAGTACTTATAAAAAAATGGTGGTAGACTGTTTCCATTTGCGTCGACGGTCAACGCCATGGTGATCATTGTGCCTCGCTTAGTGGCCTCAGCCTTGGCAACACGCCGCATGCCCTTCATGGCGATCACTTGGCAATATTATAGATATGCGTAGCAGAAAAATGGTACTGCACCAACATAGCACCAAGTTGGTCGAAAAACTTCTTCATGTTGGTCTTGGAAAAAGCTTTTACACGATTCAATAAAGTTTGTTCCGGGGTATGCAAACGGAGTTGGGGGTGCCGGCGCATGAATTTTGTTGCACCATTTCATGCCCGCCATCTGCCCCTCGTTTAACTTGTACGGATACTCAGTACCAAGCTTCTTTGCAAAGTGATATGCCAATTCGCGCAACTCATTTATGTTGAAGAGTGGATCCTAATTTTTTTTTTTTTTTCCAGCATCTTTTGAATCAGTCTCTTCTGCGATATCTTTAATGGACCTTTTGGTTCTTTCCGTTTCTTTAAAAAAGCGTAAAAAGGCATAAAAATGCCATTTCGATTAGTGCCCATTGGCTAAGCTGTTCTGCTACTTTTTCCACCAACATTTCACAATTACTTTTTTACAATGGTTGTTGCTGCAAATGCCGCATTGTATCTATGCGTCGCATATAACGTTGTAGTGCTATCGAAACGATTGCGTATTTTTTCCAAATCCAAATTAACGAAATAATTTTGTGTTATAAGAATATGTATGCAAAATTAATTTTTAATGCATTTGTTATATCATGCCGAAAAATAATTCGAGCAATAAATAATTTAAACTCTTACAAAAAGAATAATTAAATCGGAACTTTATAGAAGAAAAAAACTTACATAAACTCTACCTGGGACAAAAGGTTTTGCTGCCGCACCGCACGACGAGAACGATTCATTTCCGCATTTTAAATCTTTTTCTTTATGATTTATTTTTTTCTAAATACTATTGTTTATAATGATATGTAATTCTATACGATATACATATATATATATAAATATATAATTTTACATTAAATTAAACACAGAATTTTCTGTGGAGCACGTTGAAGAACTCAATTCTTTAACAATATTTTTGCACCTACTTGCAATAATATTGTAACGAATCGATCCAACATTTGCTCATTATGGCCTATACATTTATTGTATTGAAGTAGCAAATTTTCATTTGCTACAATTTCTGTCATACAATCATCTTGAATAATTTTGAAAATATCCAAGTGCCAATTTCTCTCAAACAGATCTTTATATTTTTTTATGCAAATTTCAATAATATCAACATAAAAATCATAGTTGTCATAAATTCTCTTGCATTCCAAACAATTAAATGTTCTTAAAAGTTTAACCACTTCGACTCCACATATGTCTGAAACGTTTTCAATTTTTTCTATAATATTAGTAAACTCTGTAACTAATTCTACCTCATTAAAGAGACGATTTTCGAATTGTATAGTGGTTGCGTTTGTATATACATTAGCGTGACTGGTATCTTCACGTTTTGTCTTATAGAATTTTTGTTCAAGAGAATTCAGGCTTATTTCTTGAAGTAAGAAATTATCTTTTCTTAATAGAGAATATTGTGCAAGAGACAGATATCCATTTAGTGATCTTGTAATAGCATTCGTACACTTTTTTAAATCATCATGGATATATGCACAGCTAGAAGATGCATATTTAATTTTTGAAAAGTAGTCTATCAGTTTAATAATTTTTTTAAATTGCTTATTTTTTGGTGAGAAATGAGTTTTTCTACCATAATTTGATAATATCACAATTTGCCTTATGAGCATACTTGTTGTTTTGGCCATATTCGCGTTCATTCCGTCATTTGTGTCGAAAAATCCTTCTTGAATACATTTGTCGATGTCATCTGCAACTGTATAGCAAATAATTTTTTCATCGAATAAATTGTACGATTTGACTTTGAAGTAGATTATTTGTTCATTTTCTTCGCAACACATGCGATTACTTTCCAAGAAATCTTTCTTTTGTAAAAAACTTATTAAACACTTTATCAAATGTTTAAAGTCGTAAATAATGAAATCTTTAAAATCATGAAATGAAATGAAATTATCAATTTTTCCATTAAACATCTTTATATCATTTTTATGTCCACGGCAGTCATCATACATCACTCCCGTAGTTTTTTGAACATTAAAATGAATTTATAATTTTTTTATTGCTGACACATTTGTAGAGGCCCGATCACATACAAAGCCTATTACTTTTATATTGAAATTATGTGCGGATGTAACCACATAAACAAAAATTTCATCTGCAGTAAGAGATTTATCATTAAAATGGTAGCTGTGGGAATGTTCCCACTCTTCCGTGATACCAGAAAGTATAATAAGACAAACATTGTTTGCAAGCGTTTTTTTTTTTTTTTTTGCTTATCATGCAACTTTTTCACAATACCTTCTATGCATTTACAAAGTTCATATATTTTAATTTTATTAAAACCATTTATTTCCAGAAAACTGTTTAGTTGCGAAAGCATTTTTTGAACAAATTCATTAAAAACAGCACCATAACTTTTTACGTATTTACAAGAACTGAACTGTATGTTTTTATTTGGAGATTCTTCAGGCATTATCTCCACTTCACTACCAATGATAATTTGTGCTGACACCAAATCTTCAGCCACAATTGAAATTTGTTCTACATATAACATTGGTATTAATTCTTGGTTCTGGAAGTGTCTCCTCCTCAAAACTAACGTCAATTTCTTGTGACGATTGTGTTTCAGTCAAATTTTGTTCTGGGAGTGTCTCCTCCTCAAAATCAGCGTCAATTTCTTGTGACGATTGGGTTTCAGTCAAATTTTGTTCTGGGAGTGTCTCCTCCTCAAAATCAGCGTCAATTTCTTGTGACGATTGGGTTTTAGTCAAATTTGAAGTATCTTCCATTTCATTAGAATTGTTTCCTGGTTCTGGGAGTATCTGCTCCCCATGATTTGCAATTTGGGTTCTTATTTCAGATACATTCTCCAAGGGTATATACTCCAACATTTGCAATTCTATTCCTTCAAGATTTAGTGATGGAATTGCAAATGTATTTATTTTTTTCCCTTTGGGCTTAAAATATTCTGGTTTAAAATGTGTACTGCAAATATGTATTGTTTTCCGTTTTAATTGATGCAGTGGACTTAATGCAATTAACCACTTTTGCCTTACTTCATCATTTTCAGGCAATCCATAAAGTTTTACACGATCATTCGTGGTTTTTTGGCATATGAAGCACGAACGCATTTTTGTTTGTATTTATATATATATATGTATATGAATTATAATTATAATAATAAGTATACTTATTTGGTTTTTTTTTTTTAAATATTTTGTATTTTTTTATAAATTTTTTTTTAATTTGCGCTTCAAATAAAAAAAAGAGGGGTGCCCACATCCGAACCAATTCGGGGCCCACACTCGACTTTGACATCCACTTTGAAAAGCAATGAGCAAATTGTGTTGTGTAAACATTTTGGTGGCATACGGTTTTGAATCACAAAATATAATAAATTTACTGCATAAATATAGATTGCACTCAGCTTTTTGATTAATTCACTTCGATTTATCGCACTTGGAAAATTATTGAAAAAAACTTTTGTGTTGACTTTCACCTATTCAAAAATTATTTTCTTCTCAGCACTAAGCAAATTCGTCAGTTTTAAAAGTACTAATAATGCATCGAAAATGACTATTGTTGCTTCTGTTTGGGCTTAAGTCTAGCGGATATCTTTTTTTTTCAACACGTTGAGTGCCATGTGTACCGCCGGCGGTACACACTTTGCTTGGAGCGCTGTGACACCATACAAAAAAAAATGTCTATCATCAGGTGCCACCATACAAATTTAATATGAATGAAAAAATGTCGACTTGTAATAACTGTTGAATATTGATCTATAGGGGTATATAATAAGTTTGTTGAAAGAGATTTGTGCTTATAAGTGTTATTTGTCCTATAAAATGGCGTGACAGCCGGCGGTACACGTGGCACATAAGTGAAACCAAATTATCTAAGTACCTTGTTCACCGCAGTTTTGTTGAAAATATTTGACTACAGTGCCATCATTCAAATAAAATATGTATCTTGAGGTGAAGAAGCAATAAAAACAACCAAAAAGTTTGCAACATTTTGAAATAAGTGTATAAATAGTTATTATAATAATTATGAATTATAATCCACCTTTTGCCTGGAATGTTTCAACATAATGCATTAGTTATTAGTTTTTATTATTAATAACCTTTAATTGAATGTAATTTTTACTTTTGTTAGTTTTTGTTCCAATAAATTTATTTTTTTTTTGGTCCTCTTTTATGTAATTTTTTTAATTCTTTCAAAATAAAAGATATCGTAAAAATTTCAAAACTCTAACCAAAAATAGATTTTCCTCTGTGATAAAATACAAAAATTATTTGATTTACTGCAGTGCTTCAGAATATATATTGCATTAAGTTCACATATGACTGTGCAACGCCGGCGGCACACTGGGGAAGTTTTAGTGTGTACCGCCGGCGGTGCACGTGGCACACAAGTGAAAGTTGAGTGTGTACCGCCGGCGGTTCACATGGCACCTGACGGAGGACATTTTGCTTGCATGGTGGCAACTTAGGCTTTAAAATTATGGTCTCGGGACATGCAGCCGCTAGTTTTCGCACTGTACGAGTTAGTTAGTTCTTGATGTATATCCCAGACGGTTTTTGGAGCCAGTAATGTGGGTTAGTATTGATTTTGTGGACCATAAATGAATCGTCAGCGGGACTAAATTGTTGTTTGACGCACTTTAACCCTAATTTTGGACCCGATTTGCATGAACGAAGCTTTCAATTGTGCTTTGCATTGTGGGTGAGTCCCACCAACATATTAAGAAGCTTAGCGCATAGATTTGCCGTTCTTAAAGTGAGTTATCACCGATTTTCTTGGTGGACAACCCATTTCTGCAAAATGCAATTTTTTACCCTTACATGTACATGATCAAACTAAAAATTGGCTGCATCTGGTTGAGAATACCACACAGAGAACATAGAAAAATAAATTCTCATTAAATAACGCGAAACGCTGGCTCCAAAGGGAAAATATACATCTGCACGAAATAAGCTGTGACTTCAATTTCAGCTACTCAATCGGTCTTTTCCGCCTTGAGCGTCTCGGAATCAAATTTTGTGGATTGTTTTTTACTTATTATGAACAATAGACATGCCCGTCTAAGCCTGCATTTAAAATTTGATAATATATGTATTAGTTTTAAAGATACAGTATTTTAAAGTTAAGAAAAATTACTGCACGAAATAGGCTGTGAGCCACTGTATGTTCCAGTGGCGGATCCAGGGGGGGCGATGGGGTGATCGCCCCTTCTCTCAAACTTAAGTTATATGTGAAGATTTTGAAAACATTCTGTTATTATCTAGAAATGTAGCCAATCGGCCGCCCCTCTTGACAATGCTGTATCCGCCACTGGTATGTTCTTTATTTTTTAAAATTAAATTTTTTTCTGATTGAAAAATATAAAAAAATTTAACAAGAATTCAAAGGATTTATCAAAAAAATAAAAAAATAAAATGCGAGTAGTTAAATTTTAAAAAGTAGATCTAGTTCTTGTTAACTTACTTATTTCATCCTCTGGTTTATTTGGTAAAGTTATTAAATACGTAGAATCAAAATTAAATCAAACCGAAATACAAGTTAACAAAAAAATAAAAACAGGAACAATATACGTGAGTACAAAATTATATAATTTAATCAGCGAGAAGTCGGCCCAAAGTTATTTTAGAGATGGAGTTATAACCAAGTCTCCAGAAACACCAGGCTTTGTGATATTGATTTTACTCCTTAAGAACACCTCCGTTTTTATAAATCATATTTTATATGTGTCTAGCCTTACTTCACGGAATCGTATTTTATATGCTTCCCTGCAATGACATGCTGTGTTGAAAAAGATATGCTGTAAGAATGGCGTAGAATGAAGCTTCTTGCTGCGCTGGAAGCGCAACTAAAGTCGTTTCAAAGCGCTTCCATAACCCGTTGCAGTGTGTGATTTGCTGTAAAATCTAATTGAAGAAGTTCTATTATTTTTTATTAGATTTCACATTATTAATGGACAAACTTTGCTGTTTCACAGTAAAGCCGTGCAGATGAAGTCGTTTCGTTTATTAACGAATTCTTTAACGAGCACAACAGTAGTTTTGAGATCAGATTGGACTGTTGTTATCCATTGTTTGACTCTTACTTGCATTTTGAGGTTATCGTCAGGACAATTCTGACATTGATTAAATTGACATACAATTCGTGCAGGGTTACATGCAAAACCTTTTGGAGGCAAAATTTCAAATATCATTGAATTGCGTTGCTCATTTTTCCCAAAAAATGTATTTCCACGCACACTCAGCCAGACAGACGGACATGGCTATATCGACTCAGGAGGTGACTATATATACTTTCCTACACCTGCCACGCCTCCTTCTCTTCGTTACAACCGGAAGGACAAAGTGAATATACCCTGGGTGTAGGGAATAAAAAATAGGTCGGTTCGGTTCAAAATTAAACATCACTTAAGCAGTTTTTTCTAAATTGTATGCTTTGGCTGCCGTTTAATTCTAATAAATAAGAACTTTGGAGGAACCTCCAGTATTTAAAGAAAGTTAAGTTGATGAAATGGAGTCAAAACTTCAGCAATTGGACAAGAAACTTTGTCAAAGGGAAAACAAATTCAGATAGAATAAAAAGTTTCGACAACAATAAATGACTTTCTCATCATGCGGATATTTTAAAATTTTGGCAAAATTATGCAGATAGAGAAATAAAAGACAGTAATATTCTAAGCGTCTAAATATTCCGAGCGAAAAATTCTTTAAGCTGGCAACTAAATCTAAATAAAATTAAATAAATAATTTGATTTAAATTGTTTAAAAGTAGTTTTTATTGCATTCTAATGAGTAAGTAGATAGGATGAGAACTTTTAATCTTATTTTAGTGTATTTCCTAAATAATTTTATGTTTTTTAATATAAGGTCATATGTACAATTGTGGTATGTATGTAAAATTATTTATTAAAATTACAAATAAAAATTAAAAATGTATGCAGGTAATATTGTATATACGAGTAAGTGCTATGTATTTTACAAATAAATTATGTTACCAATACTGTTATAATTATGTAATTAAACTTATGTGACGTTTTTGATTACATTAAAGAGCTGGTTTCTCTTCATTGCTAGTGTCTTGAGAAGAGAATTCGCCGCGTAGCACCTTTTACATTAACAGTCGTTATTATTTTCACTGTTATCGTCATGTATCACGTTAATCTCTTCATCTGAGTACTCTGGATCTGTCGGAGATAATGAATTTGTTTTATGATGGTCTTGTGATTGCTTCGAAGTAGCTGCTGCCACGTATTGACGGGCAAAATTCAAAGCATAAATTGCGGCTGGTGTTGTATTGGCCAAAGTGTGAAATGCACTATGTTCACCGCCCATTAATAATGGAACTGATGCTGTGTGTAATGATAGCGCTGCTACTGTCGATGCTGGATGCATTGGTAATGTGCCTCCTACTTGATCTCGATGCGAATCGTTGTTGAAGTTCTTTATCGTTATATTTGATTTGGGATTCATTTGGCATAGCTGAGGCATTTGGTAATTTTGGTAAAGGGTCAATCCGTTTGTAGGGATGAGTATATTTGATGTTGAGTTCAGGGCTGGATTGTGTTTGACGTCGTTGTGTGGTAATATTGTTTCGGAAATTGTTGAATTGAGACTTGTAGGAGGATTGATCACATTGTTGTCTTCGTATTGATTGTAGCTCTGTTTGGGCAATGTTGAATGATTTGTTGGTGAACTTTGTTGACTTGAAACCGACATGGGTGATAGGGATCCTCGTCGTTTGAGTAGATTCGTTCGTTGATGTCGTCGCCATTTCGCTCGTCTGTTGGAAAACCAAACCTAATTGGTCAATGTGAAGAGATAATTTGTTAGTTGATAAAAAATGTCTGTTCGGCAATTCATTTTTCTACAGAGCGTAAAAATGATTTGCAATTCAAAGAGAATTTTTCATATTGAACAGCATAGTACGAGCATATAAATGAAAAAACAATTTGATGTTGAAATGCGGTCATGATATATTGAGAATAAAAATAAGCAAACGAGTAAAGAGCACATTTTCTCCTCCCAACATTTCAGCAGAAAATTGCCGTTATCAAATGTTGGATCGAACAAAAATTTTACGTGTCAAAATTAAAGCACGGACTTCCTTGGGCACAATTGTCTGTGTTAAGAAATTGTAGAGCGACTTTGACTTGCTCGACTTGACAATAATGATAAGCCAACCAAGGCCAAAACCATAGCCTAGCTTGGTCTTGGCTCTGATCTTGGACATTGAGTCAGGGTCTTGATTTTGACACTGAATTTGGTCTTGGGTATTAGTTAGTGTATCTAAAACCAATATCATGATTAGTCTTGGCCAAAGTAAATATAATTATTAAACAGGCTATGAATTGCACCACAGCTTGAAAGATCTTTTGTATAGCCTCTTTCACTATCAGAAAATTTAAAAAATTCCAATAATTTTTAATGATTGAGATTTCGATTGCTGACAGGGTCCGATAAATCATACTTAAATTGCGGCGTTAGGAAATAACGCCCAAAAAAAAATATGAAATAACGCCCAAATTATTCTCATATAAATTTGGGCGATAATCATTTTGGAAATAACGCCCAAAATTTATTTGTATGAAAATAATTTGGGCGTTATTTCGTTTTTCGTTCTTGGGCGTTATTTCGTTTTTTACAAATAAAACGAAATAACGCCAAAAAAAGCGAAATAAAACCCAAATTTTCGGGCGTTATTTCCAAATTGATTATCGCCCAAATTTATATGAAAATTATTTGGGCGTTATTTGGTTTTTTTTTTTGGCGTTATTTCATATTTTTTGGGCGTTATTTCGTTTTTTATTTTGGGCGTTATTACGTTATATTATTTTTTGGGCGTTATTTCGTTTCTTTTTTTGGGCGTTATTTCCTTGGGCGTTATATCCTAACGCCTTAAATTGCCACTGCTCAAAATTGAGCTTATGGTCTCTCTAAAGTAGCCTTGGTCTCGGGTTTGTTCTGCACCAAGGCCAAGACTGTTATAGTATTGATCTTTGTGTTGCACAATAAGTTTTTGTTTTGGTCTTGAAATCATACTAGGGTCTTGGCTTGGTTTGATTAAACCACTCAGACAAAGAACGAAGATTTTGCTTATCATTACTTTAGGAGGATCAAAAAGTTCTATTCCCAGTATTTTTTCTTGTCCAAAAAACAAAAAAAACTGTCCCAAAAATTCTATCAATTTTACGCCATATCATATCGTCGCGTTAAAACTACAACTAGACATCTACATTTTCTAATGTTTAGAGTTAAGTATGCAGACACTTGGAGTTGGAAAGAGTATTTTTGTGACATACTGAATCCCACATCTGCTATATTCCCGCAACCAGAAACACCAACTACAACTGCCGAAGTGACTCGCAGTAGTAGTCGAATACAAACAAAGCATGAAAAACAACAAAGCCGCCGGTATAGATCAAATAACAGCTGAACTGCTAAAAGCATGCCCCATTACATCAGCTAAGATTCTTCATCCTCTAATTTCCAGAATCTGGAGCGAAGAGCGTTTGCCAGAAGAAGTCAAATTGCCGAAAATAGGTGACCTAAGCAAAATTATAAAGGAATAACTTTGCTCTCAGTACCATTAAAAGTACTGACAAAAGTGCTTCTAAACAGGGTAAGCAAAAAGATTGATACGGCCATCCGAAGGCAACAAGCAGGATTCCGGCCAAACTGATCCTGCGTGGATCAAGTTAACACCCTTAGAATATATGTCAAACAATCATGCAAGTGGCGTGCTGCGTTTCAACTTGTCTTCGCAGACTATAGCACTGCCTTCGACAGTGTCTCCCGAGAAAATATCTGGGTTTCACTGCAGCGAAGAGGTATTGCCACAAAGGTTGCGGCAGAGGCCACAAACTTAGTACGTGCACAATATGAAGGCTTTAAATGCAATGTGTTACACAACGGGTTGTTGTCACCGACATTCACCACTAATTCAGGCGTATGGCAGGGGTGTCTACTATCACCATCTCTCTTCCTTATCATTCGTGACGATATCCTAGATAAAGCTCTTAATAAAGCCAGAAGAGGTATCCAATGGAACTTTACCGATCATCTGGAAGATCTCGACTACGCTGACGACATCTGCCTCTTATCGTCCAAACATTCAGATATGCAAAGCAAAATTGAAGACCTTGTCTTTGAATCACAAAAGGCTGGCCTAAAAATCAACGTATCCAAGACTAAAAGCATAAAGTTAAACGCAAACAGGGATGACATCACGTTTAGATCTGGCAGTGATGACATCGAAAACGTCGATAGCTTCACGTACTTAGGCAGCATTATCTCCATGGATGGTGGAGCAAAAGAGGATATCAACTCAAGAATAGCAAAAGCAAAAGGCACGTTTGCTCAACTGAACAAAATATGGTTTTCTTCCGTTATATCCACCAAAACCAAAGTGCGCATTTCTGATTCGAATGTGAAATCGGTTTTGTTATATGGGTGCGAAACGTGGCTTGTTACTGAACAACTAA
This sequence comes from Calliopum simillimum, assembly GCA_951812925.1. NCBI lineage: Eukaryota > Metazoa > Arthropoda > Insecta > Diptera > Lauxaniidae > Calliopum > Calliopum simillimum. The sequence goes on from OX638371.1 coordinate 31,743,352, forward strand.
CGAACAAGCTGAAAGTATTCGTCAACAAATGCTTAAGGCGTATACTAAAGGTTTGGTGGCCTCGCTCTATATCAAATGCCGAGCTACATCAAAAATGCAATCAGGGGGCTATAGCAAACGAGGTCAAGCTGCTCAAATGGGGATGGATTGGTCACACTCTCCGGAAACCACACAGCGAAGTTTTTCGCTAGGCTCTTGAGTGGAATCCACAAGGCAGTAGAGCACGTGGTAGACCCAAAACCAACTGGAAAAGGTCGCTGGAAAAGGAAATCCAAGAATCGGGAAAGTCGTGGCAAGAGATCAAAGTCATCGCAAGGGATCGCAACGAATGGAGATGTTTCATATTGGCCCTATGCTCCTCCTAGGAGTTAAAGGAGAATACATACATACATACATACATGCAGACACATGAAGATAAAACGGCTCTATGTTCCAGTCTAGTCGCTGTTTTTGAAATTTAGTCTCCATCCAATTTTATATAAAGAATAAAAAGAAGAAAACTTCAGAATCCCATACAAAAAATTAAATTCAAAGAACTTAAAACGCTTTTTTCTCAAAACATGAAAAATTAAAATGTCTAGCTGTAGTTTTAACTCGACGATATAAAGCAGTCGAATGTGAAACTTCGTAAGTTTGCTTTTATTGAAGAAAATATCCGTATTTAATTATGTAATTTTTAGGTTGAATTTTGGATCAAGCAAAAATTAGAGCACTTTACAAACTCGTAAATCGAAAAGTTGAATGACTTGTTATAAATAATAAATATGTAAGCAAATGTGGCAAAAAGCAAATTGTCTTCAAGTCTTAAGCTGTACTATGCAACGATTTAATCGTATTTTTCTTTAAGTCAACATCATAAAGCTTTCTTTGAGTAGAGACTAGCGAAGATGCTTCTTTTTTGCCTTAGAACACTTGGTCATTTGTACCTGCACTCGAGCTTCACTCAATGTTGTTCTGGCCGCAAGTTTCTCTCTTGTACTAACGCAGGGATAATGTGATTTATCGAATTCCTTTTCTAGCTCCTCTAATTGATCTCCACTAAACGTTGTACGATTTCGACGAAATTTCGGTAAATCACTATCCTGAGAATCCGAATCTTCACCTTCGATATCTGCATAAAAAAATGAAAAATTTTAGATATACAATTGTGTCAAGCATTCTACAAGTGAACTCACCTATCATTCGATTGTCATCTGGTGAATCCAAAGTGTCACGACTACCTCCAGACTCGGGTGAGAGTGTTGGTGGGGTAATGCAGTAACCGGTAGGCGGAGCAATAACAGCGTTAGTTGGCAATACATTGCACGCATTCGTACTCGATTGCCATGCTGTTGTCGCTGGCACATGATGATGTGTCGCCACCGCCGCCGCTGTCATAGCCGAAGGCCATGTGGGAAAACTGGTGTAGGGATGAGACGCATACATACCATAACTGGCAGCACGCGCAAACTCTGCAGCCGCTCTCTCCGCTGCACGATTTCGCAAAATTCGATTAATTGATGAGACCGATGGAGCCGTGGCATTCGTACAAACACCTGAGGTGATAAAAGAAAAGACAACAGCAAAATAGAAAATGCTCAATAGAAAGTGTGAGAGGCTAAAAAATTAGTTCGAATGTATCGCATTACATGAGGAATCGATTAAACTTTTAGACGTGAAGACGCGCACATACGCATCAAAAGTCATACAATATCGCTGATGGACGGTTAAAATGGCATTTTTATGCGTCCATTACGGTGATATTACACAAAGCAACGCTGCCATTCATTGTGCTAATGAGATATTGTATTAATTACTTGTAAGACCAATTGATGTGAATTTTCTTTCAAGCGTTTTATCTGTAGAATGTCACTGAAGTTTGAAGCAAGTTTTATTACGTTTTATTACTTGTATTTAAGAGAGAGTTTTAATTTAAACTGAGAAACGTTAATTGGAAGAAGTAAGAACAGAATTTAAGTCAATGAAAATATCATTTTGAAAATGTAGAGAAAAAAGAGCGTGGATTCTTGGTTAAAAATATTTACGAAATTTGTTAACTTTTATAAATTTTTGGATTACTACCTTTGTTGTAAGAGACCTTCATGATAAGAACACTGAACAATTGAAAAGAGAGCAATTGAAAACCGAGCTTATTGAGTTAGTATTTAATAGTGGTATATCTGAACTATTTCCCAGTTGTTGATCCTTCTTGGTCATAAAAACATTATCTTCAAAAACTAATCTAATAGAGCCAACGGAAGAGTCACAAAAATAACTTTTTGTTCCTGCTGTACCATTTATAGCTTCCTCCATACTCTTCAAAGTTATAACTTGCTCTTGTTGCTGTAAAGGAACAATTCTTCAGGGCTCGTGACCTGTGCCTGGCATATTCGATATTTTTTTTGCAGTTTGACTTTGCTGATACTATTTAAATTTGTAAATATTAAATGCGGTCATGGCAAAAAGCAAAAAAAAAAAACTAGTAAGGGTGTTACCTTTGGCTTGGCTAAACTTTAAATACCCTACACTGCAGTAATTTGAAAATTTTGCCAAGTTTTTGCCCAGAGCTTGCATTTATAGTTCTTAGTAGCTGTGTGAAATTTGCAAGGATTGTCTCAAAAAATGTTTTTAGTGTAGCATATTGAAACTTTTGCTTGTATGGGAGGTGCCACGCACTCTTGTCCGAATTTGCCATGTTTTTTCTCAGAGCTTGCGCTTACTATTTCTAGTATTTACCTTTATTTTGGCTGCATTGCGGTGAAAAATACTCCTAAAGTTGCATTTTGAATATATTTTTCGTGTGGACGGTAGGCGTATCCGTTTACCGATTTTGCTGATTTTCAATGCCACAAGCAAACTTTGACGATGGAGGCAGTGTACCAAATTTCATTGAGTTATCTTGCTCAGTTTTCCCAGAAAATGAATTTCCACGCACACCCAGCCAGCCAGCCAGGCAGACGGACATGACTGTATCGTCTCAGGAGGTGACGGTGATCAAGAGTACTATATATTTACTTTGCCACGCCTCCTTCTCTGCGTTACAAACGGAAGGTCAACAATACTTCTTTCCATTTAGTGTAATTGTAGAAAGGGGGACCGCTTAAACTAAATTCTTCCTCTAAGCTTTTGCAGAGATTGTCGAGTCTATTTACCTTCTAATGAGCTCTTTATCTGGGCCGAATCAGAGTGCATAAATATCCTACTTGCCCCAAAAAAAAAATTTTGATTTCCAAAAATATATTTTTGGAGTTTTATTATTAAAAGCTTAAATTTCAACCGGGTTCCGTTTGGTTTTTTGTTTTCGGATTGAAGTTTTTAACTCAAAGTATCTAAAAAAATAAAATTGACAAGTCAAAAAATTATATGCGAAAAACAAATTTTAGAGCACTAATTGTTCAAATTCAACCAAATTCATTACGAATCGAATTGCAGGGTGACTCCCCAGGGTTCTGCAACCCAAAATGATTGATTAAATTGGCAGAGAAGCAGATGGAAGGAAAAAAATTTGGAAACTGTCAGGGCAGTTTGGTACCGTTTTTTAAAACAATTTTATCGCACCTGTCGATAGGAAGAAGTTGAAGAAAATTTTTTGATATTATCAGGGATGTTCCCGACACATTTTAGGAGTTTTGGTCCCATTTAAAAAAAAAAAAATCCGGAAAAAAAGGGAACTAAAACTCCTGATTCCAATCGATTGGTGAAACAAATTTTTATAAATTGTAATAAAATTTTCCCAAAACTCATCCGAGAGGTCGGAAGCTTTTGTAAGGTAATTTTTGCTAGCAGTCAATTGCAAACTATTAAATCAAATGATAAAAAATTAATTGTAAACTATCCTATCTCAACATGGGATAGTAATTGTAAACTGTCCTATCTCAACATAGGATAGTTTACAATGAAAATTTTCAAATATTTTGTAGATACAACAATTTGCTACGACCGTTTTTAGTATTTCCTTTACAGCTAAGACCGTGAGATTTTGTCACAAGATTCTGCTGATGGAGCAATGAACACGAAATTTGAAAAGTGCTATTTTTTAGATAGGATAGTTTACACTTCACACGGCGAGATGTTGATTAAACCAAAACGCGCTGATTCAAAAAATCATCAAAACATCAATTTAAAAAACATAGTTAAATTAACTCAATAACGATATAATCACAAAACACAACAAATGAAAAATCTGTAGGTAACAAGAACAGAAACAGAAAATTAAATTTCCAACAACAGCGCAAACAAACTCGGTGGTACCCATTGATTGTGGGAACACCATCGTTGCCGACAAATAAAATAATTTGAAATCGACAAACGCAGCATTTAATCGTCCTGTAGCGAAGATTGATTTCCGCTAATGTGACAATGATGACACAAATGAGATTGGAGTGGACCGCATAATGAGGACCGGTAGTTCGGATCAATCCATGCGAAACGCGTTATCGCATAAAGCGATCGATCTGTCTGACTGCTGGTCGTCTGACTGTCTTCTGTCTGTATGGACTGTATGATGGCGTAGCATTGCGACGATTTCGCATATGAATGGGATCAAGTTGTACGTGAAAGATGAATGAATTTTTTTTTTTACTACGTAGTTTTTGTGATCTTTTTTTATACTCTCTTCTTTTGATAATAAAGCAGCTTCAGGTTAAGGATCTTGCAGACGATTGATGACTTTGTGCCATAAATTTTATTTACATATCAATCTTTAAGACAAACATATACATACTTAGATATGTAAGTATGCAGTACACGTAGAAAAATTTACTTTCACAAAATATATTTTGATAACTTTTTATTTAACATCATTAAATAACTAAAAGTTTCAAAAACACAACTCTCGGCATAGCGTTTTAAAGGTCTTGCTTATATGGGAGGCGGCATGAAATATTTTCAAAAATTTGCATAGTTATTGTTCACATTCATCTCCAGAATTTCTTTGAAATTTGGTTTCATTTTTGGAAATAACACTTTTAGCATGTTGATTAACCGATATTGCTAGTTTTCAATTTTCCTTGGAAATTTTGACGACGAAATTTGCATACACTTCATTGATTATCTAAGTAGTTTGAATCATTACGAGGAGCACTACTTATGTTAAGGGAACTGGCAACACTAATGTCAATAGCTAAAATCTGGCAACACCATAATAAAGTCTGACATTTTTTAGCATAAACGTACTCACAACGTTTTGATGTTCAATTGCTATTTGTTTTGTTTCCAGGGAGTTAAGAAAATTTCAAGAAAAGGTTTTCGTTGGATTATTTTTCACAACTTCCGACGTGGATTATGTCAACAAGAATGTGTCGATGAGCTCAGTTCCTTGCATGACGCACGGTGGTTTTTAAAAAATTTAAACTTTTTGAAATACCACCCGCGATTTTTTTCGGGGATAGTGTTGGGGGACCCTTCTAGTATCAGAATCCGGGAACCGCGAAATCGAACGTCCAGCCGTTTTTTTTTTTCGACATTTTAGTTTTTTTAACGATTTTTGAGAATGTCTCGGATTTATATACATATTATGTACACATATATATGTATGTACGTACATATATATACTTGTATATGTATATATGTGTAATATTTATATATGTATATATATATACATACATACATATTAAAGGTATCGTTTCCGCACCATTTATTTTAAAAAAAAATCGGTTTTTTCGTATATAAAAAAACACAAACAAAAACCGGAAACAAAAATAGTCATTCCAGATGTGATTTTTGATGTTTAATCCGATTTCGGTATTAGAATTGCTCTATTACGTCTGGAATTTGAGATATCCTTACATAAATGTTTGAAGGACACCACGTTTTTTCCTATTTTTGAAGTTATATAACAAGATAAGGTAATATTATGCCGTAAAATCTGGTATGACAGTTAATAGTCCTAGCTTTTTCCTTGAAAACTCAATCAAACCGATAACGATATCTTTTTTTTTGTCGGAGATATCTTTACCTAAAAAGTTAAAAAAGTGCAAAAACACAATTTTTGGCTATATTGGATGTTATATGCAGGACACACAAAATTCTTCTGTGAATTTCTATTACCAGAAGCATTTAGTACTTTCTTTTGGCTTTCAATTGAGCTATTAAATGTTCATCTGCAATATTCCTCTACAAAGTTATGACCATTTAAAAATTACATTATGAAGTGCAAACTCACAGGGGTGCCACTAAAATATAGTGTACGAGTATTTCTTACATACGTATTGCTGCAACATGTCGTCTTAAAATAGTCATAACTTTTTAGAAAACAATTACAAGAGACCACTTGTTAGCTCATTTTGAAGATAAAGAATGGTTTTAAATGTGTCGATTGGTAAAAAATTGCAGACGAATTTCGTCCGTACTGTATACAACCTCAAATATAGCCGAAAACCGAGATTTTTCGCTTTAAGTTTCATGGTGTGATTTTAAAGTTAACATAACTTTGCAGAGAAATATTGCAGATAAACATTTGATAGCTCAATTTAAAGCCAAAAGAAAGCACCAAATGCTTCTGGTAATAGAAACTCACAAAAAAATTTTGTGTGTCCTGCATATAACATCCAATATAGCCAAAAATCGTGTTTTTGCACTTTTTTAACTTTTTAGGTAAAGATATCTCCGACAAAAAAAAAAGATATCGCTATCGGTTCGATTGAGTTTTCAAGGAAAAAGCTAGGGCTATTAACTGTCGTACCAGATTTTACGGCATAATATTATCTTGTCTTGTTATATAACTTCAAAAATAGGAAAAAACGTGGTGTCCTTCAAACATTTATGTAAGGATATCTCAAATTCCAGACGTAATAGAGCAATTCTAATACCGAAATCGGATTAAACATCAAAAATCACATCTGGAATGACTATTTTTGTTTCCGGTTTTTGTTTGTGTTTTTTTATATACGAAAAAACCGATTTTTTTTAAAAATAAATGGTGCGGAAACGATACCTTTAATATGTATGTATGCATGTATGTATATATATATACATAAGTATATAAATATTACACATATATACATATACAAGTATATATATGTACGTACATACATATATACGTGTACATAATATGTATATAAATCCGAGACATTCTCAAAAATCGTTAAAAAAACTAAAAGTCGAAAAAAAAAAAACGGCTGGACGTTCGATTTCGCGGTTCCCGGATTCTGATACTAGAAGGGTCCCCCAACACTATCCCCGAAAAAAATCGCGGGTGGTATTTCAAAAAGTTGAAATTTTTTAAAAACCACCGTGGACGATAAAGCACTATCAAAAACCACAGTATATGGTTGGTATAGTGAATTCAATTGTGGTTGGAGGTCGGTCACCGACGAATTCCGTGAAGGTCGTCTAAAATCGGTTGTTGTGCCACAAAACATCGATGTACTGCATGATCTGATAATGAAAGATCGTTGTTCTCGTTGGAAATCCCATAATTTATCAATGGTTTGGTGTATAGAAATGATTAAAAAATTCGACCGTGGTGCTTCAAAAGACGTGTATAAGATCGTGACAGGAGACGAATCATGAATATATGCGTATGAGCCGGAAACAAAACAGCAATCGACCGTGTGAATATTCCAAGACGACCTAAATGCAACAAAAGTTGTTCGTGGAAGAAGCACAGCGAAGCAAATGGTCGCCTGTTTCTTAGGCCGAATGGGTCATGTGGCCACTGTTCCGCTTGAGCAACGTAGGACGGTCTATTTTGACGCTTAAAAATGTTTGTTTTTATTTGCTATTCCCGAAATATGAGTAGTACCCTACGTACTTCATAGAAGCAAATGGGCGTAACCATGCCAAATGTTGCATATATACGTAAGATGCTGTTCAATATCTGCACCACACAGATGGAATTATATTAGGGTGACAAAACGTCCCGGATTTTTCAGGACAGTCCTGGACGGCTTCCGAAAATAACGCCATAGGAAATAATGCTAGAAAAAATTTTTGGAAATAACGCCAGAAATTTTCTGGCATTAATTTTTGGAAACAAAGCCAAAAACTGATTAAGAAACAACACTAGAATTTTTGGAAATAATGCCAAAGGAAATATGTAACGCCATAGGAAATAACGCCAGAAAATTTTTGGAAATAAACCAAAAATTAAATAGGAAATAACGCCAGAAAAGTTGTTGGCCTTATTTCCAAAACAAAATGGAAATAACGCCATAATTTTGTACGCAGATTTTTCTGGCGTTATTTCCTATGGCGTTATTTCAGGGAGCCTCCTGGGTTTTGCCCTATTGTCCCGGAAATGTCCGTGATTTTCATGTGTGTCCCGGATTTAAGGTGGTCACATATTGTATTGTTTAATTTTTTAAAATTTATTCTACAACAATTTTATTTTATGAATCATAAACCATAAATGACTGATCATAGAGCAAAAATGATATATCATAGATTATGAACCATAAACCATAAAGAAAAGATCATTGACTAAAGATTATAAACGAACGGCTATTAAGGACTGATCATAGGCCAAAGGCTATGGACCATAGACCATTAAGGACAGATCAGAGGCCATAAAAGGAGATCATAGACCATATATCATGGACTGCAGACCATGTGTTATGGACCAAAGACCATATATTATGGACCATAGACCATATATTATGGACCCTAGACCATATATTATGGCCTATAGACCATACATTACGGACCATAAACCATATATCATGGCCCATAGACCATATATTATGGACCATAGACCATAAAGGACTGGGTCAAATACTTTCTCTATGATTAATCAATATCAAATCGATTTTCAATATCTTGTATCGATATCACAAAGTCTTAGGTGATTTAAAATAAAAAATAAATTTCTGTGCACCAATTGCATGTGTTTACATATAATATATACATAAGAGAGTTTGCTTTGCTTGAAGCTCGCTGGAGCTAATTCAATATTCGTCTTCTGTGCTCTTTGGTGTCCGGATACTAATAAATTAACCAACCGATATATCAGTAGTAATGGCAGTAATGAAAATGCAATACAGTTAAAAAAAAAAAAACAAACAAAATGTTAACTTTGTCCAAACCAAATCCAGCATTATCATCATCATTTTGTGCATTAAGAATCTAGAAGTCGATAAATTCGTCAAAGTATCCTCTTGTACAAGTTAAATGTGAGTACGCAAAAAATTGCTTGAGTTTGTTTTGTCTGTTGTAACCAGCAAGATCACATCAAAAGCACATCCACTGGGCGATAACCATCATCGACGCATGCGTAGTTTCGTTAATTTTGCATTGGCCAAAAAGTACACATAATTCGTAAAAAAAAGGGCAAAAATAAAACTTACCCTCAGAAATAAGTCGTTCACGAATTTCCCACGCAAATATTGTGGGATTTTCTCGTTTGTACTGTTCGATCTTTGACACTACGGCTGGTGTAGCAACTTTTGGTTTTGAACCGCCAATCAATCCGGGTGGTCGTAGTGTACCTGAAAATACAGTCAACAATTTTGTTTATTAGTATAAGAAATTCTTTATGGCTTTAATAACAACACACGAGTATCTAAATATTTTGGATTAGAGCACATATTATTAATTCACTCGTCATTCACAATTAACACAATCCTTAAGAGAAAATTTATCTATTTCGCGAGAAAAGTTACTACCCAATGAATCTTTCTCAAAACATTACCGTCAGTTTATATCATTTATACTCTCTTTAAGAAAGCTACCTTTCGAATTTAAGCACTCTCAAAGCTTTAAATTGATAAAACTGTTGTAAAACGTTGCATAAAGAAATAAAAACATCATCTCCTCTTAAAACTACAATAAAAAAAGAAAACGTAAAAAAAATTTCTCAGAAGTTGCAGCGGGAGCTTTCGATTTCGATTAAACATATTTGACCACATATTAAATAATAATTTAAACTTTACTGCTTTCGCGCCGAAAGCGGTTGAACCGGTATAAGTTGGAAACGCTTGGATGGCTATTAAAAATATAAGTGTCATATAAAAGCTGTTTCAATAAGCTATACACTGTTGCACTAAAGTTTTAAGTTTGTCAAACATTATTTATAATTGAAGCATGATCGGGAATAACGTTATAAAAGCAAAATACCAAATCAGCCAAAATTATGCTCCTTATCGCTCTCAAAATGGGAATCAGAAAATGTCAGTTTGTGGAAGAACGTGTTCTAAATAAAATGATATGAACGGATAAGTGTAACAGCTGTACAAAAAGATAATCGAATGTAGATAATTGGAATGATAATAAAAATTAAAGGTTAAGGAATAATGGAAATGCGTATATAAAAAAAAAAAAACTAGTAAGGGTGTTACCTTTGGCCTGGTCAAACATTGAATACCCTACACTGCAGTATTTCGAAAATTTTGCTTGTTCGGGAGGTGCCATACCCTCTTGTCCGGGTTCACCCAGCTTTTGCTCAAAACGTACATTTATAGTGTTTGGGTAAAATTTGGTTAGATAATCACAAATAACGTTTCCTCAATAGCATTTTGAAAGTTTTGCTTATACGGGATGTGCGACGCCCTCTAGTCCGAACTCACCTAGTTTTTGCTCAGATCTTAAACTTACCGTCCCTAGTGTTTATGTGTGTTTTGCTTGAGTTATCGCATATAATGCTCCTTATATTGCTTTTTGAACATATTCTTATGAGCGGCAGGGGAGTCCATTGAGCGATTTCGCTCATTCTCAATCCCTCGAGCTAACTTTGACGACGGAGGTAGAGTACCAAATTTCATTGAATTATCTTGCTCAGTTTTCCCAAAAAATTTATTTTCACGCACACCCAGCCACACACACACCCACCCAGCCAGACAGACGGACATGGTTATATCGACTCAGGAGATGGCGCTGACCAAGAATATAAATATATACTTTTCCAAACCTGCCACGGCACTTTCTCTGCGTTACAAACGGAAGGACAAGGCAAATACACCCTGGGTGTTGGGTGTAGGGTATGATTACAAAATTGGTGATGGTCCATGGGTTCGGCCAAATAAATCTCCTTCACAAAAAAAAACTAGTAAGGAAGTAACGTTTGGCCTCTCCAAAAGTTAAATATCCTACACTTAAGTATTTTGAAAATTTTGTTGTATAGTGGTGCCACGCCTTCATGTTGGACTATTCCAAGTATATACATAAGCGAAATTGTATTGCATTATTATGTTGCTTGTATGTGAAGTGCCGTGACCTATTTTCTGAGTTCGTTTAGTTTTTGCTCAAAGCTTCCACTAACTATTCCTAGTATCTGTGCGTAATTTTGGCACATTACTTCAAATAACTCTTGCATTACAGCATTTTGAAAGCATGGGCTGTGCCACACCCTCTTGTCCGAATCAACCAAGTTTCTGATTAGATTTTGCATTTACTATTTTTAGTATTTGGGTAAAAATTGGTGGGATTATCTCAAAAAACGCTTTCAGAATAGCATTTTGAATCTTTAACTTAAATGGGCGGTGCCACGCCCTCTTGTCCGAATTCACTTAGTTTTTGCCTAGAGTTGCAGTTACTATCCCTAGTATTTGTGTCTGAATAATGCTCATAAAATTGTATTTGAATTTCATCAAATTATCTTGCTAAGTTTTCCCGTAAAAAATATTTCCACAGACGGACAGCCAGACAGACGAACATGGCTATATCGACTCAGGAGGTGACGCTGATCAAGAATATACTATGTATGTATATACTTTTCCGTACCTGGCACGCCAACTTTTCAGCGCTACAAACGGAAAGACAAAGTGAATATACCCTGGGTGTAGGGTATAAAAATAAATAAAAATGACGAAGTGGAAAGTAGTTTTAGTGGAACCGGTATAAGTTGGAAACGCTTAGATGGATATTAAAAATATTACTGTCATATGAAAGTTATTTCAATAAGCTATAAAATTGTTGTACTAAAGTTTTAAAATTGTCAAACATTGTTTATAATTATTCATTCATTACTATTCCCTAGCAAAAATTAGGGGAGAAATTTTCCAATAAACATGAAAAAACTCGCTCCCTTCCAGAAATTTTTTTTTTCCGATTGCAAACCCGGGATTCCCGGGTACTCGTTTATTTAAGGAAACGTTTCTCAACCGTTTCCTTGGAAAAGGGTAATGAGAAACGTTTCTCAACTGATACTCGTTTCTCAGTTGAGAAACTTTTCCTTTGTCATAGAAACGAGATTAGGAAACGGTTCCATATATTTATGGATACGTTTTTATATACAAATAAACTTATAAACCATATATTTAAAAAACAAAACTTAAATTTTAGTTTTAAGATGCTTAGATAAACTTTTTAAAAAATCCAACATATATATTTAGGGCCACCTGGATATTTTCTGAAATTTTGTTAAAATCACTCTTTCTGTGACTTAATTCTAATTTTTAGTTTAGGGAACGCTCAGATAAACTTTTTAAAAATTTTACAAAAACTTTCAGGGTTGCCACCTGTTTTTTTTTTTCAAAATTTAGCTTAAGCCATATCTTTCAAAAAAAATTTAATTTTAGTCCTAAAACGCTTAGATAAACGGGTACACGGGATGAGTCCGCCACCTTTATAAAATACCCACAAAAATCGTATTTTGAATCATCATTTTGTATAAAACATGTTGTTTCAAGGTCATCATGAAATAACGCAAGAAAAAATTTTCTAGAACATCTTAGCTCATTACTTATATCCTGAACTTATGGGTCTTTTTGCCACCAAATGAGTTAAAGTCCTCTACAAAAATATTCTACAGAAAATTTCAGAAAAGACGAGAAATGCTACAAACTAAACAAAAATGCTTAAAATAGTTAGCAGTATAGTTAGCGCAAGCTCTAGGCAATAAAATGGCGAAGAGGGCGTGGCACCTCCCATACAAGTAAAAGTTTCAAAATGATATACTGAAAAAGTTTTTTGAGATAATCCAACTAAATTTCACCCACATACAAAAAACTATAAATGCACGCTCTGACCAAAAACTGGGTAAACTCGGACAAGAGGGCGTGGCACCTCCCATATAAGCAAAAGTTTCAAAATGCTATACTTAAAGTGTTTTTTGAGATAATCCAACCAAAGTTGACTCAGATAATAAAAACAGTAAATGCAGGCTACCAGCAAAAGCAGAGTCAAATTGGACAAGAGGGCGTGGCACCTTCCGTATGCGCAAAATTTTCAAAATACTGCAGTGTAGGGTATTTAATGTTTGGCCAGGCCAAAGGTAATACCTTTACTAGTTATTTTATTATTTTTAAATTTTCTTAGAATTTGTTGAACAGAACGAGTAACATATTTGATTTCACCGGCACTTGAAATGTGTTGCCGTTGTTTCAGCTAATTTTACAATCGAACTGAAATGTTGTAAGAAAAAATGCAGCCGTGAAAATATGCCCGTGCCCTGCGTGTGACACAGAAAAATCTGAAAGAGAGTAAAAAAACCAGTTTGCCCTGCGGTCATCTGTCCCTAGTCTAACTGCGGCCTATTTATTGCATATTTATTTCGATTTTACTCAATATTCTTAAGCTTAAAGCATTTCCCGTCTTTGGCAACCCCAATTGAAATTTTCCTTAGAATATTTTTGTGGAACACTTTTACCCATTAAAACCCTTTTTTGTAAAGGAGTCGAAAAGGCCCATAAGAACTGTACAAAGTGGATTAAGATGTTCTAATAAATTGACGAGTGGCCGTTATGTTTTTATGCCATAATTTTCGCTCATTTGATCGATATCATTTTTCAACATAATGCAATCAATTTCTCTATCACGGCGAGCCTTAACCAAAATAAAGTTTTATTGCAACCACGCAAAATTCGGCGTATGCAGAATTATTCTGTTTAAAAATACTAATTAATAACTGTAAATAAAAGTTTCGTACCTGATCGTCTGAAGAAGGTATTGCATTTTTACTAATTTTTTTCTTTGAATGCATTTATTTTTATATTGTTTTGAGTTTGAAGAAAAAGATAAAAAGCTGAGTATGCAGAAAATTTTCTGCATGTCTTTTAATTTAAAAACTGCAAACCAAAAAATCCTAGCTGATTCCATTCAGGAGATATTGCATTTTAAACTAGTTTTTATGCTTTTTTTAAAAAATCGGTTTTTTCGTATTTGAGACAAACACAAGCATAAACCAGAAACACTCGCAGTCATTCGCGATGTGATTTTTGATGCTTAATCTGAATCCAAACTTAGAATTGCTATATTATGTCTGGGTATTTAGATATCCTTACATAATAGTTTAAAGGACACAATTTTTTCCTATTTTTGAAGTCATGTAACAAGACAAAGTAATCTTAAGCCGAAAAGTCTGGTAAGACAACTAATAGTCCTAGTTTTTTTCTTCAAAACACAATTAGACCGAACTTGATATCTTTTTTTTGGCTATATTGGATGTCATATGCAGGGTCAGAAAAAATCAATTTCAGATTCGTAATTAGGAGGTTCCATTTCACCACAAACTCCTATTAAAACCGTAGACAAAAAACCATGCAAATCATGGTAACATCCAATTTCCTTTTAACTGGGGGATTATTTATAAGAATCTGAGCTCAGTTTTCGGTACTCATATTAGGCATGCTAAGGTCCGGCGAGCGCCCCTCCTAACACAATCTTAGTGTCTGAGTGAAATTTGGTTGGATTATCTCAAGAAACGTTTTCAGTATAGCGTTTTGAGTCTTTTGCTTAAATGGGAGATCTTTTCCGATTTCACCCAGTTTTTGCTCAGAGCTTGCATTTATAGTTCCTAGTTTCAGAGTAAAATTTAATTCCATTATCTCAAAAAACGTTTTCAGTATAGCGTTTTGAAGCTTTAAATGGGAGGTGCCACGCCCTCTTTTCCGATTTCACCCAGTTTTTGTTGAGAGCTTGCATTTATAGTTCTTAGTCTCTGAGCAAAATTTAGTTCGATTATCTCTCGCTTTCAGTATCCTTTCAATTCGCCCAGTTTTTTTTTTTCAGAGTTTGCGCTTACAATTCGTAGTATTGTGTGTTTCGGCTGCATTGTCGTGAAAAATACTCCTAAAGTTGCATTTTGAATATATTTTTTGTATTTGCGGTAGGCGTATCCGTTGACAGATTTTGCTCATTTTCAAACCCACGAGCTAACTTTGTCGTCGAAGGCAGTGTACCAAATTTCATTGAATTATCTTGCTCAATTTTCCAAGAAAATGTATTTCCACGCACACCCTGCCAGCCAGCCAGACAGACTGGCATGGCTATATCGACTCAGGAGGTGACGCTGATCAAGAATATATATACTTTACTATATCTGCCGCGCCTTCCTCTCTGCGTTAGAAACGGAAGGACAAAGTGAATTCACCCTGGATGTAGGGTATGAAATTACTAATTTCCAAAAACTTAAATTCGCTTTTTTCAAAACATCAAAAGTGTAGATATCCAATTTAAAAAAAAAAAAAATTATAAATTAAAAAAAAAATTTAAAATTCATGTTATCATCAAATACAAGAAAGGCAAATAACCATCATTTCCGGCTTCGCAAGTGAATTTTTTAGTATGGCAACTATTTAATAAATCAAGTGTTTGTTGAATGTTGGTCTTTTTAACAACAGCTACCACATCGTCAACGTATCTCTTATAAAATCGAGGAAAATGTACGTTGTATTTAATTTTTACCTTTAAGCTATTCATAAAAACTTTGCAAATAAAAGGACGATTGGGTTACCCATGGGTGCTTCAATAGATTTAAGTGTACGCCCAACGCAACAATCATATTTTCAGTTCCGTAATAATTTTTATTTAATGGTCGACGGCACACCCATGAGTAACCCAATCATTCTTTTTATTTGCAACGTTTTTATGAATAGCTTGAAGTTAAAAATTTAAGACAACGTAAATTTTCCTCGATTTTATAAGAGATACGTTGACGATGTGGTAGCTGTTGTTAAAAAGACCAACATTCAACAAACCCTTGATTTATTAAATAGTTGCCATCCTAAAAAATTCACTTGGGAAGCCGAAATAGACGGTAATTTGCATTTCTTGGATTTGATACTAACAAGAAACTCAATTTTTGGAAAAATTTAATTCGATGTTTATAGAAAACCAAACGCCACTTAATGTTTTATACCAATAGAATCGTATCACCACCCAACTCTATGATCCACCGTATGTACACTTTGCCATTAAGTACAAAAAATTTTATTAAAGAAAGAAACACAATATATGAAATGGCACGGACAAATGGTTATACACAACAAAACATTGACTTACTCATTAGAAAACACCAATATAAAAAATTAAAAATTAAATGCTCAACGTTTGTTTCGTCTCAAAAAGTGAAGAACACTTTAAACAGATTTGGCTAACCTTTTTCAAACCATGACGTAAATTTGGTACCACGAAGCAACAACAAATTGAAATCATTATTAGTGTTCTACAAAAGATCCCATAAATAATGATCAACGACCAGGCATTTATATGGCAAAATGTGCAAAGAAGAAATGTCCACTTGTTTATTACGGCCAAACAAAAAGAGCTTTTAAACTAAGAAGAGATGAACATCTTAAAGGCGTGAGAGACCGAGATGTTTTAAAAAGTGGTTTAGTTGAACATATTGTCAAACATGACCATAACGTAGATGCCAATTGCTTCAAATAAATTGAAACAGAATCTAATTATCATTGCCTAAATATATAAGAATCTCTACATATTCATTCTGGACAAAAAACAATGAACAAGAATATCGGCAACAATCCATCATCTTTGTTTCATTTATTAAAACATAAATAACTTAATTATTACAAAAAACCTGTTTTGAACTCCACTTTATGCCATTGCTCTCTGCTTTATATGCATGTTGCACTTTTTGGCTCTCCACATTTTGCTCGTTTTCGTTCTTTACAATTGCATTTGAAATTCTCTTATACTTAAATATTAATATCTGTGGCCTTTTGACAAAACAACCTAACTCGAAATTGGCAATTTTTCAGGAGAGCCTAAAAACTGATTGACTACTTTTCAATAATGTGGCTCAATTTCGTTGATGCAGCGTTGTACCTCCTCTTTCAATACATTTTTAATAACCTTAAAGTGTTAGCTGTCAAATTATTTTGTTTTTTGGTTCATAACACTTCATGGCACAAATGGCGCTAATTCAAATCTTGCGTGAACTATGGGATACCCTTATATGTATATCTGGAACAACAAATTATAGGGACATGGCGATTATTCCAATAGAAGCGTATTTAAATTTTATACGTAGGATTTAAATCCTGGAGAAATATCTTATCTCGACTTAGATTGTTTTGTCAAAAATCCACAGATATTTATGTTGTGACAAAATATGTTAAGATTTATTGCTGTTTCTTTTATTACAATATTTTCAAATATTAGTTTTGGTATAGCAACTAGGGTTACCAACATTTTTTCGGTAAAATATAGTATTTTTCGGAATAAGCCTTAAAAAAATATAGTATTTCATGGAAAAAGTAAAAAATAGACTAAGATATATTTGGTACTCATTTATTTTTGTAAAACTATACTTTTTAGAACTTTTTGCATTTTTTAGTAATTTTTTGTCTAATATAAAAGTTTCATACGTTTTGTCGCATTCAATACTTAAATTAATGCAGATCAAAAGCTCATTTTTTATTAATGAGATACAAGCTCTGTTTCTGTCTTCGCGCCATTTCAAAGTCAATAATGAAAATAGATGATTTTAGTGCAAGAAACGCTATTTTCAGACATATAGCGTACGTCCTGAAAGTACTTAGTCTAGTTCACTTTTGATAGCGGTATTGAATAGCCCTGAGCTTCCTCTTTAAAGCGTACTTTTAACTTTTTTAATTGAATCATTAGTTTCCTAGAAATCATCGATTGAATCGATTGAAGTAAAAATATCGCTAATCCCTGTTTTAGGACTATTTTCAATTTGTATACCTTTGCTTCAATGGATGATATCTCAGAAACTAATGATCTAGTTGGAAAAAGTGAACTAGACTACTTTCAGGATGTACGCAATATGTTTGAAAATAGCGTTTTCTGCACTTTAAATCAAGGATAACTCGGATCTCAGACGTGATGGAGCTTACTCTGATGTCGTACTCTTTGTCGTCGACTGTGTAATTAACAAAATTCCAAAATAAAAAAGAAGCAAAGAGAGTTGCAAAAGCAAACATTTGCTTAACGTTGTCAATTTTGAAAAAATAGAAATTTTTTTAATATAACTTTCGGTGTTTCAAAACTAAAGATGTGTTCTTGTGGACACTTTTTCTGTGCTTGTAGAAGCACATTCTGATAAACGTATGGAAAAGCAATAACTACTGTGCTTTACTTGACACAGAAAAATATAGTACCTACAGTCAGCATGAATATAGTATAAATATAGCATTTTTGCGTACTATATATTTCTTCAACAGAATATAGTACGCAGACCCGAAATATAGTACAATACTATATATTATAGTACGGTTGGCAACCCTAATAGCAACTGATGATGAACGCTTGACGTTCGAAACGCGTTTTGCAATAATAAAAAATTTTTCCTCGATTTAAATGAGTACTAAACTCTTAAAATATATTTTGACTTTTTATTTAAGTATCTAATTTAAATTTTTTTTTTATATTAAATTCATCAAATAGTACTCCAGATTTGATTTTTATTTCGCGGTAACGTGAATTAATCATACCAAGTGTAGATTCCCCTGCGGGCAAGGGGTCAGAATATGCCCGAGGTAAGCATGCCTGTCGTATGAGGCGACTAAAAGCTGGTGACCAGCCAGGGTGTGGAAGGGCGTAGCGTTGGACAGCGTTGCGCCTTGAAAGAAAACCCACAGTGCCCGTAACTGGCACTGACAAGGCGAATCGATGCCGCCTTAAAATAAGCATCTTGTCAAAATCCTGAAGCATCTGACCCAGAGTGGGCGGCTCCCAGGTCAGCGTCTGTTCCAGATTGGGCGGCTGAAATTAAAAGTGAATTTGGCCACTATATTTGCAGCGCTTGCCGGATCCAGCTTTAAGCTTATAACTTAATGCGTGGGGCGTTGCCGAGAAGATTATACTAATGAAGCATGGATCGAAAAACGATGGGAAATAGCTATCCAAGTGGTACCCACCAGAGTGTGGTTAATCCACCTGCCTCGGCAGCATGCACATCGGATTTGGAGGTGCAAGAAACATGCATAGTTAGGAATGATTCACCTATAACTGGAACCAACATGGTTTCTCAAAATTTGATTGGCCCTGTGCTCCTCCTAGGAGTTAAAGGAGAATACAATACAATACAAGTGTAGATATCCAATTCTAGTATGTATTTACCCGAAGGTAAAATTTATTTCAGAAACCATTTTAACCTTTTTAGGCATGATTACTGTAAATGATGATATCTTACATAGAGATGAATACGAATATTATTTTATCCAGAGCTGGGCGATAAGGATTACGACTAGCAAACGATTACGATTACAGTAATCGTTAAAAACAAAAAACGACGATTAGGAATACAGTAATCGTTCATCGAACGAGCTTCGATTACGATTACAGTAATCGTAATTTTAAAAAAAGTGAAATTACGATTACTGTAATCGTAATCGAAGTTCTTTCGATGAACGATTACTGTAATTCTTATTTCGTTTTTTTATATAAGGATTACTGTAATCGTTTGCTAGTCGTATTTCCATCAAACCTACGGTACGCCAGAGCCACTGACTTTCTTTGAAAATTATTGTCCAGCCAATGGCAAGTGTACCCCAAAAAGAAACTTTGCTTTGAACAACTTGGAGTGCTTCACAAAATTACCATCATGTTTATTTTTTTTCGTCTGGGAGCTTATCGAAAAGTTGGGACCAATTATCTCATTATCTGCAGAAAAGTCAGACTCATCGGTTGAAAATAAATTTGGCGAGCTTATGTTTATCTTCATAAATTAGAAAAAGTAACAATTATGATAGCTAGAAAAACCTATGTGAATTTTTCCCAAGAAATCATATGCAATCCTTACGATCAAACTCCTTTTTTTAAATTCTTTCCTATGAAATGGTAGGAATCAAATTGATAGTATCAACAGATCGATCAAATAAAAACTTATTTAAAACTAAAAACTTTTTAGTGCAGGCAAATTAGGTAAAAACAGGTATTCATTTCTAATTTTGTTGAACATGCACCGATTTTGATCCGACAGGACTCATTTTGTTCGTAATAAAATTTAAAATAAAACCAACACATTAGTTTTTTCCGCCCTTTCCCCAAAATTTCTTTAGTCCCCCGTGAACCTTCAAAATCGGATAAATTCAATAAAGCTGTTCTAAAATGCTTAAAAATGGAAAGTTATGCTATTCACGGGGTTCTCTAGATTGCTGAATCTAAATTTGATGTTGGAAAATAAAAAAACCCAAAATGGCGCCCGGAAAAATGCGTACATACCCATTTTAAGCACCAAAAATGGGAAAAAATCGTTACAGGGGGTTTTAGCCTAGAAGTCTTGTTACATTGAATGAATTTATACGGTCGGTGTGGGATATTGTTTTTTATACTATAAAAAGTAAAGTTTACCAAAATTTTTTTTGGGTTTTTGATTTGTTTATTATTTAAGCAATAACTATAAAAAGTTAATACAACTCAAAATTAAAAATATTTGTAACATTTTGCAAACCATTTTTTCTAAACTAATTTGAGGTCGCTGAACAGGAAAAACTCAATTATTTTTTTTTCCTTGCGGCCGTTCCCGAGTTATTCGTTAATTTATATTTTTAGGGGTTTAGCTTCATATACATTAATATATTTCTATGACGCCAAGTTCGATCAATTTTATTTTTCCACGTTTACAAAGAGTGATTAATGGCGCTTCTAACGATTATACCAATGATTATGCTTTGAACAAAATTGACTGAGTTATAGCAGGAAAATGTTTGAAATTTCACAAATTTTTTAAATTTTTCACATCAACTTCAAATGAAACATTTGGTTTTTGGCATGTAATTTTTTTTAATACTTGTTTTTTAGTAATTTTATTAAGTGGCGCATATAATTGCAAACATTTTAAGCCTATGCTGAGCAAAATCGAATGAAATTTTCAAAAGATATTAAGGTTTTAGTGCAATAAGGAAGATGTGAGAATTTTCGAAATGTTCAGCCTGAGTCAACAGATCCAATTTTTCAGCCTCCAGATAGGACACCCTACACTTATTGAACACTTTAAAGATGTTTTAAGTAACTTCTTTTGAACAAAATATGGTCTTCATCCGTTATATCCACCAAAACGAGAGTGCGCATTTTTGATTCGAATGTGAAATCGGTTTTGTTATATGGGTGCGAAACATGGCTTGTTACTGAACAACTAACAAACAAGCTGCAAGTATTCGTCAACAAATGTTTAAGGCGTATACTAAAGGTTTGGTGGCCTCGCACTATATCAAATGCCGAGCTACATCAAAAATGCAAACAGAAGGCTATAGCAAACGAGATCAAGCTGCGCAAATGGGGATGGATTGGTCACACTCTCCGGAAACCACACAGCGAAGTTTGTCGCCAGGCCC
Source organism: Calliopum simillimum (assembly GCA_951812925.1). NCBI lineage: Eukaryota > Metazoa > Arthropoda > Insecta > Diptera > Lauxaniidae > Calliopum > Calliopum simillimum. The sequence continues at coordinate 31,764,747 of OX638371.1, forward strand.
TTGAGTGGAATCCACAAGGCAGTAGAGGACGTGGTAGACCCAAAACCAACTGGAAAAGGTCGTTGGAAAAGGAAATCCAAGAATCGGGAAAATCGTGGCAAGAGATCAAAGTCATCGCAAGGGATCGTGACAAATGGAGAGATTTCATATTGGCCCTATGCTCCTCCTAGGAGTTAAAGGAGAATACATACATACAAGTAACTTCTAATCATTCTCTGTAGAAGAACATTGCGGATTGTATCAAAAGTATTAATTTTTGAAAGAAATCGAAATTTCCCTATTGCACTAAAACCTTAATATCTTTTGGAAATTGCATTCGATTTTGCTCAACATAGGCTTAAAATGTTTGCAATTATATGCGCCATTTAATAAAATTACTAAAAAACAAGTATTAAAAAAAATTACATGCCAAAAACCAAATGTTTCATTTGAAGTTGATGTGAAAAATTTCAAAAATTTGTGAAATTTCAAACATTTTTCTGCTATAACTCAGTCAATTTTGTTCAAAGCATAATCATTGGTATAATCGTTAGAAGCGCCATTAATCACTCTTTGTAAACGTGGAAAAATAAAATTGATCGAACTTGGCGTCATAGAAATATATTGATGTATATGAAGCTATAACCTCGAAAATATAAATTAACGAATAACTCGGGAACGGCCAAGGAAAAAAAAATAATTGAGTTTTTCGTGTTCAGCGACCTCAAATTAGTTTAGAAAAAATGGTTTGCAAAATGTTACAAATATTTTTAATTTTGAGTTGTATTAACTTTTTATAGTTATTGCTTAAATAATAAACAAATCAAAAACCCAAAAAAAATTTCGGTAAACTTTGCTTTTTATAGTATAAAAAACAATATCCCGTATAAATTCATTCAATGTAACAAGACTTCTAGGCTAAAACCCCCTGTAACGATTTTTTCCCATTTTTGGTGCTTAAAATGGGTATGTACGCAGTTTTCCGGGCGCCATTTTGAGATTTTTAATTTTCCAACATCAAATTTGGATTTGGCAATCTAGAGAACCCCGTGAATAGCATAACTTTCCATTTTTAAGCATTTTAGAACAGCTTTATTGAATTTATCCGATTTTGAAGGTTCACGGGGGACTAAAGAAATTTTGGGGAAAGGGCGGAAAAAACTAATGTGTTGGTTTTGTTTTAAATTTTATTACGAACAAAATGAGTCCTGTCGGATCAAAATCGGTGCATGTTCAACAAAATTAGAAATGAATACCTAATTTGCCTGCACTATTTATACAAACTGAATTTGACAAAAACAATAAATAATAAATGAGAACTTAGTTATGTTAAAGTGTAAAATATATTGTAGTTTATTTAGACATTTCAAGAATTACTTTTTTAACGATTATTCAAAAAATCGTAATATAAAAAAATTTCAATATAAGGATTATAGTAATCGCTCATCGAACGAACTTCGATTACGATTACAGTAATCGTAATTTCACATTTTTGAAAATTACGATTACTGTAATCGTAATCGAAGTTCGTTCGATGAGCGATTACTATAATCCTTATATTGAAATTTTTTTATATTACGATTTTTTGAATAATCGTTAAAAAAGTAATTCTTGAAATGTCTAAATAAACTACAATATATTTTATACTTTAACATAACTAAGTTCTCATTTATTATTTATTGTTTTTGTCAAATTCAGTTTGTATAAATAGTGCAGGCAAATTAGGTATTCATTTCTAATTTTGTTGAACATGCACCGATTTTGATCCGACAGGACTCATTTTGTTCGTAATAAAATTTAAAACAAAACCAACACATTAGTTTTTTCCGCCCTTTCCCCAAAATTTCTTTAGTCCCCCGTGAACCTTCAAAATCGGATAAATTCAATAAAGCTGTAATCGTAATCTTAGCTCGTTCGATGAACGATTACTGTAATCCTAATCGTCTTTTTTTGTTTTTAAGGATTACTGCAATCGTAATCCTATACGCAATCAATTACACATGTAATCCTTATCGCCCAGCTCTGATTTTATCACATTTCCAATATTACTTCTGATCTTCATTTTGAAAAATTGTAACATTTATTATAACTTAATGATGACTTAACATTTAATTGTCACTTTTCCGGGCGACCCTCGTTCATAAAATTTTGCAAAATTTTATTTCACAAAACAACACGATTACGTATCTGCATAATCATTCGGTTATCTAAATCGCATTGACACACTTGCAAATGCGTTAAAATGCATTTGCATTCCGTCTTACGCATCCGGTAGAATGTCAGTTGCCTGCGTCTGTTTACTCTTGTTTATTGTAGAATGACGTTAATTATGCTAAATACTTAATACATCAAACATATATCATAGGTTTGCTTATGCCCATATAGGGTGTTTCGGTTCTCATTTTACTAAAACAAAAGACACAACACTTTGTTGAAATGAAAATAAGTAATTTGGTTAGACGTTTTGTTTAAACCACAAAAGCTGCATTTTGTATTAAGGCCGATTTAAGTATTAAGCATACGGTTAAATAGTATAAAGCCACCCTGTTTATATGCACAAAAGCTGCGGTATATACATATATATTACAAGTATAATTAATAAGTGAGAACCACAAATATTTAACGACCAAAGAAAAGCTTACAAAATTACAAGCATCATATGAACAGATTCACACGTCCGACTGGATTGTTTGTCGCAATGTTGCATCATCGCCGCCGCCGTCGCATTATTGCCACTGTGCCGCAGTAGACCACGTCAACAATTAAAATTCACCATCGAGCGTTCGCTCATTTAAATATGAAAAAAATTTCATTGATACCGACAAAAGTCAAGCTAACAAGTGAACAAACGAAACCTCATCGGATGTGACTGAAATCGGGCTGTTGATCTCAACATACCTACAGTGAGAGACAAAACGTTTAACCGGAAACTTAGTGTTGACTTCTCAAACAATTGATGATATGACGATGTAACGCTTTTGTTTGACAACAGCCACCAACTACCACAGTTTGGTCACATGAAATTAGTCGCCTATAATGGGACACTTAATGGCATGCATGTCTTCAGCGTCAGAAGCAACCTTTTCTTCTTACGTGTCCAAATGTTGTGATAAAATAACGGCCTAGTCTTTAGCTGGCTAAAATCCGCACTACATGATCGTAATTTTTCTTCATAATTGTGAGATATTCAGTTGTTAATATGTGCTTTTGTTTGACGTATACTCGTCGTATGCAAATAGAATTATTTACTTGACATCTACTTGATTAATGTCATCCTGCCCATTTGTTTGATTTCGATTAGATTATCGTTTTGTTAATGATCTGCGTTATTACGATATTAAATACGCCTTTAAATCACACTCTAATTAATGGTTAAGTAAAAAATTTGCATAAACTTTTGTAGCTTGTTAGCTTTCAATGAAAAAGATAATTGTTTTCTTTTGTGTAGGTTTGTTGGACAGTTGGATTTGCTTATCGGAACTTACCTAGTAACTTGGATACAGCACCTTGTTGAGACAGCATATGTTGAGCTAAATCATATCCGCGCAATCCATATCGAGACAGCTCCAGAAATCGGTGTTGGGATACTAATGCACTTAACGTTATTGGTGACGGTGTGCCGTTTGTAAATATACCACCAGGAGCAGTTGTAGCCCCAGTTGCCATCACTGGTGTAGGTGACAGTCCTATGAAATAGAAAAAATATGTGCATAAGTTTTAAACTGCTTCGATTTGTGGGTGATTCCCCAAAAAATGTGCCACTCAATACCCAGGGGCTCAAAACCAATTTTCAATTCAAAATTTGATATTTTAACTATTTAATACTGATAAAAAACAAAATTTTTAAGGGTTGCCACCTGGTTGTTTTCGAAAATCTTATGTTATTCTTACTTTTTTGACTAAATTCAAATTTTTGGTTTCAGAAAAGCTCAGATAAACTTTTTTAAAATTGTGCAAAACTTTCGGTGTTGCCACTCCTATTTTTTTGTTAGTTACGCATAAGCCATTTATTCAAGAAAAAAAAAAACTAAAAGTCAGTCTTCAGACTTAGCGTCTTTTCAAAAATCCAACATAAACTTTTAGGGTTGCCACCTGTTTATTTTCGAAAATCTTGTTCAATTATTTTGTTTTTTGACTAAATTGAAATTTTCGCTTCACCACCCGGTTTTTTATACCCTACACCCAGGGTATATTCACTTTGTAATTCCGTTTGTAACGCAGAGAAGGAGGCGTGGCAGGTATGGAAAAGTATATATATTATTGATCAGCGTCACCTCCTGAGTCGATATAGTCATGTCCGTCTGTCTGGCTGGCTGGGTGTGTGTGGAAACACATTTTTTGGGAAAACTGAGCAACATAATTCAATGAAATTTGGTATTCTGCCTCTGTCGTAAAAGCTAGCTCGGGGGATGAGCGAAATCGTTCAACGGACACGCCTACCGCCCATACAAAAAATATATTCAAAATGCAATAATAAGAGCATTATTTGCAATAACAGAAGCAAAATACACATAAATACTAGGGAAAGTAAGTATAAGATCTGAGCAAAAACAAGGTGAATTCGGACTAGAGGGCGTGGCACCTCCCATATAAACAAAAATTTCAAAATGTTATACGGAAAGCGTTTTTTGAGATAACCCAACCAAATACACTCAAACACTCGGATCTATAAATCCAAGCTATAAGCAAGATCTAGGTAAACTCGGACAAGAGGGCGTGGCACCTCCCATATAAGCAAATGTTTCAAAATTATATAATAAAAGTGTTTTTTGAGATAATCCAACCAAATTTCACTCAAACACGAAGAACATTAATTGTAATTTCTGAGCATAAAGTAGGCGAAGTAGGATTAGAGGGCGTGGCACCTCCCATATAAGCGAAAGTTTCAAAATGCTACACTGAAAGATTTTTTTAAGAAAACCTAACCGAATTTTACTCAAACACTCAGAACAGTAAATGCAACTCTACGCAAAATCAAGGTTAGCTCGGAGGCAAGGGCGTGGCACTTCCTTTTTAAGCAATTCGTTCTTATACTCTCATAATATAATATACTTGAAATGCAGTGTAGGGTATTTAGTTTTTGGCCAGGCCAAAGATACCACCCTTACTAATTTTTTTTAGTTTTGTTTAAACCAAATTTCGGATCAATGAGTTTTTAACGATTTAAGCGTCGATCAATTTTTAACGATTTAAATTAGTAGGGGAAGAGTACCGGGTGCGGGCACCTTTTTGTTTTCGATTCATAACTTTTGACCAAATGAATATTATATAGACATATAAATATCTATGGAAAGCTAAAGACCTTAGCTTACTATTAGTGAAAGTAAGTTGGTTTAGTCAGTTGGAAAAATTATATCAAAAAAAAAAAGTGAAGTGATCATTTTTGAAAAAAAAAAAAATTTTGGTTCGGTTGTGCGCACCCTTGAAAAATCGGCTAAAAATGGGAAAATATGAAGTTAAATGCAATCAAATAGAGAAGAAAGCAAAATTAATTTATTTTAGAAACATTGACTCCATGTCCGCCAGCTGCTCCTCGGTCCACTTGCTTGGAAACTCAATACCGAGATTGATGAAAACAACTTTTTTCTGCGTTATCTTTAATGGGTTCTTTTCTTTCCACTAAAAAAGCGTAAAAAGGCATAAAAACACCATTTAAATTAGTAATTTTGGCATCCACGACGATATTTTAGCAAAATACACGCTTCAAATAAAAAAAGAGGGGTGCCCACACCCGAACCAATTCGGGGCCCACACTCGACTTTGACAGCCACATTGAAATGCAATGAGTAAATTGTGTTGTGTGAACATTTTGGTTGCATTCGGTTTTGAATCACTAAATATAATAAAATTACTTTATAAATATGGATTGCATTCAGCTTTTCGATTGATTCACTTCGATTTATCGCACTTGGAAAATGATTGAAAAAAACATTTGTGATGATATTCACTTATTGAAAAATTATTTTCTTCTCAGCATAAAGGAAATGCGTCTCTTTGCTCCGGTAAATGCATAAAAACTTCGTGCTGTCATAACACTTGCCTAACATTTGACAGAACAGCCGCATTTGTTTTCTGTCAAAAGTTAATGGGGGGTGCCCTCACCCGAACCATGCCCGCAGGCGGCACTCTTTCCCTAAAAGTAAGAAGGATTCTCAAAAACTGTCTTCATAATTTTTTTTTTTTTTTTCGAGAAAAACCTGCAGGTCCATTTTGGCAAAAAAAAACATGTTTTTGCTAACAACTTTTTTTTATTCACAGAATGGATACCCCGAAATTGCATCAAAAATAAAGATTATATTCTTGCAAAAACTTTTTTGGTGGAGATATCACACTTTAAGTGAACACCCTACCGTATTTCAGAAAGATTACACAGGCCCACAAAAAAAAGTACCATGCGCGAAAGATCAGATCACCGGAACTTTATGTTTTCGGGGTCGCTGAATCCGAATATGGTGCCAGAATAGCGAAGTTGGTTCGCGTTTTTTCAGAAATCAACAATAATGCAGAAAATTAGAAATTTTTCCTGATTTCTGAAAAAACGCGAACCAACTTCGCTAATCTGACACTATATTCGGACTCAGCGACCTCGAAAACGTAAAGTTCCGGTGGTCTGATCTTTCGCGCAAGGTACTTTTTTTTGGCCAGGACTACAAAAAAAAATTCCATGAGCGAACGATCAGACCACCTGAACTTTATGGTTTCGGGGTCGCTGAGTCCGAATATGGTGTCAGAATAGAGGAGTTGGTTCAAGTTTTTTCACAAATCGGAAATAATGCTGAAAAAAATCTCAAATTTTTCAGCATAATTGTTGATTTCTGAAAAAACGAGAACCAACTTCGCTATTCTGGCACCATATTCGGACTCAGCGACCCCGAAAACATAAAGTTAAGGTGGTCTGATCTTTCGCGCAGGGTACATTTTTTGTTTGTGGGCCTGTGTTACCTTATGAGTTCTTTCAGTATAACGCACATATATAAGTTTTGTGAGCGATGCCACGCCTTTTTTCGAGTTATCCGAGCATAATGACATGCCACACATAAATCCTGGCTAATTATTATCGTTATCTAATTATCGTTAGCTCAATGACATTGATTTATTTAATATTAAATTTAATGGTTTTCTTTACAAACTTAGCGAATCTTTTTATTGTTTTCATTGCATCTCCTTCTTCTTAGCTCTTCCTTCAAAAAAAAAAAAAAAAAAAAAAAAAACAATTACAAAACGAAAAAAATGAAAAACTCCACATGCGCGAAGTGCAAAGTCTTGGCAATCAGATAAAGTGTCAATTCCAACATAAAAGCTTCCACGTCTGAGGAATTACTAAATTACTCTTCGACACTTTAAGGGGAATAACAAGAATTTACGCGTTTTTGCTTCGCAACATTGTCGCTTACTGTTGTTGCGAATACTCTCGCATTGGACTTAACTGAAGATTGATGAAATTTTACAAATTCCAAAGAAGTTCTGAAATTAGCAGAAGCACAACAAAACACGACAACATTGCGATGATGATGATGATGATGATGACAATTGCCCGGAGGTGTAGCGATACTATGTATGCGAACAGTAGCTATGCCACCCGTATGCGTATGGTTCTGCAGCTAAAGGTGTTGAAAAATACTCCATTATGTCCATATACGATGGGACCTCTAACTACTTAGATTTCAGACAATGCCAATAACGTTGACGCTGGTGGACGACAACGTAGGCTGATGATGCTAAAGATGATGATTATTTTTGTTTGCGCGGCCTAACTGCTGTTGACTCCTTTCTACTTCAGGACGATACACATTCTATTGAGTTTTTTGTTCTGTATTGCTGTATTTAAAGGATTATTTAGGCCCGAAATCAATTTGTTTTCATAGTATTCTGCTTTTGTGTGTTTGTACACTACGCATTCATTGTTCGAACTTCATTAGCATTCCAGAAGCTCTCTAAGTGGATTCTTTGGAATGAGAAACACGTTGTTCTGAAAGGGCATCATATAATAAGAATTTATTTTATGCTTACACTTAGAATGCTAGTTGTGTATATTGAAGTGATATAACTGCATAGATCCAATTGAAATCTTGTTGGATTCTTCTACATTAGCAGATGTGCCCTCAGAAAATACTCAAAGTAATACTCGCAGCAAATTAAAGAAGGTGAGTCGTGAATGTGCGCAACTTATTTCCAAAAAAATTATCATGCCTTCATCGTGTGAATCAAAATGAAGAGCACATTTTAAAATATACGTATGTGACGAAAGGATTGTTTTCACTTAATTATGTAGAATACTTACAAAGACTCGTATTATAAACATAGTAAATTCTTCTGAAATTGTTATTCAAATGCATTCGCAAGTGTGTCTGTAGGCTAGGGTTGCCAGATGATCTATATTCGTCTGGATTATCTACATTTTTAGTCTGATGTCCAGATAAACAGAAATATGTCCAGATAAAATTCGGACTAAGAAAATGAATTTAGAAAATTCAAATAAAACTAGTAAGGGTGTAACCTTTGGCCTGGCCAAAACATTAAATACCCTACACTGCAGTATTTCCAAAATTTTGCTTTTATGGAAGGTGCCACGCCCTCTTGTCCGAGTTTATCCAGATTTTTCTCAGTGCTTACATTTTTAGCCCTTAGTGTTTGGGTGAAATTCATTTGGATTATCTCAAAAAACACTTTCAGTATAGCATTTTGAAACTTTTACTTGTATGGGAGGTGCCACGCCCTCTTGTCCGAAATCGCCTTGTTTTTGCCTGGAGCTTGCGCTAACTATTTCTAGTACTTATGTGTATTTTGGTTGCATTGTCGTGAAAAATACTCCTAAAGTTGCATTTTGAATATATTTTTTGTATGGGCGGTAGGCGTGGCAGTTGACCGACATTTATTTCAATCCCTCGAGCTAACTTTGACGACGGAGGTAAAGTACCAAATTTCATTGAGTTATCTTGCTCAGTTTTCTCAAAAAAGTGAATATACCCTGGGTGTAGAGTATAAAAGTATTTAAGCTTGTAGTGTAGTGTCTCTTAGTTTTAATATTATTTAAATTGAAGCCTACATAAAATTAGCTAAAAGTGATCTACAAGTTTCTGCAATTAACAATATTTAAGTTGAATATGAAAATCTTCCACCCAAGTGCCATCATTACAATTGTTAATTCGGGCTAAAATTAAAAAGTTGTTATGACAAATGTACTACCGAATTAAAGGAAATTCACCGAGGATTTAAAAAAAAATTATAAACGGGTATGTTACACGTAATAGCACATTTTCATACAAAAATGGCCGCCAAAGTCAAAAATTTGGGAAAAATTTTAAATGAGCTTTTTATTTTGAAAGTGGTCTAAGTCCATTTCGGGGCAAAAGTAATGTCATTCACATTATGTGCCGTAATAATCGATTTTTTGCCGGATACTATTTTTAAAACATAACGCCATTAATTTTACATAATGTGGTAAACTTTCTGTAAAGATAGAATTCAATTTTATTCGTTCTGAACAAAATGCCAGCTTATTCATATTATGACATTATTTTTGCTCCGAAATAGACTTAGACCACTTTCAAAATAAAGGGCTCAAATATCAAATTTAAAAGTTCAGACATTTGCAAAATCTTTTTATACCCTATAAGTCAAATACATTTTTAGAAAGCCCATAAAATTAGCTAAAAGTTTTCTCTTAAACGTTAGGGCGACCCAATAAATTTTTGTTTTTGTAAAACAACTCAGAAAATCAGTTTTAACCCGATAACTTCTTAGGGGTACATTTTAGACTTCCGCCTCAGGTGGAATTTTTTCTTAGTCTACGCCGCTACACCCGGTATATAGCACCGTTCGACACGATTTTCCACAAATGAAAAAAAAACCAATATATTCAGAAAATATGGCTAAAAATAAGTTTAACGTGCTTTCCCGATTTTCTGGATCAGGTCGAAACTTTTTTTAATCGGTCTTTGAAGTTTACTATACATGTTTTGAGTTAGCACACTAAATTTTACGATCCTTACTTCTGAGGTATATCATGTCTTGTGAAGAATTATGGAGAATGTTAAGGGGAATATTTTTGTAGAAAACTTTAACCCTCTACATCCCCCACAAATTGGTAATTTTTGACCATTTCTCAAAAAGGTTCAAAAATTACCCTTTAGACGGAGGAATGCAACTTTAGGAGTATTTTTCACGACAATGCATCCAAAATACACATAAATACTACGAATTGTAAGCGCAAGCTTTGAGAATGGGCGAATTCGGACATGAGGGCATGGCACCTCCCATATAAGCAAAAGCTTCAAAACGCTATACTGAAAGGGTTTTATGAGATAATCAAACTAAATTTTACTCAGAAACTAATAACTATGCAAGCTCTGAGCTAAACCTAGACTTACTCGGACAAGAGGGCGTGGCATCTTAATTATAAACAACTCAAAATGCCAAGCCGAAAGCGTTTTTTGGAAAAATGCAACAATGGCACAGATACTAGAGATAAATGGTGCAAGCTCTAAGCAAAAGCTTGGGGAATTCGGAAAAGTGTGCGCTACACTTCACATATAAGCAAAATCTACAAAATGCTTCATACTCTTAAAACGTTGTTTGGGATAATGCAAAAAAATTTCCGGCAGCTACTTTGGATAGTTGGTAAAAGGTGAATTCGGATTAGATGGTGCGGCACCTCCCATTTGAAAACTATTGTGATGTATAAAGCAGTATGAGCAACCTCTTCAAAAACTTTCGGGATGAAATTTTGTTAATTACTAACAAATTCATTTTGGATTTGAAACATCATTGCTTCTTGTGCCAAGAAGAGAAAAGCTTTCGAAACAGTAGCTTAAAGTTAACAGAACTGTACTCCTTTGTACGCATGTAACCCTGTCAGTTGCCAAACAAAACAAAAATCAATTGAAATCCGAACGGTAGTTTGTGCAAAGTGTCTTAAAAACGTCAATTCGCATTGCAGCTGTTGGGTACAACTCAACTTGCAGTAATAGTGATCCAACCTATAAAAAAAAGAAGAAGACACCGCATCGCAGGGATGCACCGGAGTGTTCTTTTGGTAGAAGCAAAAGAAAATTGCGTCTTACAGCGACAATTTGTAGCTGATTCATGTATGGTCAATTGTTGTTCAAGTATTTGCTGATTTATGCGACCGTCTGCATACCTTTGAGTCTGTTTGTCTTGCTCGCCGTCATTTCGTTTATTTTGTCCGTCCGTCATTCCATGTTGTTGCTGTAGTGTTGTTGTAGTTATAATAGTCATTGCCTGAACCAGCGGTACTGCCGCTCCACTTATAGCACGGACGTCAAGTTGATCTCACAAATGATTTATCCATGAAACGCGTATGAGCGCGGTGCGTACGTACGCGCACATTTATCGTTTTTGAGTAAATTGGTAAATCGGCTTAAATGCTTGCGGATCATGATTCGAAAAGTTCTTGGCGCGCTTCTTATTTCTAATGTGATCGCTACCCTTTAGTTGCTCAGTAGTTTACTGGTGAGCAGCAAGTTGGCGAGTATGACGACGACGACGATGATGATGAAGCGGAGGTCGCTACGCTATGTTTGTTCGTAACAAGAATTTTGATAGTCAACTCTGATGTCGATCCGCGGCGGTGGCTGTTGTTGATGATCACCTTGGAATTCAATTGATAGTTTGATTTATTGTTACCGGTAATTTTTTTGCTCTCATCAACGATCACACCGCATATAAAATTAAGAAGATGATGCTGCCGCATGCTACACACAACGTGATCAGTTAGCAGTTGTCTTGTTCGCTTTAGGACTTAACGCTTCTGGTTTTGGTATTGGCGAACGACTCTTGCAAAATTGTGGGTATTGTGTTGATAGTTATGATGATGTTGATGTGCACTGAAAGCTCTATTGGTTTAAACGGGTCATTCGTAGATATTTAGTTTAAAAGAAATTAGTAGGCAATCAGCAACACTTGCAAGCTCGATAATGAGAAGTGTGGGATTCTCGAGCTGCGGAGACTATGTTTAAGAAATCAGGTAAGAAGTACATATTGAATGCATAATATATGTTTTTAAAGAGTGTGTCCTCTGGTTTGTGATTGTGTCTTTATTTTACTTTACAATAATTCACTAAACAATACTTGCAGCTCATTTTTTTAACCGAATTTTATCAACCAACTGCTAGACCATAACTCAAAGTGGGAAAACTTTATATATTCACAACGTCACTCTAGAGCTAGATTGACGAATCTGCACATTTTTCAGTTTAGCACTAATGCGGTTCTCTTGAACAAAATGGTTCCATGAAGTTATGTCAGAATTATGAAAGCGATATCTGAAGTGGTTTAACAGCAAATACAAAGTTTATAAAACGAAAAAGCTTAATAGACCAGTCAAATTAGAGACTGCCTATACGAGTATATGTGATGCTTGCACTACTTCCAAGATTCATAAAACCTAGAGAATTTCCCCTGAACAACATATCAAAATGCGTCCTAGCCAATTTTCCGGAAAATTATGTAAATATGGGTTATCCATGTGAAGCACCAGGCAAAAAATGTTGATGTTTTTAATTAATTTAAGTAATACTAGAATCGCCTAACGGTCAAAATTTGATCACAAATGTATTAAATAATTTTTGTACTTTTTGGACACTTAGATCTTTCTTTGTTTTTTGGTACAAAATAGTAAAGTTCATTTATCATCCCTGGTACAATGACAACTGTGAAACGTAAACAAAACAGAAAACACGAAAAGTGCTATGCTTATTGTTATCCTCTTTGTGCTTTATCCTCTTTTCAGCTCTGTGTGACCGCGTATTTTGTTGTTGTTAATATTGAAGAATATGTATACAATTTTGGTAAGCTTAAAGGCAACATATTAATATAATTTTGATTTTATGCAGATCTGCACATAAATACCTTTCTAATGGTGTAAAATTCAAAGTCGTACTCCATTTCTAACAAACATCGTAAAAAAAGGACAAATTTTTATTGCCAAAAATATCACACGCAAGTATTTCTTGGACGATTCTAAGCATTTGATGCCTAGTACACTTTTTTCGTAAGATGCCTTCCTCTTGAGTAAACAAAGAGTTTTGCCTGCCGCGGGAGTTCAAAGGCCAAAACTCTCATCTAGCGACTGAATGCCATCTTGAGTCATACATCATTTTAAAGCTTATATATTATGCTTTAATTTAAAGTACTTTAAAAAAAATATAACAATTTACAATTTTTGGTCTAAGCTATAAATTTTTGAAAAAACACCCTTTTCATGAAAATTATTTAAAACACCAACTTCACCACCCTGTATTTTAACAAATGGTACTAGAACCAAATCCTCCTGGATTATTGTTCTTGCACAACGGCTCTACCATGTTGCCAAAATTGAGCGAAATCGGAGACAAACAAATTTTCACCTGGCACGCTTGGCGTGTTTTGGTTCATATACTTATACTAAAATCGCCCAATGGTCAATATTTGACCTCAAGCGAATTAAATAATTTCGGTACTTTTTGTACACTTTTAGTACTTTTTTTTGCTATTTGGTACAAAATAGAAAAGCTCAGTACAATGACAAATATGAAACGAAAAAAATACAAAAATCATGAAGTCAGTGTCATTCGTCAGTCGTTGTTAGTATTGAAATATTTGCATTTAACTTTACCTAGCTTAGTGGCAAAATATTAAAACAATTTTAACTTTGTGCACATTTACACACAAATACCTTTCTAATGGTGTATAACTCAAATTAGAGCTTTATTTCTAATATAGTAAAAAAAGTAGGACAAATTTTTGTCTTGCATATTAATGTATGGATATTTGATTATGTTATGCAAGAATCACATATAATTCGCCTGGTCTATAATTTATTCATAATTTTAGTATTTTAAAAAATTTTAAAAAGCTATAGTTCAAATTCAATAGTTTTCTCTTTCGTGAATCTGACCTTATATTGACGATATACCATTGGTGATAGTTAAGACCTTCGATAAAAACAAGCAAAAGCTTTACAATCTGTTATATAAGCTATAGTATGTTTTTTACAGTATTTTTTCCGTGTTTGGTTAAGCACATTCTGAAAACGTATGGGAAAGCAACAACAAATGTTTTTAATTTAACACAGATAAATAAATGTGTTTAAAACAAGCACATTTAAACGATCCTCAAAAACACAGCAATTGTTATTTTTAACAATTGTCACCAACAATTAAAAAGCTATTCATTCCGTCAAATACTCTAACTTGGTTACTGTTTAAACTTTAAAGCTTAAAGATAAAACAGGGTGTAATTAAGACTCTTAACCAATAAATTGATTTAAAATAATCATCTTTGGGCATTCAAAGCATAAACTGTGTAGTTATTTGCTTAACTTTTCAATGTTTGACTTTTTTAATCGCTCTCTCTCTCCCCACACTTTATCAATGCAAAAGCCGCATGCACAGTTTCCACTCATTGCCCTAATCGAATGTGAGTGCATGAATTCGAGGAATGTAAATTTGCTGCTTTAGACAAATTTTTATTTTTTCACACCATCTGTAGAAGAGAAGAAGAATTAGGACTTAAACGCTCGTGGGATTGAAATAAAATAAAATCAGGTTAAATTCAACCATATTAATTAATAAATTTGTTAGGTACCTTCGTTTTGCGGAAGGTCGAATGTTAGTTTTGGTCTTGAGCACTGAGTCGTGTTCTTGGTCTTGTTTTTAAGATATGAAATAAAATTCTGTGAACACGAACAAAATCCGCCGACAGACACGCCTACCTCTCATACAAAGTTAGGGCGTGGTCAGATTTTTTTTTCAAAACTGGACTCAGTTTAAATAACTTGACCCCGCTGATTTCAAAAATGTTAAAAATTCTGAGATATCTTTTATAGTTTTCAAGTTATGCGAAATAAACGAAAATCTATTTTATAAAAACTAGATTTTGTTTGTTTGTGTATTTGTCCCCTATTGACTCGGAAACTAACTAACCGTTTTTAAAGAAGTTGTTACGTTGTGTTAGTACATAAAAAGGCTAAGTTATATGCTAAAAAAGTGGGCGGTGCCACGTCCCCCGAAAAATCAGCTTATCATATCTCCGAAACCCTTTGACTTAGATAAATGAGATTTGGTAAATATGTAAAAATCATCAGGACAAATAATGTTCACTGAAAAAATGGGCGTGGTCACGCCCTCAAAAAAATAAATTCATTATTTCTCTGACAATATTTGCCTCACTTAGATAAGATTGGGTACATATGCTAAGACAATAAGAACAAACAGTTCTCACTAGAAAAGTGGGCGGTGCCACGCCCCTCTGAATGCTGATTCATCATATCTCAGAAACTGCTTGACGTAGATAGACAAAATCTGGTACATATGCAAAGGGACATTTAGAAAAAAAAATTTTAATGAAAAATGGGCAGTGCCACGCCCTACGAAAATAAAATTTGTCATATTACTAACGCTACTTGGCGCAAATTATAAGATTTGGTAAAATGCTTCTCTATGGTATGTCCAAGTAAAGAGAGGGCAATTTCTAAGGGGCTGAAAGGGGGGAAATATACCCCTTACCTACTACCCTTTCGTTAAAAATAAGCATCTTCTGTATTTAAGCAGACTGTAAGCTTAAAATTAATAAATCTGTTGCAAAACGTTGGAGAATATAAAAAAATAAAAATAGTTTGTTTTCTCAAAAACTGCAACGGGAAAAAATTCATAGAAAAAAAAGTTCTCAAAAAAGGCAGTAGGGACTTTGCATTTCGATTAAGAATACTTGGCCCATTATATAGGAAAACAATAAAAATCAGAAAATGTTTTTTTTTCTAATGTCAAAGTTTTTAAAATTTATCGATTTTGGCTTTTGAGCTTAAATTTTTGAAAAATCACCATAACTCACGTCAGGGGTTGAAATAAGAAAAAGTTATTACTGCAGAATTTTTTTTAGTTTTTATTTCCAATTTTTAGCAACATTTTTTTAATATCTTATTCAAGTGATTAATATTAAATATTAATATTAAATAACAGATATCATGGCAATGGTTCAATTTAAAATTGAAAATTTATAGCGAAATTTTCTTCGAATGCATATGTTTAAAGTAGAGTTGCAGAGTACTTATTGTGGTTGCTACATTTTAGCCCAAATTGGTGAGGTTAGACAACTAAAACAACGGTTATAAGCGAAATAAAATGAGTATTTAGTTTCAACGATTAACACAAAACAAAGTAATATGAATTTGGGTGAAAATTATTATTACAATTTTTTTCAATATTCTGAAGTTATAACTGCAAATTTGAAGTTATTACTGCAGAAATAGGGTATTACTACAGCTTATTTCAATGCCTGACTCACGTATTATATATAAAAAGTCAAACAAATGTTTTTTTAAAAGCTAAGTGCTTGTACTTTTTGCCAAAATGCTATTTTGACATATCTCGATGCAAACGATTTAAAAATAGCGATCCAAAAAAGTCAATTTATTTTGTCCCGTCAAAAACTACAATATGAAAAAGTTCATAAAAAAAAGTTCTCAAAAAAGGCAGCAGGGACTTTGCATTTCGATTAAGCATACTTGGCCAAATATTATATTGAAACATATGAAAATCAGAAAATGTATTTTTTTTAATGTCAAAGTTTGCAATTTTACCATTTTTACCATTTTTTTTTAATATTTGAAAAACCACTATAATTCACATAAAATTTTCAGAAAAAAAATAGGTTATTTTTAACAAAGTAGAAACAAAATTCTTTCTAACGATGTACTACGTAAGTGCATCCGGCTTAAAACAAATTAACTAGAGCGTTTATCCAGTACTTTCTAATATAAAAACTTCCATAGAGCATTTTTGCTATTTAAAGTCCAACTTTGAGCTCACTGTGTAACTAAAGCAAAAAAATATTTTAAAATTTTATAGTCTTTTTTTAAATTTAAGTATTATCTGGCGATTGGCGTAAAAAATTTTTAAATCCATAGCACTTTAAAAATTTACTTATTGTGGTCACAATCTCCCATTGTGCATCGCTTCATACAAATATTTTGCTAATTTTATATACGCGACAAAAAAACATCGCTTCCATTGGGAAATTAAAAATTCATGAAAAAAAATAGACTGTCACTTTATAAAAGTTTTTCAAAAAATTTGCCTATTCTTGGAAAAATTATAAATGTTAAAATGTATCTGTCTTTTTAATTGGTGCGTTCTTAGGGAACAGCAAACTATTCGACGTGGACAATTTTTTGCATGATTTTTTGATTGAAATGAAATCCATAAGAGAAAGTGGATTTTATTTGAATGAAAAGCAATTTAAAGAGGAGATCAGGTGATACCCCAGCACGATCGTCTTTATGCGGAGTTCTCTTATGGAATGTTCAAAGTGCTACCAAAAAGGACAAAGCATAGAAAATGTAATCATTTACTCAACAAGTTCAGCTGAGCTGCGCACCGATGAAGATAGACTTTCACAAAGGCAAATATAAAAACATTCAAAGTGATTTAGAGGTGTTAGGTATACGAATGGTAACACAATTTCCGCTTGAACCTATGCATGTTGTTGACCTGGGTTTTATAAAAAAAAAAAATGTTGCTCCATTTATTGGATGGAAGAACTGAGAAAAAACTGCCCACAATAAAAAACTATATGTCCCAAAGATTGATATCATTGCAATCATCTGTCCCTGCAGAGTTTCAAAGGAAACCTAGATCAGTAGATGAAATAAAAAGGTGGAAAGCAACTGAGTTTCCAATGTTTGGCTTTTACCTTGCGCCTGTAGTTTTAAAAAACTTAACAAGCGACGAGGATTTCTACAATGAAATTCTCTTGATCCACACAGCGTATCGACTGATATCAACGCTTTCATGCTGATGAAATTATTAAAATATTTGTTTAATATTTCCCATACATTTTTGGTAAAAACAGGGTGATATATAATGTGCATAGCCTCCTTAATCTACCAAGAAGTGTAAGTAATTTTGGAATGGCACCAAACTTTTCAGTATATGAATTTGAAAATTTTTTGCATGTAATTTTAAATAAAATTTGAAAGCCTTTAAAAATTTTGGAACTGATAAGCAATAAATTTTCAAATGCTAGCACTAACAACTAGATGTACAAGAGCGCATGATGGCAAAATTTGTTCTTTTACAACTGAACATTATGTTCTAACGATGCTTTCAGCCAGGGCCTCACTCGTCGGCGTCCAGGGTCCTTTGCACAAGATTTATATTTTGCATGGACGCTGCTAGCTATCTATATACCCACAAAAACACTCACTGTGATTTTCTATTATTTCTTGTGAAAAAAAAAAACAAGTTTCCTTATGTTTTATTTTTGTGTTATTTTATTTTTGTTCTTTCAGTTTCTCCTTAAATCTTAATTTCTTTTTCTTTAAATCTTAATCTTTTATAATTTAATTTCTCCTTTCCTTATAATTTAATTTAATTTCTCCTTTTCTTATAATTTAATTTAATTTCTCATAATTTAATTTAATTTCTTTTCCTTCAATTCGATTTCTGTTATTTTAGTTTTCGTTGATTTCTCTTTCCGCTTGCGAAGTTTCGGGGACGGGCGTAACCGTTGGTATTGGTCATGGTACTTTGTAATTTTCTGTGTCAATGTCTTCGATGGTTTCTACTAGGTATAATGTGTGACGCGGGTAAGTTCTTGATGGGTATCGTTTGCAGTCGGCAAGCAGTACCGTAGGCTGAGTGCATTTGTAAAGTATATTGCATACCTTCTGTGGGTCTGAGAAAGCGCGGCAGGGTGTGTATATTTAAGTATGCACTGGCTGCAAGCCGCAGGCAATATTACTTAAATATATATGTACAACGTAAATGAGTGTCGTAGAAACGAGAGAGCGGGGCAAAAGAATACGCACCTATATATATCTAGAGTACACCACGGCTGCAGGCAGCAGACGCGTGAACAGCCCAAATATATGCGTACAACGTATGCAAGATCTGTAGACACGAATAAGAGCGGCAAGCCACAGCTGGCTTACTCGCGAATACGAATGCACGCGGCCTGTCTGCGTCGGTTGTCTCCGTACTTCGATGTGACGCCGTGCGTATGTATATCTAGACTACACTACGGCTGCAGACAGCAGACGTGAGCATAGCTCAAATATACGCGTACTACGTATGCAAGATCTGCAGTCACAAATAAGAGCGACAAGCGCAGCTGACTTACTAGTGAAAGCAAATGCTTCGAGTCGCGTGTTAATGGGTCGTCACTGTAATGTCTCAACTACAAAATATACAAACAATTACAAGTACCTGATTATTATTATTTTGTTTATATTTCCTTCGGTTCACGGCTGTTCTTTCACTGGTGTGTTGCACCCTCGATGATCCAAGACAAATGACCAAGTTTTTCTTCGCGCATCTCAATTTATACACGCTTACGTCCCACTTTTGGCATTGAGTGGAACCCAAACATGTGACATGACATGACAGTGGAAAGAGCTGATTGTGTGGTGTTGCAACATGTTAGTTTTTAGCAAGTCCACAATGAAAAGGAATGTTCACTCTTAGATGTGTTGCTTTATGAATGTAATGTAAAATTATTTTCTTTTTTAACGTATCTGAATTTTAATTCATTAAATTTTTCTTAATTATTACCTTAAATATAAAATAATTTCAGCATGAAAACAATAAACTTAAGATATTAATGATATTGTTGCGGCAAAAACGCAGCCACACCAAACAATTTTTGCTGCATAAATCCTTAAATGCCCATTAAAATTACAGGATTTACTAAGCAATTTGTTAAGGGTGTTGCACTAAACAACATAAGGAGTTGTTTTTAAGAACCAATTGATTCTATGGAAGCACTTGGCATTTGTATTGGAGATGAACAAATTTTTAAAATAGATATAAAGTTTAAAATGGTGTGCCTCCCAAATGAAGATTACTACTACATTTTGATTCTACTTCTTCACAGCTGTAATTAAATTTAAGCTGAAATGTTTTTTTCCAGCTCTAATTTATAATTAATAAACCAAATCAAACGTAGGTTACATGTTTAATCGTTAAGGAACATATTAAGGGCAGTTCATAAATTAAGTAAGACTTTTAAGGGAAAGGTTCAGCATTTCCTAACGCTTCCTTAATAAAAATTAATGCAGCCATAAATGATTTCTTACTTGTCTTACGAAATTTTTGCACGGCCCTTTAGGCCAATTTAAGTGCAACAGTTAAATTTGAGTTATTTTCATTTAACAGAATTTTACAATATAATAGCACATACGAATTATATCGAACTTCAACTACACTCAGGGTGTATTCACTTTGTCCCTCCGTTTGTAACTCAGAGAAGAAGGCATGGCAGGTACGGAAATTGTATATTATCGATTACACGTACCGTTACCTCTTGAGTTGATATAACCATGTCTCTCTGTCTGTCTGGCTGGCTCCGTGGAAATTTTGTTCACGAGAAAACTAAGCTGATGAACTTTTTTACACTGGCTTCGTTGCAAAAGTTAGATTAAAAATGAGCAAAATCAGTCATCGGTTACCAATAATAAGGGGAAGCTCTGACCAAAAATCAGGCTAACTCAGACAAGAGGACGTGGAATCTTCCATGCAAGCATGATTTTCAAATCGATGCAGTTTAGGGTATTTAATTTTTGGTCAGGCAAAAAGTAACACCCTTACTATTTTTTTTTTCTAATTTAGCATTTCGTTTGTAATAAAAACATTTATTAAAATTGTATGGCAAATTCTGTCAAACTTTTTTTATTTCATTTCTGACTGGAATTATTATTTGTGTTTGATATTATATTCGAATAAATAATAATAGCAGATTTTTGGTGATCAGGTATCAGGTAGATGTGGAAGAAATAAAAAATATAAATAAACAAAATGAAGTTCGGTCAGGAGAACTTGCAGAAATAAAAATCAAGCTGCAGGAGATTTTAAAAATGCAAGCATCAAAGAGGAATACAGTCAAAATGTTCCCGATAAAAACAGTTGTCGAGTTGCAAGACTTTTCGGCAAAATTGCCCGATGTTAATGAGGATGAAAAGGTTTGAGCCTTATAATCAAAGGTCGGTACCACTACATAAACAAAAGCTTGGAGTTGTGCAAAGAGATAAAAAATAAAAAACAAACAAATAATTTTATTTTGTTGTCTAATCATAATTAATAAAAAAAATCAGTTTGCCTGTATACGGAAAAACTATAATTTTTATTTTTTAAAAATGTGGATGAATTGAATTTTATCTATTAAACTGAGGAAGAAACAAGTTCTCTATCAAAGCCCCATTTTGTGTTTACGAGTAGAAGAGGATCAGGATTTAATTACAACAAGAACCACAAAAATTCTCTCGGATCCTGTTTTAGAGA
The DNA here is from genome assembly GCA_951812925.1 of Calliopum simillimum. Classification (NCBI taxonomy): domain Eukaryota; kingdom Metazoa; phylum Arthropoda; class Insecta; order Diptera; family Lauxaniidae; genus Calliopum; species Calliopum simillimum. The sequence continues at coordinate 31,786,001 of OX638371.1, forward strand.
TACAGCCATCGAAAAGTCTGGATATAGCTAAAAGTGAGGAAGCCCTTAAAATATTTTAAAAGTTATTAGGGTCAAAAGATAGATATTTTAAAAATCTCTAAGTCTTACCGGTCCGGTTCTCGAAATAGGTGGATTTTTTTTGTCAACTGTTATTTCTGACAAAAATTGTATCATAAGCTCATAGTTTTAGCAACATATAAGGTTAGGTTAGATATCACTAGAGATGATCGGTGTCATCATAGCTTAGGCCGCAGTTGGACCCATTGTATACCCGGCTTATAACTCAATTGCCAACCTATAAGAACAATTTTGAAATTTATATGAACTCCAAATGAATTTGGAACTCTTTTGAGCGAAATCTTCAAGGCAGTCGAAGGGACTTTCAAAAACCTTATAACGTCGGTTTGCCAGCGTTGGGCATTGACATAGGAAATGAAAAATGGACTCTTGGGCCTCAGGATCTTTACAACTTCTACAAAGATGTCTTACGTCAGTGAGCCCCAATCTTGAGGTGTGCCTGTCCATAAAATAGTGCCCTGTAATGACCCCAATTAAAATTGTGAAGCTTCGCCTATCTGATGAGAAATTTCTACTCGTTTTTATAGGCGTCATAATGTGGCCATATCGCCCGCAATATAGAACATGTTGGAAATTTAGAGCATCTAAAATTAGCCCACAAAAAATTTTTTGAGTCAATGCAAGTGGTTTCATAATATGGGTTTCAGAAATTGTGTCAGTTAAAGACCCTTTCCTAGCAAGTTTTTTAGCATTAATAATAACACTATAATGATATTAAAAAGAAAGGATTTTGCTGTTGAGCAGCAAAGGGTCATATCTGAAGTAATTTTCTGCAAAGAATTTGAATTTTCTATCACGCCAAGATTTAAAAAAATTATAGCCTAATCGGAATTTATAAATTTTTTTATTAAAGTTTATTCTACGAACGTGTGACGCAAAACGACTTTCTCCGTCGACTACTCGATTCATTCTGAATCAAAATATTTATATTTTTTTGACATAGAAATAAAATTTTATGCGCACATTATGAATACGTATGAACTTTGTTCTCTAGGGGTACCCCTGGCCGATCTTTGCTTATAATGTTAGTTAATGCTGCAAACACAATTAAGCTATGTACTGAAAAAAAGAAAAATGGTTCCATTTAGACATATGAATAAACTTATTTAGTCCATTTGATTATGTATATGAGGCATTACATACGTAACTGGATAGCATTTGACTTTTGTACCTCCGATTTTTTTTGAAACTTTTTTGACATATAGAACTAGTTAAGACTAGTCGATGAACATTTGTTTCACCTCCCGACCATGAGGAGTTTTTTTGAAGTTTTTATCAAAATTATGTATCTGAGGCGTCTAAAGAATGTTTGAAAGAAATGTTGTAGAGGAAAAATTAATGGGGGTCTGTGAACATTTTTTCACTCTCCCGGCAATAAGGAATTTTTTTGATATTTTTATCAAAATTTTGTATGGGAGCCCCCTTAATTAGTGCAAAAAAAAATGCTTATATTTATGTCAGAAAAAATTCTTCGAGAAGAAAAGCTAATGAGGGTTGGTGAACATTTTTCCCTCTCCAGACAATGAGGAATTTTTTTATGTAATTTTGTATGGGAGCCTCTAAAAGGGTGGAAAAAAGAGGGTAGTATGTTTGAGAGAACTATGGGAGAGGTAATGTTAGTGGGGTCGGTGAACATTTTTACCCTCTTCCGGCGACGAAGAATATTTTAGTGCTCGTACACTCAATTTATTGTTTATTCAAAAATTTAAAAATAAAATAGATCCCATAGTTTGCTCATTTTAAAAATAGTCCTAAAATTTGTGATTTACTTTTTTTCCAAATTTATTTTTTTCAAATCGAAGAGTACAATCATTGATAAAAATAGCAATTTAGTTTTGAAAGTTGAGAATTTTATAAAAACATTATTTAAAAAATTTTTTGAATTTTTTTTTAAAAGAGTTAATCTTTTAAAAAAACAATCACACGATTTGGCCGACTATTGGCAAAGTTATGAGCATTGCAAAAAACTACTTAATGTCGTTTTTGCAGCTTTTTCAGTTTTAAGTATTATATCCCTGAAACGGCTTGATTAAAAATATTTACAGTGTTCCAATTATGTCTTCGTACCGCAGTTGTTTCAAACTTAAGTGACAAAAAACAATAAAATGTAGCAAAAAATCTTAAATAATTTTAATGTAGATTTATTTATTAAATATTAATGTTTAATTTAGTTACAAAAAACTCATCCGCTTTAATTATTTTTTACATATATACTAACTAAAAACATAACAAATTTGCAAATTTGCCTCCAATAAAGACTTCGTACACTTACATAACTAATTATTCAAAAATCTTGAAAACTGCACTTTTTTTACTTTAGTATTTTGTTGGGTACCCCTTATTTTTGATCACGGCTTTAAGACGGTCTGGCATCGATACCATTAGTTTTTTTGTATAACTAGGCTCAATTATCGCCCATTCCTCCGTAAAACCTATTTCAGCTGAGGCTTCGAGCTAATGTAGTGCATTCGGATCCTATTTCCAACATATTCCACATGTGCTCAATGGGATTGAGGTCAGGACTCTGCGGTGGTGTCTTAAGCAAATGAGGAGTATTATACGCCAAGCACATCCTAGAATTATAAGCCATGTGCTTAGGTCGTTATGCTGTTGAAAATAAAAACCCTCTGATAAACCCAGTTTTTCAGCACTTGGGTTCAAATTTCGTTTGAGAATGTCAATGTAAACTCGATGATCCATGACTTCTTGAATTATTTGCAAGTTTCCAACGCCGCTGGCAACCATACAGCCTCATACCATTACACCGCCGCCGCACAATGGGAGGGTTTGTATGGAACGGCGGTCATATATAGTAATAATAGAGCTAGGCTATTGAAATTTGGTACAGATATTTTTTACATTTAAATAATCAAAATCTGTGAATATGAACAAAATCCGCCGACGGACACGCCTACCTCCCATACAAAGTTGGGGCGTGGTCCGAATTTTTTTTTAAAATGGGTATCAATGTTCAATAACTTGACGCCGCTAATTTCAAAAATGTTAAAAATTTTGCGCTATCTTTTATAGTTTTCAAGTTATGAGGAATAAACGAAAATCTTCTTTACAAAAACTAGATTTTGTTTGTTTGTGTATTTGTCCCTTATTAACTCGGAAACTAAGTAACCGATTTTAAAAAAGTTTTTATATTATGCTAGTACAAAAAAAGGCTAAGCTATATACTTAAAAAGTGGGCGGTGCCACGCCCCCCAAAAAAATTGACTAATCATATCACCGAAACTCTTTGACGCAGATAAATGAGATTTGGTAAATGTGTAAAAATCATCAGGACAAATAATGTTCACCGGCAAATGGGCGGTACCACGCCTTCAAAAAAAAAAATTCATCATATTTCTGAAAATATTTGACGAAGATAGATATTATTTGGTACATATGAAAAGACCATCAGAACAAATAATCCGCACTAGAAAAATGGGCAGTGCCACGCCTACCAAAAAATTTACTTATCAATATTTGAACCAGGAAAACCTCCAGTGTGGGAGTGATAGATGCGTGCGTTAGCCATCAGCACCACAAGCAACATCAATCTGGAGTTGGCTGAAAATCAATTTGTTATTGAATGACCTTTTACCAAATTATAAAGTAACAAAGTTTACAAAAAAAAATTCGTTTAAGCATACTCACCCACATATTAAAAAAAATTACGTTAATCCAGAAATGCATTTTTTTTTTTTATTTTTGTTGTTTTGAACAGATAATGATTTACATTAGGCAAAACGCATAGGTAAAAAAACAGTAATAGAAATTTTTCGGTTTTGGCTTTTTGAGCTTCAATTTTCGAAAAATCACCATAATTCACCTATCATACATAAAAACTCAAGCAAATGTTTTTTTAAAAGCTAAATGCTTGTACTTTTTGACAAAATGCTATCTTGATATATTTCGATGCAAACGAATTAAAAATAGCGTTCCAAAAAAGTCAACTTATTTTGTCCCGTCAAAAACCACAATATGAAAAAGTTCATAAAAAAAAAGTTCTCAAAAAAGGCAGTAGGGACTTTGCATATCGATTAAGCATACTTGGCCACATATTATATTTAAAAATAATGAAAATCAGAAATTGTATTTTTTTTTTTTTTTTTTAATGTCAAAGTTTGCAATTTTTCCATTTTTACCATTTTTTTTTAATATTTGAAAAATCACTATAACTCACATAAAATCGGCAAAAAAAAAAAAATATATATTTTTAACAAAGCAGAAACAATATACTTTCTAACGATATGACTAGAGCGTTTATCCAGCAGTTCCTAATTTTAAAAGTTCTGTAGAGCATTTTTTCTGTTTAAAGTCCAACTTTGGGCTCACTGTGTTGCTAAACCAAAACAAAATTTTAAACTTTTATAGTTTTTTTTTCCGTCCCCAAGTATTATCTAACGATTGGCGTAAAAATTTTTTAAATCCATAGCACTTTAAAATTTTACCTATTTATGGCCACTATCTCCCATTGTGCGCCGCCGTGTTTTACTGTTCTCATCGTATTTTTTAGATTGTAAGTTTCTCTTGATCTTCTTCACACTCTATGACTGCCACCAGAACTCGAAAGATGCATTTTGGTAATGGCGAGCGAAGTCCAAACGTTTTTTCCGATCAATTGTATTGACTAATGGCTTCTTGCGAGGTGTGCGCCCATTTTGCTACACTTAAAGCTTTCGCTAATCTATTCTAAGTAATACGCTTTGAAAATTTCACCAAAATCAGGTGAACAGTTTCGGAGCCCATAAAGGGCAGACAAACAAGCAAACCTCATTTGTGTACAATAAGTAGCCTAGAAAAAATGGTATTACTCGCAAGACGCAAAAAAGCTAAAATTTTAAATATACGTAAGCCGCAACCTTTCTAAGATTTTTTCACAAATGGTTCTTTTTTTTATGAAAACAAAAAATAAAATTTTCAACTGTTTTGAATAAAATCATTAAATCTATAACTATCTCGATATTCTCCATTTTAAAATTTGTTCTAACTATTTACCAACTATTCACAATCCCCACTAGAAACTTTGGGACCAAAACTAGACCCGCAAACAAATTTTCAATTACGTTTCAAATAAATTACTTTGAGTGAGCTCTGTCAAACGGTATTTAATATTTTGGGCCAAAAAATACACATTTCTATGTTTTAAAGTATTCCTAATTAGATGTAAGCAATAAAAATAAAATAACGGCACTAACGAAATATGAGTTTTGCACAGAAAAACAGATAATTTGACCTATTGTGGAAAGGGACAATAGCATTAAAAAGTACATAAAATTTTCCATAAAAAAGTTACTAATAATTTTTTTCGTGAAGATGCCACTTCATTAGTTTTTTAGTTTTAAAGCTCAGGATAGTTTTGAAAATTAAGATAAAAGTATTTTATAAAAAAAAAAAAACAGACAGTAATTATGGTCTCCATTAAATTTTACCTCCACTTTTAACTCATTAACGGCATTGGCTAGTCATAAAATATCTGCAACAAGTCTCACCACTCGTTTTTCTTGACAGCCAAATAACTAACGAATTAACCTATTCACAAAAAAATTGCTGTAAAGCTTTTTATGAAAAACTGCATTCTCTTTCCAACGGTATTAGCCTCATTCATCTAAGTTTTCCCTTTCATGAGATATGTACAAAACTGTAAGAATAAGAGGATGCTAATATTATGGGCTCTCCTTGCACTAGAATAATTATTTTCTGTCTTTGTAACTGTTAAACCTGTTTGAAACCAAAGAAGAAATAAAGTAAATATATTTTGAAGTAGTCTAGTACAGTGGCCGGTGCCGCACAGTGTGACGAGTGCGGCCAAAAGGGTCATAGTTAAAGTCTAAAATATAAACTAAGGATGGCATGTTTTTAAGTATACTTAAGCTAATAGAAATTAAAAAAAAAATTAATGTATCTTAGTAGCATCGTTATACGAGCCCTGTAAACTTACAGTTTTGAAAAGATAGAATAAATGCCACAAAAAGAATAAATTTCGTTCCATGATTCTAAAATTGAAAGCAGGCCTATGTTACTAAATACCTTAGTTCAAACCAACTTTTAAGGAACAAATGACATTTTTCTATGTAGTAGAGCAATTTTTGGGCAGAGTTTTATATTAACCTTTTGTTTACAGTTACTTTATTGGACATAATGTTTTTTTGCTTGTTTGTGAATTCTAAAGAAAACTTTGGGAGACCATAAAAAAAGAACGACGCAAAAGACTTTATTGTCTCAGTTAGAAACAAAAGAGGTAAATATAGTGTATACGCAAATGAAAAAAAGTGCTCCAATGTGCCCCAGTTTTTTTATTTTTCGTCAATTTTTTAAAGTGACCTGGATTAAATAAAATTCAATAAAAAATTAATATTCTTGGGACAGTAGAACTAAGTATCTAAAAGGAAAAAATTACTGCGGACTTGAAACTTGACAGTGTTTATTGAGTCATAGTATGTAACATTGGAAAAAAAGTCCCTTGAAACAAGGAGTTTGAACTCCCGTTTTGGGGGTTCAAAGGTCAAATAACTTAAAAACTATTTGTCAAAAAAAAAAAAAAAACTATTTGTCAAACAAAAAATTAAAGCTAATGGAATTCTGCACATTTTGGTTTTTTAAACAATTTTCTAACATAAAAATTGACCGAGATAAGTAATTTTTAAGAGTCTTTTTTTTTGTTTTCTAAAACGAGCAAGTACCAAAATTGTAAATATATCATATTAATTTTGAAATCTAGCATCCATAACTTTGATTTGATCATTGGCAACATTTTTATTCTTTTAAAATATTCCGAAAATTCCGGGATCCATCGCGATCAATTCCAAGTAAACCCCAGTATATCGGGATCCCTACATAACGACCCTAATTAAAAAGATGCTACTTAGATCTGAAGTTTTGCTAAAAAAAGAAACTAAAATTGAAGCTCTGCTCTAAACTAAAATATCTTAACAAAGTCAAAAGGACCGTTTTGCAAAAATTTTATATGAATCGTATGAAAAAAGTCACATTTCCCTTAAATAAGCACCGCTCAGTGTCGACTGCTTAGGAGCCAAGTTGACTTACTCTTCTCCTACCCTTAATTCTTAATATGGAAAAACTTTGCCACTTTGGCCTTTAATATGCAGATACATACCTACAGAAAACCACTTCGACCATGACATTTTAAAATCGACTCCAATGTTCACTTGCTACGTTTGAAAGGTGTTGGATGATGAACAATAAATAAATTATATGCAAAATAAGGCATAGAGACCATTTTTATGCGCTCACAACTTGTTGTATCAAATTTCAACTGTCAACTTCTGAGAAGTGCCAACGAAACTCTCCTGCAACAAGAACTCTTTTTCAATTAATTGAAGGTTGATGAGCCGACTAAAGGACATGGAATATAAAAACAAATAAAAAAAAATAAAAAATTATTAAAAACAACAAACAGGAAAAAAGCAAAAATTATGGCAAGCAATGTTTGGCAGCACAGCTTCATAAGGGTCGAAGTAAAGAAGGTATGTATAGTATATGGCCATATCAGAAAATAAACTTCCCTTATATGACCCAGGTTTTAATAAAAACATTTTTTTTTTTATTCCATAACCAAAAGTGGTGGAATGAAATTCCCAATAGGTGTAGAAAGAAAAATCGTATGTGGCATATGACGATAGAATGGGTTCAAAAGTCTTTATCGCTCATTAAGACCACGTAACAAATCCTTAAATTCTGAAAAATTTAACGTTATTCGTTTTTTGCTCGGCATGGGGGGCTTAAATTAAAAAAACATCATAAACAAAGTCGATTTATTTTTTATCAAGGAATTTGCTAGAATTTTTTTAGAATTTTAGGACCTGTTATGTGGCCGCAATGAGCGATTTAGACGTTTTCAACCCATTCTGTCGCCATGTCCCACATAGGATTTTTCTGAATTATACTCCGGAATATTTTTTAGATATCCCGCTATCTTGCCAAGATGTGCTCGATCGCATATCGCCAAAATCACTTTTTTTACCCAAAATTTAGCGTTTTTCGTTTTTTACTCGGCAGGGGGCGCTTAAATTAAAAAAAAAAAAACAACAAAGTCGATTTATTTTATATGATTAAAACATTTTAACCCATTCTGTCGCCATGTCCCGCATATGATTTTTCTGAATTTTACTTGAGAATATTCGGAAATGTGCCCTTCTGTATGTTATCGGAAATCTCAATTTTCCCGAAATTTTCAAGTAAAACGACCTTTTGACATCCCCTCGTGTCGAAACTTTGTTCTACACCTATTGGGAATTTTATTTTACACCTCTAGGAATATATTCCACCACATTTGGTTGTAGAATATGAAGAAAAATTTTCTTAAGACATGCGTCATATAAAGGAAGATTATTTTCGAATCTGTCCATATATGCATTAGAGGTGTTTTAAGGCTGTTTGGAGATCCTTAGTTACAACATTTTGATATTTGACAACCCTCAGTTTTGTGAGGTTGGAAAAAAAAAATGAGTTTGCAAAAAAAATTTTGGGGGTGGGGTGAGGGTAGGAGTTGGCGCTTCGAGGTCAAAGATGAGAGAAAAGGAGAAAAAATGTACTTACAGCCCTACAAATGCTCAGTGGCCACCTCCAGAAGGGTCAAATGTATGACCGACCAACATTATTTTTCTCCTCCAACATTTTTACCAAGCATACCTATACCTTAACTCTAGCCCCTAAGAGGGCTTCCATACAAAATTGACATTTTTAGGAAATCGACCCCCATCACTCCCAGTGTGCCCCTAGAATGGTCAAATGTATGACCGGGCCCTAATATTTTTTCCTCCCCAACATTTTTCCTCAGCATACTTACCCTCTATCTCTAGCACTTTAGGTGGCTCCCATACAAAATTGACGTCATAGACATAAAAAATATTGAAAGGAAATCGTCAAATAGGCCCATTTCCTGCCCAAGAGTCTTTCCTAGAGGGGTCAAATATATGACCGACCCCATTATTCCCCCCTCCAACGTTTTTTCTTAGCATACCTATTTTCAATCCATAAGGGGGCTCCCATACAAAGTTACCGTATTTATAAAAATTGCCCCTACTGCCCTAACTGGCCTACGGGTACCCCTAGAAGGGTCAAATGTATGACCGATCCAATTTTTTTTTTTGCGTCCTATATTTTCCCCCACATACTTACCCTCTATTTCCAACCCTGAAAGGGGCTGCCATACAATTTTTTTTTTATAAATTTTCCTATGAATTTGGCTTCCACCGGTCCCAAGGCGTCTCCTAGGGGAGTGAAATGTAAGACCGACCCACATTTTTTTCCCTCGCCCAACATAAGAAGATCCCATACAAAATGTACGTTAAAACCACCAATATAAACACTCAGCTTATTACTACTACGAAAAAGCTGATTTTAAATTCAACGTTAATCTATTTTCAAGCCGAAATGGTAGTCAACCATGACCGAAAGCATGTTTCTTTGTGAGGATATCCCCAATTACAATATCAGTACACCAGGAGTCATAAGTCATGTTCGATGGATGGCATAAGGGATATACTGCCCAAAAATATTTTTCTTCCGAAAACATTTCCATTTGACCAAAATGGAATTGGATGGACTTCGTGATGTTTGTATTTTTATCGTGACATTTTACGTGAAAGCTTAGTTTGGCAGTACCAGAGCGATTAAAGCCCCAAATCAAGATTTGAATTTTTTTGAGATTGGTTGCTGCTTATGCTCCAACGGTCCAGATTGTGTCGGAACGAGTGCTGAAGAGATTCTGTGGACATTTTTGGTATCTCAGTGGTGAATCTGTAGCTCTTGCATTATTAGATTCGAAGGTCTCCTGCGATATCAAGCTGAAAATGTCGAAAGCAATTCGTGCATGTGAAGAAGGAGAGGAGGAATTCGAGCCATCTAACGATGAGATGGAACGATCGTTTGACGAAGAGAGCGTGAAAGTAGATAACGCAGATGACGACAACGATTATATCGAGGATAGTGGCAACGGCGAAGAAAAACGTTCGTTAAAAAGAATTAAATTCGCACCAAAAGAATTGAATGAAGAATTTAGGATGAAAGATTTGAGCCATTACGTCACCCCTGTGACAGCACAGTTTTTCGCACGGTTAGGATTGTCAGCAGATTTCCTTTATACCGAGAATTGCACGATACATTGCGTAAACAACATGTTGTTAATGACGCCACCGAGAGAGGCGTAAAATTGATTGAGGAATATAACCACAACAATTATAAAAACATTTCTTCTTGGCCCTCAATTTAAATTACAAATTACAGTTGCATTACAAATTAATGAGTTTAATTTCTACGATTTCATAGGAAAATTTATAAAAAAATTGTATCGCAGCCCATTTAAGGGTTGGAAATAGGGGGGAAAGTATGCGGGGGGAAAATATAGGTGGCGAAAAAATTATGGGGGTCGGTCATACATTTGACCCTTCTAGGGGTACCCGTAGGCCAGTTAGGGCAGTAAGGGCAATTTTTATAAATACGGTAACTTTGTATGGGAGCCTTCTTAAGGAAAATATGGGGTAGGTATGCTGAGAAAAACCTTTGGAGGGGAAAATAATGGGGTCGGTCATATATTTGACCCCTCTAGGAGAGAATCCTGGGCAGGGAATGGGCATATTTTACAATTTCCATTCCATATTTTTTATGTCTAAGACGTCAATTTTGTATGGGAGCCCCCTAAAGTGTTAGAGATAGAGGGTAAGTATTTTGAGAAAAAATGTTGGGAAGGAACCGGTCATACATTTGACCCTTCTTAGGGCACACTGGGAGTAATGGGGGTCGATTTCCTAAAAATGTCAATTTTGTATGGAAGCCCCCTTAGGGGTTAGAGTTAAGGGGTATGTATGCTTGGTAAAAATGTTGGAGTAGAAAAAATAATGTTGGTCGGTCATACGTTTGACCCCTCTAGAGGTGGCCCCTGAGCATTTGTAGGGCTGTATGTAACTTTTATCTCCTTTTCTCCCATCTTTGACCTCGATGCGCCAACCCTTACCCTCACCCCACCCCCAACATTTTTTTTGCAAACTCATTTTTTTTCCAACCTCACAAAATTGAGGGGTATCAAATACCAAAATCCAAAACTCGTGCACTAAAACACCCCTACTCAAAACCAAGACTTTTCAATTCTGGTACATGCCACTTAAATCAGTCATGAATTTTTCCTTAGTTTCAAAAGATATACCGATGATATTGTCACAAATTGATCCATTTTCCAAATTACTCCTCAGTCATCCGCTCACCAGTGCCTTTCAAGTCAATAGGTGCTCCAAGCACATAGTCAGTCACTGAATTTGCAATTCTGTCTTATAAAATTTTGACACACTCACGAACAACTAGGGCACCAAGTTTATTATCCCAATTCAATACCAAATAAGGAGAAACAACCAATTTTGATTTTAAGATGTCGATGTCTAAAGATAACCAAACTCTTTGGTTACACCAAAAAAAATTTAACAGAAATCCAAAAAGCTAAAATAGAAATAGGACAGCTAATAGAAGAAAATTCGCTGATGAAGACGGAAATTAATAGGCAGAAGGAGCTGCTCCGAGCTATGGTAAGAGAGCTGGGCCGGCAGCACCTGCTGACCCTACCTGAAGAAGATCCTAATGACGCTGCCGCTGCCCGTCGCATTCGGATGGAAGAGGAGGCCCGATTGCGATGGGTAGAAGAACGTCTTTTGGAAAACTAGTGTTTTTCATTGTACAATATTGTATATATTGCGAAATACAAAACCACACTTTTGCATTCCCAGACTCCTATTTACGTTTAATATGGATTGTTTTGATAACAATGAATAAAAAAAAAATTGGCTGAAAACATTTATAACTTGGTTTGGTTTGGCCTCTCTTCGCTTTCCTTAGCCATTTTGCGTTTGTTGATCTCAGATTTTTAGTAATTGCTCTCGCAATAGAATTCAGACGACAGTAATTTTATTTTAATTTGAAAACTTCTGTATACCAAGGATTTTGTTGAGAAATATTTTTTCACATATAATTTATTTTTGTTTCACCGACGGAATATAAAAATAGTTATTTTACAAGCAAAAAACAGAAAAAAAATATGTAGTATTTATATTTTCACTGTTGTTACTACTGCTTACGCCTATAAAATCATACACGAATTTTAGAAAGTAAGGGCTTGGAAAAATACCTGTAGCAGAAAGTGGTAACGTTGGCGACGGCGCTGCAACTGTATTGATTTGTGTGCTACCCGTCGGTGTAGTGATGGTTGTTGATTGATTTGGAATCGATGCAATACCACCAGCACCTCCAACAGCAGCAGTTACTGTTGTCAATGTGGTTTGCTTTTGCGTCGATTCCATGCTCCGCGGAGCACAGGGCGGTTGGTTAGGTTCAGTGCCGTCGCTGTTGGATCCAATTAACATTACAAAAGTATTATAGAGCAGCAAAAATGCTACTTTACATCGTACTTAGTAATGAGTGAATCGTTTTTAATTTAGTTTTTTTTTAATAATTTTTGACCAAAAAGTAGTAAAGAAACACCGGCGGAAATACAAACAGTTAGAATTTTCTTTTCACTGGTTTATGCAATTCGCATATAAAAAATTAGATTTTTAAAATCTTTTCTTCTTTAAAGGGAAGTTTTGTTGTTCCTTTTTTTACTTAGCTTTTTGTAACGATATACCGACGTAAGGCTGTCACACCTGCTCAGTTTATCCGCAACGTTACTCCCGACAATTCGTTCGATACACACGCACGACAAATACTGACGTAGACCCCAACAGATTGTCACTCAGTTCTCTGTTATGGAGCACATAATGAGTGACTACACAGGGGAGAATATGAGTGAGTTAGCCAAGTATTTGTGTGTCAAGCCAGAGGCGTCGCATAGTGTGACGAGTGCGGCCGAAAGGGTCAAGTTAAAGTGTAAAATATAAACTCAACAAGGATGGCAAACCTTTTGTTGGTTTTGTTTATTCAAAGCACCTGTTTATGAAACAACTTATAAAATTGTGGAGCTCCGTCCGATCTTGGTAAACATCATGCGCCCGCAAATGAAACGACTCCGACTTGCTACTTCAGTTGAAACTCGCCAAAAAAGCTTGCATCCAAAGACGCTTTGTAAGAGAAATATAGTATCAACGACTTACAAACAGCGGGGCGATACATAAAGGGGAAAAAATAAAAAATTAGAACTTTTGCATATGCTGCATTGAATTTTTTGCTGTGATTCTCGTCTAATCTATGCAAAAAATTAATAAAGCGTGCTTGGTCGAGTTCTTGGTTTGTACGTGAATTCGACTGAAGATTGCATATGGTTATGGATGACACGTGTCGAAAATCAACCTACCAATCTTTTTGTTTTTTTTTTTACCTATGCATTTTTGGCTTGTTTTTTTTTTTTTTTGTAATGTTGGTGTTTTTTACTCAAAAACATGGAACAGTAAGCTCACACTACAATACCACTTGACACTTGATTTATTGGTAGCAAGTAATGTAATTTATTAACTGTACAAAAAAAAAACAAAAAAACGACACCGACTCCCAGTGATCAATATTTATCTTTGAGGTGTACGAAATTGATTTTTATATAACCTGAAAAATCATTAAGGTTAGGATATCTCATATTTCAAAAACTATACGTTATAGAGCAGAAAGAGTCGAGATTTGAATTCAGCATTAGAATTACACCGAAAATTATGGTTATTTTAAAAAAATTTTTTTTGTTTTTTAGAATTTTAGTTTATTTTATATGGGAAGTAAGCGTGTCTGTTGACCTATCACGCCCATTTTTGAAATATTTTTTTCCAAAACATGTATGAAGCCATACAACTGTGCGCCTTAAACTGAGCTCGAATGTGCATCAACTCACTCAGGAGGTGGTCATTTGACAGAAATCATTTTAACAGCTTAATGGCATCAATTCAGCATCTTCAAATAAAACTTGTATCTCAAAATCCAGACGGTATGGAAAAAATTTCTCTAAGAAAATTTATTTGAAATTAACTGAAATATCCTATACATATCGAAAATCTTCTTACATAGCAAACTAACTCGGTTTGTGCATAACCAAGCATAAACTAAGTTGACTTAACCATTTAATTGAGAATGGGCTACACAGAAATAAGACTGCGTACAGACGTGGCTGTCCTGTCATTTATATAATTTATTTAAAAAAAACTAGTGTCTTTTATATAACTTTTTAGAGTTATAAATTTTTACACTATGTCATAATTAAATTTTATACAAAGCTTATTATTATTGTATACTTGTAATGTAATCTTAACAATATTTATAGACGCCTTTTTAAGTAACCGGTTTTTATCATGTTGACTCTATAACACCATATACTGAAATTTGCTTTTTGTTTTTTTGGCTGTTTTTATGGTTTGCTGTTTGTTATAACAGTTTACTGTATATGTTTCATTCTACGAAACATTCTTTTTTACAAAATAAGTTATATATATTAAATTTAGTTGACCTGAAACATACAAAATGTTCGTACCTTTATTAGGTGATTCCATCATTATGTGATGTAAAATTAATTTTTAAGCTATTTATTTTGAGGTAAATTGTTTTTATATGTTCGTGAGTTAGTGTTAAAAATTATAATTTTATTTTATTATTTTTTTTTAGCCTGATGAGGTGTATGAAAAATATACGAAACGTTGCAGTAAAAAACAAAAAAGTGCAGTGCCTCTTATTAAATATCATTTTAAATTAGAGCCTACACTAAATTAGCTCCAACAGATCAAAAACTTTCTACAGCTTATTATTATTTTCAATTACAGTTTATACAAAGTGGTTGTATTGAAACACCAACACCCCATTACACTACAGTGGTTACTATCTAAACTACTTCTAATTGATTCCATTGTTATTCGGATATATCTCTTTAGACCCCTCTCACATAAGTACGTACCACTGATCTATTGACGCCACTGACAATTTGGAGCAATGAAACCAACAGTGTTGCATATTATAAATGAGTATCATACTGCAAACTTGAGATGTTGCTCAAAAGAGAATCGCACCACCAACTGACAGTCGTTCTGTCAAATTGACAGCAAGAAATTCACAAAACAAAAGCAACAAAAACCGAACAACGAAAAAGAAAACAATGAAGCAACGCCAAAATAGGTGAACCAACGGAAGTCAGGTAGCAAGTCGTTGCTTGTAATCGCGCTAAGCTCTAAGCAAATAATTGAAGTACTAAAAGCAACAACACCAACAACATCAACTGCAATAACAACAAACCAGTGCACTTGAGGTAGCACACAAAAACAACAAAACCCAACCGTACAAACGAACTAATGTCAGCAGTAAAGTGATGGTAAAGACAAAACCACAAAAAAAAAAAGAGAGAAAAATTGTGGGCCGAAACAAGAGTTGGTAACCGATTAGCGCGCTTAAATAAGAACTCAGAAGAAGAAGAAACACACAACACACACACAGTAAACTCGCATACACAATTACACATACCTACTCGTTCAGTTCGATTGCAGTAACTCGAATTTTAAATTCCTGAAGTTGTAGTCGGAAGCGTAAATAGTCAGTCGTCATTGGCACCACCGCCACCACCTCTAAAGAGTGGCAGTTCAGCTTGTGAGTGGGCAGTTGTGTGAGAGTATACTGTAGTCGTTGAAGTGGTGGTGTGGATAAATGAGCGAGCGAACGAGAGCAATTGGTGTGTATGCGTTTATTTCATTGCAGGTTCGAAAAGGAGGCAAGATAGTAATACTGCTGCCCATTGTAGTAATTGTGATGGACAACTGTAGTTTTTCAAAAGAGAAAGAGGAACAATTTATGTAATTGATTTGCTTTAAGGTGGGAAAGGGAGCATTAAAGAAGAGAGGCGAAGAAATGCGTATTCTCACATTAAGTTAAAATTTTTTTTATTTTCAAGGTGGAATGCTTACAATTGGTTTACGAATTTTTATTCTGTGCTTTCAATCAAGAACAGTTCTTCTTTTTGTACCATGTCACAAAAATTTATCGAAATTAAAAAAAATTTACCAAATTCTTACACTTTGTTAATATACGACAAGAATATGTACATTAGAGTGGTCTTAAATCCGAAAGTATTAAAAAGTCAAGGTGCGCGCGACTTTTCTGAATCCTTGGATCCTGCTGATTACAAAAAGTGCGTTGGAACCAAAAAAAAATTGCGTTTAGATATTCCGCAACGAGCTTGAAGGTACTTTTTTAGGAATTTTTGAGTACTTTTTTTAATTTAAACGCTATATCTTTTTAACCAGATAAGGTATTTGCAAAAATTAAATTGCATTTTTGTAAGAATATTTTGAGCCAAATTCTGCATTAATAATAATAAATCTAGTCTTTTTTTTAGCGGCACTTTAAACTCCAAAATTTGTTAATTTTTTGAGGTGTTTGCACGTTCAAGAACCGATTTTTTTCTTTTTTTGCTCTAGCAAATTTTTTTTTATCTTATATTTTTATGCATTAATTTATCTCTAAAATAATTTCAACAACTAAGCTTTTAACAACAGTTTTACTCACTAAAAACAATTAAGTATAATTATATTCAATTAAAAAAAAAGTTCATTTTAATGTTTTCAAGGCATTGAAATAAGATATCTTAATGGGATGACGTAAGGTACCACTTTTTTTCTTATAAATTCATTAGTTCCTAATTTTCTGAGTAAAACAACATTCTTCGCAATATCGAAACCTTGGCACTTCATGTTGTTTTTGGCAAAATAGGTTAACAGAAATTTTTCATAGATTTTCCAAGGAAACTAAAAAAATAAATAAATCAAAAAGAAACTAAAATAGCCATTTTGGATGTATTTGTTGATGCTGATTCTGAATTCAGCCTCAAAATTGCTGTACCTTGTACAGTTAAGGAGATATTTTTACATAAAAGTATAAGAAACACCGTTTTTGCTCTTTTTAAAGTGATATTACAAGTCAAGGTTACTTTCAGCCACAAAAAGTGGTACAGTTGTTAAAAGTGCCAGTCCGATTCCTTAAAATTCAATTTAAATTATACCGACATCTTTTTTATCCTCTGAGTTATCCTAACCTAAAAAGTTGAAAAAGTGCAAAAAAACACGTTTTTTATGTTATTTCTGCTTACGATATTTCGGAGAAATAAAAAAATATCGATACAATTCAAATTGCGTTTTGAAGAAAAAGGCTGTCACTTTTAACTTCCATACCAGGCTGAAAGTTACCATGTTGTGATATAACATCTTCAAAAATAGCAAATACGGGGGTTTTTGCATATCTAGGTTAGGATATCTCTAAAATCGTATGAGATAGAGCAATTCTGAGACCGGATTTGGAATTTTCATGCACACATACATCGCAAATGACTATTGTTGTTTCTGTTTCACCATGAAAATTTTAAACTCAAAGTTTTTTTTTTGGCCAAATTTGATTATATTTTACGATATTTAGTAAGTAAAGTAAAGCTTAGTTGCTGGAGTCAGTTGATAGATAAATTAATGCATAAAAAAATAATAAGATAAAAAAAAATTTGCTAGAGCAAAATAAGAAAAAAATCGGTTCTTGAATGTGCAAACACCTAAAAAAATTAACAAATTTTGAAGTTTAAAGTGCCGCTAAAAAAAGTTGGGAAAGACTAGATTTATTATTATTAATGCAGAATTTGGCTCAAAATATTCTTACAAAAATGCAATTTAATTTTTGCAAATGCCTTATCTGGTTAAAAAGATATAGCGTTTAAATTAAAAAAAGTACTCAAAAACTTAAAAATTACTAAAAAAGTACCTTCAAGCTCGTTGCGGAATATCTAAACGCAATTTTTTTTTGGTTCCAAAGCATTTTTTGTAATCAGCAGGATCCAAGGATTCAGAAAAGTCGCGCGCACCATGACTTTTTAACACTGGGTTTTTCCATACAAAATTTGGACCACTCTAATGTACATACGTTGAAGTAAAACTACTGTGAGTATTTTACAATTTTCAAAGTAGGTATAAAAGTATGCTTTGGCCTGGGAATGTAATTGAAAAAGCAAGCTAATTTAAAAACGAGAATACGTAACTATTTCAAACATCATGCTCCCGACATCAAATCCTATGCTACACTCGATTATTTTTTAAAAAGAGTTCCGCCGAATCGCCAAATGAAGAACTATTAAATATGTTGCTTATAATTAAATGATTCAAAACCTTATTGTCTGCGAAAAACGATGTTACGTGTTGATTTGAAATAAAACGGGAACAAATTTTGTACCATCAATAGTTAACCTTGGAAATATATTTTTTTTATAATTTATCAAAATTCAATGAGACAAATAATTGGAAAAAGTCCGCACTGATACCGATTTACAAACATGGAGCACATTGTATTCCTTATGATTCGGTAGCATTTTTCTATTTGTTAAAAAGTCTAAAATTGATACCTGCAGGTGCCAGTCAATGGGCACAATTCAATCGAGATATCAATGGAGAAATTATTTTAAATTTCCAGATACTATGAAAAATTCAATTATTCAATGGCAACTGATAGTTTGGCCGTTTCATTTTCAATGCTTTTAATAAAAATACTAAACAATAACGACTGTCGGACATTATCATCCTCATCACCACAACAACAGGAACAGAACAATTACACTAAGCAACAGCCAAATCTCCCAGTGAATGCCACTATCCATTTCATATGTAAAATGGGCTGCTTATTCCGAAAATCGCATTATTTTTTTTTTCTTGTCGTTTTCGAGATATCGGTTATTTTCGGTTTTCGAACCAAAAAAAAAAAAGATAGTTCCATTTAAATACAAATATCTCAAGAACCAATGTTTGTATTCAAACGTATTATAAGTCATATTGAAGGTAATTAAATTACCTAAAAATGATATTCACATCACTTTTTGGTTGGTTTGTTAGTTTCGGCGAAATAAATTGATTTCTAAAAAAAACATTTTTTTTTCGAAAAAATTAACAAAAAATCAAAATCAACTGCAGATTTATTTATACAAGAAGAAATAACTTTTTGATAACTTTTTTTTTTTTTTTCATCATAGACTATATATATGTGAAGAAAATAAGATACCACTTAAAAAAATCGATGGAAAAATGCAAAAGTTGTATACAATTCATTGATAAGTTACCAAAATGCGTTTTTCCCTATTTTTCCTTTTTTTACAATAAACTGTTCGACAATTTGTAAGTTTTTGTAAAACACATGAGAAAATACAAAAAATTCTTAAAGTTGGCGTTAAAAAAAAAATACCCGTGTCTCGTCGTTTTTCTCCAGCACGTCAGATTGTTTTTTAATCGATTTTTGAAGTTTTTTAATCCACTGTACATGAAAAATACCAAAATAGCGCATTCTTGTGTTAAATCGATGAATTAAACTATATGATCCTTACATTTGAGGTGTATTATGTGTTCAGTAAACTTATGCAGGATATTACGAGGAATATTTTTGTAGACAATTTTAACCCTCTAAAACCCCCACATGTGGGTCATTTTGACCTAAATGTAGGGGGTCAAAATGACCCACTTGTAAGGGTCTTAGAGGGTTAAAATTGTCTACAAAAATATTCCTCGTAATATCCTGCATAAGTTTACTGAACACATAATACACCTCAAATGTAAGGATCAAATAGTTAAATTCATCGATTTAACACAAGAATGCGCTGTACAGTGGATTAATAAACTTCAAAAATCGATTAAAAAAAAATCTGACGTGCTGGAGCAAAACGACGAGACACGGGTATTTTTTTTTAACGCCTACTTTAAGAATTTTTTGGATTTTCTCATGTGTTTTACAAAAAGTTTTAATTATCGAACAGTTTATTACAAAAAAAAGAAAAAATAGGGAAAAACGAATTTTTGGTAACTTTTCAATGAATTGTATACAACTTTTGCATTTTTCCATCGATTTTTTTAAGTGGTATCTAATTTTCTTCACAAATATATAGTCTATGATACAAAAAAAAAAATTATCAAAAAGTTATTTCTTCTTGTATAAATCTGCAGTTGATTTTGATTTTTTGTTAATTTTTTCGAAAAAAAAAAATGTTTTTTTTAGAAATCAATTTATTTCGCCGAAACTAACAAACCAACCAAAAAGTGATGTGAATATCATTTGTATGTAATTTAATTACCTTTATTATGACATATAATACGTTTGAATACAAACATCAGTTCTTGAGATATTTGTATTTAAATGTAACTATCTTTTTTTTTTGGTCCGAAAACCGAAAATGACCGATATCTCGAAAACGACACAAAATTAAAAAAAATAATGCGATTTTCGGAATCAGCAGTCCATTTGACATATAAAATGAATAATGGCATTCACTGGGGAAAAAAATTTTAATCATTTGTAGACTATTGTAATTGGAAAAAGTCTGCACTGATACCGATTTACAAACATGGAGCACATCATATTCCTTAGCATTTTTCTATTTGTTAAAAAGTCTAGAATTGATACCTCCAGGTGCCACTCAATGGGCACAATTTAATCGAGATATCAATGGAGAAAATATTTTAAATTTCTAGAAACTATGCAAAAATTCAATTATTCAATGACAACTGATAGTTTGGCAGTTTCATTTTCAATGCTTTAAATAAAAAGACTAAACAATAACGACTGTCGGACATCATCATCCTCATCACCACAACAACGGGAACTGAACAATTATCCAACGAAAATTGGATTAGATCCTGGTATGCGATTGTTTTTGGCAGGTGTTCGCTATTAATACGATGGGCGAGGTGGCA
Source organism: Calliopum simillimum (assembly GCA_951812925.1). Classification (NCBI taxonomy): domain Eukaryota; kingdom Metazoa; phylum Arthropoda; class Insecta; order Diptera; family Lauxaniidae; genus Calliopum; species Calliopum simillimum. The sequence continues at coordinate 31,806,733 of OX638371.1, forward strand.
TATTGCAAGAAACAATAAATTCACAATATCATAATGAATGTGGTTTTGCTGCTCGTAGGCGAAAACTTCAAAAATATACAAAAACTATCACAGGGATTACTACTGAGGAACAACCATCTTTACACATGTCCAGGATACATTTTCGAGAATATACACGCAATCAGTTGAAATGATTTAGGGAAAAGCAGCATATATTTTTTACAACCAAAAGTTATCTGTTTGAAATTACAAAAATACATTTGCGTGCAAAAAGTCAATCATACGTTAGCAAAAGAAATTTTGAGCATTGTACTGGGGCCTAAACTCGGCTGTATTGGTTGCTGCAAATTCACCAATGCGTGGCTATAGTCGAGTATCACCTAAAAAAATCATCGACAAATTTAGATTGCATGGAGCACATGTTGTGCTCGTGAATGAGTTTCGCACAACAAAACTTTGTGCTAATTGTCATTGCGTAAATATCACATCGAAATCACTGCACCGGTATCAGTTTTGCTCCAATTGTCAAACTAGTTGGAATCGAGATGTGAATACCGGTCTCAATTGTATTGGGTGAATGCCTAATCAATAATAACGACATGACGAAGAATGAAAAATTTTGCAAAAAATAAAAAATAAGTAGTTGCACTAAATTATATTTTTATTGTATATGAAGCACTCCATGCCAAGTGTACCAAAAAAAATTTTTTTTTTTCAGATTTCGCTCAAATTTGGCAATATGGTAGATCCGGTGTGCAAGAACAACAATCCGGGAGGATTTGGTCCTAGTACCATTTGTTGTTAAAATACAGAGTGTTAAAGTTGGCGTTTTTAGTCATTTTCATGAAAAGGGTGTTTTTTCAAAAATTAATAGCTTACACTAAAGTTTGTAAATTGATAAATCTAAGTTAATGGTCCCATTCATTTTGAAATGTTATTTTTATAAAAAAATATTTCTTGGTGAAAAAAATTCTTTTTCACCTAAATTTTTTACACTTAAAAATGCTTTTGAATTTTTCTTAAAAAAAGCCCACTTAGATTTTTTTTAAAAGTACTTTAAATTAGAGCATAATTTATAAGCTTTAAAATGATGTATGACTCAAGATGGGATTCGGACGCTACATGGGAGTTTTCGGCTTTTGAACGCCCGCGGCAGGACAAAATCTTTTTTTACTCGAGAGGAAAGCATCTTACGTAAAAAGTGTACTAGGCAGGAAATGCTTAGAATCGTCTAAGAAATACGTGTGAATTTTTTTGGAATTTTTTAAAACTTTTTTTTCTTAATAATTTTTGAAAAATTTTTGCAAAAAATATTGAAGGCAAAATAAATTTTTTTTTAACATTTCAAAAAATTCTAAAAAATCACACGTATTGCTTGAACGATTCTAAGCATTTTTTGCTATGTACACTTTTTACATAAGATGTTTTCCTCTCTAGTAAAACAAGATTTTTGCCTTCCGCGGGCGTTCAAAAGCCAAAAACTCCCATGTAGCGTTCGAATCCCATCTTGCGTCATACATCATTTTAAAGCTTGTAAATTATGCTTTAATTTAAAGTACTTTTAAAAAAATAGAAGGGGGCTTTTGTTAAAAAAAATTAAAAAGTATTTTTAAGTGTAAAAAATTTTGGTGAAAAAAAAATTTTCACCAAGAAATATTTTTTTATAAAAAGAACACTTCAAAATGAATAGGACCAGCAACTGAGATTTATCAATTTACAAACTTAAGTGTAAGCTATTGTATAATATTTTGAAAAAAACACCCTTTTCATGAAAATGACTAAAATCGCCAATTTTAACACCCTGTATTTAAACAACAAATGGTACTAGGACCAAATCCTCCCGGATTATTGTTTTTGCACACCGGATAAACCATATTGCGAAATTTGAGCGAAATCGGAGAAAAAAAAATTTAATCCTGGTACACTTGGCATGGAGTGCTTCATATACTATACTGTTTTTTATTATAATTTTTTTTTTTATATATGAATGGTTTAACTCTCAAAAGATCCATCTAGTACAATCGTTTATGATGGGTTTGAAAAGTGTTAATTGTTCGTGACAGGAAGAAACTAATCCATTTGTCGTTTAAAGTTGTTTTTGTGTCCAGAGTAAATTGCATCAATTTAGCATAACTCTCGATGATGAATACCCATATTTTTGTTTTAAAGTAAACAAATGCAGGTCGTTTTATCAACTTCATATTTATGTGTAATGGCTTTGTCAACAATGTCATTAATAAAAACTGGGCAAAAGAATCGAGTGGCGTGCTGCGCTTCAACTTGTCTTTGCAGACTACAACACTGCCTTCGACAGTGTCTCCAGAAAAAACATTTGAATTTCACTGCACAATATGAGGTGTTTAAATGCAGTGTATTACACAACGGGTTGTTGCCACCGCCACTCACCACTAATTCAGGCATACGGCAGGGGTGTTTACTATCACCATCTCTCTTATCGTTCTTAACGATATCCTAGATAAAGCTCTTACCAAGGCCAAAAGGGGTATGCAATGGAACTTTATCGAACATCTAGAAGATCTTCACTACACTGACGACATTTGCCTTCTATCGTCCAAACACTCAGATATGCCAAGTAAGATTGAAGACTTTGTCTTGGAATTGCAACAGGCTGGCCTAAAAGTCAACGCAACCAACACTCAAACCATGAAGCTGAACTCGAACAGAAATGATTTCAGCACTAGCTTCATGGATGATAGAGCAGAAGAGGATATCAACTCAAGAGTATATAAAGCAAAAGGCGCGTTTGCTAAACAGAATTAAATATGGTCATCTTTCATCTGCCAGAGTCTTTAGTTCAGACTACATTTTCGTCTTGGCCCTATGCTCCTCCTAGGAGTTAAAGGAGAATACATACATACATACATACATTTTCGTCTTGTTAATGTGCCATAAAGTTTTGTCGAGCTGACTGTTAGATTGGTTTCATAGAATATGCAGATGAGAAGAATTTAACATCTAATACTATTACCTGTCTCCACAATTGGCGAGGGTAGCCTTCGTGGCACCCTTCTCAATGCTACCAAAAAATATGTCCCAACAGGCCGAATCCCCATTAGCAATCATAACTACTCCACAACTTCCCATCGTCTGGCCGAGCAAAGAAAATCTATCTGACCGTCCGATCCAAACGTCCAAGGATTATTTCACAAATAACAAAACGAAACCATCTGAAGCTTCAGAGCCGGACTGCAATGTTATGGAAATATTCAAGAAACTTCTACTGTCAGCTTTAGGCTACTTCACTGACAGTGATAAGCAAACCGAGACGAAGACTATAGAAGTTTTGGTCTCGAACATTGAGTCTTGGTTTTGATATTAAGGTTGGTCTTGGGCAAGTTTTGGCCTTGTAAAAATTTCTAAAGATTATTTAGTATTTAAAATTTCCAAACCTCATTTTTCCAAAGCAGTTCAGTTTTTGAGATACCAATTGAGGAGTGGCCGTACCAAAGGGCCTAAGTACCATTTCGTAGCAAAAGTAGTGTCATAATATGTAACGGGTGTTATTTTGTTAGAAATTAATAAAATTGTTTTCCGTTTTCACCAAAAATTTACTTGATAGTGTGAAATTGATGTCATTATGTTAAAAAAATTATAACAATCAAATAACCGACTATTAGGCACATAAAAAGTGTGACATTATTTCTGCCTCGAAGTGGTACTTAGGCCCTTTGGTACGGCCACTCTTCAATTATCGAATTGTGAGACGACTTTATGCTTAAAAGGACCGTTACCCACCAATTAACAATAAATTACACGTATCATTTCAATGCTTAAACCGGCCAATTCAAAAGACATGAGTCCATCTTTCCAATCCATCTCCCTATTATATCCGGCGGCAAAGTCACTAAAAGCGCTTCCATCCACAATTCCATCAACTTATCGCATCATCAGAATGTTTTCCGTCGGAACAATAGAACAACTGCAGCCCTGGCTGAAAATTAGACAGTAATAATTGAAGGTATATATAAACTGCAAAGGCCACATCTGCGAACCATTGTACTTTCTGTTGATCTTTCCAAGGCTTCAAGAAGGCAGGAGTTAAAAAATGTAACGTTTATCAAAAACTATAAATGGTTTTTCCTAGAAATCTCTTTTTAGTTTTGTTTTAGGTACTTTCAGTTATTTGGCGACAAAATGAATGGGAATAAAATTAATTTCCATTTCCCTCAATAGGAGTGAATATCTATTGATCAGGGTTCCAAGTGAGCACTGTTAGGTGGTGCCTAACTTAACCTACACAGATAACTAGCTTACAACCTGATCAATATTCTAGTACGGCCGTTACAAACTCAAAACTAAATTCACACCTACGCATGCCAATTGAATACTAAAACTCATGGGTATGGAAAAATTTAGCCAACACAAGTTCTCAAGCTTGAGAAACTAAGCTTGTGCGCGCAGTCATGTAACCCTAACCGATTTAGGAATTACAAAAAACTTAATTTAATTTAATTAAATTATGCACAAAACCAACTATATACGTACACATTGGTAATTATCGATTGCTGTGCGTTATCGCATTGCTCTATGGCTTTCTCTCTTTGCCCGCTCGCGCTCGCTAACAATAAAGAGCAAGAAAACACAAATGAGTGAGTGTATAAATGAGCGTGTAAAATGAATGAATGAGTGACGTCTACTTCCAACAGCAGCGCAATTTCACTCCAATGGAAGGCTGTAAGAGCAAACATCAATTTGGGACAAAGAAGAGAATTGGGCGTGTTCTGAACAGGTCACGTGCAAGCCACTGTGAAATAAGCATTGAGCGAGAGTGCAACAACATGTTCCCTTGCAAATGGTATGTGTCAAAAAGAGACTACACCGATTCATAATGCGCTCTCTTTTCTGCCCATAGAACTCTGTCATAGATGTAGTCATCTCGCTCTCGCTATGTGGAAAAGTCACGCTGCTGCATTAAAATTATTGCTGCCAATTGCAAGCGCGTTGCTGGTGCTCGCGCGTTGTGAGCACACAAATAGACGCTTATTAACGCTTCCGTTGACTTCTGCCAAGTAACAGCTTGAAATTATGGTGTTCCATTGTTATTGCTATTGTTGTTGTTGTTGCCATTGTTATTGTTGTGTTGCCATTAATTGTTGCAATTTGATTAAATTTGCAGCTCGAGTTGATTGATTAGTTAAATTGTTATTGTTGTTGTTGCATTGCTAAGTGCTGCTGCATTTCCTCATATTGTTTATAGTTTTTTTTTTTTTTTTTCGTCCTCTTTCGTACCGCTGCATTCTTGTTTCGCGAGCTTAAAACTGTCAAAAGCATTTAAAATGTCAGCCCGCATTTGCATGTCATAAATTTCTCGCTTTCTGTTGGCCGAACTAAATAGCTAGAGATGTTGTTGCATGTGTTGCGCTACCACCCCTCGTCATTGTTTCATGCACAGCGTGCTATTTTGTGGTGGTAGGTAGGGATGCCATTCCTTAATTCGATAAAATCTATGCTGTACCTAGAATAAAAAAAAATCCAATTAGATAAAATTTAGAAATTTTAAAATTTTGCGTGACGAGGCTCTTATATTGTTTTGAAGTTTACTATTAGATCCAGTAAACTACAATCGGCTATTGCGTCCACGGACCTAAAGAATTTACCATTTACCGAATGTAATAAGAGGCGAGCTTTCGCCTCATAAAATAAAAAAAAATTATTTGGTCATTTTGGTCAATCAGCTCCGGGATCAATTATTCCGGTTATTGGATATATTGGCTCTACACTATGATATGAAAAGCATGCCCCAGTATTACAGTATTAACTGTATACTTTAGATCAATAACAATTCGCCATGTTTCGGTGGGCCAATCAATATATTTATTTCTTGGCGAATTCTAAACTTTTAGCAAAATGTCTCTTACTCAGTAAAAGAAATTTTATTTGGCTTTTGCAGTCAGCTTTACTTATAATAAATGTCTCCTTATTGTAACCGAACTTTTCGAACACAAGTTTCCTAAAATATCAGAAAAAAAGTGAGCATCGCGCTTAAATAAATGCGCTCATTCAAACAGCATTCACATTCTCTACCGAATTTCATCAAAATAGCTTATAATTCTTGATATACATAATGTCCTAAGGAGTAAAGTACAAGACAAAAATCTTGCTTTGAGGGGATAGAGGTGTGGCAAAATCCTACGAGATTTCAATATTATATTGGATATGTGCCGAATTTGTGATACCACTTCCCAGGTCAACTTATGGCAACACGATGCTATTGGTTTTCTGCGATAAATTTTTAAAATGGGTGGAACTAATACCGCGCCGTCAAGCCACCGCTTGGAACCCTGTTAGTCGAAAGGGTAGTGAAGTTGCTTACGTGAAATCGGCATCCAAAAGGGGTTTACTGCACTCTACACCCTCCATGAGAATCCTACAGAGAAAGTGAATCATACCGTAAAGACGATAATTGCCCAGCTGACAGGCAATCACCACAAGAAATGGGATGAAAAGTTACCGGAGATATCACTGGCGTTTAACAACAGTGCATCAGAAACCAACGGCTAGAGCCCGGCGTTCCTGACTCAGGACCGAGATCGTGGCTCCCAAAAGCCTTGTACGACGAAGTCACCGTGGGAACAGAAAGATTAACGCAGGACCCTGTAACGAGGGCAGCCTGGCTCAAGGAGATTTTCAAGATAGTCAAACTGAAACTAACGAAAGCCGTGAAAGAACAAGCGCAAATTGCGCAGGTGCTCATGGAAGCCCGTTTGCGGTGAAACTCGCCCGAAAGTATGCCGGCCCATATAAACTCGTGGGCTTCTTTTTCCTGGCAATAATGCGCTTAGAAGCCACCGTTCGGAAGAATTTACGACAGCACATCTTAGCAATCTTTAATCGTCCCATCACCAGCCAGTTTTAAACTAATCCATTCTTTTAAACTTTTGTTCCTTCGCCACAGAATTAAACGCTGATCTGACGAACGAAGAGAATGGCCAACCGACGCCCATCAAAGCCACACACCGATTTTAAGCGCTATTTAAACCAATTGCAGGAGCTAAATCATCCACGAGCCCAGGGTCACCGAGAAATGAAAGTGATTTAGGACATCCAGCCTGAACCAAAGAGGTCCAAATGCAGTGGCAAGTAGCGTCAAGAGCGTGAGTGGTTTGAAAAGAATAATCGAGCCGACATAAAAACGGACAACGCCATACCGGAACCATCCCACCCTTTTGGCCGTAAATCATCAACTGGAGATAATACTTGTCGCCCAGACACGACCACGAGGCCAGTGCAACGCTGATGAGCCTGAGTTATCTACAAGCAGGAAGGCAAGGGAAGCGGCAATGACAAAGTACCAAGACATGGCTCTTGCTTTGAGGGTATAGAGATTGAGTGAAATCCTATCAAAATTCAATATCATATTGGATTATTGTTGGTCTCTTGAATAGTTAACTAGTTATATAATATGTAAAAGGAAGAGGCCTCCCAAGCATTTATTAGAAATGTATCATCTAACTTACTCAAGTATTTGAGACTATTTTGTGGACACGTACCACGTACTCGTATTTTTTTTTTAATTAAAATTTTGACATTTTTGGAAATGTTAGCTATACTGGTCCAAATAATCATTAAAACGTCCTCACAGTTAGTAAGTATACATAGTTTTATTTTATATTTTTAATTTTGTTTAATTTTTTATCGACTAATTCTGTATTTTATATAAATGGGAACAATTAAAAATAAGAAATAAAAACCACAATTGCTCCTAAATAACATAATGAAAATACCCCAATGTTCGTTGTTCCCATTTGTGCTGCTGCCTAATTATTTAAATTTTCTTTTATAAGTTGTTATTGTTGTTGCTTTCTGTTTTTGGAATTGATTATAGCTTCTTTATTTTTTGACAGTCGCATGGCTACGGCACTCAACAACTGCAGCTCCCCTTGACAGCAGCCGCCACCCACAGCAGCGATAAGAATCGTTTTGTGTTTTCCAGTGTTTATCACAGGAAAGTTTTGTTTTCAAAATTCATTATTTTTGTTGTAATTTTTTAACCAAATGGACTTTTTTATATATTTTATTTGGAAGCCGCACTCACGCCCGTGTCCGCTCGGTGGTGGCTACCCACATTTGAGCATACGCTGGAGTGCCTAGGCTTTAACAATGGCCACTTTGGACATCGTGACGTGCCACAGCGTATTTCAACCATGACATAACAGAGTTTTTTGAAAACTTCTAGTGGGGGGGAATGGTCAACAATTAAATGAAATTTTTCAAAGGGTGAAGATGGTATTTAGTGTGTGTGTTCAGCCTAAAATGTTTTTTTCTTTCTTGACATTCATACATGTAAATAGCAAGTACTCATATAATATCCGTTTTATACGAAAAAAATAAAATTAGTTATTTTATATACATGCATACATGGGGTATTCAATGCAAAACTATTCCACGAAAAATAAAAAACGATTTTTGCCCCGGAAATGTGTTCTTCAAAGAGATTATTGTGTAGACCGATTTTCACTTTTTTTCATGATTTTCAGGCATGATGAGCAGGGAGAAACTTGCTTCTTTAATCCTGAAAAAATATTTTCGCCACGGAAAAAAAATTTTTTGCGCATGACCTTTATAAAGTTCTGACTGAATGGTGGAATCAGGCCATTAATTGCGGGGCAGCCCCTAGCCGATTTTGATGCCCTTTGACATATACTATAGGTGTGTTTCTTATATCTTGAAATAGAATAAAATATTTTACTAAGCTATGATTTAAGTTAAATAATTACGTGTACCAACAGTAAAAAAAAGCTAGTAAGGGTGTTATCTTTGGCTTGGCCAAACATTAAATACCCAACACGGCAGTGTTTTGAAAATTTTGCTTATATGGGAGGTACCATGCCCTCTTGTTTGAGTTCGCCCAGTTTTTGCTTAGAGCTTCCGCTTACAATTTTTAGTATTTATGTGTATTTTGGTTGTATTATCGTGAAAAATACTCCTAAAATTGCATTTTAAATATATTTTTTGTATGGGCGGTGGGCTTGTCCGTTGACCGATTTCGCTCATTTTCAATCCCCTGAGCTATCTTTAACGACGGAGGCAGTGTACCAAATTTCATTGAATTATCTTGCTCACTTTTCCCAAAAAGTGTATTTCAACACACAGCCAGCCGGCCACCCAGCCAGCCAGACAGACAGACGGACATGGCTATATCGACTCAGGAGGCGACGCTGATCAAGAAGATATATACTTTTCTATATCTGCCAAGCCTCCTTCTATGCGTTACAAACGGAAGGACAAAGTGAATATACCCTGGGTGTAGGGTATAAAAACATTCAGTTTTGATTCAAACCAAACTTGGGTCAGAATTTTTTCTTGACCTTCTTTACACCTGGAGCCGTCAATTTTGATTTCGATGTTTCGTGCTGAAGGAGACTGTATTTTGGCCGCTTGTGGCCCGTTGCAGCAGGTTTGGAACTGTTTATAGGAACTGTGCTCGTAATTCCTTTGCTCCGAAAACATTTAGAAATGTTTTATTTGTTTTCTAATCCTTTAAAATTCTGGGGAAAACGTTCACCGCGTTCCTTACTGTCATCACCAAAATTTCGTAGAAAGTTGTCAATAGAGAATATGGAATTTCGACTTCAGTGAGTATTTTTGATTCCGTTAGTTTCTTAATGTCTCATAATTTGTTCCTGTAGTCGGAGTGCTTATGGTTTTCAAGGAAATTCTCACAACCATCTTTGAAACTGAAACAGGCTTTGTTTTTCGTGTTGTCCATTGTTTTAGTGAATACTTCGTCTCGCACTAGAGATCTTATTTGCAGTCTGCCAATTATGCCTTCATTCAATATAGGTTATGATAAGCAGGTACGTTATAAAAATTTTCCCCAAATTAATTCAAAGCACTTGTCCTTTTTGTCTAAAGACTTGATAAACTACTTCATGAGCCATAATTTTCTATGTAGAGGTGGAAATTATATCTTGGCTTGAACCACTAATGGCTGATTAAATTTATTTCCACGGCCAACACTGAAAGTTGCTCTATTGTCACAATCTTTTACTTTGCAATAATCCGATCTGGCTTACTTTTTAATAGCAACATTCAGGTCTTCTTTAGAAAACAGTTTTGAGGAGAACAAAAATATCGAGCCCTAACCGTCAAAAAGACTTAACCGACACGATTTCAGATTTTCGTTTTTTGATAGAAATTAATAACTATTCCCTTCAAATTTTATAACTGTAAAAAGTACCATGACGAAGTTATAGCGAAAGCAATTTTGACTTTAGCACTACACTGTACGCAAAGAAAATTCAAAAAAAACTTCTGCAAAATTTATTTTTTCTCCGTTGAGTCTTTTTGGCGGTTAAGGCTCGATATTCAAAATAACACTTCGATTTTTTTTTTTTCTTTAATGAATTCACTGGAGGACCTTAGGTATAGTTTAGATTTTTTCTTAAAAATCATTAATGATCTGTGTAATTAAGACTTCTCCTTACTCTTTATTCCCGATCGGGGGGTTTTGGGCCCCCAAAATTCGTCCAATGGCTACGTCCTCGTATCACGTAATTGTTTCTTCAGCTGTCGATCCTTTACAAACTAATAGTGTACACTTCTGTTTTGTTTTAGCTGCTCTTTTTCTGCCTTACTGCATTTTCATTAAAAAAGATATACTCCGACTTATTATACCAGCAATCTATATCAATGAAAAAAAAAAATCTTATTTTCCTCTGAAATTACGCATAAGTATACGAGTATGTACTTTAATCTCTCATATACTGGTTAAAAACCTATATGACTTTGCAGAATAAGGCAAAAACAATTAAATGTAACATCCCAGCGTAAGAATATTGTTCTTTTAATTGGCGTAGAAACCATTTAAGTGCATCGAAGGTGCCTTACCTTACAAACAGAAGCTGCTACAACTTACTACAACAGCAACAGCACGAATAGGCTTCCAGAATTTATCGTTTGTCACTGTAGTCTCAGCCTAAGGCTTCCATGGAGTTTTGCTGTCACGTAGACTTAAGCCTCAACATGCAGTACGAGTAGTAATGTTGCCACTGTTTAGCATCAGCATCAGTTACTAAGTACGTGCCATCATCGTCCACCATCCACCATGACCATAATGTTGTGTGCTTCCACAAATTGCATCTACGAGTAAAACATAGTGGAAAGCAGCAATTAAAAGTCCGCCATTGCATCGGACAGTGTAAATTGCCGCCATTGCTCAAACGTCACGTGCTGTTTGTAAGACTTTTTAAGAAGGTACTGCATTACAGGGCGTACCACATGGGAATTCAATAATGTATGAAGTACCAGTTTTACTAAAACGCGCATCATTGAGATGGCATAATAAATATGTATGTATATGCTGGTGCTTTTAAATGGAATATGGATAGGGATTTCCCTTAAACTCTACAACGTTTTGTTCCTATATATGTCAGCGTCCACAGGAAAACCTACCTTATCTTCACAAAATCAAAAAATCGGTTTTTTCAATTTTCTAAAAATACACCCTATTTGAATATGAATAAAATGACATCTCTATTACTGGAAAATTCCAAAAATTGACTGTGTTATGAGATTTTGGAATCGTAAAATGAAAAACTCAAGATTGTAGGTATCGAAGTTCAAAGTTTGTCAATTATCAATTTTTCAGAGTAAAGTCACTATTATTAGTATTTAAAATTTGATAATCGACGTCAAATCAATTGTAAAATTTTCAGAACATGTCTAAGGACTAAGTTCCACATTAAACTGAAAACCGGTAGAATTGATCTCATATTTTTAGGTGTAGGTAATGCTTAATTTTGTCTGTGAAGATAAGGTGTGGTTTTCTGCGCACGGTAACATACATATCTGTGGACTTTTGACAAAACAACCTAACTCGAAATTGGCAACTTTTCAGGAGAGCCTAAAAACTGATTAACTACTTTTCAATAATGTGGCTCAATTTCGTTGATGCAGCGTTGAATCTCCTCTTTCCATACATTTTTACTAATCTTAAAGTGTCAGCTGTCAAATAATTTTTTTCTTTTGGTTCACAACACTTCACCGCACGAATGGCGCTAAGTTAATTATGGGACACCCTTATATCTCTGGAACAAGAAATCATAGGGACATGGCGATTATACCAATAAAAGCGTATTTAAATTTTATATTTAGGAATAAAATCCTGGAAAATTGTCAAAAGTCTACAGATATATTGAACTGCATCATTTCATCTTTTGATTTCCATATGAAAAAGTTAAAATAAGGATTTGTTTTTTTGAAATTACATTTAAAATGGGCAACAATAAAAAATACAAAATTTCGGAGAGCAATTCACCTTTAAACATACAAAATGCGCTTGCTACCAGTGTTGCCAGGTAAGTTCTCCTATTTTCCCCTAGATTGCACGAGATTTTCCCTAAATTTTTTTGACGAAATTTCCTCTAACTGGAAAATGTTGGATTTTGCGATCAAAAAAAAAAAAAAAAAGAAAGTTCCAAATTTCAAAACGAAATTAATATTTTTCATAACGAAATTTCCCCCCAATTCTGGACTTTTGACAAAATTTCCCCTAAGTATAGAACATTTATATTTTGGTAACAAAAAAAAAAAAATTCTCCAAATTTCAAAATGAAGTGAATGTTGTTTCAATATCACGGCCCGCTTGAAAAAAATTAACTGAAAGGTTCGAGGACGACGGAGTTTTTGTTGGGTTCTTTTCAGGAGACCATCCGAAGTCGACAAGAATTCAAATCGTAACACGTGCCGATTTTGAAAACGGACAGTTTTTGCTATTATTAAACGAATATTTTCAAATGTTTGCACTAAATACAGTTTATTTGTGCATATACCGACCTCGGCTACACCCCTATGTGAAAGCTCATTCAATTTTATGAATATTTGCCCAAGAAACCATACCTCTGCATTCAACTTCAGTTCGGCGCATTTTAGGAAATAAATTAGCCGCTTTTTTTAATTTTACAGAACAATATACCAACTAAGTATGCAGTCTTTGTTATAAGATAATCTTTGATGCAACCTGCAATTTTCCAATTATTTCGAAAAAGTGCTGCACCCTAATAGTCATATTTTATACTTGTAAAATTTTTTCTAATGAAATAAATAAATTAATTAATTTTTCTTACAGTTGAATTTATTAAAATCTATAAAAAAAAAATAAATGCTTATTGGACGTTGATGAAAAACGATACAACCGTAAACAATCACGTTGCAAAAATGCACGTAAAGAGTTATTAAATTTATTGCAAAAAAGAAACAAAAATGCAACCAAAAAAACGTTACAAGACTAATGGACTCTTGATGTTCCTAAAAGGAAAAAACATAAATAAAAGCTCTCAAAAAAAAATAAAAACAAACAGGTTAATAAGGAAATAGAAAAAGATTTTATCAAGCAAAGAGAAGAGCTTTCTTTAATAGAAGATAACGAATAAGAAAACGAATTATACTTATATATTATTGAAGAATCATTACGTTAATTGTGGAAAAAATACAGAAAAGAAAAATGAAAAACAAGGAAAAATGGAATATATAAATAAAAATAAAACATACACGGAATTAGAAGATGACGAAGAATTAAATATTGTTACGAAATTTCCTGTCTCTATGACGATAATTTCAATCTCTTACTGTTTTCTGAGTTCGATCACTGGATTGTGTAGCAATCAAAAACACACTTTTTTTAGTTATAAAATGGTTTATTTAAATCACAAATGTTTATTTTCACGCGGTACAATTGTTTATTTTACTATTTATTACATTCAAAATCTAATATTACAATAAGCATTTTATTTACTTTCACTGGCACTGTGTGTACAACTTTTTCGCTTTATTGCTTAAAATCAACTGTGTTCAGCTCTCATGAACAGCTCCTTTTACACCCAAATGAACGTTCGCGAATTGTATTAGCGAAACATCTGGCAACATCTCGTTGATTCTCTTTATTGACATCTCGAAATGTCAAGCACTTTCGTGACGTCACTGGTTTTATTGACATTTCGAAATGTCAAGTATTTTCGTGAAGTTTCTTTTCATGTGTTCTTATTTTTCGTCACAATATGTAATTAAAGGATTCAGGAAAAAATACAGAAATGATAAATGAAAATGAAAAACAAGGAAAAATGGAATATATAAATAAAAATAAGACATACACGGAATTAGAAGATGACGAACAATTAAATATTGCTACGAAATTTTCTGTCTCTATGACGATAATTTCAGTCTCTTACTGTTTTCTGAGTTCGATCACTGGATTGTGTAGCAATCAAAAACACACACTTTTTTAGTTATAAAATGGTTTATTTAAATCACAAATGTTTATTTTCACGCGGTACAATTGTTTATTTCCCTATTTATTACATTCAAAATCTAATATTACAATTAGCACTTTATTTACATTCACTGGCACTGTGTGTACAACTTTTTCGCTTTATTGCTTAAAATCAACTGTGTTCAGCTCTCATGAACAGCTCCTTTTATACCCAAATGAACGTTCGAGAATTGCATTAGCGAAACATCTGGCAACATCTCGTTGATTCCTTTTATTGACATCTCGAAATGTCAAGCACTTTTGTGACGTCACTGGTTTTATTGACATTTCGAAATGTCAAGTATTTTCGTGAAGTTTCTTTTCATGTGTTCTTATTTTTCGTCACAATATAATATTAAAGGATTCAGGAAAAAATACAGAAAAGAAAAATGAAAATGAAAAACAAGGAAAAATGGAACATATTAATAAAAATAAAACATACTACCGTAAACAATCATTTTGCAAAAATGCACGTAAAGAGTTATTAAATTTATTGCAAAAAAGAAACAAAAATGCAACCGAAAAAAACGTTTCCCGAAAAATAAAAAATTTTAGGAGTAATTTTTTCAGAAGTAAATATAGCAAAAGGGATGAAGATGTAAACGAATACAAGGCTAATGGACTCTTGATGTTCCTTAAAGAAAAAAACATAAATAAAAGCTCTCAAAAAAAAAAAAAATAAATTAAAACAAACAGGTTAATAAGGAAATAGAAAAAGATTTTATCAAGCAAAGAGAAGAGCTTTCTTTAATAGAAGATAAAGAATTAGAAAACGAATTATATATATTATTGAAGAATCATTACGTTGATTGTGGAAAAAATAAAGAAAAGAAAAATGAAAAACAAGGAAAAATGGAATATGTACATTAGAGTGGTCCAAAATCCGAAAGTATTAAAAAGTCAAGGTGCGCGCGACTTTTCTGAATCCTTGGATCCTGCTGATTACAAACAGTGCTTTGGAAACAAAAAAAAATTGCGTTTAGATATTCCGCAACGAGCTTGAAGATACTTTTTTAGGAATTTTTGTGCTTTTGAGTACTTCTTTTAATTTAAACGCTATATCTTTTTAACCAGATAAGGTATTTGCAAAAATTAAATCGCATTTTCTTAAAAATATTTTGAGCCAAATTCTGCATCAATAATAATTAATCTACTCTTTCCCAATTTTTTTTAGAAGCACTTTAAACTTCAAAATTTGTTAATTTTTTGAGGTGTTCGCACATTCAAGAACCAATTTTTTTCTTATTTTGTCTAGCGAATTTTTTTTTTAATTTTTATATTTTAATGCATTAATTTGTCTTTAAAATAATTTCAACAACTAAGCCATTAATAATACTTTTACTCACTAAAAACAAATAAGTATGATTAAATTGGACTTAAAAAAAAAATTAATTTTCATGTTTTCAAGGCATTAAAATAAGATATCTTAATGGGATGACGTAAGGTACCACTTTTTTCTTACATAATCATTAGTTCCTAATCTTCTGAGTAAAACAACATCCTTCGCAATATCGAAACCTTGGCACTTCATGTTATTTTTGGCAAAATAGGTTAACAGATAGTTTTCATAGATCTTCTAAGGAAACCAAAAAACTAAATAAATCAAAAAGAAACTAAACTAGCCATTTTCGATGTATTTGTCGATGCTTGTTCTAAATTCAGCCTCAAAATTGCTGTATCTTGTACGGTTAAGGAGATATTTTAACATAAATGTATAAGAAACACCGTTTTTGCTCTTTTTAAAGTGATATTACAAGTCAAGATTATTTCCAACCACAAAAAGTGGTATGGTGGTTAAAAGTGCCAGTCTTTTTCTTTAAAATTCAATTTAAACTATACCGATATCTTTTTTATTCTCGGAGTTATTCTAGCCTAAAAAGTTGAAAAAGTGCAAAAAACTGTTTTTTTTGTTATTTCTGCTTACGATATTTTGGAGGAACAAAGAGATATCGATACAATTTAAATTGGGTTTTGAAGGAAAAAGCTGTCACTTTTAACTTTCATACCATGCTAAAAGTTATCATGTCTTGATATAACAGCTTCAAAAATAGCAAAAACGGTGTTTTTTGGATTTTTAGGTTAGGATATCTCTAAAACCGTATGAGGTAGAGCAATTCTGAGACCGAATTTAGAATTTTCATGAACACATGCATCGCAAATGACTATTGTTGTTTCAGTTTTACCATGAAAATTTTAAACTCAAAGTTTTTTTTCTGGCCAAATTTGATTACACTTTACGGATTTTAGTAAGTAAAGTGAAGCTTATGAATTAGTTGTTGATGTCGGTTGATAGATAAATTAATGCCTCAAAAACTAAAAGTAAAAAAAAAAATTTGCTAGAGCAAAATAAGAAAAAAATTGGTTCTTGAATGTGCAAGCACCTCAAAAAATTAACAAATTTTGAAGTTTAAAGTGCTTCTAAGAATTATTGGGAAAGAGTAGATTAAATATTATTAAAGTAGAATTTGGCTCAAAATATTCTTAAGAAAATGCAATTTAATTTTTGCAAATACCTTATCTGGTTAAAAAGATATAGCGTTTAAATTAAAATAAGTACTCAAAAACACAAAAATTCCTAAAAAAGTACATTCAAGCTCGTTGCGGAATATCTAAACGCAATTTTTTTTTGGTTCCAAAGCACTTTTTGTAATCAGCAGGATCTAAGGATTCGGAAAAGTCGCGCGCACCTTGACTTTTTAACACTTTTGGTTTTTCCATACAAAATTTGGACCACTCTAATGTACATAAATAAAAATAAAACATACACGGAATTAGAAGATGAAGAATTAAATATTGTTACGAAATTTTCTGTCTCTATGACGATAATTTCAATTTCTTACTGATTTCTGAGTTCGATCACTGGATTGTGTAGCAATCAAAAACACACACTTTTTTTAGTTATAAAATGGTTTATTTAAATCACAAATGTTTATTTTCACGCGGTACAATTGTTTATTTCCCTATTTATTACATTCAAAATCTAATAGTACAATTAGCACTTTATTTACTTTCACTGGCACTGTGTGTACAACTTTTTCGATTTATTGCTTAAAATCAACTGTCTTCAGCCCTCATGAACAGCTCCTTTTATACCCAAATGAACGTTCGAGAATTGCATTAGCGAAACATCTGGCAACATCTCGTTGATTCCCTTTATTGACATCTCGAAATGTCAAGCACTTTTGTGACGTCACTGTTTT
This sequence comes from Calliopum simillimum, assembly GCA_951812925.1. Lineage (NCBI taxonomy): Eukaryota > Metazoa > Arthropoda > Insecta > Diptera > Lauxaniidae > Calliopum > Calliopum simillimum. The sequence goes on from OX638371.1 coordinate 31,824,181, forward strand.
TATTGACATTTCGAAATGTCAAGTATTTTCGTGAAGTTTCTTTTCATGTGTTCTTATTTTTCGTCACAATATATTATTAAAGGATTCAGAAAAAAATACAGAAAAGAAAAATGAAAAACAAGAAAAAATGGAAAATATAAATAAAAATAAATCCGAAAAAAAAGGAATACATAAATTATGATAATGACACCGAATATTTAAAATTATTCGAAGAAAAAAGTACAAAATATGTATTCCAAAAAAAAAAAAAAACAGAAAAAAAAAGAAAAAAATGTGCTTCTAAATGTTTTCCAACATGTTCCTGTTGTGGGAACAAGTAACCACTATGTTATAAAACAGAATAAATGGGACGAAGTAACAGTAGAATTGGCCGCAAATGAAGAAAGCTCCAACTTGGATGAACAGAGGATGATAAAGGTAATAGCAGTTCTTAATTTTGTGGGAGTTTCTTTATAAGAATGTAATGTGATGTTATTGCTGTATGCGTTTAGCTTCATGCTTTTAGTCTTGGGCACATACCAGAAGATGGTGCTCGGAGCCTATGTCAGCCGCCATCTTCACTCGTACGTCCAGAAGAATCCCTCTCCATTTTCTGCTAATGCAGAAGTGGTCGATATGGTTTTCAGTGATGTTGTCTGGAAACATTTGTTATAAACTAGCCTTCTTTGCCCGCTTCGCTACGCATGTTTGTTTTGTTTTTTTCCCAATAGCTTAGAAGGTATACAGGGATAAAATTTTGATTTACGCCACTGCCACGTCACCAATAAAAATTTTAGGTATTTTGAGAAAGTTAATTTCATTTCAAACCATCTTAAAAATTGGTAATGGCATAGCTGGAGTGTCCCAGGAAACCATCAATTAAGGCTTGTTGATAGTTTGCCTTAGATGTTATTTCTGTAGTACATCCAGATATTCTTCGTTTTGACTATGAAGCCTTCGGTTGACCTTCGGGAAGCATCGGGTGTTCCAAAAAACTATCAATTAAAGTTTATTAATGGTTCATCATCGATTTTTTCCCTCTCGTATACTTAGATACTCTTCGTTTTGACAATGAAGCCTCCGGGTGACCTTCGAACACCTTCGGGTGTCACAAAAAACTATCATTTAAAGCTTGTTGATAGTCCAAATTAGATTTTTTCCCTCTCGTATACTTAGATACTCTTCGTTTTGACAATGAAGCCTTCGGGTGACCTTCGAACACCTTCGGGTGTCACAAAAAACTATCACTTAAAGCTTGTTGATAGTCCAAATTAGATTTTTTCCCAATCGTGTACCAAGATATTCTTCGTTTTGATTATGAAGCCTTCGGGTGACCTTCCGGAACCATCGGGTGTTCCAAAAAACTATCAGTTAAAGTTTATTAATGGTTCACCATCGATTTTTCCCTCTCGTATACTTAGATACTCTTCGTTTTGACAATGAAGCCTCCGGGTGACCTTCGAACACCTTCGGGTGTCACAAAAAACTATCACTTAAAGCTTGTTGATAGTCCAAATTAGATTTTTTTCCTCTCGTGTACCAAGATATTCTTCGTTTTGATTATGAAGCCTTCGGGTGACCTTCCGGAACCATCGCGTGTTCCAAAAAACTATCAGTTAAAGTTTATTAATGGTTCACCATCGATTTTTTCCCTCTCGTATACTTAGATACTCTTCGTTTTGACAATGAAGCCTTCGGGTGACCTTCGAACACCTTCGGGTGTCACAAAAAACTATCACTTAAAGCTTGTTGATAGTCCAAATTAGATTTTTTCCCTCTCGTGTACCAAGATATTCTTCGTTTTGATTATGAAGCCTTCGGGTGACCTTCCGGAACCATCGGGTGTTCCAAAAAACTATCAGTTAAAGTTTATTTATGGTTCACCATCGATTTTTTCCCTCTCGTATACTTAGATACTCTTCGTTTTGACAATGAAGCCTCCGGGTGACCTTCGAACACCTTCGGGTGTCACAAAAAACTATCACTTAAAGCTTGTTGATAGTCCAAATTAGATTTTTTCCCTCTCGTGTACCAAGATATTCTTCGTTTTGATTATGAAGCCTTCGGGTGACCTTCCGGAACCATCGGGTGTTCCAAAAAACTATCAGTTAAAGTTTATTAATGGTTCACCATCGATTTTTTCCCTCTCGTATATCTAGATATTCTCCGTTTTGACTATGAAGCCCTCGGGTGACCTTCGGCAAACTTCGGGTATTCCAAAAAACTATCAATTAAAACTTGTTGAAAGCTTGCCATAGATATTTTCCCTCTAGTGTACCTAGATATTCTTCGTTTTGACTATTAGGCCTTCGGGTGGTCTTCGGAAAACTTCGTGTATAGCATTAAAACATTCCCATACCTAATATATACTCATTTCCAAATTTTCAGCTCAATTGGACGAATGGTTTCTAAGCGATAATGCTTCAGACAGACACACAGTCATTTTTATATATGAAGAACTTCACGCCAAGTGTACCAAAAAATAAAATTTTTTTTCTCCGATTTCGCTCAAATTTGGCAGTATGGTAGATCCGGTGTGCAAGAACAACAATCCGGGAGGATTTGGTCCAAATACCATTTCTTGTTAAAATACAGGGTGTTGAAGACGGCGTTTTTACTCATTTTCATGAAAAGGATGTTTTTTAAAAAATTTATAGCTTACACTAAAGTTTGTAAATTGATATATCTAAGTTAATGGTCCCATTCATTTTGAAATGTTCTTTTTATAAAAAAATATTTCTTGGTGAAAAAATTGTTTTTTCACCAAAATTTTTTACACTTAAAAATACTTTTGAATTTTTTTTAAAAAAACACCCTTCGATTTTTTTTAAAAGTACTTTAAAATAAAGCATAATTTATAGGCTTTAAAATGATGTATGACTCAAGATGGGATTCGGACGCTACATGGGAGTTTTTGGCTTTTGAACGCCCGAGTTATGTCAACAGTACTTCTCTTGACATACCACCAATTCAAGTTATTTATATTGTTATTATTATTATTACTTTATATTATATTTAATTAATATTGTATGTTATAAATACTTTGCTTAGATACACTTCACTTCAAACAATTTGTAATCACCTAAAAGTATACTTCAAATTTTATATAAAATAAAAATCATAGAATATTGTTCAGTTGAAAAAATCTGTCGAATAGAAAACATGAATTTTAAATTTTTAAAAATAAAATTATTAAGAAAGCTAAAGCTTGTCTTTTAATTGAAAATCATAACTGGCGCAGTCGTGGTACGCAAATCAAAAGATTTGTTAGAAAAAAACCGTAATACGTTTCCGCAAATAAAGAAAGAAAAAAATATATAAATTTGCACGGATAGTGAAATGTGAAAAATAAAAAATTTCAAGAAAAAAACTCTTAACTCCGTATGAATTTGCAATTTACTATTATTGCAATATAAAAAAAAAGAAACTAATAAAGTGCAAAAAAAAAAAAAAAAAAATTTGCATAAGGAAAGTTTTAAATTTTCTAAAACAATAACTTTTTGATACCAATAAAACTAAACTGTAAACGAAAAAAAAAAAAAAAAAAACTTACGAACTATTGTTAAGAAGAGAAAAAGAAACTGCAAAATAAATAAAATATATCAAGTGTTTTTAAAACAAAAAAACAAAAAAAAAAAATTTAACAATTGATCGAATAAGGAGAGCAGCAGCTTTTTATATCAGCAGAGAGATGGCAAATAACCAAGAACAAATTGCTCAGTGCTTGGCAGCTCTTACTGCCATTATAGTGCAACAAAATCAACCTCAAAATAATAGAGCACGAATTGAAGCCGAAATTAAGTATCTTCCAGTATTCAATGGAGAACCAGGTACATTACCTTCATTCATATCTTCGGTATCCCGAGCACTCCAAGACTACCAAGCCAACGATATACCTTTCGTGTATCAAATTCAATAGCAAAATTCAAGGGGGGGCGAAGTATGTTCTGAACGTGAACCCTCCTGCAACGTGGGATGAATGCAAATTGCGACTAAAGCAGCACTACAAATCAACAAAGAATCAACTGGAAATATCTAGAAGCATTGCAAATCTGAGAGTAAGCAGTATTTTAGATTTAGGCAATAAGATAAGAAAATTAGTAGAAGATACCACTGAAAATGTTGCCTATGAAGAAAATAGTAAGGAGGTGTTAGACATATTCAATGGTATGATTGTGCAAAAAGTCAAAGAACTAGTGGCTGGACCCTTGGCTTATGCAATCATGAAAAAATACAATCTGACTGATATTAGAAATACTATCAGCGATTTCATAGGCCAAGACTACGGCAATTTAATAAAATTTAAGAGCTCTGATTATACTCATAATTATCAAAAAAATAGTACAACAACGGAACATTTAAATAAAAATTACAACAATAACTTTAGTCAGAATGATAAACAAAATCAGAATTTTAGTAATAATTTTCAGAATAGAGGCCAAAATTTTCAAAATAATCGAAACAGTAACTCAACTGGTAATTTCCAGCAGAGGGAACAATTTGTTTCCAATAAAAACAATTATAGGCAGCCAATTAAAAGCACAGGTTACTCCCAACAAGAGCCCATGGAAGTTGACCACTTACAGGACGAAAATGAAAACATAAATTTTCGGTCAGCACCCCAGCATCATACTTACCGGTAGTAAGCTTAACTATTGACGGAACCATACTTAGGTGTCTAATCGATACCGGGTCAACTACTTCACTTTTAGACCAAAATAAATTACCGCAATATAAGAGAACTAAAATTAAAGACGGTTTAAAATTTGCTACACTCAGTGGACAAACTTCAATTCGCGAAGAAGTTATTACTCCTTTACCTGAAGAGTTTAAGGAAAATAACCGTATGTGTTTGAAAATTACGAAACTAAAAAACAAAGGTTTTGATGCCCTCATAGGCCAAAATATACTCAAGCCATTTAGAGCTATTATTAATTTAGAAGAGAGTTTTCTCCAAGAAAAGGGTGCAAAAATTTATTTTAACAATATTTGTCCATTGAAGAAATTCATTTATTAGAAAATTGTGAGTCAGATGCAATAGTTTTAGACAAGTTACAACGAAGTGACATGAATTTAGAAGAAAAAAGATATTTAACAAAACTTGTTAAAGAAAACAGTGACTTATTTAATCGTGAGGGTCAAAAATTGACCCATACTCATGAAATACAGCATGAAATTGTAACCACAACCAAGACACCACTGTACACAAAAATATACAGGTATCCTCAGATACATGAAGCGGAAATAATTACGCAAATTAAAGATATGCTAGAGCAAGGAATAATAAAAGAAAGTAATTCGCCATATAATTCGCCACTGTGGATTGTTCCCAAAAAGGCTGATAATTCCGGAACTAACAAATGGAGGATCGTTATCGATTACAGAAAACTCAACGAAGTTACTGTAAGTGATAAGTTCCCCATTCCAAACATTGAGAATATTTTAGAAAAGCTAGGTAGAGCACAGTACTTTACCACCCTTGACTTAGCTAAAGGTTTTCACCAAGTTTTAATTAATGAAAACGACAGAAAGAAAACTGCATTTTCTACTCCTCAAGGGCATTACGAATTTGTAAGGATGCCATTTGGGCTTAAAAATGCCCCTGCAACCTTTCAGCGGCTTATAAATTCTGTCCTGAGGGATCATATAAACAAAATTTGTTTGGTATATCTTGACGATATCCTTATCTTTAGTACCTCTTTAAAAGAGCACTTTGAAAATATTCAAACCGTTTTTGAAAAGCTTAGGCAACATAATTTAAAATTACAAATAGATAAATGTAATTTTTTTGCAAGGGAAACTGAGTACCTTGGTCACACTCTGACGACAGATGGAATAAAGCCAAATTCAGCTAAACTTGAAAGTATTCAGAAGCTTAAGCTTCCTGAAACTCAAAAACAAATAAAATCGTTTTTGGGCATTACTGGGTATTACCGTAAATTTGTAAAAGATTATGCTAAAGTAGCATATGGTCTTACAAAATATTTAAAAAAAGGTGCAAAAGTGAACATTCAAGATTCACAGTATATTCACTCCTTTGAAAAATTAAAAAAGTTATTAGTCAGTCCGCCTATACTAAGATACCCAGATTACACAAAAAAGTTTAAATTAATAACAGATGCTAGTGATACTGCCTTGGGAGCTGTTTTAAGTCAAGACTCACACCCAGTGAGTTATGCCAGTCGAACTCTCAATGACCATGAAAAACACTATTCAACCGTGGAAAAAGAATTGCTAGCAATCGTTTGGGCAATTAATTATTATAGACCATATTTGTATGGCCGAGAATTCGATTTGTTAACGGACCATCAACCATTAGTATGGTTACAAACAAAAAGTAATGGGAGAGATGTAAATCCGAGGCTACAACGTTGGCTATTAAAACTAGGAGAATATAATTTTAAAATTTTTTATGTTAAAGGGAAAGATATTAACGCAGCAGATTTTCTTAGTAGAATTAATACTACACTAGGTACAAATAATATGTTGGGTGAAAATCTTTCCAATCAGCCAAAAAGTTCAACAATCGTTGATGGAAACAAACCATTCCCCAATAATTACGAAGAGGTAGCTGTACCTGGTGACGGAAGTTGTTTCTTCCATTTAATAGGCCGTGGTTTAGAAGAAATAGGTATTCACTTACATGCAAGAAATTTAAGAACGATGTGTTTCAATCACATTCAAAAACAGAGGTCATTAAGTCAAAATCAAAAGAGTTACCTATTGACTATTATGAACGATAGTCATTGGGGTGACACTGAAATAGAAGGCAAAATCTTAAGCAAAGAGTTAAAGATAAAAATTCATGTAATAGAAAAATTTGTTGTTAATGAAAATACAATATACACACACACAATAATAAACGGTGACACAGTAACACAAGCTGAACCAGATTACAATAATCAGGATACAATACACATTATTAATAATGGTAATGACCACTTCAACGCTGTGCTAAAAATACAAGATCATAACTCAACAGGAGCAACAATCCATTCCCAATTAGAAGAATTAAATGATCATTTCCGTATTTAAGACACAGTAGTTAATAGATTCTTAACACAAATAATACTAACAGATAACAAATGCAAAGAGGTCGAAACGATTAATTCAAAACTAAAAATTTTTCTGAATTCAGATGACATCAACAATGACCATATGACAGATATATTTCGAAGATATTTGCAAAAAGGCAAAGTAGGAATTTATTCTGAATTACCCGACCATTTATACAATAAGGTCCAACAAAAACTTATTGAATTGTTTGGTACCAGGTTATCATTTGTAAAATGTACTCTCCATGCTAAAGACATGAAAGACGAAAATGACGCTTATAAGCAACTAGAAAAATATCACAAAAACGAAACTGGACATAGTGGTATTAGCGAAAATGACAGTGGTTTAAAGAATCTTATATACCACAAGGACTTAAAGACTCTGATTCAAAAGTATATAAACAACTGTGACACTTGTAACAAAGCTAAGTATGACAGGAATCCAGTTGAGGCGAAATTTTATTACACAGATACACCAACTGATGTAAACCAAATAGTTCATGTAGATGTATACGTTATTAGAAAACATAGTTTCATGACTTTTATTGACAAGTTTTCGAAACAGGCAATAGTTTTTTATCTAGAGGACAGAAATAGTTTGACACTCATTGAAAAACTCAGACTATATTTCTCAGTGAAACAAAAACCTTGTCGTTTCGTTATGGACAACGAATTTAACTCCATTAATGTAAAAAATTTCTTAAAGGAGCATAATATTGAAGTTCACTTCACTAAAGCGAATAGTCATACGGGAAATTCAGATATTGAAAGGTTCCACAGTACAATAACTGAAAAGTTTCGTGTCTTAGAAGCTGAAAAGTCTCATTTAAGCACTCAGGAGAGAATGTACAAAAGTGTTGAATGGTACAATAAGTCAGTTCATTCAATAATTCAAGCCAGACCAATAGACGTTGCAGAAAAAATAGTCGAAAGGGGTGAAATTGAGAAAAGACTTAGACAATGTAAGCAAAAATGGATAGATAAGCGTAACGAAAATCGAGAAAAATATGAGGAAACTAGAGAAGAAGGGTACGTTAAAAATTATAGGGCCTTAAGACATAAAGATGAACTCAGATATCGCAAAACGAATTTGCAAAACATTCACCCTTCGAATATTAAAAGAAGGAAAAAACTTTCAAGCGGCTTTAATGTCAATGGCAACAATATTGATGTTACCACCTCCACAAATCTTCTTTAGGCAATTATAAAGAAATGTATTTTATTACTCTACACAGTTAACTTATAAATCTTATAAAACCTGTATTATTTAAGAGTTAAATAAAAATATGTATATGTAATTAAGAAATTTCATTGAAATCATTTAAAAATTAAAACTTGTAACATGTAACATGTAACATTTTAAATACATAGTGTATAAAAATGTTTATTTTTTCTAATTAAAATGTTAATTATTTACTTAAAAAAAAAAAAAGCAAAAACAAAATAAAAAAAAAACTCTGTAAAAAAAAAAAATTCAGGAGAATTCTTAATCAAAAAGGGGAGGAGTTATGTCAACAGTACTTCTCTTGACATACCACCAATTCAAGTTATTTATATTGTTATTATTTTTATTACTTTATATTATATTTAATTAATATTGTATGTTATAAATACTTTGCTTAAATACACTTCACTTCAAACAATTTGTAATCACCTAAAAGTATACTTCAAATTTTATATAAAATAAAAATCATAGAATATTGTTCAGTTGAAAAAATCTGTCGAATAGAAAACATGAATTTTAAATTTTTAAAAATAAAATTATTAAGAAAGCTAAAGCTTGTCTTTTAATTGAAAATCATATAACTCCCGTTGCAGAACAAAACCTTTTTTTACTCGAGAGGAAAGCATCTTACGTAAAAAGTGTACTAAAAGAAAAAAAAAAAAAAAACTTTTTTTCCTTTCAATATTTTTGCAAAAATTTTCATAAAAAAATTTTTCAAAAATTATTAAAAAAAAAAGTTTTAAAAAATTTCAAAAAAATTCACACGTATTGCTTGGACGATTTTAAGCATTTTTTGTTTAGTACACTTTTTACGTAAGATGCTTTCATCTTGATTAAAAACAGATTTTTGCCTTCCGCGGGCGTTCAAAAGCCAAAAACCCCCATTTAGCGTCCGAATCCCATCTTGAGTCATACATCATTTTAAAGCTAATTATGCTTTATTTTAAAGTACTTTTAAAAAAAATCGAAGGGGGCTTTTTTTAAAAAAAATTCAAAAGTATTTTTAAGTGTAAAAAATTTTGGTGAAAAAACATTTTTTTCACCAAGAAATATTTTTTTATAAAAAAAACATTTCAAAATGAATGGGACCATTAACTTAGATATATCAATTTACAAACTTTAGTGTAAGCTATTGGGTGTACAACTTTGCTTCCGCCGTTTTCCGATAGGTGGCTGTACCGGCTGAGGCTGGTTGAAATACATAGATGATAATGCCTTTAAAGTGAGTGTGGACAGTGCCTAACGAATTGTCATCGCCGTTTCAGTGACAGTTTTTCTTGTTTTTGTATTATTCACGCTCGAAAATGTCCGTTTATGTGCCCAATTCTCGTCATTTGCGGGAAGTTTTACTTTTCTGTTACAATTCGAAAAAAAATGCAGCTGAAGCGCATCGAATGCTCTCAGAAACTTACGGTGATGCTGCTCTGAGTGAAAGAACGTCGCGCGCTAAAAGAAAAGCGGCCACAATATCAAGAGCGACATGACAAAGTCATCCTCCAACACGACAATGCTCGGCCTCACGTCGCAAAAGTGGTCAAAAAGTACCTGGAAACGCTGAAATGGGAAGTCTTGCCCCACCCGCCGTATTCCCCAGATGTCGCCCCTTCTGACTTCCACCTATTCCGTTCGATGGCACACGGCCTGGCAGATCAACATTTTCAATCCTTCGAAGAATTGGAAAAATGGATTGCTTCATGGATAGCGTCAAAAGAGGACTCCTTTTTTCGAGCCGGGATCCGAAAATTGCCGGAAAGATGGGAGAAAGTTGTCGCTAGCGACGGACAATACTTTGAATAATACATCTGTAAGCACTTTTTCGCAATAAACCTTTTAATTTTGGAAAAAAACGGCGGAAGCAAAGTTGTACACCCAATGTAAATTTTTGAAAAACACCCTTTTTATGAAAATGACTAAAAACGCCAACTTCAACACCGAGTATTTTAACAACAAATGGTACTAGGACCAAATCCTCCCGGATTGTTTTTCTTGCACACCGGATCTACCATATTGCCAAATTTGAGCAAAATCGGAGAAGAAAAAATTTAAACCTGGTACACTTGGCATGGAGTGCTTCATATATAGATTGGTTATTTGACCGATATAATTTTTCGGAATTAATATCATCAAGTCAACACCATCAAGTGAACTTTTTATGTAAACAGAACGCAATCTATTTGAATATCAGCCAAATCATATCATGACAATTTAGTAAGAAAATAAAAAAAAAAATATTAAATGCAAGGTACAATTTTTGATCGAAAATGCTCCGAACTAAAGTTGAACGCAGAAGTATGGTTTGCTGGGCAAATATTCATAGAATTGAATGAGCTTTGACATAGAGAGTAGCCGAGGTTGATATATGCACAAATAAACGGTATTTAGTGCAAAGATTTGAAAATATTCGTTTAAAAATAGCAAAAACTGTCCGTTTTCAAAATCGGCACGTGTTACGATTTGATTTCTTGTCAGGATTGACTTCGGATGATGTCTTGAAAAGAACCCAACAAAAAACTCTGTCGTCCTCGAACGTTTCAGTTAATTTTTTTCAAGCTGGCCGTGGTATATTTAATAAATATAGATATTTTTGTTAACATATATTCTCATATAATTTTATATATTTTAAAATAAGGTTTTCTTAACATTTACATCTACAACTCTGACAAAGTATTAATTAAAGTTTCATCTATATCAGCATTGTACATGACCGTGGTGCAAAACTTTTTAAGCATACTTTTCGAAGGCTCGAATGATGGCTCGTTCGACAAATTATTCTTTACCCGGAGAATGGCTTCCGCAGTCTTTACCGCTAATAGATTCCTTAGTTTACTTTTTATGATATTCTTTACAGAAAATAATCTTTCTACACTGGCATTTGAAAATGGTAAACTCAATAATGCGGTAGCGAGCTTAGAAATATAAGGAAATTTCTGTTCTCCACTTGCTGTTGTCAATTGACTCACCGCTGAACAATATTCATTTGTATTTTCTTCTTTTACTTGTATTTCATGAAGATGATCCCATTCACAAATAATTTCGTCAATAGTGCCGCCTGACAATTGTTCAAATGTTGATGCTATTCCATAAATGACTTTTGGCAAATACAGATTTGAGTCTTTCACAGAAAATAAGCTCATAATTTTTAATGTACTTTTTTAACCAATTTTTATTTTGACTTAAAACTTATAAATTTTGTAAAATAGCCAGTCGAGATGAATTTCGTTCGGATAAAACCGCTAAAAGTATCCCCTAGATCTTTTTAAAATCCCCTGAACAAATCCCCTAAATAATGTATCCCCTAGATTGCTCCCTAGACCTTTTAAAATCCCCTAAATCTAGGGGGAAATCCCCTAAACTGGCAACACTGCTTGCTACTTCGTGTCGTCTCGCCAAATCAGCATGTAAACGAGGCGCTATACAAAAATAGTATAGTATCAATGAGTTGCAGGACGATCCACAAGAGAAAAGCAACAAATTAGAACTTTTAAATGTGCCGTATTTTTTTTTTTCTGTGATTCTCAACATATCAATGCTAAAAAATATACTTAGTATGCTTGAAAGTTCTTTTGGATGTCGGTAAATGCGTCTGATGAGGTTAAACCTATGATGGGTCCCGAAACTACCCGACAAGAAATTAGTTCAGGAATTCCGAACTAGAATCAGATCCGGATCAGGTATTCCTTAATACGGCCATCTGATCAGTTCCTCATCAGGATCTGATACTAAAAAAGTTAATACGGTCCCAGTACGTTGTTTAAATCAGTATCGGATCAAATGTCCTGGACTAAATCGTAGTAAGGAATTTAATTCATCTGCTCCAGACCGTTTGCAATATTTCTTATCAAAATTTTTAAAAAGACTTTAGAAATTCACCTGGTACGGATAATTAATAAGTTAAATTATTCATTAATTTAAGATACACATTTTTTTTTCAACAGATGTCACTTTCTAAAACGTTTTATTTCTATTTAGAATATTGAGGAAGATTGTTATTTATTTTGTCCACATAAATCATTTCTAATTTCGTTCGACCACAGAAAGTTTTTTCAAAGACATTTTAGGTGGTTATCATGTTTATTTCATAACCAACGCATATGTAAAAGAAAATATATTACTTAATCAATGTTACAAAATCTTTTAAGAAAGTGTTTTTTATCCGGACGAGATTAAAATTAACTCATATGAATTTGATCCGATCCTCAATAAGAAATATAATACTTTTTCTGATCAGGACCTGAGGAATATCCCGATCCAAAACGCCAAAACGGATCAGGTCCATTTCATATGAGGTGTGACGCTTATTCGTCATTAACGAATCAGAAAGCCTGACTCGTTCCTGACCATACTTCTGGCAAGCCTGATCAGAATCGGGATTCCACTCAAAAGCGGCCAAAAAATAGCGGCCAAAAAAAAGGGGCCAAAAAATAGCGGCCAAAAAAAAGCGGCCAAGGAACAAAAGGGGCCAAATACAAAAAAGGGCCAAAAAATAGCGGCCAAAAAAAAGGGGCCAAAAAAAAGCGGCCAAAGGAAAAAAGAGGCCAAAAATGGTTAAAGTGTTAAATTATCATTATTTTGTTAAAAATCAAAGACATTAGGTAAAATAGTAAAGTAAATTGACAAAATGTGTAAATATGTAATAAATGGAAAAAGTTAGTTAAGAAGTACAATGAAGTTAATTATAGTGAATGTGATTGCTGACATTAGTTAAGTATTTTAGAGACAGGAATCGTTTTAAAGAGATGAGAACCGTTTGAATTCTTTTTTACCCACATTCGGCCTCTTTTTTCCTTTGGCCCTTTTTTTTGGCCCCTTTTTTATTTGGCCGCTATTTTTTGGCCCCTTTTTTATTTGGCCGCTATTTTTTGGCCCCTTTTTGTTGGCCGCTATTTTTTGGCCGCTATTTTTTTGGCCGCTTTTGAGTACCTCCCAGAATCGGATCTGAATCTGAACTTTTTTCTAGTCGGGTAGTAACGCAGACCAATAGGCATGCGCTCATTTTACAATTTTCTGATTTTCGTTGATGCCGCCCCCTGAAATCCTTCTAATGGTCATAAAAACAAATACTATGAAGTTTTACGGCGATCTTGTGATTTTGTTGGTGTTTTACATAAAGTCATTGAACAGTAAGCTCATAACAACAGTGTCATCTGATCCATGCTTGTTGGTAGCAACTACTTATGTTAGCTCGTGGGATTGAAAATGAGTGAAATCGGTTAAAGAACACTCGATTCGGTACATAAACAAAAATAAATTATACATCCATATTTTCAGGGAGATCAGGCGACAGGAGTGTCATGCAAGGAACTAAAAATAGGTGTATTTTTTAAATTGTAGTTTTTGCATGTTAATAATTGAGGAGTTATTTTTCAAAAGGGCTTACTTCCAAATCGAAAAAGTAATGTCATAATATGAATTGCCTGATATTTTGTTAGAAATTATTAAAATTGGTCTTTGTTTTCAAGAAAAGTTTACTTAATGGTGTAAAATTTATAGCATTAAGATAACAAAATGATATCGCTCAAATAAACTATTATTAGAAAGTGAGATTGAAAAAATCTTAACACACGTTTTACATAATAATTTTTTTTCTGGGTGTAAAATTTAAAAATTTCTTTGATCTAGTTATCTTTGAGAAATATGTTAGTTATAATTTTTAATGACAAACATGTTGATTTGTTGTGAGTTTGATCAAAATGAGTGAGTAGCTACTCTGTATATTAAAAGATTCGTCTTTTCAGAAATTCACGTTTTCTTCAGTGAGCTTAAAATCGAAAATTTTTTTTTTAATTAAAGTTTTGGTAAACCCGGAAAAACAGCCAAGCCTAGACTTCTTTCTAACTTATATAAACAATATGAACAGCAATCGATCTTGAGGTCTTCTGCAGACATTTTTTTTTTTCACTTTTTCTGGAGAGCCAAAGAAGATTAAGAATCAGCAGTTTTCAATCATTTGATAAATCTCTTAAATAAAGGCGATAGATCGAACGCGATTGCGGAAAGAGTGAAAATTTTGATCTGGCCGCGGTTTTGAAAAAAGATTTTCAAAGCCCAACTGAGATATGCTAAACTAGAAAAAACTTGCATGTGAAAATTCAAGAAAACCGATTCACTTCTTTCTTCGCTCTGGCGTTGATTGTAGATAAAAATCTTACTTAAGAGCAACTTAATAACATAAGAAGCGAAAGTAAGGCTAGAAATTATGATATATATCCTCTTTATAAAAAAACATAGACGCAAAGTTCAAATGCAGACTTGAAGATATAACCATTACAGAAAGTTTGGCAACATTACCCTTAAACCCTTAAAAAATGCTGTAAAACCACACAGCTACAAGAAATGTAATATTACATGAAGAGTTTATATCAACGGTACTGAAATGTTTGAAAAAATTTGTTTTTAATATACCACGGTGTGCCTTAACCCGTTCTAAATCGGACGTCGTAGCACATCAAATTTTTTTCCAGATTCTGTTTACTTATCGTTAAAATGATCTATAAAAAAATTTTCACTCGTGACTTTTCGACTAAATTTTGAGATAATCGCTTTTCCAATTGGGGCATTTTCACATACAAAAAGAAATAAAAAAATTTTTTAACTACATTAAACAAAAATTAAAATAATCACAATCGATGTGTTTTGTGATGCTATTGCGAATCCAACCTCAGAATTGCTCTATCGTGTATAGTTTATGAGATATTGTAATCTAAAGACCAAAAAAAGTCGTTTTTTGCCATTTTTTGAAGCTATATAACTATGTAACATATCATTTATTCGTCAAATATGGCTTAAACTCTTGAAAGCCCCAATCTTTTTCTTTAAAACCTAATTTAAATTATATTTATATCTTCATGCTTCTAAGAGATATCGTAGACCGAAATATAGTCAAGACGGGTTTTTTGCACTTTTGTGTCTTTTTAGGTTAGGATATCTTTGAGGAAAAAAAAGACATCAACATAATTTAAATTAGGTTTTAAAGGCAAAGATTAGGACTTTAAAGTTGCTTACCAGATTTAACGAAATTAAAATTTCTTTCACATTTTAAACATGTTCAACGAACCGACTACTTCTAAATTCAGCCGTTTGACACCCGAGTGTTGTTGTTACGTGTATGGCATACGGCTGAATTTTGAAATGGTCGGTTCGTTGAACATGTTTAAAATGTGTAAGAAATTTTAATTTCGTTAAATCTGGTAAGCAACTTTAAAGTCCTAATCTTTGCCTTTAAAACCTAATTTAAATTATGTTGATGTCTTTTTTTTCCTCAAAGATATCCTAACCTAAAAAGACACAAAAGTGCAAAAAACCCGTCTTGACTATATTTCGGTCTACGATATCTCTTAGAAGCATGAAGATATAAATATAATTTAAATTAGGTTTTAAAGCAAAAGATTGGGGCTTTCAAGTGTTTAAGACACATTTGACGAATAAATGATATGTTACATAGTTATATAGCTTCAAAAAATGGCAAAAAACTACTTTTTTTGGTATTTAGATTACAATATCTCATAAACTATACACGATAGAGCAATTTTAAGGTTGGATTCGCGTTAAGCATTGCAAAACACATCGATTGTGATTATTTTAATTTTTGTTTAACGTAGTTAAAAAAATTTTTTTTTTCTTTTTGTATGGGAAAATGCCCCAATTGGAAAAGCGATTATCTCAAAATTTAGTCGAAAAGTCACGAGTGAACATTTTTTTATACATCATTTGAACGATAAGTAAACAGAATCTGGAAAAAAATTTGATGTGCTACGACGTCCGATTTAGAACGGGTTAAGGCACACCGTGATACATGCCTGTTCCGAAATCCGCGTGATTTCAATTACTTTTCAATTAGGAGGTTTTTTGATGAAAATGGTGAGGCGTACGACAAAAAGTATCGGGATCTTTTTTGTGTAGAATTACAGGATCTACAAGAAACATTGATTTTCATTACCGAAAAAGCAACCGTTTAGGAAAAATTCTTAAAATCCTCAAAAAGACGAAAATTCGATTTTATCAAATATTTCCTAAACGGCTTATTTTTCGAAAACACAAATCATTA
Organism: Calliopum simillimum; assembly: GCA_951812925.1. Classification (NCBI taxonomy): domain Eukaryota; kingdom Metazoa; phylum Arthropoda; class Insecta; order Diptera; family Lauxaniidae; genus Calliopum; species Calliopum simillimum. Next base: position 31,840,484 of record OX638371.1, read on the forward strand.
TTTTTTGTAAAACCTGTAATTCTCCACAAAAAAGATTCTAATTCTTTTCATTAAAAACCCTTTAAAATAAAAAGTAATTACGGAACAGGCCAGACCTCCGTAATTTTGACTGTTATTATAAATCGAAATATATTTAAAAAATATGAATATACCATACTTAATTTTAATAAAAAAAGTTTTATGATAATTCTTTTAAAAAGGGGTTGAGAAAGGGGCATGACAGTTGTTCAATATGACCCATTTTATAATATGATGTTCTCTACACTCCTAGAAAATTTTCAATATCTTTATTTTTGTACTTTTGGCCAGAAAACATGCTCAAATTTTCCCTAGTGCACTGTGTAGTTTTTTTTGTCAAAAAATAAAAACAAATTTTTGAAAAATTTTAGTTGAAATAAATACATATTTCAATAGCGAAGAAAAAATTATTATGTAATAAAGAATAAAGAATTCAATTAATTAGTACCCCACAATATGGCCACACAAAGAGTCGAAGTCCGCCAAGCTGCTCGCCAAACTTTTCACTAGAATGCGATCGTTGCAAAATTTCGCAGAGATGTACTGCTGCTTTAACACTATCGGTTATAAAAAATATAGGAAAGTTTTTTATTTAGCTATCGGAGCAGCAGTGCTAGGACACTAAAGTAAATTCAATTTCGCAAATTCGTTGCTTCATGACAAAGAATTTGGTATACCCGCGGAACGGCACTTCTTTGCGACCTCTCATGGCAAAGGATCTTGAGATGGTGTAAGTGGATCTGTCTAACGACTCGCATATCGAACTGGTTTGCTGAAAAATAGTTTAAGCCAAAGGACGACCCCAAAAAAGCTTTTCAAATGGAATATAACAATTTTATAATGCTTTATTCCTAAAAAAGGCTATTCGACAAGGTTAATAAAGCATTTTTGTATCATAGTTTTGTGTTTAAACTAACATTTTATTTGTAAAGTAGAACAAACATATACGAATTCATTTATGATATGGAATCTTATCGTACAAAGATCGAATCAAGGAGGGTTTTCAGAAAAAATGAGAAGACAGCGACAGGCGTCTGATCCTTTCGATGTATCGGCCGAAATATTTGTTAAACTTCTCAGATTAACAAAATCTCTTTGCTCAAATTTGATAGAAGAAGTATGTCCACGTATGACAAAAAGGCAAAGAATTATTGGCTTACCAAGAAGGCTAATATAAATCATAAGAGTATTGACGAAATGACGGACATGTTTTGAAAATTTATTTTCCAAAAAAAATTTTTTTATATATTTATTTAATTTTCGCTAGAATTTTTTGCAACAAAATTTCTAAAAATGGACACAAAAAATTGTAAGGAGCAGTGTACGGCAATCAATAAGAACAAAAACCTTTTTTTCCAACTCGCAACTGTCCCTGAATCAACTTGTGGCATTTTCAAATTTGTGGGTAGACAACTACTCATTGAAACAAATTTGCAAGCAAGTAAGTATAGAAATGCTTACATATTTAGTATTTATGTGTTATAATCATTTAATTTAAAAGGTCAAAATATCTAAGCAAACCGCAGTTGATTGGGCCTCATTTCACCAAGAGGTAGTTATTACAGCCATGGACAAAAGAAAAAAAGGCAAACTACCATCAATTTTTAAAAATTTATAATTTTAAAAAACCTTTTTAAATATAAGTATAGGAGGTGAAGGAAAAATAGTAGAAATTGATGAGTCCAAATTTGGACACAGGAAGTACCATCGAGGGCACCATGTTGATGGGCAATGGGTCTTCGGTGGTGTGGAAATTGGAAGTGGGAGGTGGTTTAAGCTGCCTGTAGGTAGAGTCAAGGAGTAGAGAAGTATTGGCACCACCATTATTTCGGACTGCTGGTAGGTAATTTAAAATTCATATAGGGGGTTATCGTGAATCAAGATTCCCGGGGAATTTTCTCAGACTGCAGTGCGTTCTCTATTGCAGCTTAAGGAAATTCCCCGGGAATCTTGATTCACGATAACCCCCATAATATTTAATTAATGTTTCCATTTTCAGGCATATAACTGCTTAGAAAACAAAGGTTTTTACTATCTTACGGTGGACCACTCAATTTCTTTTAAAGATACAGCAACTGGCGCCCACACAAATACGCTTGAGGGTCTGTGGCGCCATTTCAAAAACGCTTTACCTGTATTTAACAGAATAAACCGAAGGATATATTGTAAAATTCCTGTTCCTTAAAAAGTGTAAAGCCGAGGGGGTTGAGCCAATGGAGGAATTTTTTAAATATGCGGAATAATTGCATAAAAACGTTTCCTACGAAGCAGAAAACGATGAAGATGTTAATGTTGTAGATGAAGACATCTTATAAAACAAAAAAAAAAAAATTTAGTTCTACTTTTTTTAATTTTTTTGGATAAACTTTACAAATTTAGGAAATCTGATACAAATGGCATGGCTAATAAAAGAAAATTGATTGGCCTTTCATATTTTGTTACTAAAATTATGGATTGATGAGACGTTTTTGGAAAAAAAGTTTTTAAAAAAAAATTAAAAATTATCTAAATATCGCCATATAACGAAACCGAAAACTAGGATTTAATACTTTTGCGAGGCAATCTGGTAGCTGTTTGAAATACTTTTCATATAATACTTATATAGAACTTATATCTGTTTTCATAAAAGCTATATCCCGATCTTCCGATGGCTATATTTCCGAAAACAGGTCCGAGCGACACTTTTTGTTTTTGTTGTGTTAGTTGTAATTAATTCCCAAAGCCATATTTTGGCAAAAAAAAAAATTCGGCTTTGGAAGCAACGCTTGATTTGTTCCAAATCATTCCATTGTGAACAAGTGCACGGACATTTTAAATTTTTTTTTTGTAAAATGTTCTTTATATTATTATCAAGATGCCACGATTTGGATTTGATAACTCTAGACTATACGGGTATACCAAGGATAGCAAAGACAAAATTAAAAGGGTGAATGAGCGAATCGCACGGCAAAATGGCAAAATAAGCAGATTAAAAATTACTGAGGGCTTTTATTAGTCAATTGGAGAGGCTTAATGTATTGAAGCTGCCGGCAAAGAATGCAGAAAATCATAAAATCCGTCGTAGACGGCAGTTTGTAGAAGAAAATTCCGGGCATCTTAAAATTATTTTCACTTAATACGTACAGAATATTGCGTTTGAGAGCGCACATTCCGATCTGGAACTTTCTTATCGATTTCAGTATGAATATCACTAAGACAAAACAAACTATAAAGAGTGGTTTGAAATAAAATAAGGTGTAGATATACTACATATACAATTTTAAATTTTTTAAGCACCTTGCAAAAACTGGGGGCGTTGTGTTATTAAATATTATATCTTCCCATTTAACGCGCCTGTCGTTTAAAAATTTGATTTATAGAGGTATATAGTGTATCGAACACCTTACAAAAAGTTGTAGAATTTTCCGAAAAGAGTTATGCTCCCCATACTTAAAAAGCTATTTCTCTGCACTCATAGCAGCTATCATCATAAAAAATTTTACTTTATATTGCCCATCTTCAATCAAAAGTAGGTCATCGTCCAAATTAAAATCATCGCGCCGACTACAGAAAATTGCAGTACAACATTTGCCGGGTCAACTAGTTAATAATAAAAGTACACAACAAAAATTTCTTCTGGGTGAAACATAAAATACAATAATCAATCAAGCAAGCATGTGAAGCAGGTCCACTCTGCATGAAGCCTCAGCAGATCACGGTGCTTGTGGGAGAATTTAAATTAAATTTTGATGTACCTCGGACTTTTTTGTAAATTCTTATTATAGATGTCAAATGAAGTTATTCTATGCAAAAAATAAAATTATAGAGGTGGCGCTTTTTTAAAAAAAACTATAAAAATCCCTGTGATAGGAAAAACGCTTTTTTACTCAAGAGGAAGGCATCTTACGAAAAAAGTGTACATGGCATAAAATGCTTAGAATTGTTCAAGGAATACGTGTACATTTTTTTGGAGTTTTTTTTTTTTTTTAGAAAAAATTTTTGACTCATTTTTAATAAATTTTTCAAAAAAAATTCCAAAATAATTCACATGTATTCCTTGAACAATTTTAAGCATTTTATGCCATGTACACTTTTTTCGTAAGATGCCTTCCTCTTGAGTAAAAAAGCGTTTTTCCTTTCACAGGGCTTCATCACTACGTTTCAAACGCTATATCATCGAGCCTGCTGGCTCAAAAAAGTCTTAACATATCTTGTCTTAAAAGTTTTTAAGATTTCTTTCGAATGAAATCTTGTAAATTAAAAAATGTTCATTTCGTTTAAAGCACGATGACTTTTTTCTTAAATTTCGCCTTTTTAAAGCAGTTTTTCGTTTTTTAAGATGCGTAAATTTTTTGTTTGGCAATATTAAACCAAAGGTTTTAAAGTTCATTAAAAAGCAAACAAAATGAATGCTTTTAAGTTACTCTAAAACATATTTTTCAAATTGTTTGACAACATTTTATAATTAATGCTAAAAAAAAATAATAAAAATATATTTTTGCTTCGAGCCACCTTTAAAAATGCATTTAAAAATCTGAAAAAATTCATGGGATATTCTGTCATGATGTAGAATTTTTTTTTTGAAAAATTTATTAAAAATGAGGTCAAAAATTTTTTCTAAAAAAAAAAAAATTCCAAAAAAATGTACACGTATTCCTTGAACAATTCTAAGCATTTTATGCCATGTACACTTTTTTCGTAAGATGCCTTCCTCTTGAGTAAAAAAGCGTTTTTCCTATAACAGGGCTTTTTATCGTTTTTTAAAAAAGCGCCACCTCTATAATTTTATTTTTTGTATAGAATAACTTCTTTTGACATCTATAATAAGAATTTACAAAAAAATCCGAGGTACATCAAAATTTGATTTAAATTCTCCCACAAGCACCGTGAGATACTAACACAATTTAGCTCGTCTGTGAATGAATACGTATAAGGAAAGCTTTTAAGCATAAAAGCACAAGCGCCCGCGGGCAAAGCGTTGGATTTCACTTCACTAGAGTATAAAATTTGTTTGTTTTTGCTACAAAAAAATTTTAAACACCTAAGCAAGCTGCGAGTTTTGTTGGCAATTTATAAAACATAAGCATACTGCGATTGATTTTGCCAGAATATGAAATTTTGAAAATATTGAGAATAAATGTGTGGAGAAAAAATTAAATAAAAACGAAACAAAAAACAGCGAAAAAACCGAAAGTCGTATTTTCTTAACATGTAGCGTAATGGAGAGAAATATGGACCACCCATCTTTCTTTTTAAATAAAACCCAAAATACATAAAACGAAACAGTTAATTTTATGTCATTCAGTAAAGGAAACAATTTACCTTTATTCTGATTCACTTTTTTTGGGTGTACAACTTAAAAACCGGAATTTTTTAGCGAAATTTGATCCTTTATTGTGGAAAAATGTTACAATATATTTTATTCAAAGTATTGTCCATTGGAAGCTACAACATTTCCCCATCTTTCAGGCAATTTATGAATTCCATCCCAAACAAATTGCGCCGGCTTGGCGGCCAAAAATGAATCGAGTCAATTTTCGATATCTTGAACTTAAGTGAAGCGTATTCCTGATAGGGCATTCTGCATCGATCGGAACAAATGGTAGTCTGATGGTGCAAGGTCTGGGCTATAAAGCGGGTGAGGCAAAATTTCCCATCCGTTGTTTTCCGTTGTTTTCCAGGTAATTTTTTGACAGGGGCAGCAATATGTGGCCGAGCGTTGTCGTGGTGGAAAATGATTGACTCATGTCTGGTCGCATACGTTGGCCGCTCTGCCTGGATTTTCTGCTTCAATTGGATCAATTGTTGAGGATAGAATTGAGCATTAATGGTTTGGCCACCTGGTAACAGCTCATAATGGATCACACCTAGCTGGTCCTGACCAGGACGTTCTTTGTCTTCGACATCAAAATAACCACTTTTAAACCACTCACGACAGCTTGATTCAGCTGGAGCATAGTCCCCATAAACTTCTACAAGAATGCGATGCCTTTCGACAGCTGTTTTCTTTGCAAAAAAATGACCCACTAGAACCCCGCCGCAAATGCTGTCGGAAGCAAAGTTGTACACCCAATGTAAATTTTTGAAAAACACCCTTTTTATGAAAATGACTAAAAACGCCAACTTCAACACCGAGTATTTTAACAACAAATGGTACTAGGACCAAATCCTCCCGGATTGTTTTTCTTGCACACCGGATCTACCATATTGCCAAATTTGAGCAAAATCGGAGAAGAAAAAATTTAAACCTGGTACACTTGGCATGGAGTGCTTCATATATAGATTGGTTATTTGACCGATATAATTTTTCGGAATTAATATCATCAAGTCAACACCATCAAGTGAACTTTTTATGTAAACAGAACGCAATCTATTTGAATATCAGCCAAATCATATCATGACAATTTAGTAAGAAAATAAAAAAAAAAATATTAAATGCAAGGTACAATTTTTGATCGAAAATGCTCCGAACTAAAGTTGAACGCAGAAGTATGGTTTGCTGGGCAAATATTCATAGAATTGAATGAGCTTTGACATAGAGAGTAGCCGAGGTTGATATATGCACAAATAAACGGTATTTAGTGCAAAGATTTGAAAATATTCGTTTAAAAATAGCAAAAACTGTCCGTTTTCAAAATCGGCACGTGTTACGATTTGATTTCTTGTCAGGATTGACTTCGGATGATGTCTTGAAAAGAACCCAACAAAAAACTCTGTCGTCCTCGAACGTTTCAGTTAATTTTTTTCAAGCTGGCCGTGGTATATTTAATAAATATAGATATTTTTGTTAACATATATTCTCATATAATTTTATATATTTTAAAATAAGGTTTTCTTAACATTTACATCTACAACTCTGACAAAGTATTAATTAAAGTTTCATCTATATCAGCATTGTACATGACCGTGGTGCAAAACTTTTTAAGCATACTTTTCGAAGGCTCGAATGATGGCTCGTTCGACAAATTATTCTTTACCCGGAGAATGGCTTCCGCAGTCTTTACCGCTAATAGATTCCTTAGTTTACTTTTTATGATATTCTTTACAGAAAATAATCTTTCTACACTGGCATTTGAAAATGGTAAACTCAATAATGCGGTAGCGAGCTTAGAAATATAAGGAAATTTCTGTTCTCCACTTGCTGTTGTCAATTGACTCACCGCTGAACAATATTCATTTGTATTTTCTTCTTTTACTTGTATTTCATGAAGATGATCCCATTCACAAATAATTTCGTCAATAGTGCCGCCTGACAATTGTTCAAATGTTGATGCTATTCCAGAAATGACTTTTGGCAAATACAGATTTGAGTCTTTCACAGAAAATAAGCTCATAATTTTTAATGTACTTTTTTAACCAATTTTTATTTTGACTTAAAACTTATAAATTTTGTAAAATAGCCAGTCGAGATGAATTTCGTTCGGATAAAACCGCTAAAAGTATCCCCTAGATCTTTTTAAAATCCCCTGAACAAATCCCCTAAATAATGTATCCCCTAGATTGCTCCCTAGACCTTTTAAAATCCCCTAAATCTAGGGGGAAATCCCCTAAACTGGCAACACTGCTTGCTACTTCGTGTCGTCTCGCCAAATCAGCATGTAAACGAGGCGCTATACAAAAATAGTATAGTATCAATGAGTTGCAGGACGATCCACAAGAGAAAAGCAACAAATTAGAACTTTTAAATGTGCCGTATTTTTTTTTTTCTGTGATTCTCAACATATCAATGCTAAAAAATATACTTAGTATGCTTGAAAGTTCTTTTGGATGTCGGTAAATGCGTCTGATGAGGTTAAACCTATGATGGGTCCCGAAACTACCCGACAAGAAATTAGTTCAGGAATTCCGAACTAGAATCAGATCCGGATCAGGTATTCCTTAATACGGCCATCTGATCAGTTCCTCATCAGGATCTGATACTAAAAAAGTTAATACGGTCCCAGTACGTTGTTTAAATCAGTATCGGATCAAATGTCCTGGACTAAATCGTAGTAAGGAATTTAATTCATCTGCTCCAGACCGTTTGCAATATTTCTTATCAAAATTTTTAAAAAGACTTTAGAAATTCACCTGGTACGGATAATTAATAAGTTAAATTATTCATTAATTTAAGATACACATTTTTTTTTCAACAGATGTCACTTTCTAAAACGTTTTATTTCTATTTAGAATATTGAGGAAGATTGTTATTTATTTTGTCCACATAAATCATTTCTAATTTCGTTCGACCACAGAAAGTTTTTTCAAAGACATTTTAGGTGGTTATCATGTTTATTTCATAACCAACGCATATGTAAAAGAAAATATATTACTTAATCAATGTTACAAAATCTTTTAAGAAAGTGTTTTTTATCCGGACGAGATTAAAATTAACTCATATGAATTTGATCCGATCCTCAATAAGAAATATAATACTTTTTCTGATCAGGACCTGAGGAATATCCCGATCCAAAACGCCAAAACGGATCAGGTCCATTTCATATGAGGTGTGACGCTTATTCGTCATTAACGAATCAGAAAGCCTGACTCGTTCCTGACCATACTTCTGGCAAGCCTGATCAGAATCGGGATTCCACTCAAAAGCGGCCAAAAAATAGCGGCCAAAAAAAAGGGGCCAAAAAATAGCGGCCAAAAAAAAGCGGCCAAGGAACAAAAGGGGCCAAATACAAAAAAGGGCCAAAAAATAGCGGCCAAAAAAAAGGGGCCAAAAAAAAGCGGCAAAAAAAAGCGGCCAAAGGAAAAAAGAGGCCAAAAATGGTTAAAGTGTTAAATTATCATTATTTTGTTAAAAATCAAAGACATTAGGTAAAATAGTAAAGTAAATTGACAAAATGTGTAAATATGTAATAAATGGAAAAAGTTAGTTAAGAAGTACAATGAAGTTAATTATAGTGAATGTGATTGCTGACATTAGTTAAGTATTTTAGAGACAGGAATCGTTTTAAAGAGATGAGAACCGTTTGAATTCTTTTTTACCCACATTCGGCCTCTTTTTTCCTTTGGCCCTTTTTTTTGGCCCCTTTTTATATTTGGCCCCTTTTTTATTTGGCCGCTATTTTTTGGCCCCTTTTTTATTTGGCCGCTATTTTTTGGCCCCTTTTTGTTGGCCGCTATTTTTTGGCCGCTATTTTTTTGGCCGCTTTTGAGTACCTCCCAGAATCGGATCTGAATCTGAACTTTTTTCTAGTCGGGTAGTAACGCAGACCAATAGGCATGCGCTCATTTTACAATTTTCTGATTTTCGTTGATGCCGCCCCCTGAAATCCTTCTAATGGTCATAAAAACAAATACTATGAAGTTTTACGGCGATCTTGTGATTTTGTTGGTGTTTTACATAAAGTCATTGAACAGTAAGCTCATAACAACAGTGTCATCTGATCCATGCTTGTTGGTAGCAACTACTTATGTTAGCTCGTGGGATTGAAAATGAGTGAAATCGGTTAAAGAACACTCGATTCGGTACATAAACAAAAATAAATTATACATCCATGTAGGAAAATAAAAGAAGGCTTTATCAATTATTTTCTTATTTTGCGGGTTTTAATTCAGTTCATTTTTTAAGTAAAAGTACAAAGTAGGTATTATTACTAATTTGAAAAAATGGAAAATAAAAATTACAATTAAATCTTTACACTTTTCGTTTTAACTTAACAAATTGCTTTTCTTTTCTTTGCGTTAATTTACTTTACTTGTCTCTACTTTACGTTACTTCACTTTACGATCTTTATGACTTCTTAGCTTGCTATTCTCATAGCGACTGACTTCTGACTTTTCATCTCTCTTACAATGAGCTTAGCTTAGCAAGAAAATAGTAGTAAAAATTACTACACTTTGCAAAATAAAATACAAAAATACTACACTCGGCCATTCTGTATGTCGGATGCCTCAGACGACTCGCTATCACTTTCATCTTCATAGTCTTTCCAACGTTTCATAAAATCGGCTGCAGTTGAAGTATTTTTAGGTCCATCTTGTTCGCCCACTTTACGCACCTCATATCGATCGTTACGCTTTACCTTTGTAATTTCGTAGGGACCCAGAAACTTTGGAACAAGCTTGAGTCCAACGCCGAACTGCGTACGTTGAATAGCGACTAGGTCACCAACTCTGTATGTGTTTGCTAACTTACGCTTTTTGTCGAACTGCTTCTTATTCTCGGCTTGAATTTTAAAAATTTGCTGCTTTGCATCGTCGCGAATTTCTTGTCTCTCCTGCTCAAAATCTTTCATTACAGCTTCTTGAAATTGTCTGCTCAGCTCTAAGTCTTCGGAAGTAAACATTTTTGTGCCGAACATTAGCTCAAAGGGAGTCCTTTTAGTACTTCTGGAAGTAGTGGAATTAATCAATTTTTGCAAGCGACTTACGTGCTTAAACCATTTCTGCGGATCATCTAAAGATATCTTTGTCAACATTTCTATTATAATTTTGTTCATCCGTTCGACCTGTCCATTCCCCCTGGGAACTCCTGTAGTTATCGCATGATGAAATATATTGTGAGTGTTGCAGTAGTCTTTGAAGTCGTTTGCAGTAAATGCTGCCCCCTTATCCGTAATTATGCGGTACGGATATCCAAATGATTCGCTTATTTTTTCTATCTTGCTGAGAACCTCTGCCGTAGTTGTAGACTTAACCGGGAAAATCCATGTAAATTTCGTAAATGCGTCGATTATTGTAAGTAAATATTTATAAGACTTCGCTGTCGAAGGTAACGGTCCAATATGGTCCATGTGAAAAGTATGTAATGGCACGTCGACTTTTTCAATCGGATTTAAAAATCCTTCCTGCTTTCCGGCTTTACGGTTTGCCAAAATGCAAACAATACAATTCGAAATAATTTTTTCAATATGTTTTCGAGCGTTAGGTATGTAATATTCTTGCTTAACCATTGCATCTACTTTGCTGGTACTCAAATGTCCTCTTTCGTGTAATTTTGTGAGAAGTTCACGTCTCATTGATTTTGGTATGACCAAAAGATAAGCGCCATCGATGAATTTACACAGCACACCACTTCGCGATTCAAAATCTTCATATGCTCCATTTTCTAGCAATTTTGTTATAGCTTGACACGTCTCGTCCGCTGCTTGCGATTTCTTGATGGCATGTAGAATAGCATTTTCGATCCTAAAAACAATCGGGTGACGACTTAGTGCATCTACGTGACGCATGCAGCTACCTGATCGATGTTTAACCGTGCAATCAAATTCTTCAATCTGCATAGCCCAATGAGCTACTCTACTGTTGAGTGCCTTCTTCGACATTGTTAACTGGAATGCCTTACAATCTGTAAATATATCAAATTTTAGTCCCAATAAGTAAATTCTTAGTCTTTTCAGCGCCTTAATGATGGCTAAAACTTCTAAGTCATAGCTAGAATAATTTTTTTCTGTTGCTGTTGTTTTATAACTCAAATAAAAAACTGGATGATACTCGTAGTCGTCATGTCTTTGAAGCAATACGGCTCCGTATCCCTCTTTGCTTGCATCAGTATGAAGTTGCGTTTCCAGATTTGGATTGAATAGCTTCAGGACAGGTTCCGCACATAACTGCTCTTTAAGTAAAAGGAAGGCTTCACTTTCAAATTCACCCCATCTAAATACTGCATCTCGCTTTGTAAGTTCAGTTAACGGCTTTGCCAGCTGCGCATAATTTTTTACAAATTTACGAAAAAATCCAGTAAGGCCTAGGAAACTCATTACATCGTGTACATTTTTTGGTACTGGAAATTTCTGCACCGCTTTGGTTTTCACATCAGATGGGCGAATAGATCCATTTTCTACTACGTGGCCCAAAAACTCAACAGATTCTTCCAAAAAGGCGCATTTCTCCCACTTTATCATCAAACCATTGTCCTCACAAACTTGTAAAACTCTTTTCAGCTTATCGATACCATCTGTGACGTCATTGGCCGGTATAATTAAGTCGTCCATATAGACAAGTACGACACCATCTCTTATCAAATCCTTGAAAATAGTATTGATGAATCTTTGAAAGGCGGATGGCGAGTTACAAAGTCCAAACGGAGCTTTCATAAACTCGTACTGGCCATCGGGAGTTACAAACGATGTATATTTCATGCTTTTTCTGTCTACGTCTACGTGGAAGAAACCATTACGCAAGTCTAGCGTCGTGAAAATTCGTGAAGGGTAAAGACCTTCCAAAATTTCTTCTATATTTGGTAGAGGATACCTATCGCGAATAACCTTCGCGTTAATTTTTCGGTAATCCACACATAACCTATGGCTACCATCTTTTTTTCGAGCTAATACAACTGGACTAGAAAAATCGGATAAACTCTGTTGGATTATACCGTTTTCCAACCACTCCTGAATCTGCAAATTAACTATTTCTCTTTCTTTGGGTGCAAGTCTTCTCGGTTTTTGGTAAATAGGTTTTTCATCCTCCAAGACGATGTGCATCTTAACACACGATGCCTCAACACTTTTCGGATTATATGACAAAATCAAATTATGAATTGTTCGCCTCAATTTCGGATCTAAAATACTTTCCAACTTTTCAAACTCCTTGGGCACTTCCGAGTATTTTATAAGATTTACTTGTGCTAACATAATTTTGTCTTCATTGACACCGTCTTTATAAGTTGTTACTTTACCTTTTTCTATCAAAATATTTGCATATTGTAGAATATTCTTACCCAATATTACATCTTCGCTGATCCAATTGTTTGGCACGACATCAAAATCAAGTTGATAAGTTTCAGCTTCAATATCCACATCTAAATTGATGTAACCCAGTGTAGCTCTGCTGCTATCACCAAACGCTATTACGCCAGTTCCGGGGCCATCAAAATGCTGGATGTTAAATTCATCTTTTACCCACTGTCTAATTATGCTTATGTCACTTCCAGTATCTAACATCGCCTTAAAAGTTTTGTCTCGAATTTTGACATCTACACTTATATCTGGAAATTTTATTCTATTTACACGAGCGCTAAAATCTTTATTTTCGTCTTGCTTAGCTTTGAACTTGGTAGGACAATTTGGTGCGATATGACCAAATTCACTGCATTTAAAACAACGTGCTCCTTTTTCTTTATTTGGACAATCTCTTGCCCAGTGCGATTTAGCACCACAATTATTGCATCTTTTGTTGTTACTTACGCTTTGAGTTGCACCTCTTTCGTCGCTTTTCCCTTTAAGAAAATTTTTTTCGCCGCCGCTGCTGCTTACACTTCTATCGTTGTTACGCCTTTCTTTATTTTTTTCGCAAAAATTCTTTTCGCTGCGTTGGTCAGCTTTCAATTTTTCATACAAAATAAAATTTGTTTTAAGTTCTGCTAAACTGTGCGATTGATACAAAATTGTTTTATTTGTAGCTTCGTCTGGTATTCCTGCAATAATGTAATTAATTAAGTGATGAGTTTCGACATTCCCTCTTGCTGCTAATTTTTTCATTTTGTACAAATATTCTAATAATGTTTCGCTCTCATTCTTCTTTGTGTTTTCCAACAGTTTGTGTACGTTGTCGATCTCACGCGAACCAAACTCATTTTGCAAAACTAATTTTAAGCCTTGCCAGCTTGAAATATTTAACTCAGCTTCAACAGCCAACCTTGCCGCTCCCACCAACAGTTGTCTGGCGTACAAAAATTTTTGCACTTCATTCCATCTGCAAACAGAAGCAATATTCTCAATTTCTCTCAGCCATTCACTTACGCTCTTTCCAGTCTCGCCGTTGAATTTTTCCAGTGACTCTTGCACGTCTTTGAGATGAATATTATTCTGCACCACATTGTCAGTATTTGCGCCCCTTTCGTCTGTCATTGCGTTGCTTTCTGATGCGTTGCTTTCTAATGCGTTGCTTTCTGATGCGTTGCTTTCTGATGCGTTGCTTTGCTGATTAAAGTGATGATCAGTTTCTTGTACACTTACACGATTGTCGTTGACGTTGACCTCCAACTGCAAATTTTGCGGCTTATCAACGGTGCTGCTGTCGTTTTCGTTTTCTTTTCCTTCGTCTGCACTACAATCATCGGCATCAGTGTTGACTTCTAACGGTGACTTTTGCGGATCTTCTGCAATGTTGTTGTTTTCGCCAACCTCGTCCATAAATTTTTGTAGTCGTACAACAAGGTCTTGCTTTTTGTTGTACCAATAAGGCAAACCACACTGCTTCAATTGTTCTTGCAATTGCCTTGTAGTTAACGACGAAAAGTCACCTTCACTCATAAAAACGTCTTTTCTTTTTAATGCCGTCTACTAATGTACTTTTTTTCTTTAAAATCCCACTTCTGACACCATGTAGGAAAATAAAAGAAGGCTTTATCAATTATTTTCTTATTTTGCGGGTTTTAATTCAGTTCATTTTTTAAGTAAAAGTACAAAGTAGGTATTATTACTAATTTGAAAAAATGGAAAATAAAAATTACAATTAAATCTTTACACTTTTCGTTTTAACTTAACAAATTGCTTTTCTTTTCTTTGCGTTAATTTACTTTACTTGTCTCTACTTTACGTTACTTCACTTTACGATCTTTATGACTTCTTAGCTTGCTATTCTCATAGCGACTGACTTCTGACTTTTCATCTCTCTTACAATGAGCTTAGCTTAGCAAGAAAATAGTAGTAAAAATTACTACACTTTGCAAAATAAAATACAAAAATACTACATCCATATTTTCAGGGAGATCAGGCGACAGGAGTGTCATGCAAGGAACTAAAAATAGGTGTATTTTTTAAATTGTAGTTTTTGCATGTTAATAATTGAGGAGTTATTTTTCAAAAGGGCTTACTTCCAAATCGAAAAAGTAATGTCATAATATGAATTGCCTGATATTTTGTTAGAAATTATTAAAATTGGTCTTTGTTTTCAAGAAAAGTTTACTTAATGGTGTAAAATTTATAGCATTAAGATAACAAAATGATATCGCTCAAATAAACTATTATTAGAAAGTGAGATTGAAAAAATCTTAACACACGTTTTACATAATAATTTTTTTTCTGGGTGTAAAATTTAAAAATTTCTTTGATCTAGTTATCTTTGAGAAATATGTTAGTTATAATTTTTAATGACAAACATGTTGATTTGTTGTGAGTTTGATCAAAATGAGTGAGTAGCTACTCTGTATATTAAAAGATTCGTCTTTTCAGAAATTCACGTTTTCTTCAGTGAGCTTAAAATCGAAAATTTTTTTTTTAATTAAAGTTTTGGTAAACCCGGAAAAACAGCCAAGCCTAGACTTCTTTCTAACTTATATAAACAATATGAACAGCAATCGATCTTGAGGTCTTCTGCAGACATTTTTTTTTTCACTTTTTCTGGAGAGCCAAAGAAGATTAAGAATCAGCAGTTTTCAATCATTTGATAAATCTCTTAAATAAAGGCGATAGATCGAACGCGATTGCGGAAAGAGTGAAAATTTTGATCTGGCCGCGGTTTTGAAAAAAGATTTTCAAAGCCCAACTGAGATATGCTAAACTAGAAAAAACTTGCATGTGAAAATTCAAGAAAACCGATTCACTTCTTTCTTCGCTCTGGCGTTGATTGTAGATAAAAATCTTACTTAAGAGCAACTTAATAACATAAGAAGCGAAAGTAAGGCTAGAAATTATGATATATATCCTCTTTATAAAAAAACATAGACGCAAAGTTCAAATGCAGACTTGAAGATATAACCATTACAGAAAGTTTGGCAACATTACCCTTAAACCCTTAAAAAATGCTGTAAAACCACACAGCTACAAGAAATGTAATATTACATGAAGAGTTTATATCAACGGTACTGAAATGTTTGAAAAAATTTGTTTTTAATATACCACGGTGTGCCTTAACCCGTTCTAAATCGGACGTCGTAGCACATCAAATTTTTTTCCAGATTCTGTTTACTTATCGTTAAAATGATCTATAAAAAAATTTTCACTCGTGACTTTTCGACTAAATTTTGAGATAATCGCTTTTCCAATTGGGGCATTTTCACATACAAAAAGAAATAAAAAAATTTTTTAACTACATTAAACAAAAATTAAAATAATCACAATCGATGTGTTTTGTGATGCTATTGCGAATCCAACCTCAGAATTGCTCTATCGTGTATAGTTTATGAGATATTGTAATCTAAAGACCAAAAAAAGTCGTTTTTTGCCATTTTTTGAAGCTATATAACTATGTAACATATCATTTATTCGTCAAATATGGCTTAAACTCTTGAAAGCCCCAATCTTTTGCTTTAAAACCTAATTTAAATTATATTTATATCTTCATGCTTCTAAGAGATATCGTAGACCGAAATATAGTCAAGACGGGTTTTTTGCACTTTTGTGTCTTTTTAGGTTAGGATATCTTTGAGGAAAAAAAAGACATCAACATAATTTAAATTAGGTTTTAAAGGCAAAGATTAGGACTTTAAAGTTGCTTACCAGATTTAACGAAATTAAAATTTCTTTCACATTTTAAACATGTTCAACGAACCGACTACTTCTAAATTCAGCCGTTTGACACCCGAGTGTTGTTGTTACGTGTATGGCATACGGCTGAATTTTGAAATGGTCGGTTCGTTGAACATGTTTAAAATGTGTAAGAAATTTTAATTTCGTTAAATCTGGTAAGCAACTTTAAAGTCCTAATCTTTGCCTTTAAAACCTAATTTAAATTATGTTGATGTCTTTTTTTTCCTCAAAGATATCCTAACCTAAAAAGACACAAAAGTGCAAAAAACCCGTCTTGACTATATTTCGGTCTACGATATCTCTTAGAAGCATGAAGATATAAATATAATTTAAATTAGGTTTTAAAGCAAAAGATTGGGGCTTTCAAGTGTTTAAGACACATTTGACGAATAAATGATATGTTACATAGTTATATAGCTTCAAAAAATGGCAAAAAACTACTTTTTTTGGTATTTAGATTACAATATCTCATAAACTATACACGATAGAGCAATTTTAAGGTTGGATTCGCGTTAAGCATTGCAAAACACATCGATTGTGATTATTTTAATTTTTGTTTAACGTAGTTAAAAAAATTTTTTTTTTCTTTTTGTATGGGAAAATGCCCCAATTGGAAAAGCGATTATCTCAAAATTTAGTCGAAAAGTCACGAGTGAACATTTTTTTATACATCATTTGAACGATAAGTAAACAGAATCTGGAAAAAAATTTGATGTGCTACGACGTCCGATTTAGAACGGGTTAAGGCACACCGTGATACATGCCTGTTCCGAAATCCGCGTGATTTCAATTACTTTTCAATTAGGAGGTTTTTTGATGAAAATGGTGAGGCGTACGACAAAAAGTATCGGGATCTTTTTTGTGTAGAATTACAGGATCTACAAGAAACATTGATTTTCATTACCGAAAAAGCAACCGTTTAGGAAAAATTCTTAAAATCCTCAAAAAGACGAAAATTCGATTTTATCAAATATTTCCTAAACGGCTTATTTTTCGAAAACACAAATCATTATTTTTTGTAAAACCTGTAATTCTCCACAAAAAAGATTCTAATTCTTTTCATTAAAAACCCTTTAAAATAAAAAGTAATTACGGAACAGGCCAGACCTCCGTAATTTTGACTGTTATTATAAATCGAAATATATTTAAAAAATATGAATATACCATACTTAATTTTAATAAAAAAAGTTTTATGATAATTCTTTTAAAAAGGGGTTGAGAAAGGGGCATGACAGTTGTTCAATATGACCCATTTTATAATATGATGTTCTCTACACTCCTAGAAAATTTTCAATATCTTTATTTTTGTACTTTTGGCCAGAAAACATGCTCAAATTTTCCCTAGTGCACTGTGTAGTTTTTTTTGTCAAAAAATAAAAACAAATTTTTGAAAAATTTTAGTTGAAATAAATACATATTTCAATAGCGAAGAAAAAATTATTATGTAATAAAGAATAAAGAATTCAATTAATTAGTACCCCACAATATGGCCACACAAAGAGTCGAAGTCCGCCAAGCTGCTCGCCAAACTTTTCACTAGAATGCGATCGTTGCAAAATTTCGCAGAGATGTACTGCTGCTTTAACACTATCGGTTATAAAAAATATAGGAAAGTTTTTTATTTAGCTATCGGAGCAGCAGTGCTAGGACACTAAAGTAAATTCAATTTCGCAAATTCGTTGCTTCATGACAAAGAATTTGGTATACCCGCGGAACGGCACTTCTTTGCGACCTCTCATGGCAAAGGATCTTGAGATGGTGTAAGTGGATCTGTCTAACGACTCGCATATCGAACTGGTTTGCTGAAAAATAGTTTAAGCCAAAGGACGACCCCAAAAAAGCTTTTCAAATGGAATATAACAATTTTATAATGCTTTATTCCTAAAAAAGGCTATTCGACAAGGTTAATAAAGCATTTTTGTATCATAGTTTTGTGTTTAAACTAACATTTTATTTGTAAAGTAGAACAAACATATACGAATTCATTTATGATATGGAATCTTATCGTACAAAGATCGAATCAAGGAGGGTTTTCAGAAAAAATGAGAAGACAGCGACAGGCGTCTGATCCTTTCGATGTATCGGCCGAAATATTTGTTAAACTTCTCAGATTAACAAAATCTCTTTGCTCCAATTTGATAGAAGAAGTATGTCCACGTATGACAAAAAGGCAAAGAATTATTGGCTTACCAAGAAGGCTAATATAAATCATAAGAGTATTGATGAAATGACGGACATGTTTTGAAAATTTATTTTCCAAAAAAAATTTTTTTATATATTTATTTAATTTTCGCTAGAATTTTTTGCAACAAAATTTCTAAAAATGGACACAAAAAATTGTAAGGAGCAGTGTACGGCAATCAATAAGAACAAAAACCTTTTTTTCCAACTCGCAACTGTCCCTGAATCAACTTGTGGCATTTTCAAATTTGTGGGTAGACAACTACTCATTGAAACAAATTTGCAAGCAAGTAAGTATAGAAATGCTTACATATTTAGTATTTATGTGTTATAATCATTTAATTTAAAAGGTCAAAATATCTAAGCAAACCGCAGTTGATTGGGCCTCATTTCACCAAGAGGTAGTTATTACAGCCATGGACAAAAGAAAAAAAGGCAAACTACCATCAATTTTTAAAAATTTATAATTTTAAAAAACCTTTTTAAATATAAGTATAGGAGGTGAAGGAAAAATAGTAGAAATTGATGAGTCCAAATTTGGACACAGGAAGTACCATCGAGGGCACCATGTTGATGGGCAATGGGTCTTCGGTGGTGTGGAAATTGGAAGTGGGAGGTGGTTTAAGCTGCCTGTAGGTAGAGTCAAGGAGTAGAGAAGTATTGGCACCACCATTATTTCGGACTGCTGGTAGGTAATTTAAAATTCATATAGGGGGTTATCGTGAATCAAGATTCCCGGGGAATTTTCTCAGACTGCAGTGCGTTCTCTATTGCAGCTTAAGGAAATTCCCCGGGAATCTTGATTCACGATAACCCCCATAATATTTAATTAATGTTTCCATTTTCAGGCATATAACTGCTTAGAAAACAAAGGTTTTTACTATCTTACGGTGGACCACTCAATTTCTTTTAAAGATACAGCAACTGGCGCCCACACAAATACGCTTGAGGGTCTGTGGCGCCATTTCAAAAACGCTTTACCTGTATTTAACAGAATAAACCGAAGGATATATTGTAAAATTCCTGTTCCTTAAAAAGTGTAAAGCCGAGGGGGTTGAGCCAATGGAGGAATTTTTTAAATATGCGGAATAATTGCATAAAAACGTTTCCTACGAAGCAGAAAACGATGAAGATGTTAATGTTGTAGATGAAGACATCTTATAAAACAAAAAAAAAAAAATTTAGTTCTACTTTTTTTAATTTTTTTGGATAAACTTTACAAATTTAGGAAATCTGATACAAATGGCATGGCTAATAAAAGAAAATTGATTGGCCTTTCATATTTTGTTACTAAAATTATGGATTGATGAGACGTTTTTGGAAAAAAAGTTTTTAAAAAAAAATTAAAAATTATCTAAATATCGCCATATAACGAAACCGAAAACTAGGATTTAATACTTTTGCGAGGCAATCTGGTAGCTGTTTGAAATACTTTTCATATAATACTTATATAGAACTTATATCTGTTTTCATAAAAGCTATATCCCGATCTTCCGATGGCTATATTTCCGAAAACAGGTCCGAGCGACACTTTTTGTTTTTGTTGTGTTAGTTGTAATTAATTCCCAAAGCCATATTTTGGCAAAAAAAAAAATTCGGCTTTGGAAGCAACGCTTGATTTGTTCCAAATCATTCCATTGTGAACAAGTGCACGGACATTTTAAATTTTTTTTTTGTAAAATGTTCTTTATATTATTATCAAGATGCCACGATTTGGATTTGATAACTCTAGACTATACGGGTATACCAAGGATAGCAAAGACAAAATTAAAAGGGTGAATGAGCGAATCGCACGGCAAAATGGCAAAATAAGCAGATTAAAAATTACTGAGGGCTTTTATTAGTCAATTGGAGAGGCTTAATGTATTGAAGCTGCCGGCAAAGAATGCAGAAAATCATAAAATCCGTCGTAGACGGCAGTTTGTAGAAGAAAATTCCGGGCATCTTAAAATTATTTTCACTTAATACGTACAGAATATTGCGTTTGAGAGCGCACATTCCGATCTGGAACTTTCTTATCGATTTCAGTATGAATATCACTAAGACAAAACAAACTATAAAGAGTGGTTTGAAATAAAATAAGGTGTAGATATACTACATATACAATTTTAAATTTTTTAAGCACCTTGCAAAAACTGGGGGCGTTGTGTTATTAAATATTATATCTTCCCATTTAACGCGCCTGTCGTTTAAAAATTTGATTTATAGAGGTATATAGTGTATCGAACACCTTACAAAAAGTTGTAGAATTTTCCGAAAAGAGTTATGCTCCCCATACTTAAAAAGCTATTTCTCTGCACTCATAGCAGCTATCATCATAAAAAATTTTACTTTATATTGCCCATCTTCAATCAAAAGTAGGTCATCGTCCAAATTAAAATCATCGCGCCGACTACAGAAAATTGCAGTACAACATTTGCCGGGTCAACTAGTTAATAATAAAAGTACACAACAAAAATTTCTTCTGGGTGAAACATAAAATACAATAATCAATCAAGCAAGCATGTGAAGCAGGTCCACTCTGCATGAAGCCTCAGCAGATCACGGTGCTTGTGGGAGAATTTAAATTAAATTTTGATGTACCTCGGACTTTTTTGTAAATTCTTATTATAGATGTCAAATGAAGTTATTCTATGCAAAAAATAAAATTATAGAGGTGGCGCTTTTTTAAAAAAAACTATAAAAATCCCTGTGATAGGAAAAACGCTTTTTTACTCAAGAGGAAGGCATCTTACGAAAAAAGTGTACATGGCATAAAATGCTTAGAATTGTTCAAGGAATACGTGTACATTTTTTTGGAGTTTTTTTTTTTTTTTAGAAAAAATTTTTGACTCATTTTTAATAAATTTTTCAAAAAAAATTCCAAAATAATTCACATGTATTCCTTGAACAATTTTAAGCATTTTATGCCATGTACACTTTTTTCGTAAGATGCCTTCCTCTTGAGTAAAAAAGCGTTTTTCCTTTCACAGGGCTTCATCACTACGTTTCAAACGCTATATCATCGAGCCTGCTGGCTCAAAAAAGTCTTAACATATCTTGTCTTAAAAGTTTTTAAGATTTCTTTCGAATGAAATCTTGTAAATTAAAAAATGTTCATTTCGTTTAAAGCACGATGACTTTTTTCTTAAATTTCGCCTTTTTAAAGCAGTTTTTCGTTTTTTAAGATGCGTAAATTTTTTGTTTGGCAATATTAAACCAAAGGTTTTAAAGTTCATTAAAAAGCAAACAAAATGAATGCTTTTAAGTTACTCTAAAACATATTTTTCAAATTGTTTGACAACATTTTATAATTAATGCTAAAAAAAAATAATAAAAATATATTTTTGCTTCGAGCCACCTTTAAAAATGCATTTAAAAATCTGAAAAAATTCATGGGATATTCTGTCATGATGTAGAATTTTTTTTTTGAAAAATTTATTAAAAATGAGGTCAAAAATTTTTTCTAAAAAAAAAAAAATTCCAAAAAAATGTACACGTATTCCTTGAACAATTCTAAGCATTTTATGCCATGTACACTTTTTTCGTAAGATGCCTTCCTCTTGAGTAAAAAAGCGTTTTTCCTATAACAGGGCTTTTTATCGTTTTTTAAAAAAGCGCCACCTCTATAATTTTATTTTTTGTATAGAATAACTTCTTTTGACATCTATAATAAGAATTTACAAAAAAATCCGAGGTACATCAAAATTTGATTTAAATTCTCCCACAAGCACCGTGAGATACTAACACAATTTAGCTCGTCTGTGAATGAATACGTATAAGGAAAGCTTTTAAGCATAAAAGCACAAGCGCCCGCGGGCAAAGCGTTGGATTTCACTTCACTAGAGTATAAAATTTGTTTGTTTTTGCTACAAAAAAATTTTAAACACCTAAGCAAGCTGCGAGTTTTGTTGGCAATTTATAAAACATAAGCATACTGCGATTGATTTTGCCAGAATATGAAATTTTGAAAATATTGAGAATAAATGTGTGGAGAAAAAATTAAATAAAAACGAAACAAAAAACAGCGAAAAAACCGAAAGTCGTATTTTCTTAACATGTAGCGTAATGGAGAGAAATATGGACCACCCATCTTTCTTTTTAAATAAAACCCAAAATACATAAAACGAAACAGTTAATTTTATGTCATTCAGTAAAGGAAACAATTTACCTTTATTCTGATTCACTTTTTTTGGGTGTACAACTTAAAAACCGGAATTTTTTAGCGAAATTTGATCCTTTATTGTGGAAAAATGTTACAATATATTTTATTCAAAGTATTGTCCATTGGAAGCTACAACATTTCCCCATCTTTCAGGCAATTTATGAATTCCATCCCAAACAAATTGCGCCGGCTTGGCGGCCAAAAATGAATCGAGTCAATTTTCGATATCTTGAACTTAAGTGAAGCGTATTCCTGATAGGGCATTCTGCATCGATCGGAACAAATGGTAGTCTGATGGTGCAAGGTCTGGGCTATAAAGCGGGTGAGGCAAAATTTCCCATCCGTTGTTTTCCGTTGTTTTCCAGGTAATTTTTTGACAGGGGCAGCAATATGTGGCCGAGCGTTGTCGTGGTGGAAAATGATTGACTCATGTCTGGTCGCATACGTTGGCCGCTCTGCCTGGATTTTCTGCTTCAATTGGATCAATTGTTGAGGATAGAATTGAGCATTAATGGTTTGGCCACCTGGTAACAGCTCATAATGGATCACACCTAGCTGGTCCTGACCAGGACGTTCTTTGTCTTCGACATCAAAATAACCACTTTTAAACCACTCACGACAGCTTGATTCAGCTGGAGCATAGTCCCCATAAACTTCTACAAGAATGCGATGCCTTTCGACAGCTGTTTTCTTTGCAAAAAAATGACCCACTAGAACCCCGCCGCAAATGCTGTCTTTTTCTCCAATTTTCGAAGTTATTCATCGTGAAAAATAATAATGATGCACACAAGATAAAATTGTTTTGTTGACTGATTTTGGCAGCTGCCAAATGTACCTTCAAAATGACATATATATAAAGTTCGAGCTTTCACGATATTTGTTAGTACGGACATCCACCGTCAAATTCCGGTTTTTAAGTTGTACACCCAATAGATAAATATCTCATCAGGATAAAGAAAAAAAAATTAAAAAACTGAAAATACACAAAATGAAGATAAAAAAAAGTGTAGTGTAATATCGACCATATAGTACATTTGGTACAGAAGTTGCATATGTATATAAATGTCATTTCCACATTCGGCATATTTTTCATGACTCCAAGAACGTCAGATTACATATTCAACCCAAAATTAGCCACGTCGATCTTCTGGGTAAAGGGTATTACATTATATGCATTTTGTTCCTTTGTAGTTAACGAATCACATATAATGATTATCAGACTCGTCATGAAAACTGCAATTAGATTCCCCATCTGAAAAAGATGATAAATACATTTGTTTTTGAGGCTTTTTTCTTTGGTGGTCCATATTACCCACAGCACGTGTTGGTGAAATAATTGTTTTTTTTTATCAAAAACTCTTTTGGTTAATGAAATTATTTGTGCTAATAAATTATAAATGGTATTCACTGACTTTATATAATTAACCATTTATTTAAAAACGCTATGTCTTTAAAGTGAAATAATGAAATATACTCACTAGGAAAAAATTATCACTGACCTTTTTTATAGAAAAATCAACTTTACAGATACATGCGACTTCACCGAACGCTAAAATCGCCCTAGTAGAAGCTTTAGGTATTAGCGCTAAGTTTGAACATGAATTACGGTAAATCCTATGTATGTAGTGGGAAATAACCGTGTGGTCCATATTACCCACGTAGTCCATATTTCCCTCCCTTACCCTATTATTTACGAAGTTAATTTAAATATACATAAAGTGAATGAAAAAAGTTTAGACACAGCACTGTTTTCAATGTTAATTTGTTAATAATTTTATATCCACCAAACCTAGAAAAATAATAAGGATGTCTCTTCGAAAGTTATGTGTGCCCATTCCATGCGTAAAGCAGCTTTTAGTGATTCCTTCAATGTTATGTGATGTCCCCAACTTTTCAACACTGGAAGCCAAATTTTATTGTAAAATATGCGTAGATAAGTGCTTGTACATTTGCTCAATAGGGACAAGATTTCTTACTGCAGATGCCGCTATACATCCCCAAACCATGACATTTCCACCGCCGTGCTTTTGGTAGTTCAGATCTAATTTCAGGCTCTAATTTTCACTTGACACTTGAATATGACCTTTTAACTATATTGCCAATTTCACGATAAGATTTCCGCTGCACAAATTGTTTTCAAATAAATATTTTTTCAAAAACACACTAAAATTTACAAACTTTTAACGAATGTACGCTCAAAAGTGTGAATGTGACGATGCCAATTTATGTGCTTTCAAATAAAAAAGTCAAAACTATAATTTTTTTTTTTTTTAAATTCTAGCCCACAGTGTGTAGGCAGAAATATTGAAAAAAAAGTGTACTTGAAAGTGGCTGGCTGGCTGGCTGTGTGTGTGTGTGTTGAAATACAATAAATGAGCCGTTCAAAATGAAAGTGGTGCAGGTCCAAAACGAGGCAAAACTTATGTCATATAAATTGTGTGCCATAATGATCAGTTATTTGGTCGATATCATTTTTTCAACTTAATCCCAACAACTCCATATCATCAAGTAAATTTTTCGTGAAAACAGAAATCATTTTTATTCATCCCTAACAAAATGTCAGCCAATTAATATTATGACATTACTTTTTCGTTTTGGACTTGCACCATTTTCATTTTGTACGGCTCAAATAAAGAGACTTCATCAAAGTCTTTAAATATTTATTTGTAACTAACACTAAACTTCTGCACATTTCGATTTAATTCCAGTTTTTTATCCTTCTTGATGGAGATACTTATTTTTACCCACATCAATTAAATTTGCTGTTACCATTTTGCCCAAAAATATTTGACCGATAAGGGTTAATTTGTAATGTTGTTGAAGGACGGACGGCACAAGCTTAGACACAGTAACGTTAGTTTGTGAATTGCAAAGCTTACTAATTACAATTTGTCGCATTACGGAAATATTCTCAAAGGAAAATCGGTGAAATTCATTAGGCGCGCACAAACTGTGACCAAAAGCGAACAAAATCAGCATAACAGGCAAATCAAATGAATTCGTTTTAATTTAGAAAGTTAGCTAACAAAATGCAACAATTGTTGTTGCCTTTTTTTTAAGTAAAAAACGCGCAATTGTAAAATTTTAAGGAATTTTTATGAGCCACACACATGCAGGCAAAATTAACGATGTCAGGCACAGTTTTGGCTCCGTTTGCAAATTTTAAATTTCATTTGTTTCAATTGATTTTAAATTAGGTTTTATGGTTTTTATATAATTTTACTTAATTATTGGAAATTTTTCCTGTAGGTGTTAGAAAGAAGAAGAAGAAAAAAAAAACAAATGATACGGGGTGCTAATTTTGGATGGATCGAAACTTATGTATATGCAACTTATATGGTCATAGATTGGCGTACAATACAATTAAGTTTAAATAAGGTTAGAATTCATTAGACAAGGTTACGTTGAGATAAATCATTTAGTTATAGGTTAGACAAGGTGAAATTAAGTTTAGCTATGATAAGTTAATTTGTACCGGACGAAACCAGGCTAGTGATGAGCAAAATCATTCTTGGTCTTCAGTCTTGATAACACTGTACAACAAGAGGTTTGAAAGTTGCTTTTTGCGTATTTCGAACTCGTAAACAGGAATATGCTATCCATTTATTCCGTTAAGTCTGGTTTTCTGTATACTCAGCTTAGAAGTTATTAGGAAACCGGTGATATTAGAAATACTCAATACTTTCATAGGCCCAGAACCCTTCTGCGGAGTAAACAGCAGTTTTAAAAATAACTTAAGGGGACAGTCGCCTTTGTAATTGAAAACATAAAAACACTTTTTAAAAATTTTATTATGAAAAAACTATTATATTTATTGACAAAATTTCTTTTGGACATTGTTAAATGTTGTCCAAAAAATACGAAAAAAATTTTTTATTTTTATTTTTAGTTTCCCTTGGCTGCTGTAGAGGGCGTCATCCAAAAGTTACTTTTCAAACTGGTAGGAAATTTTTCTCCGAATCTACTCGACCGATTTTAAAAAACCAAAAAGCATTCCATTTCTCATAAAAAGTATTGAACAATAAGCCTCTGAAAGTTTTAAAAAATACCCCCCCTTTTTCTACGGGGCATTTTTTGAGGGTAAGTCCCTCAATTTTTTCGCATTTTTCATAAATATTCGTACAGAAACTTCAAAATATAAAAAAGTATGAATTTTGGAGGCTTATTGTATAGTTTTGAGTCTCAAGAATAAAATCCATTTTGAATTTTTCAAAAATCTGTTACAGGAGGTCTACAACATTTCCTGCTGTTTAAAAAGTAACTTTTGGATGACACAGCAGCCAAGGGAAACTAAAAATAAAAAAATAAAAAAATTTTTCATATTTTTTAGACAATATTTAACAATGTCCAAAAGAAATTTTGTCAATTAATATAATAGTTTTTTCATAATAAAATTTTTAAAAAGTGAATTTGTTTCAATTACAAAGGCGAATGTCCCCTTAATACAGGAATGGGAAAAGGAAAGCCTTTCCGATCACTGGAGAGCCAAAGAAGGTATGCAACAGGCGAAGAGGCTGATCGATCCAAAACTTATTAAGGCAGAAGCTGTTTTAAATCTCAGTAGAAAAGATATAAAGACGTACAGTGAGAAAATGACAGGTCACTGTAAACTTAATTATCACCTAAAAAAGATGGGTTTGGTAGACGATGATTCCTGTAGACTCTGCTTAGAGGACTCGGAAACAGCGGAACATGTACTATGTACTTGCCCCGCCGTGGTAAGACGCAGAGTAAGATACCTAGGTGCCGAGATTTAAAATCCAAATGACATAGGTAAAATTAATCCCACGGCAGTGACATGATTTATAGATAGTCTGGAGCTATTCTGATAGGGAAAGAGGCTGCACAAAAAATCTTTTAGATCGCAGTGCAATCCAAAGCCTTTGAATAATAATAATATAAGAAATAATAAAAAAAATTCTCCAATTTTTTCGTTATAAATGTATTACAGCGTAGATTTTTCTCAATTACTAAAAAAAATTATTTCACTAGATGGCGCTTTAGAAATCATTTAACGGGTAAATTTTGTTTTTACGCATTTTCTTAAGTTTTAAGGATTTGACGTCTTTGATGACCCCTAGTGAAATTTTTCGTAGAATATTTTTGTCAAAAACATACGCCCTAGTACACTGTTCTACACGATTTCGCACAACTGAAAAAAAACAAAATTTTCTGAAAATATGTCAAAAAATAAGTTTTCGTGTTTTCCCAATTTTTCGGATCAGGTCGATTTTTTTTTAATCGCCCTTTGAAGTTTTTTATTCATGTTGAGTCGACACACTAAATTTTACGATTCTTACATCTAAGGTATATGACGTGTTCTGAAGACTTATGCAAGATATTAAGAGGAATATTTTTTACATCCCCCACAAATGGTTAATTTTTAAGCATTTCTTAAAAAGGTACAAAAGTGATCCCTAAAACAGGCGAATATTGGATCAGTATGTACCACAGAAATATTTGGTATGAAATTTCACTAATACCTATATGCCGAACACTAAAAAGTCGAAACTTTATTGCGAAAGCCAAAAAATCGTCAATATCAATAAGGTCCTCATACATTTCATGTTAGATATTATTCTTAAGTTTCAGCATTTCTTAACTTCGGTGATCCTTAATGAAATTTTTTGTAGAATATTTTGAGTAATATTTTTGAACAAATTATAACACATTTTTTGGGAGAAGGTCATACAGTCCCACAAAAACAGGATATAATGGGCTAATGTGTTTCAAAAAATGTTTCTCATGTGCTATAACCTTGTGTCCACTTGTTTTATCCAAAACGAAGTTTTAAAGTTTTACAATGCGGTGGGGTAGCTCTAAAAGGTTATAAGGTCTGCAAGTTTTGCCGGTTTCGCAGTGACTTCTTTTTGAACTCATCGGATTACAGCATTATGTACGGTTTGTGTATTTTTTTAACCAATTTGGATTCTACACGTTCGCCATTGTAGGATTGTCCACTTTGAACCATAATAAGCCTCTTTTATTTTCCTGACCTCAAGATAATTATTTTCGATTTTCGGACCTGAAAATGTCTATTGCGTGGTGTCTTCAAAATCTTGCCAGTTTCAAGCATATCACAATTAATTCCTGAATAGATGGCAGATCAAAACTACAGAGTGAAAAATGATAGTTTACTTTTGATTCCATTCCGGTATTGATTTTAAACTGTTTTGGTATTAAATTCAAAATTTATTCCAAAAAAGGTTGAAAAATAATTGCTTGCAAACCATTTAGTTTTTTAAATTTTTTAATACCAAAGTGGCTTAAAAACAATCCTAAAATAACTTTAAATTCAAAAAACTAATCATTTTTAGTTTTAAAATAAGTCCAAGAAAAGAATTAAAATATTCTCTGCGCCAATTTTAATACTTTTGGTTTGAAACTAATGCTATCAAAGTTTTAATTTAGCTTGGGGAGACTTTTTAGTTTCAAAATTTGAAAAACTTTATTTATCAAAAAAGCATAAAAAAAAGAAAAAGAACAAAATAAAAACTAGTAAGGGTTGTACCTTTGACCTGACCAAAAACTAAATACCCTACACTGCATTTCAAGCACTTAGTTGATAAATACTATGCAATATTTTTGTACATACAATACAAGTTTTATTAAAATAAAATGTTTTGATCTTCCGTAACCCCTAGGAGAGTATAAGAACGAATTGCTTATATGGGATGTGCCACGCCCTCTAATCCTACTTCGCCTACTTTTTGCTCAGAGTTTGCAATTAATGTTCTTGGTGTTTGGGTGAAATTTGGTTGGGTTATCTCAAAAAACACTTTCAGTATATCATTTTGGAAATTTTTGCTGATATGAGAGGTGCCACGCCCCATTGTTCGAGTGCGCTCAGTTTTTTCTCAGGCTTGCATTTATTGATCTAGGTGCAGTTTGGTTGGGTTACCACATAAAACACTTTCAGTATAACATTTTGAAACTTTTTTTTTATGGGAGGTGCCACGTCCTATTGTTCGAGTTCGCCTAGTTTTTGCTCAGAGCTTGGACTTACTATCACTAATATTTCTATGTACTTATTTTGCTGTTATTGCAAATAATGCTCTTATTATTGCATTTTGAATATTTAGCTCATTTTCAATCTCCCGAGCTAACTTTAACGACGGAGGCAGAATTTTATTGAATTATGTTTTCCCAAAAAATGTATTTCCACGCACACCCAGCCAGACAGACGGACTACTCAGGAGGTGACGCTGATCAAGAATATATATACTTTTCTATGCCTGCCACGCCTCCTTCTCTGCTTTACAAACGGAAGGACAAAGTGTATATACCCTGAGTGTAGGGTATAAAAATAAAAATTTTTTTTCAATTGTTTAAATACAAATTTCACACAACTACGTCAATAAGCTCAATAGCCGAATGAGTTAAAGACTTCGTAATTTATCTACATAGGTGTAAGATGTTGTACCCTTGGTTCGAATCTCAGTATGGATGGTTTGTTTTTTTTTAATTATAGTTTAAAATTTTTCAGAATGGTTTCTTTAAATGCAATCAATAGTCAATTACGTACATCACGAACAGAATTTAATTCAGTCTTAACATACAATCATATTAAAAAGATGAACTTAGTATAATAATAAAAAAATACCTAATTAAAAAAAAAACATTTGACTTACAAATAACAATTAAAAGAAAACATACAATCATAGAAAAGATATGAACTTACTTAATACATATTATAGAAAATATATACTTAATAAATACATTTATTTGAGTTAGAAATCACATTTACCGAAAAAAAAACAAGTTAAGAAAAGTAGTGAAAAATCAATTGCCTAAATCTTCTACCATTACTAATACATTTGAACTCACGAGGTAATGAGTTCCACAGACGAATTGTGCTAACAAAAAACATTCTAGACGAACATAAATATTTGAATGACGGAACGATAATGTTACAGGTTCTTGATGATAATTGATTTTTTTATATAAATAGTCCGGAGTTTTTGTAAAAATTATTTTATGCAAAAATATAAGATTTCTGACATTTAGGTAATCCACTATACTACAATTCAAAATACGTTTACTGATCGTTGAGGTATGATCAAATCTCCTAAGACCAAATACGTAACGGGTGACGTTATTATACGTAACCTGTAATTTGTGAAGTGATCGTGAATCTAGCCAGCTAAATACGACTTCAGAGTAGGTTATTAATGGAATAATCAACTGCACTGCATGGCGTTTTCTTGTTTCCATAGGTACGAACGCGGAAGACATTTTTAGGTTACGTAAAGTGTAGTAGACTTTTCTAATAACACAATTGACATGGTCCTCACAAGTCAAGCCACAATTCACCACGAACCCGAGGTTAGTGGCTTTGTTTACAAATTTTAATTTCTTATCGCTCAATAAAATATCCGGTAACTCTTCGACAGGAAAGCATATTTTAAATATAGGCAACACAAGTGACTTCTGTGGATTTAAGGACAGAGAATGAATTACCTATTCTAACCCTTTGTATCCTGCCTTGCAAATAGCTTTTGAGAAATTTAACGGCAGTATCAGAGAAACCAAAAAGCCATTTAAGTTTATCACAAAGTATAATGTGATTCACGCTATCAAAAGCCTTGGAAAAGTCCAACAGACAAAGCAGTGTCAAGTACTCTTTATCAAATGATATTCGTATATCATCAGTAATTTTTAAAGCTGCAGTGGAGCAACTGTGACCAGGTCGGAATACAGACTGAAATTCTGAAATCTGCTTATGTTCATTGATATATGTGAAAATCTGCTCAGCCATCAAAGACTCGCAGACTTTTGACAGAGGCGATAACAAGCTAATTGGCCTAAAGTCGCACGGATTACTTGGTGTCGATATTTTGGCCACAGGTATAATCAGTGCCATCTTCCATTGATCAGGAAAGCAAGAGCTAGTGAAACAGTGGTTTAAGATATGGGTAAGAGGACTTAGGATGTAGGGTAACACTATCTTTATGAATTTCAACTGGATCCCATCTTCACCAATTGCATTTGATTTAATTTTTAGTATTTGTCTAGCAACGTCAGCCTCAGTAACGGCATTAAATTCAAAACCATTTAAAATTATTTTTTTTTTTTTCATTTTTCTCTCTCTTTATTTACTTCAAAATAGTTCGAAATTAAAACTTTTTTTGGCATTGTTCTATAGAAATATTTTTTTTTTTGGTTTAAAAATTAAACTAAAATTTTTACTGTGTAGAAGATAAGTTTAAGGAATTTTTTTTCCGAATTCCCTTATTTAGTTAGCGAAAACTCTGTCCGGCGGATAAAAAGAATACCTACGATAAGAAAATAGATTAAAATTGGCCATTTTTTTTGCGCCCAATATTGGAGCATGAAAATTATAGTAGTATTTTTTATTTTATACTCTGCATCCATCGGTGAACAGTTTAACAACCTTAATGCCTTCAAAGTTTACTTGACAAAGTCTGTGATAGAAGGCAGAAGCTATGTGTATTGATATTATTTCAACTACTGGGAAGTTTAACCCTAAAAAAAAAACATTTGATGACAATATACATACATTCTCTGGACAATAGAACCGTTATGTTGACGACTAAATAAAAGAGAAAAAACACTATTGAGAATAAACTAAAAAAGAAAGAAAAATAGCGAAAAGTTAGATCTAAGCAAGTGATCATACTAATATATCTGGTTTTGCATCTGAACTGACTTAGCAATGGTGTTTCAACATGCTTTTTAGCTGCTTTCTGAACAACACTGTAGATTGTTTTGCATCTCGAATATGTACATAGTTTTTGTGAGTGCAGCTACGTAATTTCAAACTTCCTTTTCAAAGGTTTTCAATGAATAATTTGGTTCTTGAAACCAAATATTTTTTTATTCGATAATATAATGTTACTATTCTGAAATTAGAATTATTTATGAAAAATTAAAATTCTTTGGATAAATTAAATTGAAGTTTTTCCTTCAAATTATTTTTGATTTAAAATAAAGTTAATATAATTAACGTATTTAAGATACTAGGTACAGGTCGAATAGAATCCTTTGAAAAACACACACAGAGATATACAATTACATTTTAATCTCTGCCAGGCACTCACGCGGTATTTGACACCACCGAAATCTAAAAAATATTACCGAAACGAAAATTTTTCTGACATCGTTGCTGAACATCCTTTGAACTATTTTTCTTGGCATATCCCTTCTTCTCCCAACATAATTCCGATCTGACATTTTCAGAGATCAGAAATTAATAAAAAAGCAAATCCGAAAATTTTTTGCTGAACTTACGGATTTGTTTATAAATTATTATAAGCGCACATTCACTTCACATTTAAAAGAAATTAATTTTTTTTTTTTTGTTTCTGGTACTCGAGAGACATCATCACATAATTAATTTTTTCTTTATTTCCTTTTTATTGGCCACGCAGCTCACAAAAGCCCAACTCAATTCTATATGATACAATACCAGTTGTTTTATGGTATCTACCTTGTGGGACCGGGACCGCACGGTAAGAGAGTGCATTTTGGCGTGAAATCTTCGAATGACTTCTTGAGAGATCTGTCACATTGCATCACTGCCGTTGAAATGTTCGCTGGCTTCTGTGGCTCAAAGTCGCGATCTCGTCGTTAGGTTTTTTGTGTTCGACTGCCTGCTGATTGCATCTCACAAATGCGAGAATGCAGAGATGCGTACAATCTTTGAAACTAATCGAGTCACAGCGGGGAAATCGCAGTTTGCTCCTGTCACTCAATATCGCACCCAAAACGAGCGCAGGAACGCAGCAAAGCAGTCGTCGGACGACGACAGTCGACACATGTCCATGCGCGTTTGTGTTGCGCACACAGTGCGTGTTATGGTATGGTGATGGGAAACTCTTTTGCTGGCCGACCAATAGGCGTCAGAGTTGCCAACTTGACTTGGAAAAAGTTGGTTAAATCCAATTCATTTCTTGAATTTTTTTTTGCAAATAAAAGTTTACGGGAAGAATGGAACTATAAAAGTTCGCTTAGTTAAGTAAAGGAGACTCAGGCTCAAATAAATTTAGTTTCATATATGTACATTTGTGCGGCCGTTAAGTGCAAGGTCATAATGGATGGTCGAATATCGGCTCCAAATGTTAAAAAATCACCTTTTTTAGGTTATTCATCAACACCTCCACATACAGCATACGATCCAGATTCGATCTGTCGTCAAATAATTTACCACTTACTTTAAATATCAGTTCAAGCATCCAAAAAGCAGAAACGCAACCAAATCTCCGTAGCATGACCACAGATTGAGATTCGTTCAGAAAATATCCCTCAAGACTGGTTATTAACAAGCCCAACCTTTCAAAAAAAAAAAAAAAAATAGAATAATATTGATGCTAGTATAAAAAAGACACCGGAAGAAAAGTGAAGAGTACGTGGAATATGGCAAATTACGAGAAACAAAGAGAAAGCAAACCCTTTCGCATCTCGTTTTCATGGAGTCTTCAAACCTTTCCCAAGTAAGAATGCTACAAAAGAGATCACAAACTGAAGCAGTAGCAGGAGTCTTCGCTCCAAATTGTTTTCACCAGATTCCAATCGTTGAAGTGAAATTACCGATCAATAACACTTTCAAGAGCAATAAAGCTTCCGGCTACGATTTCGCCACGAAGAATTGCCCGAACTTGGTTTAAGATTTGTCACACAGCTCTCACAAAGCTGTTTAACGCAATCAATAGAATTGAGTATTACCCAGCCACTGAAAAGTAGCTCCGATTACTCTCTTCCTAAAACCTGGAAAGTCTTCTGAAATTTTATAGACCAATCACCCTCTTACCAAGCCTTCCTTATCCTTAAGTCTTCGAAAGGGTTTTGAAAAGAATGAAATATTTTGCCTATTCTGGTCCAATTTCAAAATGTTTCACTTATTTATTTTTTGGATTCTGAACATTTGGTATCTCTATTAGCCGAGATGCAAGCTGCACTGTGAAGATTTTCGCGTTAATTTTTTTTTTTGCAAATAAAGTTTGCTGATTCTGCCTCGGGAATAGCATTGGCAGCACACAAAAAAAAAAAAAAAAATATATATGTAGCATCATCGACATTGCGTATCTATGCTTTTGAACGAATCTACCGTCGATCATCACAATGCTTGGTCTATCGACGATCTTTGAGCAATTTAGATGTTTGATCGCTTGTACGCCAATCGTGTTCACGATTCGTGCAAGTATCCGCATCCGTGAATTACTTGAAATTTGCAACTGCGCACTGTAGGTTTGTTTTGCACTGCGCGGTACAAGTACAGTGGCTGTGATGTCGGTCGGTTGTTTTTGATTGGCAGCCCGATCAGAGATTTGAGGTGCAACGTGCATGCATTTGCAGATAATTAGTTTATGCGTACTTGCAGATTTCAGATACAAAGTAATAGTAATGGCAGCTGTTGTTTTTATTGATATCGAAAGAATAGGACATTGCAAAATTGTGAATTACAGCAGTTGAAAGTTATAAATACAAACATCCCAGTTTCGATTTTAGTTTCTAGCGAACGTTTAAAGCACCTAACCCTTTCGGTCTATCTTTTTTGCTACTCATCATAAAAATCCATTTTTTTTTTTTTTTTGATTGCCACAAATCTTATGTTAGCTGTAAGGATTTGTGTTTTATAACTTCTTCAATATATTAGCTTGAATAGCAAATTTTATGGCTTAACTACTTTTTAAATACAAACAACTAAATTTGAAAAAAGCCTTTCAAGTGATCCACTGAATCAGTGTAAGATAGATAAACTTAAAGAACCTTGGTATTAGATGTAAAAATAACGCCGAATGCAATTTAGATGGCAAACGCTGTGGTGATGGACCAAAAAAATGCGCAACATCGCCTGAAATGGTGCGGAAAGCGAAGGCTCGACTTGAATGAAATCCACGTCGTAGTGGTAATCAAATGGCCAAAGAACTGAAATGCAAAACATCAGAGGCATATTGCAAAATGAGCTCAAGATAAAGCCTTACAAGTTCCAAAAGGCGCACGATCTTACACCAAAGAAGTTAGACTCAAAAGAGCAAAGGAGTTGTTACGCTTGCACGAACGTGGCCAAATCCCTAACATTATGTTCTCTGATGAGAAGAGTTTCCCGATTGAGCAGTTCATAAACTCTCAAAATGATCGTGTTTACTTGACCGAACGCTCCTACGAGAATTTGAGCCTACGAACAGCCACCCGAAGTAATTACCCATCTCAAGTAATGGTATGGGCATCTGTGACCGTCGACGGACGCTCTCCAATCGTTTTTATCGAGTCTGGTGTCAAAGTCAATGCGACATATTATCGGAAAAATGTGTTGGAAGCTGCTTTAGAGCCGTGGGCATTTCGGTCGCAGACCATGGCCTTTCCAAGAAGACTCAGCACCATCTCATAAAGCTCGTGTGAACCTAGAGTGGTTAAAAAACCACGTTCCACACAATGGCTATCAAATTTGCCAGACGCAAATCCGATGGACTATTCTATCTGGGCCATCTTAGAGAGCAAGTTGAGGACTAAAAAATATGTCAGTATGGATGCGCTGAAGAAAGCCATTTTACGGGAATGGGCCAAAATACCGGAAGATCACATTCGTGCAGCATGCAACTCGTTTTTTGACCACTTGAAGGCCATAGTCAAGGCAAAAGGTGGCCATATCGAGCTAAAGTAGCCGGATTCTAGTTTTTTGATTATTACCACAAATTTTTGTCATTTGAATCAATAAAAAATAATTTCACACAACAAGGTATGATTTGATTAGGTAACAGTTCATGCGCCTAACCCTAAATAATAAATAATTATCAAATTCAAAGCTGCAAAACACCGAATCACGTTTGTTATGCGTGAACGTCAAGGAAAATTCGAGAGCTTTCAATGGAAGTTAAGCATAAAAGGCTGCATAACTTCTTCCATATTCAGAGAAAAAAAAAAAAAACGAAAAAACTCTTAGACCTATAAGTGTTCACAGATGACATCGAAATGCATATCGAAGTGTTACTTTATCTTGGAAGACGAATTGCTGGAATAAGGCTCGAAAACTTTCACCAGGATATAACCGAAAATTTTTGAACCAGATGGACGGAACATTGCTGTAAAAGAGGTGATTGAAATTTTTCAAGACTACCTTGGCATCTTACAACGAATTGCATTCCGAAAAATCCCAAAAAGTAAACCAATTGGTTGTTACTGATTTATTTTAAGCGTACTTAAACTATGTACGAGTATTTTTTATTATGAATGAATATTTTAACTTTCGTTTTTGTTTGAATAACTGTTTTGAAGTTTTTTGTTTCCTTTTTGATCGTATTAAATAACTAGTTTTAAATCAATAGTTTTGCATTGTAAAATAAAAGCTACAGCGTCTTAAAACCCCATAGAAATATATCTCTTCTCAGGAACACAAATCCTTAAATTATATGAAGTTCTCACTGCTTTACCAGAAACCGCTTTGCGCAAAACTTTCCATTCCAATTCGGAAAATCATTATTATTTTCGTATTCAGTAGAATATTATGAACCGAAATAAACTCCGAATCCCCAAACTCCACTGATGCTCTGTATCTTCTCTTCTTATACGAGATAAAATTGTATGTTTGTTTTTTTGTTTGTTTCTTTGTACTTATTTCTGTGCCAATATTTTTTCTCGAAAATGGCTACAGCGATTTTAATGAAACTTGGAGTAGTGTTAGATATTATCATACAATGAAGAATGAGCTAGGTTTGAACTTTGCAAATGCTCACCAGAGGGCGTGGCACAGCCTTTAATTTTAAATTTTATTTAAGAATAAGTCGCAAACCATACAAGGTATTTGGATGAAATTTGGTGACCGAGTACGGGTTAATAATACCTCATAACGGAAAAAAAGTGGGCGGGATCGAAGAAGTTCCACGCCCACTTTTCAGCCCTTGAAAATTTTGATTTAATATTACTCGAAAAAGACTCCAACAATTTTGATGAAAATTTAGGAGATGTTACCTCTGCAAACAAGAATTAATATGTAATCCACCACTATATTGGGAAAACTCGTTGAAGGGCGTGGCACCGCCCACAAAAATATAAAACGGTATAAAAAGAAAACTAATAAAGCAAACATTATGAAATTAACTGTGAGGTGCGTAATTGCTAAAAGGCATCTCTGTTCTGAAAGTGGGCGAAATATTGCCGTTGCGCGTGGAACCCCCCATACAAGCAAAATACGTTAAATGCTATTTTTCGCAAATGTTACAAGATATTTTAATGAAATTTGGCATGTAGGTACTGCTTATTAATGCCTTATAATAACCGAAAAGTGGGCGGTATCGAAGAAGTACCACGCCCCCTTTTTAACCGTTGAAAATTTTGATTCAAAATTACTCGAAAACGACTCCAACAATTTTAATGAAAATTTAAGAGATTTTACCCTATGTGAT
Organism: Calliopum simillimum; assembly: GCA_951812925.1. Taxonomy (NCBI): domain Eukaryota; kingdom Metazoa; phylum Arthropoda; class Insecta; order Diptera; family Lauxaniidae; genus Calliopum; species Calliopum simillimum. Next base: position 31,878,571 of record OX638371.1, read on the forward strand.
ATGCTGTTATATTGGAAAAACTCGATGAAGGGCGTGGCACCACCCACAGAAATATAATACGCTTTCAAAAGAAAACTACTAAAGCAATCTTTCTGAATTTAACGTAAGGGAGTCTACTTGCTATAAGGCACCTACGACCAGAAAATGGCAGAATATTGCCGGTGCGCGTGGAACCTCCCATACAAGTAAAACAAATAAAATGCTATTTCTTTCAAATGCTATAACGTATTTTGATGAAATTTGGTATGCGGATCTGGGTCATGAGAATATAAAGCATAACAAAAAGTGGGCTTTGTTCAACAATTGCCACGACCACTTTTTACCAAAATAAAAATTTTAGTCAATGAATGAACTTTTTATTTTTAATATGCAGTCTTATGTACTTTTTGACGCTGAATCCGTCTTCATCAGCAGAACTGTCACTATATCTGCAGGATTTTGAAATATCTTTGTTGAAGAAAATGTTGTGATCAGTCTTAACTGCGTGTCTACAAGAAAAGGTGAAATCCTTTTTCATTAATGGCGTTGAATGGCCACGCTCTTCCTTATCAAAACATCCTTGTTTACTTTTCCAATAGGTCTTTTACTTTCCGAGGCAAGATTTTTTGAAGATAAGATATTTCAGCCCCCATACAAGAGACGAAATATTTTGGGTGCGTGCCATATCCCATTTATTTAATTTTTTGATATTGTTCTATACCATTCCACACTTTCCAAATTTTTTCTTATTACACAGTCCTGCGTTTTTGAAAAAGATGAAAAAGTATGAAACGAGAGTAGGTGATTTTTATTGATTTGTTATCGCTGAATCCGAATATGACCTCCGACTTGCTCCATCACGCCAGAGATATGAGTTATCCTTGATTTAAATTGCAAGAAACGCTATTTTCAGATATATGGCGTTGTCCTGAAAGTAGTCTAGTTCACTTTTAACAGCGGTATTGAATAGCCCTAAGCTACTTCTTTAAAGCGTAATTTAAATTTTTTTAATCGATTCATTAGTTTCCGAGATATCATCAATTGAAATAAAGGTATCGCTGATCCCTGTAAAGGACTATATTCAATTTGTGTACCTTGACTTCAATGGATGATATCTCGAAAACTAATGATTCAATTAGAAAAGTTAAAAATACGATATAAAGAAGAAGCTTAGAGCTATTTAATGTTGCCATCAAAAGTGAACTAGACTACTTTCAGGATGTACGCCATATGTTTGAAAAAAGCGTTTTCTGCACTTTAAATCAAGGATAACTCGGATCCCAGACGTGATGGAGCAAATTGGAGGTCATTTTCGGATTAAGCGAGTAAAAATCTATTAAAATCACTAACTCTGATCTCATACTTTTATTCATCGCAGGACTGTGTTATTATTCTCATTGGTTAATTTTTCATTTTGAAAGCATGAACATTGGAGGTGAAAAGGTACGAATTCCATCACAAAAAATAGCTATGAATAATAACATCGACTAAAATAATAAGATCAGATTGTTGACCGAGCAGGGATCGGTCTCCTGGTACTAAGTATTAGGTTAAACACCCTGCCACGGTTGAGGCTCTGAAGGGCGAAATAGGTGCAGCCTTTGGCCAATCAAGGAAGTTAGTCAGTTTTCAAGAATAAAATCCAAAACAGAAAAAAAAAAATTACTTATATTCAAATTCAAATTTATAAATAGTACACCCGTGTTTTCTTAAGCAGTAACTTTTCATTTTATAAAAAAATTCAAAACAAGAGGATATAATTTTGAAACATTTTTTTAAACGTAACAACTATAAACCATAATTGCGTTAAACATGTTAAAGAATTATTAGGAATGAACACTGTACAAGCAAGAACTAAGTTAATTTGAAACTATTGGAACAATTTCGATGAAGACAATTAAAGTTTGCACCCTTTAGAAGACACAAATTCCATTTATTGAACTTTAGAATTGACGAAAAATGCGTTACGTGTAAACATGATGAGTTGTTGTGTAAATGCCGCATGATTGGTGCGATTATTCATTCATTCCCAAGTCTATTTGTGGCTATTGCGTGTCAGTAATAGTTTCAAAATCAGGGATAAACGCGAATCTTAAAAAAAATTAAAAATCGGATGCAATGCAGTACCTACAGAAACATACATGTGTAGATACGAGCCCAAGAGGAAAAATTTCAAGCGCTTGTCCCTATAGATATTTAGAAGCACTTATACGTGGGCTGCTATATATATTTCTGGCCTAGGCAACACTTATATCAATATCTTAAATCTGGCAACACCATAATAAAGTTTCAAATTTTTAGCATAAACGTACTCAGAACATTTTGACATACGACCATCATTTGTGTTGTTTACAGTGACTTGAAAAAATCAATTTGGCAAAAAAATGGAATTAACTCATGAACATTTTCGTGCGATAATTTTTCACAACTTTCGACGTGGATTAACTCAAAAACAGTGCATCAATGAACTTAAATCTTTGTATCGCGATGAAGCATTATCCTATAGCACTGTGAAAAACTGGTTTAATGAATTCAATCGTGGCCGACGCTCGCTCAAGGATGAATTCCGTGAAGGCCGTCCAAAAACGGCCGTTGTGCCAGAGAACATTGAAGCCGTGCGTGAACTGATAATACAAGATCGTCATGTGACATACCGTGAGATAGAGGCGTCCTTTAGCATTTCACCCACCAGCATACGTTCGATATGGCATGAACACGTTGCCGTAAAAAAGGTTTGTTCTCGTTGTTCGACAATTTCGAACTTTTTTAAAAACACATTAGAAAATCAAAAAAATTCTTAAAATAGACGTTAAAAAAAAATACCCGTTTCTCGTGGGTTTTCTCCAGCTCGTCGCATTTATTTTTAATCGATTTTTGAAGTTTTTTTATCCACTGTACATGAAAAAACCAAAAATACCGCATTCTTATGTTAAATCGATGAATTTACCTATATGATCCTTACATCTGAGGTGTATCACGTGTTCAGCAAACTTATGCAGGATATTGCGGGGAATATTTTTGTATAAAATTTTAACCCTGTTTAACCCCCACATGTGGGTCAGTTTTGCCCTTTTCTTAAAAAGGTACACAAAAGACACCAAAACAAGGAAATATTGAGTCAGTATGTACTGCAGAAATATTCGCTATAAAATTTCATTACTAGTTTTTAAATGCGTAAAAGTCGAAATTTGAGCCCGAAACCAAAAAAATCGTTAAAATCAATAAGGACTTTTCACATTGCATATTAATTACATCCCTGACGCGATTACCTTAAGTTTTAAAAAATTTTTCGTCTTTGGTATCTCTAAGTGAAATTTTTTGTAGGATATTTTTGCAAATTTTTTTTAACCCTTTGTGGCCCAGTTTTAGAAAAAGGAATCAAAAGACCCATAAAAACAGGATATAATAGGTTAATGTGTTCTAGGAAAATGATCCTTTTGTGATTTCGTTATGATCTTGTGAGAACGAGTTTTGTCTAAAATGTAGTTTTAAAGTTTTACAGTGGGGTGAAATTTAAAAAATATTTATTGTTAGAACTGCTTACTGATTTTAACGATTTTTTTGCTTTCGGGCTTAAAATCGACTTTTACGTGCTTAAAAACTAGTAATGAAATTTTATAGCGAATATTTCTGCAGCACATACTGATAAAATTTTGTTTTTTTGATGTTCAGCAACTAGTAGTGAAATTGTATAGCAAAAATTTCTGTAGTACATACTGACTCAATATTCCCCTGTTTTATGTGTCATTTTTGTACCTTTTTAAGAAAAGGGCAAAAATTACTCACATGTTGGGGTTGTACAGAGTTAAAATTTTCTACAAAAATATTACCCGCAATATCTTGCATAAGTTCGCTGAACACATGATACACCTCAGATGTAAGGATCATATAGTTAAATTCATCGATTTAACAAAATAATGCGGTATTTTTGTTTTTTTCATGTACAGTGGATAAAAAAACTTCAAAAATCGTTAAAAAAAAATGTGACCTGCTGGGGAAAAAACCACGGGATACGGGTATTTTTTTTTAACGCCTACTTTAATAATATTTTGGATTTATTCATGTGTTTTTTTTTTTGTGTCGAACGGTGTTATCAATGGAAAAATATATTTTCTTAACTCACTGTAAACAAAACAAATAGCACTTGTACATCAAAACTTTGTGAGTACGTTTATGCTAAAAAATTAAAAAATGTCAAACTTTATTTTGGTGTTGCCAGATTTTAGATATTGACATTAGTGTTGCCTAGGCCAGAAATATATATAGCAGCCTACGTACAATGATTCGTTGTCAGGCTGCAGTAAGAACATCGTGGGTTCAAACCCAGCGCGGGTAATTTTTTTTATGTTTCCTTGCTTTATTTTTTTTAGTAAAATATTTTTTATTCAACAGTTTTATGTTTCACTTTTCTATTTTCCTTTCTCATATTTGTTTAATTTTGTTTAATTGAATTGAAACTGATTACACAATGATTATATGTAAGGCTGTGGGAAGCATTCGAATGTCAAATACTGTTTGGGAAACATTTCCTTCATTTACAAATTCAATACCTCTTCTTTGTATCGAGCAATGGTATAGCGGTCCAACGAGCTTCTAAATGTTATAAGTTAATATAATATCTAACATACGAAGCTCTATTCAAATCCTGTTTTCCCCCCTTTTATTAGAAGAACGCTTACCGCCGCATTACAAATAAGCGCTTCAAAAAGCCTTTTAACGTAAGGCTGCGATTAGCTTAAGAGCGCTTACATCCTAGGGTATGCAATGCTAAAAAGAAAGGATAGTTCTTACAGAGCAGAAGCGCTTATTGGTGAAAAAGAATCACTTCAGAAGGATTTCTAAAACACTTCTTTTCCCCTTGGGAATATGAGAAGTCAAGCTTCTGAGGATTGACGTTAAATAAATTTCTGAAATAATTTAGTGTGGTTTCGTTTCGTTTAGTTTTTATAGCTGCTACTGCTACTACTACTCTGACTCTGGTAAAGGCACATATAGAAATCGGTGCGCAATTACACAGAATACCCATGGGCACGCAACTCTTGGACGGATTTGCGGTAGCCAGACGTAGTAGTTGGTTGCAGTGAGTCAGTCAGCCGCTTGGTGAGCTGATTGCCGCAATGTAATTGTGGTCGTCGACAATCATTGTCGAACAAAAGCTACATGGCGAAAATGTTATGCTGAAACTCATACAGAACCTGCTTTTATTAGGGATCTTCACATATCATACATCTGGCTATAAATGGTATTTATACGTTAATAAATAATTCTTTTCGTATTTGAATAAAAGAATACGAAAAACAAAAAAAAAAAAACCCAGAAACTGAAAAGGAAATCTAAAATCAAAGCTTTTCTTTGTAAATATGAGTGACTTCTTTAGCTTCGGTTCTTTGTCAGTAAAAGGGGGCACTTTTTTGCTACCGAATTAAATGCGATCTCTGCAGCTTGAGGCATTTTTTTTATTTATTTATTCCTTGAGTTTTTTTTTTAAGAGTAGCGCAATTCATCAAACACGCAACACGACACAGAACATTGTTTTTGTTGTTATTCCTGAAAAGGAACAAAGTGAATTTGCTTAATTTCCTTGCTGATGTTATTGTCGTTGACCATGCCGTGTTACAAAATCTCATGCAACAAATTACCCTGAGGTCTCCAATACCAAGCAGACACTTACTACAATATAATATTGAACTTATTGTGGAAATTAAAAATCAGGATAACACCAGTAGACAAAGTTAATTTATTTATTTTCACTTTATGTAACTTTTGTAGATTTTACATAAGAATGTTTTGGAAATTGTTTTCCTAATCATCCTTATGTCTGATTTTGTTACACTTTTAAAAAAGTGAGAAAATAGTTTACTTCGTTGAAACAAGTTTATTGATTAAAAAATTTAATCTAACAAAATTTAGGCCAAACAAGATACATACTCGTTTAAGGCCCGAGTAAAAATGCACAAATTTATATTACGGCTGTACAAAGGCCGTACAATTGACAAATTTTATTAAATTTTTTGGGCTGTACGAGGACCGTACATATCGAAAAGCTAATTTATTTTCTTCATACATTACCTTCAAACATTTCGCTCTGATGATTTCTTGGTATAACACCTAATTTTTTTGACCAGATAAGTGATTTTTATTTCCAAGCAGAGGTAGCAAACCATAGAAGAAAATATGCTTGACAAATCCTTGTAAAATATGTAATTCAGGAACAATACATTTCTGAGTATCATATGTTTCATCAGATTCGTCAAATAAGGAAGGATTTATCGTGCTTTGACACTTTTTAGCATAATTGTTTTTTTATATCCCCAAATATTTTCAATGTAATAAAAATATGTTTACCAACCCCCATTATTTTCCTCATGCCAGTATTTTACTGGAACATATGTGTATGCTCCATGTATCCATTTCCTACAGGTGCTTTTAAATAAAATTTACATTTTCAGGTGAATTTGTATGACAGCTCCCCTAGGAGGTTGGGATAAGAGGTGGACATATTAGAAACAAATATTTAGGAACGAAAATTTTTGGGTTGTATTATATTTTGGGAAAGGCCTATATGTAATATATTCAAAAAATGATGAAAGCAAATTACTTCGGTGTGAAGCTTTACAATGCCTTTCTCACTTCTGCGTGCCTCTATTTTTCTCATCAGCAGATTCTTCTTTCTTAAATGGAATTATTTTGTTGCAAGCAATACTTGGTCGTTTCTTTGGTGCATCATCTTGGGTTTTTTCACTGCTTTCATGATGTATTTGGGAGGACACACTATTTTTGTCTGTAACATTTCCTTAAGCTGTATTGTTTATTGCTAAAGAAGCTTCATACGCTGCGCCAAATCCAAATGGATTCACTTTTTCGATGTCCTCCAAGACTTTTCCCCAAAAGACTGGAGTCGAATCGCCGCATCAGTGAACGTATAATTCTTGACGTAAAATCATTTGTTTCTCATGTATTTCGTAATGCGAAATTTACGTCAGGAGTTGTACGTTCACTGATGCGGCGATTCAAGCCCTGACATTTTTTTTTCCGACAAAATTTAATTTTTTGAAGTTTTTTGTTCGCTCTACATAAATTAAAAAATAAATATGTGTACTTATTGTGTTTGATATAATTTTACTTACTTTTCTTAATCCATTTTTTCCTTGCAGCATCAAATTTCATTCTGGAGAATTTCACTGCACTTTTTAAATGTTGGAGTGAAGTGATTTGGTGTCATTAAGATTAAATTTAATTTTATAACTCTCCTATATTCATTATTTTGTTGTGTTATTATAGTAGGGGAAGAGTGCCGTCAGCGGGCATGGTTCGGGTGTAGGCACCCCTCCGTAACTTTTGACAGAAACAAATACTGCTGTTCTGACAAATGTTAAGCGCATGTTATGACAGCGCGAAGTTTTTGTGCATATACCGGAGCATACAGACGCTTTGTGCTGAGCAGAAAACAATTTTTGAATAAGTGCACGGTGAGCTTGAAAAGGGGGTATGTGGAGCTAAAATGGATCCATAATCGGCTAATGCAGAAAGTTTTTGTATTGTTCTAGATTATAAAACTGTTAAAATTAAAATCCTAGCTGATCGTCTTCGGAAGTTATGCACATTTTTGTGTTCATGGTATGCACTTGCATGAAAACCATATAAAATTAAAAAAATTAAGAAAAAAAAAACAGAACAAACAAATATAAAAACAGTTATATTTATTGTATTTTGCAATGCTGAATCCGAATCCAGCCTTAAAATTGCTGTATCTCATACGGTTTTTGAGATATCTTAGCTTAAACAAGGAAAAAAGACCATTTTTGCTATATTTTGACGCTTTATAGCTTGAACACGGAACATTTATACGTAGAATCCGATACAATTACTCAAAGCTCTAAACTTTATTCTTTAAAACTTCATTTAAATTATGTCAATAGCTTTATGTTTCTCCGAAATATCGTAGACTGAAATAATGAAAAAACATGTTTTTTGCACTTTTTCAACATTTTAGGTTAGGATATCTCCGAGAAAAATAAAGATATCAACATAATTTAAATTAGGTTTATAAGCAAAAGATTAGAGCTTTGAGTAATTGTATCGGATTCTACGTATAAATGTTCCGTGTTCAAGCTATATAGCGTCAAAATATAGCAAAAACGGTCTTTTTTCCTTGTATAAGCTAAGATATCTCAAAAACCGTATGAGATACAGTATTTTTAAGGCTGGATTCGGATTCAGCATTGCAAAATACATTAAAAATAACTGTTTTTATATTTGTTTGTTCTGTTTTTTTTTCTTAATTTTTTTAATTTCATATGGTTTTCATGCAAGTGCATACCATGAACACAAAAATGTGCATAACTTCCGAAGACGATCAGCTAGGATTTTAATTTTAACAGTTTTATAATCTAGAAACAATACAAAAACTTTCTGCATTAGCCGATTTTGGATCCATTTTAGCTCCACATACCCCCTTTTCAAGCTTACCGTGAGTGAAAGTCAACACATAAGTTTTCTGTAATCATTTTCGAAGTGCGACAAATCGAAGTGAATCTATCGAAAAGCTGAATGCAATCTATGTTTATGAAGTAAATTTATTATATTTTGTGATTCAAAACCGAATGCAACCAAAGTGTTCACAGAACACAATTTGCTCTTTGCTTTTCAAAGTGGCTGTCAAAGTCGAGTGTGGACCCCGAATTGGTTCGGGTGTGGGCCCCCCACTGGCGTTTTTATGCCTTTTTTTAGTGGAAAGGGTAAAACCAATCACCTCTTAAAGATATCACAGAAAAAATGTTGTTCCAGACAAGTGGACCGAGGAGCACATGGCAAGCATGGATTGGTACGAAAAATTCATGCTTGGCTAAAGAGCAATGTCAACAAGGGCTAGAAATTAGTTCACCTAACCGGCTAAGTATGCAAAACAATTGATCTGACATTGATGCCGAAGACAATCAAGTCTGGTTTCAGGGCAACAGTCATGATGCCATTCGATCCAGACGTTTTCAGTAACGCTGGTTTTGTTGAAGCCGTTGAGCATGTAACGTGGCTGATGGTTACTTGAGATGTAATCTATAACAAAAGAAATTAGACTCCCGGCTTTGTGGGTCTACAGCCAGTTAATAAACTTTATCTTTAATTGTTTAAATACAAAGCTTCAGTTACCAACCGACTTATAAAAATTAATGAAGATATTGATTCATCAATGTCTTGGTTATTTCATAGACTAAATTAGAAATAACCCCTGTTTTATTTTTGAGACCTACATTTACATAATTTTTACACCTTTCTATCCCATCTCGAAATTGTAAATAAATAACTCAATCACGTTTTATCAAAAATTAATACTAAGACATTTATTAGAATTAAATTTAGTTTAAAATTTTAAAATAGTACTAAGTATTAAAGTTAACTCGTAATCTCATATTAATTCAAATTCGAAATCAATTTACGTTTATAAGGATTAAATAAGGATTAATACGTATAGTTTGTTATAAAAAAACAAATTCCTCTAAAGTACTATTAAAATTATATAAACTTAACTCAATAAGAAACTAGTAAGGGTGTAAATTTTGGCCTGGCCAAAAAATAAATACCCTACACTGCAGTATTTTGAAAAGTTTGCTTATATGGGAGGTGCCACGCCCTCTTGTCCGAGTACACCCAGTTTTTGTTCAGAGCTTGCATTTATAGTTTTTAGTGTCAGAGTGAAATTTAGTTGGATTATCTCAAAAAACTCTTTCAGTATAGCATTTTGAATCTTTTGCTTATATGGGAGGTGCCACGCCCTCTTGTCCGAATTCGCTCAAATTTTTATCAGAGCTTGCGCTTACAATTCGTAGTACTTATATGTATTGTGGTTGCATTGTCGTGAAAAATACTCCTAAAATTGCATTTTGAATATAATTTTTGTATGGGCGGTAGGCGTGTCCGTTGACCGATTTTGCTCATTTTCAATCCCCCGAGCTAACTTTGATGACGGAGGCAGTGTACTAAATTTCATTGAATTATCTTGCTCAGTTTTTCCAAAAAGTGTATTTCAACACACAGCCAGCCAGCCAGACAGACGGACATGGCTATATCGACTCAGGAGGTGACGCTGATCAAGAATATATATACTTTTCTATACCTGCCACGCCTCCTTCTCTGCGTTACAAACGGAAGGACAAAGTGAATATACCCTGGGTGTAGGGTATAAAAAATAATTCAAAATCCATATTCTCCTTATGGTGTCTTTTATTACTTTTAAATAAATCAGGATTCTGCGTCCATCTATGTAGATCCTTTACACAAATGAATGATGATAGGTTCTGAAATTGTCCAACATAATGCTTGCTAAGGTTCAATAACTATCCACAAATGCACAATTTCTTTGATTCAGCATGCAGCAATTGAGTCCAATATTTTAATTAAGAATCAGTTTAATTAAGAGTTAATTTTTTATGTTTCTCTTAATTGCTTAAATTTATTTGATACATTTTTGTTTTTATACCCTACAACCAGGGTATATTCCATGTCCGTCTGGCTGGCTGGCTAGGTGGCTGGCTGGCTGAGTGGCTGGCTGTGTGTGGAAATACATTTTTTGGGAAAACTGAGCAACATAATTCAATGAAATTTAGTACACTGCCTCCGTCGCAAAAGTTAGCTTGAGGGATTGAATATGAGCAAAATCGGTCAACGGACACGCCTACCGCCCATACAAAAAATATATTCGAAATGTAATAATAAGAGCATTATTTGCAATATCAGAAGCAAAATACACATAAATACTAGGGATAGTAAGTGTAAGCTCTGAGCAAAAACTAGGTGAATTCGGACTAGAGGGCGTGGCACCTGCCATATAAACAAAATCTTCAAAATGTTATACTGAAAGCGTTTTTTGAGATAACCCAACTAAATTGCACTGAAACACTCGGATCTATAAATGCAAGCTATACGCAAAATCTAGGTAAACTCGCACAAGAGGGCGTGGCACCTCCCATATTAGCAAAAGTTTCAAAATTATTTAATGAAAGGTTTTTTTGAGATAATCCAACCAAATTTCACTTTAACACTAAGAACATTAATTGCAAACTCTGAGCTAAAAGTAGGCGAAGTAGGATTAGAGGGCGTGGCATCTCCCGTGTAAGCAAAAGTAAGCAAAATGCTATACTGAAAGATACCGAATTTTACTCAAACACTCAGAACAGTAAATGCAAGCTCTTCGCAAAATCAAGGTAAGCTCGGAGACGAGGGCGTGGCACTTCCCAGTGTAGGGTATTTAGTTTTTTGGCCAGGCCAAAGATACAACTCTTACTAGTTTATTTTAATTTTAAATTTTATGTTTTTTAAATTTCTTTAATTTAATGTTAAGAATTTTTTAAGTGTGTTACTTAATGACATTTTATATTGAAAATTGATTTTATTTAATTGAACTTTTAGTCATATATTTGCAAAGATCGATTTACATATAAATTTATCAATGCATTTTTCTAACACATAATTATGACAAATCAAGGAACGGATTAAAAACACGGCTATAGTGACATATGTTTCGTCTTTCGCCACAAAGACTCATCAGACTATTTTTGTTGTAATTATAATTATATTTATTTTACTAAAAACAACAATTATGATATATCAATACGTATTAACACACAAATAAAACTGGCAAAAAGTCGGCTTCGCAGCCGGGCAAGGCTGGTGCAGTGGTAACGACTTCTGCTACCAGCCTGGAGATCCTTGGTTCGTCTCCCGCCCAGACCAAAAACACAAAAAGTTTTCAAACTTGCAATTTTTCAATTATAATTAATTTAGTAAAATAAATATAATTATAATTACAACAAAAATAGTCTGATGAGTCTTTGTGGCGAAAGACGAAACATATGTCACTATAGCCGTGTTTTTAATCCGTTCCTTGATTTGTCATAATTATGTGTTAGAAAAATGCATTGATAGATTTATATGTAAATCGATCTTTGCAAATATATGACTAAAAGTTCAATTAAATAAAATCAATTTAATTTAATGAAAATTTTTTGCTTCCTATTTGAAAATTTTCATCCCAATCAATTTAAAAATTTTTAATTTTTTCATAATGTTGCTTTATTTTTTTTTGTAATTTAATTTCATATAAAGCAAGTATTGCATAGTATTTTATTTTTGTTCAGCAATACAAGCAGAATTTGTTAAATTTGTGTGAGGCAATATTTCCGAAATGAATTAATTTTGCTTTCTTCTCTATTTGATTGCGTTTTACTTCATATTTTCAGCCGATTTTCTAAGGGTGCCCACAACCGAACCAAATTTTTTTTTTTGTCAAAAATTATCACTTGACTATTTTGTTGATATAATTTTTCCAAATCAATTTACTTTCATCACCATTAGTTTGCTAAGGTCTCCAGCTTTCCACTGATACTTATATGTCTGCATAATATACATTTGGTCAAAAGTTATGAGTCAAAAACAAAATGGTGCCCACACCCGGCTCTCTGCCCCTATATATTTTTTTTAAGTATAACTTTTTTATAAAAAGAACACTTGAAAATTAATAAGATTGTCCTCAAATCATTTTTTTTACAAAATCAACTTATCTAAATCAAAATTTTCAAACTGTGCACAAAAAGTAGAAACGTACAATATTGGGGGAATCACAAGACTTGTTTTACTAAAGATCGTGTTGCCAGATTGTGTAGCTCATGTTGCCACTATATTTTTTTCTCTAAATTACCAAAACATTTTATAACTTTTCAAAAATTGGTCAAAAAGTTCTAAAAAGTACTGAGCATTTTATGCCTTATACAAAAAAAAAAAAGTTTTTCCGACAATTTAATTGAAAAACCCAAAAAATTGATTTTGGAACTGAATATTATTTTTACTGCAAAAAAAGGTATCATTTTTGAATGCCAAAATATTTACAAGGAGCTTCATTGATTTTTCTCGGAAAGAAAAAATGATGTAGATATCGTTTCTAAGATTGGATACTTCTAACTGAATATAAGTTTCAACCCTATCTAGGGTGTGTATATGCGAGTATAAAAATTTTTATCCATTAATACTTGCAGCCTACAATCTCTATTATTTTTACATTCAAATAATTATTTACTAATTTTTTCTGCAAAATTAGCTTTTAGTGAAAATGAACTTTGAGCTTTCTGAAAATATCCGTGTGTACGTTTTGACTTCAAAAGAAAACCACGTATTTCATTGACCTCAATGCCAATGGCTAAAGAATTCAATAAAACTCCTATCTAAAGTACGAATTAATCCAAAGAGGTTTAAATTGCTTATGCAACTGATACGTACATCCCGGAGTTACGATGTAGACGAATTGAGCACATTCACCAGTTAACCAAAAACAAATTGGCAAAAAAGAAGATAATTTTGATTTATGTGGGTAAATCATAAAAGAACCACAGATTTAGTGTGAAGATTTACGACAGATCAACAGAAGATTTATTGCTTTTTGATAGAATACGCAAATGGAGCGCAAGGAATTCGCGCAGCCGCATTGTTTTCGTGCACAAAAAGAGTGAAGATTTAACGCACGCAGCCTTGACAATTTGATTCGTTTGTTATTGTTGCTTCTGCTAATCTTACGGGAGTTGATTAAAGGTATTATTCTAATATATATGTAATTGAGGACATTTCGTTATATACGAATTATTGCATTTAAATAACATAAAACTAATTTAAACTTTTAATATCTTGGATTAAAAATAAGCAAAAATAATTTAGTAAAAATTAAGGGGAAGTTATCCCTAAAAATATGTATTATCATAAGGCATTTCATAATATTGTAACAACTCGACGTGTGTGACACCAGCCACAAAATCTGAAAACTTTATAATACGAGAATAATAAAGTAAATTTTTCTGGAAGTCTACTTGAACCTAGAATTATGATAGCAGTGGCATAAGTTCAGTGATCAAATTGAAAATATCGCAACAAAGTAACTTTTCTCTTGAAAAAAAGTAATTGATATTGAAAAAAAATTTTAAATTATTTAACGACGCACACTGGGGCAGACACTCTCAATACCTGCCGATAATTCAAAAAATTAAATTTTATTTCAGAATACTTTTTACATTGGTTAAATAGAATAACCATCGTACTATATGCCATTTTTCAAATGACTTTTAACAAGCCCATTTCATCATTGTAGCAAGCTAAACTTTAACTTTGTAGACTGAAATAGTTTTTATAAGTTATTTCCATATTAATCAAAGCAGTTTTTTGCTATATGTAGTTCTGGTTAGGATTATTTTGAACAGCAATTCGGTTTTTTGTTAAAACAGCTGGAAAAGAGGACAGGTGGTCATCAAGAATACTTAAGTAAGAAATTATCTCATTTCAAGTCCCAATATAGGTCAAAATGTCTGAAAGCATGTAGAGTAGAGGAAAAATTTAAAAACTCGAATAAAGATTGGTCCGAAACATCAATTTCGTTCCCATGTGCAGTGTCAAAAAAGAAACGCAACTGACAGGTTACTCCTTTTAAAGAATCTTCGGAAAAGAGCAAACGAAACAAGGTTAAACAGTTGCGTGATTCAACTTCTACCTCAACATTAGCTTACGCTTCTTGTATGAATTTACGAGCTGATGGTCAAGCTGAGGCCTCAAAAGTTTTAAAAGATATTTCCAACAATGCAGACTTTACCAAGAAACTTATCAAAAATCTCTTAAGCCACAACATTCTTTATCAGCACACAATGGGTTCCTACGTGTTTTGAGTTTGACTTTGTTGACTAGAAAATCGGGGTATAGGGATGTGGTCGTACACATTTCATGACTATAAAACTGCTTCAAGTAAAATCGGAGCTGATCGGTTTAGTAAGTTACAACCAATTACATGATTTTTATTTTCTTTTCTTTCTTAATACTGTGCAGTAAATAATAAATTACCGGCCAAAAAGTAGACTAAAGGAAAAAATGTCAAGCAACTCCTTACATTTTCCTCTCCTCAACATTTGTTTCTAAAATGTCCATCACTTATCTCAACCTCATAGAGAGCCCCCTCATACAAATTTACCTGAAAATGTAAATTTTGTTGAAAACTCCCTTATGGAATGGGGCATAAATGTTCCAGAAAATACTGGGGAGGAAAAACTAAGAGGAGTAGGTTAACATTTTTTTACCCCCAGGCACTCCTCGGCACCTGGTTACTTATTTCGACCATATAAATACACTATCAGGGCGAAAAATTTGAAGGCAATGCATGCAAGAAACTCATTAAACAACCTGATAAGCTTTTAGATAACAAAATTGACGAAAGCATTGGTCCATTAAATTTGGTCCGTACTTTTTTTTGATAAGAAAGGTCTAGGCTTATGGTCCGAGGAGGCGAGAGAATCTATCCACAGAGTTTTTTTGAAATTTTGGAACCGATACAAAATAAATATAATAGATGACTGAAGTTATGCATCCAGACTTAAACGAGCAGTGGTCGAGTTTTCATCACAACATATCTAAGTAATTAAACCTTTGGATTGAATAAGTATTTTTTCTTATGAATAAAAAATTATTGAAAAAATAAAATTAATACATTGATTTTTACAATGCTTTTTTAAAATGATCATAGCTTTGTAATGAAACATAATACGTGCCCACTTTATAGCTCAGTTTGAAGACTGAGGATGCGATTATGTCATACATTGATCCCTGTCATCGAGACATTTAATGACGATGTAATAAATAAAATTTCCTTGATCTCTAAAATGGGAATTTGATGGATCTTCGGGGCACAGTTCTTACAAACAAGCATTTCTGAACACTGAAGCGGATAACTCAGCCGTCTTAATAATATGCCTAGTTCCATTTCGATTGATGGTTGAAGGCGTAATTACATATATGGCAAAACTCACGTCCCGAATTTCATGGGAGTCTACTGATTTGTCTGATACGTCGTAAACATAAGGCTTGAGTTTTTGAATTTTTCGAACGTTGTTTTTTTAAGCACAATGCTACAACAACAAAAAGTACAGTATGTGGACATAATGTGTTTTTGTTATTATTTTGAAGAAACTAAAAAATTAGTAGGGTAAGGGAAGGAAATATGGACTACGTGGGTAATATGGACCACACGGTTATTTCCCACTGCATACATAGGATTTACCGTTATTCATGTTCAAACTTAACGCTAATACCTAAAGGTTATAATAGGGCGATTTTAGCGTTCGGTGAAGTCGCATGTTTCTGTAAAGTTGATTTTTCTAAAAAAAAGATCAGTGATATTTTTTTTCTAATTAATATATTTCATTATTTCACTTTAAAGACATTGCGTTTTTAAATAAATGGTTGATTATATAAAGTCAGTAAATACCATTTATAATTTATTATTGTAGCACAAATAAGTTCATTAACCAGAAGAGTTTTGGATAAAAAACCATTTATTTCACCAACACGTGCTGTTGGTAATATGGACCACCAAAGAAAAAAGCCTCAAAAACATATGTATTTATCATCTTTTTCAAATGGGGAATCTAGTTGCAGTTTTCATGACGAGTCTGATGGTCATTATATGTAATTCGTTAACTACAAAGGAAAAAATGATAAAAAATGCATATAGTGTAATACCCCTTACTCAGAAGATCGACGTGGCGAATTTTGGGTTGAATGTGTAATCTGACGTTCTTGGAGTCATGAAAAATGTGCCGAATGTGGAAGTGACATTTTTATATGCAACTTCTGTACCAAATGGACAATATGGTCCATATTACACTACACTTTTTATTTATCTGCATTTTGAGCATTTTCAGTTTTTTAATTTTTTTTCTTTATCCTGATGAGATATTTATCTAAAAGTGAATCAGAATAAAGCTAAATTGTTTCCTTTACTTAATGACATAAAATTAATTGTTTTGTTTTATGTATCTTGGGTTTTATTTAAAAAAGAAAGATGGGTGGTCCATATTTTCCTCCCTTACCCTACGAGTAAACAACAACAAAATATGAGGCGAGTGTAATTTTTTACCAATTGCAGACGCTGCTTTTCTACGAATTTCAAAAAATAAAATTCGATGCGAGCGACTGCAACAACAATTTCATGCAGCTTGAAGTCAAGTGTTGCGTTCATAGAGCAACAGGAATTATAGTTTTGTCATTGATTTGTTGTTGTCATTGCGTTCTTCGAATTTTAAATTTTTTTTCAAAGCATGCTTGGACTTCCGTTTTGCAAATTTTGTGAGTTAGCTCCCTTACGTTACTTGTGTGCACACCTCTGATATACAGAGGCTCACAAAAGTATTCGGAATTTGAAAATTTTTTAAAAAATCGTTAAATTTTTTAATTACGAATTAATTTTTTTTTGAATCACTCTTAATAATTATAACGCGGTAAATATCTAGTTTTATTTATTGGGTGTACAACTTAAAAACCGGAATTTGACGGTGGATGTCCGTACTAACAAATATCGTGAAAGCTCGAACTTTATATATATGTCATTTTGAAGGTACATTTGACAGCTGTCAAAATCAGTCAACAAAACAATTTTATCTTGTGTGCATCATTATTATTTTTCACGATGAATAACTTCGAAAATTGGAGAAAAAGACAGCATTTGCGGGAGGTTCTGTTGGGTAATTTTTTTGCAAAGAAAACTGCTGCCAAAAGTCATTTTTGCATCGGATCGTGACTGGGTATGAAAAATGGATCCATTACGACAACCCAAAACGCAAACATTCATATATGAAGCCCGGACAACCAGGACCTTCCCAGCCAAAGGCAAATATCCATGGTGCCAAGGTAATGCTCTGTAATGCTCACAGGTGACCTCTATCGAACACAATTAATACGTTTGAAGCGTGCCATCATCGAAAAACGCCCGGAAAATGCGACCAGACACGAAGCAATAATTTTTCATCATGACAACGCTCGGCCACATATTGCTGCCCCAGTCAAAAATTACCTGGAAAACAACGGAAAACAACGGATGGGAAATTTTGCCTCACCCGCTTTATAGCCCAGACCTTGCACCATCAGACTACCATTTGTTCCGATCGATGCAGAATGCCCTATCAGGAATACGCTTCACTTCAAGATATCGAAAATTGGATAGATTCATTTTTGGCCGCCAAGCCGGCGCAATTTTTTTGTGATGGAATTCATAAATTGCCTGAAAGATGGGTGGAAATGTTGTAGCTTCCAATGGACAATACTTTGAATAAAATATATTGTAACATTTTTCCACAATAAAGCATCAAATTTCGCTAAAAAATTCCGGTTTTTAAGTTGTACACCCAATATTGAAAGAGGCTTTCCCAAAATGTAACTTAAAAATGGAAAAAGTACCATATAAGCAAAATTCTACTTAAATGCAATACACAAAAGTATTCGGAATTCTAAAAAATTTGGCAATATTTTAAAAACGAAGTAAAAGAATAATCCAAAGGTTTTTGGGGCCCTTTTAAAATTCAATTTACAGTTAGTTTGCGGTAGCTCAGTTCTATTTTGTCAGTTTTTTTTTTTAAGCGAAAAACTTCGTTTTTTAGAAAAAGTAAGGTGGGAAGAAAATCAGAAGAAATCACTCTTAAATAAAAAAATTAGAAAGCATGAGGATGGAAAATCTCTTAAGGAGATTGCAAGCGGCGTTGGAAAAAGTATTTAGACTATCCGCAGCATTATAGAAAGAAAAAAGTTCCATAATTCACAACGCTTTGGTAGGTTATCGAAACTAGGCATTCAAGACAGGTCCAGATATCATACGAAAAACTAAAATTCGACCAAGTACTTTAGCAGTGGACATTAATAGAAGCCTCACTTAATATAATGGAGCAAAGATAAGTGATGAAACTAATCGCAGGACACTCAGAAATGCTAGTTATAATGGAAAAACTCAACGTTTCAAACCATTTATAAGTAAGACCAACCGCAAAAAGCGCTTAGAGTTGCAAAAAATCAATTAAATTGCAACGAATGGTTTAGGTCATGTGTTATTTTAAGAGACAATAAAAAATATTGTATGAATTGTATCTTTATTATATATAAAAGCGTTTTTTGCGGTTGGCCTTACTTATAAATGCTTTCAAACGTTGAGTTCTTTCATTATAACTAGCATTTCTGAGTGTCCTGCGATTAGTTTCATCACTCATTTTTGCTCCATTATATTGAGTGAGGCTTCTATTAATGTCCACTGCTAAAGTACTTGGTCGAATTTTAGTTTTTCGTATGATATCTGGACCTGTCTTGAATGCCTAGTTTCGATAACCTACCAAAGCGTTGTGAATTATGGAACTTTTTTCTTTCTATAATGCTGCGGATAGTCTAAATACTTCTTCCAACGCCGTTTGCAATCTCCTAAAGAGATTTTCCATCCTCATGCTTTCTAATTGTTTTATTCAAGAGTGGTTTCTTCTGATTTTCTTCCCATCTTACTTTTTCTAAAAAACAAAGTTTTTCGCTTAAAAAAAAACTGACAAAACAGAACTGAGCTACCGCAAATTAACTGTAAATTGAATTCTAAGAGTACCCCAAATACATTTGGATTACTCTATTATTTCGTTTTTAAAATATTGCCAAATTTTTTAGAATTCCGAATACTTTTGTGTATTGAATTTAAGTAGAATTTTGCTTATAAGCTATTGTTTTCATTTTTAAGTTACATTTTGAGAAAGCTTCTTTTAATAAATAAAACTAGATATTTACCGAGTTATAATTATTAAGAGTGATTCAAAAAAAACTAATTCGTATTCAAAAAATTTTACGATTTTTTAAAAAATTTTCAAATTCCGAATACTTTTATGAGCCTCTGTATGTAGATGTAAGTAGATGAAATGATTTCAAGATCATTTGAGATTCGGCGTATCTGTTTTAAGGAAAAATGTGGCCCGAATAAAGATAAACCCAAGGCTGGTTTCGGTAATAGCAGTGACGTAAATACTGCCATGCGTTTTTTTCAAAATCCCAAGCTGTCTGTAGAAATAACTAAAATAAATGTTGTCTTAACAAAAAGAATTCACATCATTTTGATTACGATATCTAGTAAATTTGACATAGATACTGAAAAATACAAAACGTTTGCGATTGATACTTGGTACAGCATGCCCACTACTTTGCATAAGTATTTGGTCCGTGGATCGGAAGTAATATCATCGGAACTTCTTCCTATAAGCCAATTAACAGAAGAGTGACAGGAGGCTCGAGATAAGGATTTTAAGAGATACAGAGATCATAATTCAAAGAAAAATATAAGAGAAAAATTCAGCAGGGATATACATACATATTTAATTTTTTTTTTAATGAGCTCGGATCCTGCTATAACCAGTAAGCAAAAGCCAGTCAAAAACAAGGTACAAAATATTCCCAAAGAAGCAATGTCTTTGTTGAAAGATTCATCACAAAATTGCGAATGAAAATGAAACAGATGACGAAAATGATGATGATGCTTTGACGTGTTTTTAATATTAAAGAATTTATAGCACGAGATCCGGCAGTCAAAAAACGTATAGATCGCGTTTTTAGTTAAAATATAATTTTTACATATATTTATGAATGGGAGAATATATTTTTGCCGGGTTGCCTACCAAAATGTGGCCGCTTGTATTTTTAACTAGTAAGGGTGTTACCTTTGGCCTGGCCAAACATTAGATACCCTACACATCAATATTTTGAAAGTTTTGCTTATACGGGAGGTGCCCCACGCCCTCTTGTCCGAACTCACCCAGTTTTTTCTCAGAGTTTGAATTTATAGTTTTTAGCACTTGAGTAAAATTTAGTTGGATTATCTCAAAAAACTCTTTCAGTATAGCATTTTGAAACTTTTGCTTATATGGGAGGTGCCACGCCCCCTTGTCCGATTTCACCCAATTTTTGCGGAAAGCTTAAATTTATAATTCTTGGTATCTGAGTCTAAATTGGTTCGAATATCTCAAAAAACGCTTTCAGTATAGCGTTTTGAAGCTTTTGCTCATATGAGAGGTGCCACGCCTTCTTGTCCGAATTCGCTCAGTTTTTTTTCAGAGCTTGCGCTTACAATTTGTAGTATTTATTTGTATTTTGGTTGCATTGTCGTAAAAAATACTCCTAAAATTGCATTTTGAATATATTTTTTGTATGGGTGGTAGGCGTGTCCGTTGATCTATTTTGCTCATTTTCAATCCCCCGAGCTATCTTTAACGGCGAAGGCAGTGTACCAAATTTCATTGAGTTATCTTGCTCAGTTTTTCCAAAAAGTGTATTTCAACACACAGCACCCAGCCAGCCAGACAGACGGACATGGCTATATCGACTCAGGAGGTGACGCTGATCAAGAATATATACACTTTTCTATACCTGCCACGCTTCCTTCTCTGCGTTACAAACAGAAGAACAAAGTGAATATACCCTGGGTGTAGGGTATAATTAAATTAAAATAATTGATTTTTCGGGTAAAATCGCTTTGACTTGGTTTTTAAAAAAATGTTATCCACTACTTAGTAATGCATATGAGCAACTTAAAAAGTCATGGTTGCCATTGCGCATTTGGCCGCAACCTCTTGGCGGGCAGGTGTAAACAGGTATTATTTTGTGACATTTATGCACCCATAGCGTATATTCATCATTTGTATATCAAACGAAAGCATGGTTTTTTCTGTGTATGATGGAACAAGGTTGCCTTTGTAAAACTGGCCGCAAATAACGGTTAAAGATAGTAAAAAAAAAAAAAATTTAAAAAAAAAATTTTCCACTATGCAACTGTTTTGCCTTCGGGTTTTTGTTTTAAACTGAAGTAACATTCCAAGGCGGCCATGGAAAGACAGCTCAATAATACTTGCAGTATACAGAACTTGTCAACATATATCTTCGATTTTCCAGAAGAATTCGTTGCAATAATTTTGAGCTTTACTTGGACTCAATCTCCGAAATGTGTGATTACTTCTTTGCATTTAATCTGCCAAATTACTCTAAATGGGCTGTTATGTACTTAAATAATTTAATCAAGCTGAAAATTGAAAACTCAACTCTTGTTATGAGTTTCGTGAAAGCGCATTTGGTGTAAGACGCACAAAATCACGTTTAGGCAGATCACCAGTGGATTTGACTTTAGAGCAGACAATTAATGCTGAAGGGCTCTCAGTCATAGCATGAGAACTAAAATCTTGTCATTTATAACAGCAGAAATCGGACTATCACATGCAGATGATACTTCTCATGCGTTACAAAAGAATCGAAATGAGAAAGACATCAAAATTTTGAGCAGCATTATTGAAACTATAAAGAAAACCATGAATCCTTTCTGTGAAAATGTGGACAAAAATATTTTGTTGAATATGTCAACTGGTAAAGCGGCATCCTTAAATGTTGCAAATTGTTTACTCAACATCACGTTATTAGGTCAGGAACAAAAATTAAAATTTTGTTCACTATGCTTTGAAGATGATGAAAGATTTGTGAAACCAATAAAACGTAATAAAATATTTAATTTTGCATCTGATTGTGTTAAAAAAAAAGTATTAGGAGTACCACCGGAGACAACAAAACATTAATTAAAATGGAACGATATATTTTTGGACGGCTGTTAGCAATTGCTATGCATGAAAAAGTTGATGTTGAGTACTGTCTATCTTTTCCTCTTGCACCTATACCTCGTGCACTATTCCACTTTAGCCCCCATAGCCCACCCCCTGAATCTACCACTGCTAAAAACTGTGGTTGGATTATCTAAAAAAAAAGCTGTCTGTACAGATTTTGTTCGTATGGGAAGTACCACGCCGTCTTGTTCGAATTTCCTAGCTGGGTTATAAATTTCGAAGTATTTATATTACGGTTGGATTATTTCAAATAATGTATGCAGTGTTAACCTATACTATTCGTAGCAAGTGTACGAAATTTAATTCGATTAACTCAGATAGTACTATCAGTTTTTAAGATACTACTTGCATGGGAGGTGCAACGCCCTCTTGTCCGAATTCACTAGTTTTCCTACCAGAGCTAACCTACATATACTAACTGTACGAAATTTGGTTCGATTATCTCAGAAAGCACTCTCAATGTAGAGTTTTTAAGATTTTACTTGTATGGGAGGGTGTCACGCCCTCTTGTTCAAATTTGACCAAATTTTGTGGAAAGCTTAACTGATCCATCCTTTGTTTATATATGTAATTTGGTTTCAGTGTGCAGCTCCGTTTATTTGAGAGCTACTTGCCCCAGTGTGCGACGCCGGGATGTCGGTCCTTCATAATTTTATTTGTACTCTTAAGATGTGGACTTCTTGCAAAAGTGAAATTATGAGACTCTACTATTGTTAACGATGAGAACGATGGATCTGAACACTTTAGGTACATATTTCAAAAAGCTGATATTGCTCTACTCTGCATAATGCTGCTTGATGATTAAAAACTTTTACTGCACCGATTGTAAACTGCAATCGCGATAAGAATCGAAATTGTTGTTTAGTTTTAGTCGAATGCGATTGTGATTTGCATAGCATTCGTAGCAATTATAACGGGCCGCAGTGCAATTTATTCGCCATTTGCATACACTTAAGGGCCAACCATGCAGCACTGGCAGCGCTGGTGTTCAGCGAAAGCGCTAGATACCCCACCAGCAAGAAGTACACATACCTTCATACATAAATAAATCCATACACTTGAAAAAAGATTGCACAGAAATTGTGCTTTGTGCGCCTTGTTCAGCAATCCGAAATAAGAAATTTCAAAACTGAAAGATCACTATTCCCACTGTGAAGTTTTTTCTCAGATTTTTAAAAGTCCTGACGCTGTATAACAATTCTGCCGGATTCTGTTTCAGAATCGTAAAATACGTGTGTCAGAAATGACTATTACAGCTGTCGTTTGCTGAATTTTTTCTACATATTTGGGAATGAAAGCAACCGGGCCCCGCAGATTTTGATCCAGTGAGACGTTGTTTTTTGCGGAACTAAAGGTTTTGGTTCCCTTCGATACCTTCGTTCGTTTTTTCGGTTTTTAACACATGGCACTAAATAGAAAGCTTACAAAAAATAAAGTAATTTAATTTGGCTGCCTTTTTTCACGGTGTTCATTTATACATACCTTAGTGCCAACATAAATGCTGGTTACACCGCATACTTTACGCGCCATATAAATGGCGAAGTTTACATACAACAGTCTGTCTGCCCGTTCGTCTTCCGTCTATCCGCCTTGCATTGTTCTCCTGCTGAACGAACAATCAGCGCAACTATTACTCGAATTTACAAACAGAAATTTTTTACATAGTTACAAGTAGCTATGTACATACATGTGTACCTATGCAAATGGGCTAAACATCACCAACAACAACAACAACAAAATATCTACAATAACAATGTTAATCGTTCTTATGGTTTGCTTAAGATTCGGGTGACTAAATACGTTTTACGGTCGTTTAAATGCAAACGACGCCACTTATCGCCATTTTGTTTTTGTTATTGCCTGTTTTTTTATGATTTTACCGCGGCGTTAAAACGCTGCACGAGATGAGGAAGACGACGATGGCGATAGCGCGCGTTGCCCATGAAGTCAGTGTGTGAAGCAACAACACAACGGCACACACAAAACAACAACAACAACATTTGCTATAACTCTTAAACTTGCTGAGCGCTCGCTGAAAAAAGAAATGTTTTTAATTAACCTTATAACGGTTGGTTAACTGCGGCAACATCGCATGTCAGCGATGAAAAATGCGATTCGGTCATTCGGTAGCACCATCCACCATGTGGGCTTTCCAAATGCATTAGAATATTGCTAGGAAATTAAAAAAAGTCTTGCGCTCTATGTTTTTAATTGAATTGAAAATTATTTATTGTAGAAAACTTACTGAAATATATTTCAAGCTTTATAAAATAGACCAGTGCATTCAAATTCAAAGAAGAAGGCGTGGCAGGTATAGAAAATGTGTATATATTCTTGATCAGCGTCACCTCCTGAGTCGATATAGCCATGTCCGTGTATCTGGCTGGCTGGCTTGCTGTGGAAATACATCGTGGGATTGAAAATGAGCAAAATCGGTCAACGGACACGCCTACCGCCCATACAAAAAATATCTTCAAAATGTAACTTTAGGAGTGTTTTTCACCATAATGCAGCCAATATACACATAACTACTAGGAATAGTTAGCGCAAGCTCTGAGCAAAAAATAGGCAAATTCGGACAAGAGGGCGTGGCACCCCCATATAAGTAAAAGCTTAAAAATGCTTAAAAACACGTAGTCTCATAACATTTAGATCTCTCTGTAGTGACCTACACTAGTTAATAGGTAAAATCAATGAATTTTTCAATTTTATTCAAATGTAAAATCAGAATGCTCGTTGAGCGACCGGTTAAAATGCTTAGATCGAGCTGAAATTTTTTGGGGCTTCATTTTTCGGCTTAATGAAGACATTTAGATTGTAAAATCGAAGTTTTGAAAACCTTAGATTTTTTTGAATCAGTCTAATATACATACAGTAGGTCTAAGCCAAAGTCGTTCACCAAACAAACTTTTTTTCAATGCCCCAAAACTAAGCACGCAAAAATAATTTAAGAAATTTGAAGTACATTTTTTAATAGCCTATTTAATGCTTCAATTTTAACAAAAAACCAAACTTGAAATTTTCCGTTATATTTGAAAATAAATATAAAGTTACAGAAATCAAGCATATTCAGTACCAAGGCCAAAGGGTTTTTGAGGTCGCTGATTACGAGTTTGATGTTAGACTTTTAAAAAAGGAAATGGTGGATTCAAAATGGCGGACGATTTGAAAAATATTCAACCAAATCTAACAAAAAAATTTACTCGGGGGTTTTTGGGGTCACTGATTCCGAATCTGATATTAGATTTTTAAAAAATAAAAACGCAGATTCGAAATGGCAAAAAACAACAATTGCACAATTTATGATAAGGCCCATTAAAAATTTTCGAAAAAAATACTTTTCATCGTGTGACTCACCATTTCCTCAAAAAGCCTCTTCAATAAAAAGTAATTGAAACCATACGGATTGCGGAACAGGCCTGAATATCTTTTAACTGATATACATTAAAATTCCACTTCTATGATTGAAAGATTTTTGTAAAATTTAGAATAATTTTTTTCACAAATGATCCATGATCTGGCATTGCTGTATAATTTACTCGTCACTAACAATTCGTTAGAAAAAGTAACGAAATTTTGTTAGTTACTCGTTGGTTCCATATAGCTTTTGTCGAGTGGGCCTTGCTTTTATTAAGCATAGGAACGCCATATTGAATGGACGCTGTATTGAAATTATAACCAAGAAAAATTAATCAAGAAAGAAAGTAAGTAAAATTTTAATAATTTTTTAAATAAAATAAATAATTAAAATTATTATATTTCAGATGTCCTATAGAGGAAGAGGATACAAAGGATATTATAGAGGATATTATAGAGGATATTATAGAGGCTATAGAGGCAACAGGGGAGGAAGAAACGATGATGGCACGCAGCAAATATTTTACTGCCCGTATCCGGTCCCAACCCAGCCGCCGACCCAGCCGCCGACAAAAGCAAATGTATCTGTAAACACACAGATACATTTGCTTAAGAACGAATAATCGCACCATTCCAAACTTATTAAAATATTGTTCGAAAAAGTTGGAATCCCTATGCCAAAAAAAGGGGCAAAACAAAAAGAGGAAAATAAAGAAAATGATGCGGAGATGAGTGGGCCTGAATGAGAACTGAATAATAATAATATTTATGTTTTTTGTGTCAAAATGACTTTTTTTTTTAAATAAAATGCGGTTTTTTTTTAAATTTGTTTTCTTGGTTTTAACTTTAAATAATCAATATTTCAGCAATAGTAAAGAGTATTAAGATCGTGTAGTAATTTTCAAATTTTCTTTGAAAATTAAGTGTCAAATGTGCCCCAGCCTCTGCTTTTAGTAAGCAGAGGCACGCCATCAGAACGGCATCAACGGAAATTAAAACTAAAAAAACTAAATTTATTTTTTTTAAAAAAAAAAAGTAAGTTAACTAACAAAAATTTTTTTAAATAAATAAATTAATAATTTTTTATTACAGATGTCTGGCTACGAAAAGTACAAGTATAGAGGTGATGGCTACTGGGAAGGAGCAACAGGGGAAGGGTAGAAAAGATTTTTTATTACTCAATGGAGGCAGGTATGTACCCATATGTCCCGCCAACCCCACCAACCCAGCCGCCAATTTGTCCAAAAAAAAAGCCATCAGTTGCGGAAGAAATTCATAACCTGAAAAATAACCAGGCGCACACTGCGTTGGCCAGTGGGCAAAAATCAAAATTTTTTGTGACTCGAAACCTAATAATATTGGTATCAATCGACAGGTAATTGTATCAATAAAATAAAAACAAAATATTTAGGGGAAAAACTCAGTTTTGGCTACGCTCTGACACTTCAAAGTTGAGATATTTTTCAAAAAAAATCATGTTTTATTCACTTCGTTTTGGGTTCTCTTAAACAAATAATTATCAAAAATTTGTCTTTTGATTAAACTAAGCGAAGTAAAGTTTTTTATTATAAATAATAATTGAGTAAATAAATAAAACTACAAAATTTTGGAAAATATATAATTTGATGTATATTGTAGGGATTTTAATACACGATATTATCAAATGAAAAACTTCAGAAATTGACAAATTTCGATGGAAAAAAAAACAAATCTTATAAAAATAAGTGCCGTTTTTTTTCTTAATCTACTAGCTCAAATTCTATATAATCAAGAACTGCAAATAACTTTTCCTACTTTGTCCTACAAATATTTTTTTTTTTTTTAAAAAATGCTTAAAACGAAAAATTTGTATGAAATATAAAATTTATGTTGAAAATTTTTTTTTGTTTTTATGAACGCAAATGGTCTCACAAGTACAAAAACATTATTTCTACTACGCACATTTCATTTGTTAACATTAAACATTACTTTTTCATCATCGTTATATATGGACCTTAAGAAAATCGTCCTAAATACCTGGTTTTTAGAAAAAATATAAAGTTTACAATAAATCTGAGATCATTTTTGAGCTCAGCGACCCCAAATTACTTATAATACCAAATTTCATCGATATCCAACCACTCCTTCTATTTTTGACCATTGCTTGTATGGGCTCAACGCACTGTGAGGCGCACCAAATGAAACTTATCAAAATGCTGTTCGAGCATAACGGGATGAAGATGCCAGATAAAAGCTCCAAGAAAACCAAAAATACTAATGAAGAAGGAAAAGACAAAATGGAGACAAATGAAAAAGAAGGAGACGAATGAAAAAAACAAAAACCTTTAATATATAGTTAATATTTAAAAAATGACGTGGGATTAATTAAACACATAAGGGAATGTCGTCAAGGTTGGGACGGGTTTTGTTTTTGGTCAGTGGTTTTGAAACGGATCGAAAAATTGTTAATTTAAATAAACCAATAAAAAGGTATATTTATCGGCTACAACTTTTTCATAGAAAGTTATTTGATATCGTGATCAGATCAAAAGTTATAGCCATTTTAATGAAGACAACTTTTTTTGCCGAAAAAAAATTTGCCGTATAAGTTGGGACACTTTCAAAAACCACAAAGTGAGCCAAAAAGTTAAGTTAATCTGCATGATATTATTTTTATTAGAACATTTATTCAAATCATATTTCAAAGAAACAATTGGGTAAAAATATATAATATTCCGCCTAATATGATTCGCAGTTTGTACAGGTGAAGAAACTGTTCCGCATATTTTATTTTTAAGGTACTTCTTGTGCGAGACACAAGATACTATCAACGGATTGGCGTGCGAAGCAACTCTTTTAACCAGCTTTAACAATGCATCGTCATCAATGGTTGAAATGTCCTTAATTTTATCTTTCAACTTTTGGGTATACCCCGCCAAACTGCATTTTGGGATTTTATGGGCTTTTCTGGTGGATCGAATGCCTTAGCCAATTTTATTTCCTTGATTTCTGCGACCAATGCATTGAAATCAATAATTCCACGATCGGTTTTTCGGGCGTTAATGAACTTGCCAAACTCATTTCACATAAATGCGTCACAATCTTCAAAAATTCATTAATAAATGCTTTTTAATTATTATGAATACAATTGCATTCATCAAATATTGTAAAAATATAATTTAAATGGTATCGCAATGCGTTGGAATAAAAAAAAGTGCTGTCCCAACTTATACGACATGAGTGTCCCAACCTTTACAAAGTTGCCATTTCGTGAAAGCCCAAAAATAATGTATGCCCCAACAATACATTTCAATCACTCTTTCACGCAATGAAAATACACTGAATACAAGACACATTGAACACACTTACACGAAATAATTGGTTTAAGTTCGGCAAAATACGAACACGCAGAAACTATCGAAAAGATCTTTTTGATATGACAATTTACTCTTTGTTTGGAATGGATGTAATCAACAGTAGTTCTTCGATCTTTTGCACATGAAACGTTAGGTTATAAACAGACTTTACTTCGACAGTTGAAACATAGGTGTCGCCAGTATTGAAAATTCAAGAAAAACGGCTGTCCCAACTTATACGGCGTCCCAACCTATACGACATTCCCCTACAATAATAATAAAAGGTAGAATTTGTACGCATTTTTATTAAACGCATTTTTATTAAACGCATTTTTATTAACGCGCTGCTAAAGCGAAAGAGGATGGAGGCGTTGTTTTTGATTTGATATTAGATTTTTAAAAAATAAAAACGCAGATTCGAAATGGCAAAAAACAACAATTGCACAATTTTTATATTCAATTTAAAAATTTATTTCAAAACTTCAACTTTGACAGAGTTGTGTGCAACGTTAAATTGATCTACATAAGAATGGGTCTTAGATTCTTTTATCATGGAGTATAAGCTGTATAATAATATAAAAATTTTATCATTTCGGGCGAGCATCTTATATTGACACTTGGCCAGCAATATGAGTTAAATTTTCCTCTGATTGCTTCAGAAAAAACCGCGTCAAACAAAAAAGGCAAAAGAAGGTTTCAATCTTCTTAAATCCAAAAAAACTTGGTGGTATGACGTCTGGGCTTTTTTCATAACCATTGCAAACTGATTTTGTGAAGTAATTTTATTTTAAGTTAATCATAATTAACGCAAAAGTATAAATTATTGCAAGTTTTGAATATAGAGGTTCGATAGTATTCCACATTCTAACATTAAAATCGGTTCAGTTTTACAGTAACCACACAATTTTTACCGTGAACATTAAATTTTTACTTTTGTCTCACAGAATTTTTCGTCTGAGAAGCGTACTTTTGGAGAGATCCCAAGAGCATTTTAGGAATACCTGGATCTTTCTTATAAATTTTTTGAGGTCTATGAATATCTGTTAGATAATACGGTCCATAAAAAGTTAGTTTAAAAAAAACTTTTTTTTCTACTTTTGGCCAGCTTTTTAGGATTTTGAACCAGTGTGCACTGGAACAACCGAACCGTAAAACGGATAAGAAATTGCATCGCAGTGAAACTAATTTTCAGTTCGATACTACGTTCAGTTTACTATTCTGTAGTTGGTTCGATAACAAAGATGTAACGATTTGCACGAATTTTGAATTAATCGAGCTAATTAGTACAGTCAAGAGATGGAATAAAGTTGGAAAAAAAAATGCATAAGCAGTCGGTTTTCCACAATAACAACAAGAGCATGGGAGGTGTGGACTTACTGGATAATGCTGTTATAATCAAAGCCATCAGATTTAATGAACGCAACAGGAAAATATGTGGTGACTTGCAAGTTATATCATTACTGCGTCGCCTACAAATTGGATACACGAACAACATTTGCTATAAATGCGAATGGGACTTGAGATACACGAGGAACCAGTATGAAAAACGTAACTGGACAGTCCGACAAACCCCCAGAGTTGGGATCCATAATGTTATCAACGTGCCGTTGGATCCAATGGAAAAAGTATTACTCCGACCATTATACATGAAATTGGGCATAGTTACAAATTTTATAAAGACACGAAATAATGAACGGGCTTTCGAACGTTCGGAATATATTTTTGCCCGTCTCAGCAAAATAAAAATCACAGAAGGTAAATGTCTCTTCTCATATCTTTTGGGCTCTTTAAATAATTGGGATTTGCTCGAATGTATATAGGTATATTGAATGGACCAGACATTCGGCGATTAATGAAAGACGAACTGTTTAAAGAAAGCCCCTTGGAGCAAGAAAATGTCGCTTGGGAAAATTTAAAAGGAGTTATTAATGGCGTTTTATCGCGTGGACGAATGGCAATCCTTGAAAGAAGACATTCTTCATTATTTCAACAATATTGGCGTCAATGTGTCTCTCAAGGTGCACTTCCTACACCACTACCAAATAGGAAACCAAATGCCATCAGAATTTAAAGAGCATTGCGAACGATTTCATTAGGTTTCAGCACAATTGGAGCACTGGTATACAGGCAAAAAACTAAATTCATTACTAGCAGACTTGTGCTGGAACCTGAAAATGAATCATGAAGAAGAGGAAAATGAAAACTAAAATAAGTATCCGTAATTTTTTTGTGTAGAAAATTTCAAAAATTTCACATAAATAAGTCTACTCAAATTAGATACTGGATATATGCATATGATAAAATTTCAACACATTTGGGAGATTCCTTTAAACGTGTAAAAGCCACGAAAACCTCGTAAACTCGTAAAAGTTGTCAAAATCAATACAAACTTTGACAGTTTTACGAGCTAACGAGGTTTTCGAGGATTTTACACGTTTAACCCTTTCGAACTGGTTGGGACAATATATCCCAAAAATTTTTAAATAAATAATTTTGAATAATATCACTCGGTTATTAACGTCACTTAAATTGAATGAATTAATAAAATTAATGCAATTTTTAGTAACCACTGTTTTTTCTTATAACCACTCCAAGGACATTGTATCCTGAAAATTCAAATAAAAAACATCTGTTGGGAGTATAGACCGGTAGCGCCTCTGGCGGTGAAAATTTGAATTTAGAGACGGTCAAACATTTTACTTAAATTTAGTTTCTAAGATTAACCTATCACAAATATTGTGTACCCCACAGATTTTCTGCGGGTCGAAAGGGTTAAAGGAATCCCCATATTGTTTTATTAAAAACAATTTTCAGTTGAAAACTGAACAATATTTCAACAAATAAAAAAGAAAATGGATTTTTTTTTTTTTGAAAATTCAGTGTAACGTTTTAATAAATAAATATCCAATAAATTCATTAAAAAACTTAGTAACCCGAATGACGAGAGTTACATTTTGAATTGAAAAATATATTTTCGATGTGAAATCATTGGTTTATCACAAGTTAATAAGAGATTTTTTATGAAAAACAACTCTTTTAAAAAAAATTTTGATTTTAACTTTATTTATGGGGTGATGAACCAATTCAGCAAAACGGTTTAAACCACTGAATTCCCCATGCCCGAATTGCGTAAGTATGACCTATTTCGCGGACGACCAAATTTTCAACTAGTACTGTGTTAAAGACAACCTTCGGTTTTCCACAATTACAACAATTGCATGGGAGGTGTGTACTTAATGGAGAATGCCTAAATATCAGACCCAACAAATCGCATTGTTTGTTTCTGGTAAACGCTCAGCAGTCAAAGTCACAAAACAAACTTTCGCGCTATCTTTATAGGGAAATTGCTGTCGACTGCGGATGCTAAAACATCCGCTCATGAAGAAGATGAATTTAGACCAACCAATGTGCAACTAATTGTTATCACCATATACCGTTGGAACAACCTCGGCGACGTCAACCAAAAGGTTGTGGAAAGCCAATTATATGTATGTGTCAATAATTGAATTATTGTTTATTTTCATCCAGCGGCCACTGTTCGCACCTGTGAACACTTTTCTAACGTTCACAGACAAGTAAGCTCAAATCTGACAATGGATTTTTATTTTCTGATCCAGTTAGATTATGCATGGCGTTTTCAACCAATTCGATTGATTAAAAAATGTTCTTACAAGAAAGCATTCTATAGCTTTTTCATTGAATCGAATGAAAACTTCGCTTCAATAATCGCTTCCTGCTTCAAACATTTCAGTACGGAATCATCAAACAACTGATACCATCACCATAAAGGAAACGGAAGGAAAAACCAAATCACTGCCAAATATTTTAACCAAATCTCTCTCCATGCAACATGTGGTGAGATGTGAAATTATTTCAGACAAAAATTTTAAAAACTGCACATGGGTTGCTCAACCAATTTCTCTACCACAAACCCTGTCTGGGAAGCATAGCAAAAGCAATTCTGCTAAACGCCACAAAATGTGAAAACCAACTGTTAATTGTTCACCTTTATGCGTGAGGAAGACCACCTTTTGTTGTTCATTTTTTTTTTTTGGTTTACCCAAAACGTTTGTCGTCGGTTTTTTTGTTGTTTGATGCGTTGGTAGATTTTGTCAGTCAGTCAGGCGGTCGTTGGCTTAGTTGTTTTGTTTTATTCGTTGGGTTTGTTTTTGTGGTAAACTGAATTTGTGACAGCAATTATCAGCTTCATCCACCCTTAGAGAATTTCCTTTTATTTTATTTTAATGTTGTTGGTTTGGTATGGTTTGTTTTTCTTACCAATTGCGTTGAGTTCTGAATTGTTGCGTGGTTTTGAGACCTAGCTGAAAATTTTACAAAAAACAGTAATATAAGAAAATTAGGTATCCCATTAGGAAAATAAAAAAATAGGCATAATGGGCTTAAAACTTCTACAAAGGATGTTATACATACGAAGAATTTCACTGACCAACAAAGGCTTTAAGCTGAAGATTCCATTCTAAACTGTTTGAGTAGAAAGTGCTTGTTCCTCAGCAACTTTGATGTAGAATTCCTGTTTCGGTTTTTGTTTTCGTAAATAACTAATTTAGATTCCGCTCTTACGGAACTGTAGGATTGTTCAGAACAAACTTCCTAGAATTTTCTAGTCTCAAGACAATTTTTTTCGATTTTCAGAACTGGTTATTTTAAACGCCGGATTGATGTCTTCATAATCTTGTCACTTGCAGACATCCAATTAAGCATGTCACAATCAGTTCTCAAATGGTTGACTGTTGTATAGTTCGCGAAAACTCGAAAACAAGTTTCAGAATAATATTTTTTGCTCTGAATTCCCTTTCTAAATTATCGAAAACTTTGTCTGGCAGAGTGAAAGAAAATTTTCTCTAAACCCTTTGGTGCATGTTTTTGTATTGGATATTATTTATAAAAGCACCGAATTGTGAACTATGTATGTACAAAATTTTATTGAAATCTGTCGACTGTATTAAAAACAATCCGATAAATAAAATTGTCTGCATCGGATCAATGAAAAAATCCAAATACAATTCCAACAGGGTATGCTTGCTTGATTTTTCGATGGTGGTGTTGATGTCGTGACCTGAACAAATTATTAATTATTAAATGGAGAAAATATAATTGTGGCTGTGGCTCGAATTAATTTTTGGGACAAAAACTCAAATTAAATGAAATTAGCCACAGAAATAAATAATTTCTTCTTGTTATTTTTGTTGCTATACATAAATATACTATGTATGTAGTTACTATATTAAGGTTTGACTTTTCCCTTTGTATTATGGAAGTTGATATCTCGTGAGTGCGTTCGTCCGTTTGATTGATCCGACAGATGGTAATTTTATGTTTGTGAGTTGTGGCCAACTCGAGATTTCTTTCTTCTTTCATTCTTTCTTTCTTTTTTTTTAGCCAAATTCAATAATTTACGTCTAAAATGTGTGACCTGAGCTCAAAACTGTTTCCTCATTTTGCGGGATGTGCGTTAATAACGGATGAAGAAACTTCGTCGTATCGTGACATTTGGGTTCAACGGATTTGGTCAGTCAGATTCTTTTTGGTTGTTATTTGTGGACAGCTCATACGGAACGAAGTCTGCCTCTTTTCTTCATTCATACTAGTAAAAAAAATTTAAGACTAAAAGAAAGATATTTTCCGCACCACTAGGCTTATTTTTAGAAATTAATAAACATTTACAAAACTTAAAAACAAAAAACAAAAAAAAAAATTTTATAGATAATTAACTTGAAGAATGTAATTTAAAAGTTAACAAGTTTGTATTTAATTTCAAATAATTAATTCTGATTATTAAATTAAGAAAATTACACACACGAATCAACGGGTTTCATTTCCCATCAAATAAGGATAGATAAAACACTGTACTAGTTTTTGGGACCTTTTTTTTTTGGCCTGGCGGGAGATATCTGTAAGTAGTTACAAGGATTAAGAGAACCCATTTCTATTCACAGGCGAATACTGAAGCTTCAAACTCTAACCTCGGAGCAAATTCACATGTATCGTGTTTTATTTTTTTTTTTTGTGAATATCTATTTTGCCTGTCGGAATCGGAAACTTTTTTTCTAACATTGGTGAATCCTGAGCTAAGTCATTTTATTTCAATCATCAAGGGTATATCCACTCTTTGTATATTGCACTGAACGAGCTGTAGCAGGTAAAGAAAAGTATATAAATTTTAAATCATCGTCACCGACAGAGCTGATCTGTCTGTGGAAATAATAATTATGGGTAAACGAAGCAAGATGAATCATTGAAATTTTGTGCGAAACCCTACTACCCATAGGTACCCAAAAAATAAAACATTTAAGATGCATAATCAATGACAATGCTTCCCAAATATTCATAAATACCTACAAGAAAAGTTCTGAACAAAAACTTGGTGAGCTCAAATAAGGGGTTATATTTTTCAAGCTCATCAGGCTTATCGGTTAAGTTTGCACAATAAAAGGAGACGTAGATTACAGTTGGGACGGTGAATTTCGTAAGCTTTTGCTTAGTTGCATTCGACTGTTACTACTACTACTTTTATTATGCATTAATTTGAGGGCCTTAGTGATGATTGAACACTGGTTACTTGAGCTAGTACACAATGTTAGAATTTTTGACTAGCGGAGCTTTATTTACAAAATTTGCAACATTATTAGTTTTAGAGCTTATGATCGGTGAATGAGAAACTGACGACGAAGAGCATTTGGACTTTTGACCCAAAAGTTCTCCAAGTAAAGATGAATTTATTTTAAATAAGTTGGCGACTTTCGACACTAAGAGAAGAACTTGTATCACAAGCTATATTGATACAACAATGCCCGAATGTATTGAGAGTGAATTTAGAATGCATTTCATGATTTCTAAAGCACTATTTTCAAGTTTTTGCCAACAATTTTGGAGCATGCGGGTTACACATGCTCAAGAGCAGGCAAGCTTTTACCCGCTGCAACTCATATTGCGGTCTTTTTGTGGTTTGCTGGCCATGATGAAGCATGCAGCTACAGAGAATTGTCGGATCGGTTTAATCTGGCACTGCCATCCGTATGCAGCCTCAGTTCTCAAGTAATAAAATGGCCAAATGAAACCAAAATGGCCCAAAGTGAAATTTTCTTTGGAAATAAGTGCGGTTTTGATAAAGCGATTTGTTAGGAAAATAAAATTATCAGTAGAGCAAACAAAATTGTTTCTATTTGTAGGTTGCATTGCGGTAACCCATATAATTATCGACCCTCCAAAGGACACTTAAAACGATTACATAGATTGTAAGGGTAACAAAAGCATCGCCCTGCAAGGCATATGCGATGAAAATAAAAAATTCATTAATATTTTCGTGGGATATCCAGGACCAGCCCACGATTGCTGGATCCTGCAAAATTCCCCAATATATGCCAAACTTACGAGATATTGTGGAGGTATCATTAAAATTTCAGGATATTAGAATATAATTTTTAATTAATTGAGTTCTATTTACAGAATACTATTGTTGAGTATTTATATTTAAAATCATTCTACAACATTTTTTATTATTCGAAAATAAATAAACAAGTAGTTTTATTTTAAAGCCAATCAGAATGAATTTGTATTATTTGTATTGTTTGTAAACAAATATGATAACAGGTAGTTTTATTTTAAAACCAATCAGAACGAATGTTGAATTGTTTGTATACAAATATGACAATAGGTTGTTTCATTATTATACAGAGATGTTATTTACTTTGAAATTATTATTCGATTGTTATTCAGTTCCTAAGATGTTTGTTAAATTATATGATTAAATATTCTTTGTAAAAACCTCAAATCAAGAAGAATAATAAAGGCAAAGTAAAACAATTTAATTATTAACTCTCTGAAAACCTTTAATTTTTGAAAGTCTTGGTTTTGCTGGCTGTCAAGAGTAGAGCAAGCCAAGCCAATAATAGGCGGTACATTAATCGCGATTATTGTTTAGAGTTAGGCAGGCCCTAAAAAACTTCATCGAACCTTTTTACACTATTTATGGGGTGATTCGGCATACCCTTGCCTTAAAAATCTGATGACACCTTACAAAAACAATGGTCATCTGACACACCACGCGCAGAAAAGCTATAACATAAAATTGAGCTTAGGTCGAATAGCCACAGAGCAAACATTTGGTATTTTAAAGCAGCGATTCCGGCAGCTGTATTATAGTAAAATTAAAAGACCAAAAAAATTGTGCCACTTTATTAGGACTACCAACCTACACAACCTAGCAAATCATGATGACTTTGAGTTTATGACAGATATGGTAAAGGATGCAGGAGTAGATGTAGGCCAGTATCAAGAAATAGGAAGACGAAACGCAGTAAGGGGTCCTATTTGCCAAGAACTGCAAAAGTATCAAACTAAATAAAGTTATTATAAAGGCTCTGATGCAATGCCAAAAACGGTTTCCCAGAAGGGAGGTCCCGATGAAGAGGAAGTGTTTTAAGTCGTTAGGACGTTTAGGAGAGTCCGACACGACGGGTACCGGTGACGATCGAGCCTAAGAGCGCATATGCTTTTTCACTCCTCATCTGTCAAAAAAAAAATTACCAAGCTTATTATTTATTTAATTTATACTTGTTTCATATAAACAAAATTGTACTGATACTAAGATCATTAAAAGTTCGTTTTTTATTACTTTTCCAACTAAAGTTTGTATTTTTATTTATTTTTATTGTGGAAACCTATAATTAATTTCAAATGGTTCATAGCAATTCTAAAGTATGTATGTTTTGTCTACCAATCAACATGCAAAAAGTGAGATGGATTGATCAAAGGAGCGCGCAATGGTCACATCTGTCGAATTGCAAAAATCATAACTTCTGAACGAATTGAGATATGTACCATGTTTTTATCTTCATCGTTCAAATTAGAAGCTACTTACATGCGCAATTATTGCTCTTTCCTTGCGCGGTGAAGTGGTAAGTGCTCGCGATATGAATGTTGTTGTAACTTTCAGCAACGATTTCACTTAAATTGCTTATTTAACTGATTTCGCTTATTTGAAACATTGTTTGCTTGCACCCTAACCATTTTGAATAAGCACATCCTACTTCACGCCGTTTTTCGTCATTCATTGTTTCAGTTGTAGCGTTCATAGAGAAAGCTGTCAAAAAAAAAAAATTAAATTAAAAATCAAATTTTCAAGATATAAAAATTTTTAAGAAAAATTAAAAAAAAAATTTGCAAACTTATATCAACTAGTGAAACACCAATTTCATTGCAAAGTGCAAGTGCAATAACCTCGGTATTGTAAAAAATGATAAAATGTCATTGGATTCTGTTTAAAAAATGTCAGATGATGGCAAATTAACGGACTCGTAGTGTGAGACGACCAAAAAAAAAAAACGATAATGCAATTTCAAAAAAACCAAAGCCTAATAAAAGAAAATTTAATTATGACACTAAAGAAAAAAACTTAAAAGAATCTTTGGATAAATTAAGTGTCACTTATGAAATTGTGAAAAAATACCCAGACGAAGTTTCTGCTGAAGATGAAAAACTTAAAAATAATCGCTTTTATGAATTGAGCGCCGATGAAGAGGCTTTTGAAGACATTTTTATAAAAATATATCAT
Source organism: Calliopum simillimum (assembly GCA_951812925.1). Lineage (NCBI taxonomy): Eukaryota > Metazoa > Arthropoda > Insecta > Diptera > Lauxaniidae > Calliopum > Calliopum simillimum. Next base: position 31,917,282 of record OX638371.1, read on the forward strand.
GTAAACTAGCAATATATAAGTAATGTTTTAATTTTTAAATTCACGTATCAAATCGTATCGTTGATGACCTCGTGCGTAGGTATGCTTTTGTGCTTTTAAGGAGCTTACATTTTGAAATGAAAATCTTTTGTTTTTGCCCATCAGTCCATATTTGCTCCAAAAATTTTTTGTCCCAGATTTTCCTCTAACTGTGCCCGGTTTTTTTTTTAGCACAAGTTTCGTTTTGTCCCCGATTTCGCTCAAACAGACATAGTCATCGTAATCATAGGCCTTCACTTGTGATATCTGTCTTCGAACTTGACAGATTAATGACATTAGTTCATTACAATAACTTTGTTATTGGTTGCGACTTAAATGCAAAACAACCATCTTGGGGTAATAATCTCTCGAACGGTAATGGTAAAAAGTTATATGACTGGTTAAATCAACAAGCTTTGGTTCAGCTAATTTCAACTAAATTTCCTACTAGAATTTCAACCACAGAGTCTTTTCTAGACTTTTTTCTAACATCAGACTCTACTGATATTTGTTTTGTAGCTCACATCCAAATTTTCTCAAGACTCTGGATTAGCGTACTTTTCGTACCTCGTACTTTTCGGACCCCATTTGAGATAGTACGAATAATCGAAAAAAATTGAACGCATTATATCTCGAAAACTATGAAAAACGCGAAATTTTGACGAGCGTGAAAAAAAAAACAAAAATTATTTCTGTGATTGTTGTACAGAAATATTGATGTTGTTGGTCGAGCCAAAATTGGCTCACTTTTATTCTACGCTGACACCCTTGCTTTAGTCGGGCATCTTCCAGTATTAATTTTTGGACGCTTTGAATGCTTTCAGCAGTTGTCACCTCGATCGGCCCTACTCGGACAAGAGTCCCCGTGAATGTATGATATCTCTTTCAGTATAGTTTGAGCTAGTTTTCCTTGCTTGGTAAAGAAATTTATAACCACACGATACACGATTTGCCCCATATTTGAGATGTTATTCGGGGTGTACTTATTTGGTCGACGATAGCTCAAAGCCGAAGAATATATTGAATAGGAAAATAAATTTGTATTTTTATTTCTACTCCTTACTCCCCATTCCGCGGACTTTAAAACTCTTATGTATTTCAAAATGAAGTCAAATGTAATATGAATAACAATGAAATAAGAAATAAGTTGCCACCTCCTTATGATTGAATATCCATTTCTAACGATAAGAATATCCATTTCTAACGATAAGAATTATAGGTTCTATGAAGTTTCAAATTCCTATCGAGCTCTGAGTAGATTTTTCTGACTTTTCTCCTAACTTTGACACCCTGCTAATGTTTTTCAATGAGATCAGTTTTCAAACTATGCTAAGACATAAGACCAAAACAGCTAATTTAGTTGTATTCCACGACAAAATCTCTTTGACAACGGAAAATTTAAGTGTCAAAATGTGAAAATTTTTTTTAGGAATCCACTCACTACTTGGACATACATACATACAATACATTTCATTGGAGAAATGTTCCAATGTTATGCTTAAGCACAAGCGATGTGCAAACATGACCCGTTCCGTAATCATAAAAAATGTCATCCTTTACATTCTTCAAGGCAAATCATAAATGCAAAAGCATTTCTGGTAAAAACCCCAACGATATATACCTTTAAGAAAAACTTGCATTTTGCAAAAACTACAACTATCAATTTGAATGTTTAGTGTTTTTGCGCTGACGTCTTGAATACAAATTACAAAATTAAAATTTAGAATTAACTGAAAAAGTGAAGACTGTTCGGGCAGTTGGCGTTCTTGAATTGTTGGTTGTTTTTGTTTGAATCGTACCCTTATGTGTAATAAAGCGTCCTTTGCAGGATATTTAAAATGGTATAAAAAAACACAAATATGGCGTCTAACGACAACACAGATGACACGTATGTACGGGTGGTGGATATACGGGATTGTCTGCACTTCAAAAGCGAGTCGTTGTGTCCATGTTGTCCTTCTTTGTGTTTTGTTGTGGTACCGTTAATTGAATTACCCCGTGTGGCCGTGTGTATAAGCTCATGCGGACTCAGCGGGAACAAAGTCACCCTTCGAGCATCAACTGTTTTTATTGGCTGCGCCTTTTTTTCAAAAGGGTGTGCTTTATGGCTATGGTCGATAAAATGCACTGCAAAGAAATCGGTACTGATAATGGGGGAATTTTCGGACTAATACTTAGTGTGTCTTTCTTTGCTTAACCGACCAAGATTCGACTTGACATCTCCGATTTTTATGAAAATTAGTGGAAAGTAAGTATTTAACACACATATAAGGGGCTGTTCATAAATAACGTCACACTTTTAGAGGAGTGGGGGGGTTCACAAATTTGTGACAAAGTCTGGGGGTCTTGGAAAGTGTGATTTCACACAATTCAAATCGAAAAAATTTAAAAATTTTCAAGTATATTTTGTTCACTAAAAACAAACAAAATTGAGACAAAATAGTTGACGTGTTGAAAATAGAATGTTTAAGCAAACCCAAAATTTAAAAAAAAAGAAAATCGTTCGTACTGAAACAGACGCCAAAGTCAAAAACTAGGAAAATCAATTGAAGATATCAATTTGAAAGGTCCAGAACTTTGTGAAATCCGTTTAAGCCTCTTTAAGCCAAATGCTTTCTCAGAAAGCTCATACAATTAGCTTAAAGTTTTCTGTATGAAAATTTTCTGTAAAATATTGGGGTGACCCAAGAAAATTGTTTTTCTAAAATAAGACAGAAAATCAGTTTTAACCCTATAACTCTTCAGCTGCAATTTTTTGTTAGTTTAGGCCTCCTCTGTCAGCTCCCAGAACCTTCATAACCTTATCGATAACATCCCGTCTTGGGGGTCTTGGGGATAATATTTTTCAATTGTCTGTCAGACTTATAAATATTTAATGTATTGTAATATTTCTTTTACAGTGTACAATTGCTATACCAAAAAACATGCCACAAAGCAATGAGCAGCCGACCAAAGGTAAATATTCATTACAATCCCCTCCATCTTTTCCTCAACTCTGCTATCACGCAGCTACTGACTCCATTTCATAATAGCCACCGCCGCCACCACAAATGTAAGTACAGATAGGAAACCGATATACTTATGTATGTACATGAGAAATCCTCATTAGAATTTCAAATACGAATAATGCATTGCAATGCGATTGAAAGTGCGCGAGGACATTCGTTATGTCACCGAAGGATGGAAAACAACCCCTAAGTAACGACTTGTTTTGTCCAAATGCCCAAGGCTACGCTTGGACAGCGATAGTTGACTTTAATTCTTTAGTTTTTGTTTGCGTTTGCAGTAGAAAAATGTTTAACTTGTCGTTTTGCTTGTATTGTCGTCTTGAAGGAAAAAAAGAACAGATCAAAATTTATTTATTGCATGTTTTTAATCACAAATTTTATCAATGAACAAATTTACACGTGACAGCTATAAAAAAAACAGTCGTACAGAAAATGTTTTTTAACATTCGATTTTCCCATCGATTTCTTTATTAAAGTAATAAGTAATTCTACTGAAATAACTCAATGATTAGATAAATTGAACGTTACTCGTTTCTCATAAAGCGACATCAAAATTTTTGACACCAAACCTTCAACTCATCCATACATATTGACTGAAACTGAATTAAGTGACACTGTACGCGCCATTGTGTCTACTTTTCATCTTTGTTCGGAAGCTACCTGATTTGTTGACAGCGATAAATTGAGAGTAATCATTTAATCGCTACGGATATTATGTACATAACGCGTACAAATCAAATAATCCAATTCACATTAATCAAAAATTATTTGCTCTATTGCTGATGTTTGTGTGTATGTTACCTTTTTTGGTGTTATCGTTATTGAATCACGTTCCTTACACTAATATTAGACATTATTTATATGTACGCAATTGCTTGTTTTATCATTTTTATAGCCTTATTTTTTAAGTTTTCTTTGGTTAAAACTCTGTTTAGGAAAAAATCGTATATGCTTAGAGTGCACCACAAGTATCTGGAATTAACATACAAAAATACACTTTTCCGAAATATCAGAGATTTTTTTAACAAATCGTTCCGATAAACATATAATTATAGTATTAGCTTTGGAAAGAATGCTTGCCAAAAATATAAGGTGCGTCGAAAAAACGTATACACGCTTAAAGTTAAATAAAACTTAAACCGTTCGATTTAAAAATTTTTAAAAATATGTGAATTTATTAATATATTAAGGGAATTCCCGAAACTGTCAAATTTCGTATTGATTTTGACAACTTTTAAGAGTTTACGAGGTTTTCGAGGCTTTTACACGTTTTCAGGAATCGCCTTATTATAGAAATTCATTAAACATTAAAATATTGGAATATTAATCGGAATTTATAAATCTATCCACCTTTTCCGGGAATGCTGTCATTAACGATTTTATAGTTGTTTCCGGTACCCTTTTGGAGGAGCCAGTCCATTTACGCTTGAAGTCAGACATGTCCTGGAATAACTTTCCTGAGTTCATCAATTTCCTTTTCACGAGCGCCAAATATCTCTCCACAGGCCATAGTTCTGGACAGTTGGGTGGGTTTGCTTTCCGTGGTACAAAATTTACATTATTATTTGCATACCACTTTTTTCCATGATGCTAAATCGTGCCGGAAATATGAAGGCACTCTGTGCTGTTTTAAGAAAGGCAAAAGCCGTTTTTGAGGACACTCCTTAATATAAATTTCTGTATTAATCGTTCCTGATGTCACAAATGCTTGGCTTCTTTTGCCATAACTGCAAATGTCTTGCCACACATGAAACTTCTTAGGGAATTTTGTCCAATGTTCCTGAATATTACCTCGTCCATCAGCCATATAAAAATCTTGACCCGGAAATTGTTAAAAATCTGCCAGAACATAGGTTTCATCATTCATCACACTGCACGTAATTTTTTTTTATAAAATTAGACCGCAATTTTTTAGCTCGTTTTTTTGTGCTGTCGTTTTCACTTCAATTGAAGTGTTTTGCTCCTTTTTTATCAAAAACACTTCGCCACTTCCCCTTTCATAAAATCACTTCACTTTTTCTTGAATCCAAAATTTGCCCTAAAATTTGTCTATTCTTTTTATGCGAGTTCAGAAACATACTTTTTCGTATGCCCGATGCCTGCCCTGACTGAAAAGTAATTTTGTTTTTTCAATATATCAAGCGAACAAAGCAAAATTTTGATATACTTCACAGGAATTTTTTTGTAGAGAATTTTATTTGCCATCGAAATAGTTTAGACCAAAAAAAGAAAGCAAAAATTTCGAATTCTTGTGTTCTGTACTCTTTTGTCTATAACTGTTTTAGGGTCAGAGATAGGTAAAAATATAGCAGGATAATATAAAAGTAGAAAAAATTTCCTTTAAAACGCTTGATTTTAGGTGAAAAATTGGCCGAAATATGGCTACTCGAACATTTAAATTGTTTTTAAGTGGTCGGAAAAAGTTTTTTTACTCAAAAAAAGGCGTCTTACGAGAAGAGTTTATAATGCCTAAAATACTTAGAATCATTCAAAGAATACGTTTAATTTTTGGGTATATGTATTTTATAATTTTTAAAAAATTGGTCAAAAAAAAAAAAAAGTTCCAAAAAATTCTGAAAAAAATTTACACGTATTTCTTGGACCATTCTAAGCATTTTTGGCTGTAAACACTTTTTTCGTTAGATGCCTTGTTTTGAGTAAAAACCGCTTTTTCGAACGCATAAGCAAAATTTCCATTTTCGAGTGGCAGGCTTTATTTCGGTAAATTTTGGACCTAAAAAATTTTTTATTTATTTTTTCATATTTTTTTAAAATATATTTTCAAATTTTGTTACGTGTAGCATAAAACTTAATGAATTGAATAAATAAAATTGTGATTTTTGTGTTCACTTCGCTAACACTTCACTTTTTCAGAATTTTACTTCGCAACACTTCACTTTTTACAAAATTTCACTTTGCTCAAACTTTTCAAAACGACAGCACTGATTACGATCTGGAACTTTCTGAACTTTATCGTATAAAGTTTATACGACTTCAGCCCAGCATTAACTTTGGTTCTGCACACAAAAGAATCAGAGCATTTAACTACACGAGCTGCTTTTCTGACAGAAGTATTCGGAGCTCTTTTAAAGAGTTGTTCGACATCTTTTGCCTTACCAATAATTGTTGGACCTTTTTTTCTTCATGATCCAGGTTTTCGTGCAATGTTTAAGTCTTCTTTATACTTTTTAATGGCTTTTGAAACAGTGTGACGAAGAACCTTGAGATCTGTTGCTTTTTTTTTTGAAAGTTCACATTGGATTTTCGGAGATTTCCAGCGGTCACACTTTTTACGTGCTAATTAATATTAATATTGGAAAAAGCTTATTTTAGCGAAATCTGTTCATCCTTTTTTTTATTTGTGATTCGGGCATGGCATTTAACAAAAAAATGTTATGATTTGGAAACGACTGGTTGAATTTGAAAAAAAATTGGTGCCAACGGAAAATTATTTTAACTGGAATCGCCCAATCGTCAAAATTTTACCACAAATGTATTAAATAATTTGAGTACTTTTTGGACAGTCTTAGTACTTTTTTTGCTATTTGGTACAAAAGAGAAAAGCTCGTTTATCATCGCTGATGCAATGACAAATGCGAAACGAAAAGAAAAGAAAAAAAAAAAACATGAAGTCAGTGTCAGTCAGCCTTTTGTCTTTCTCTTTGTGCTGTGTCCTCTTTTCAGCTCTGTGTGACCGCGTATTTAGTCGTTGAAAAATTTGCATTTAATTTTACCTGGCTTAATGGCAAAATATTAAAATAATTTTAACTTTGTGCAACAAATCTCATCTCTATGCATCAAACAATTTCAGGATATGGCACTTGTCTATAAACTTCCCCTAATCTAAACTAATATACTGGAAAAATTTCATCAAAATCCGTCAAGTGGGTTTTCGAATCTAGATAAGGACGAAGGCACAAACAACCCTTAACTCTTACACTTATAAGATTAAAACGTATTCAATATTTCAAGAACAGCCATTTGAAAGGGGGGTGGCAGATCTTATAACGCACATATAGGGGGTTATCGTGAATAAATATTCCCAAGGAATTTTTTTCAGACTGCCGTGCATTCTCTATTGCAGTTTGAAAAAATTCCCCAGGTATGTTTTTTTCCGAAGGACTTAATCTGCTTCTAAAAATTGTATGCCAATGAAATATCCCAATCTTCATTTCTCACCACTATTTTTCTAAAAAGCAATTTCCAATTACGAGTATAACTTTTACTTCCGAGTTATCTATCTAGAAATAATATCTCAATCCCTTACTATGAGAAATCTGTATTTTTATGAATGACAACTCGGAAAGTCAGGATTCAATTGATTAAAAATTAAAAGATAAAGTTAAATGATGAAGTTTGTGACTGAAATTACGTCATATGCCTGAATACGAGGCCTTCTGCACATTAAAGTAAGGGTAGAACAAAACCAAGCTCTGATTTGTAAATAGGAGTTCCTATGATCAGCTATAAAATCTGAAGATGAAAAAAAATGTGTAAATTTTCTGGCCTATGTTGTCGTGTTCGTAAGGGTTTGACCTCTGAATTAAATGCAAAGAAAACCATCAGTTTATACGACTTTAAAAAAATTAAAATTAATTAAAATTTTCTAGAAGGTAAGGGGTCGCGCATAAACTACGTAAAGCATTTTTCGAACATTTCAGATAATCTCCCCACCCCTACCCCATGCAAGATATTTTTATAGCTTTTTTACTCTTTTTTTTTAAGGAAGCGAAAGAAGTCTATAATAATTTATTCACAACCATTAAGTAGCATGTACTTTATTCTAGACACAAACTGTCACTTCAAGTACTTAAGTAAGTAAAAAAATTATGAAGTCTATAATACTTCGCGATGTTCAAACAGGCTATCTTAATGGGACGACGAAGGGTACCCTTTATTTTGCTAAAATCAATAGTCCTATATCTCCTGAGCAAAATGTCATACTTTTTAAAATCAAAACCTTGAGACTTCTTTTTTTGGCGAATCTAAGTAGGTGACTTTTAGCTATGAAAAGTGTTGTGGTGGTTGACAGTTTCAGTTTTGTTCTTCAAAACTTAATTTGAATCGTATCGATTTTTTTTTTTTTCTTAGAGATATCATATACCAAAAAGTTAAATAAATCCAAAAAATGGTTTTCTCCACATTTCGGAGGAAAAAGGAGATATCGACATAAAGTTGAGTTCTGAAGAAAAAAACTGAAAGTGTCAACCACCATATTACGTTTCATAGCTTAAAATGGCCTATCCTTGGTATATTGCTTCAAAAATAGCGAAAAACGGTGTTTTTACCACTTTTGGATATCTCGAAAACCATAAGAGATACAACAATTTGAGATCGGATTCGGAATCTGCATTGACAAATATATTGGGAATGGTTATTTTAAATTTTGTTCGATTTTCTTATTTTCTTACTTTCTTTAGAAGATCTAAGAAAACTATCAATTAACCCATTTTTCCCAAAAAAAAGAAGTGCCAAGGTTTCGATTTCAAAAAGCATATCATTTTATTCAAGAGTCTTAGGACTATTGATTTCAGCAAAAAAAAAAGAGTACCCAACGTCGTCCCATTAAGATATCTGTTTGAACACCGTGAATACTTTATGGCTATATCAAATTAAGTCATTACATTTGCGATGCCTTATTCAATATTTACGCAGATGAAAATAATGAGATGTATCAAATACATAGCAATATAACAAGCTTTTTAAGAATTTGACAAACAGAATTTGCACTCTATTCGTTCCATATTTACCGATTTCAATTGATTTTTAACGCGAATCTTCCTATTATATCTAAATTTTTTTGTTCCATGAGTTACGCTATAAAAATATATAACTAAAATGTATATATGTATTATACATATCTGTTTAGTTTAATCTTCGGTCTTTGAAAATCCCTTGATGTCCTAGCGATCATTACATAAATTTCACATTGAAAACTGTGAAATAAAACCTTAAAAAGGAAATATCCTTTGATATATATTTGCATTACATGTCAACTTTACATAGTAGAGTCCAATAGTCTTTGACCGATGATCTATCGCTCAACATGGAACTGACAATATTTACGACAATTGCTATGCTTGGCTGGCTCATTGAGTTTCAGCCTGGAAGCGACAATCGGTGGAATCTCATAGATTCATAAATTATTTAAAACCGATAAAACATTCGAGTTTCTTCTCAAACCAAATCTAAACTCTCTAGCATGAACCAGAAAGTGCATTTTAACGCATAATTTACAAATACACAACCACGTACGACGAGTACAAGCACATCGCTCTTCATCCGAATTGTTTGTTGGACGACAACAACGCTAAGCACTCTAAAGCCTGGAAGTTACGCTGGACTATATTAAGGTTACACATGTGCAGTACGATTACCGATGTTATTCGTGATGCTTTGGCACTCAGTTGTTGGCAATTCAATGCGAATTAAGTGCTCTGCGCTGGGAGAGACAACCAAGCGAATGGTGCTGTGCTGATGATGGTGGTGGTTGGCGGTGGTGACGACGGTCAACAAACTACACCCAGCAGATAAATACTGAATTTATGACTTGATTTAACTTGAACGTACGACCAACAACATTTCGACCGGACACTCGGGGATGTTGTACAACATAAAAATCCATACGCGTTGGGGACGCGAGAAACGCTCCTCGCAAGCGTAAGCGTCTGCTGCATGGCATTGATGATGTCTCTATTTGGAAACGCAATTCCGCAAGTCAATTTGCCTCAGCCTCTTGCCGCACTGTGCGCATGCACCGATTTTGAGTGCATCGAGTCGAGTGAACATTGGACGAATTAATTTATCGGTTAATTTCGTTCACAAATTGCACATGGGCGGCATGATAGCCAACAATGACTATCTATCTTCCTGCGCGCCAGCTGACCGGAGGCGCAGCAGCAAACGCCATTGGAGTTAGGAGAACATACGAGTACGAGTATGTGTACGTTGCCGGCTGTGAATGTTGACATAGCAACAGTCCGTCCGCCTAAGTTGCTGAAGGAAGGAAGCATCAATGTAAACTGCGAGCCTCGAGAAGTGTTGAATTTATGCGCGACATGAGCATGAAATAAATTTCATTTAAATTTAGCTTAGTACATTCACATAACTAAATTAGTCCATTCTGTGTGTTACTGCAGCACTCAGAAGGACGCGAGACGTGATCAGTGAGTGATGGCAGGCAAAGGTATGCAGTATGGTGTATGTATTGACACTTGGCAAGTTACAATTCACCATAAAATGATATAAAATAAGTGTCCAAGTAATGTTGCCCTATTCTTAAAAGTCTAAACAACTGAATCATATTATTATCATTACAGTAAAGTATTCGCTCCAGGATAATATGTACGTATTATATAAAAAACTGTTGTTGACTTGATCATAAGTTGGTACTAAAAAAATCGAGATATCTATGGGAAGAGCTTTGCCCTATCGTTAGCAACATAAAGAGTGTGTCGAAAAAAACTTATACACACTTTTTCAGCCATAAATTATCCTGTGTCCAACGAATAATTTTTTTTTTGAATCACATTAGCTTTTAAAAATATATAAGATATCATATTTATTTAAATTATTCATTTTCAGCGGAATAAAAGTACGTGAAGAAATAACTAAAACTTTTCAAAAAAATCCATTGTGAACTTTCGAAAAAAATAGCAATAGATCTCAAGGTTCATCGCCACACTGTTTAAAAAGCCATTAAACAGTATAAAGAAGACTTAAACATTGCACGAAAACCTGCATCACGAAGAAAAAGGTCCAACAAATATTGGTGAGGCAAAAGATGTCAAACAACTCTTTCCAAGAGCTCCGAACACTTCTGTCAGAAGAGCAGCTCATGAAAATAAATGCTAATACTGGGCTGAAGTCGTATAAAATTCAGTAAGTTCCAGATCGCAATGCGGTAAAGAATTAGAAGCAAAAAAACGAGCTAAAAAATTGAGGTCTAATTTTATAAAAAAAATGTTGGATGATGAAACCTATGTTCTGGTAGACTTTTCACAACTCCCGGGTCAAGATTTTTATGTAGCTGATGGACGAGGTAACATTTAGGAACAATACCGGACAAGAAAGCAAACAAAATTCCCTAAGAAGTTTCTTGTGTGGCAAGCCATTTGCAGTTGTGGAAAAAGAAGGCATTAGGGACATCAGGAACGATATACAGAAATTTATATTAAGGAGTGTCTTCAAAAACGGCTTTTGCCATTCCTAAAACAGCACAGAGTGCCTACATATTTCTGGCCCGATTTAGCATCATGCCAACCCAACTGTCCAGAACTTCGGCCTGTGGAGAGATATTGTGCGCTCTTGAAAAGGGAATTGAAGAACACAGAAAAGTTATCCTAGGACATGTCTGACTTCAAGCGTAAATGAACCAGCTGGCTCCTCCAAAAAGGTAACGGAAACAACTATAAAATCGTTAATGACAGGATTCCCGGAAAAAGTGGATGGATTTATAAATTCCGATTTATATTCCAATATCTTTAATGAATTTCTATAATATATTATTTGGTTGAGTTATCTCAAGTAACGCTTTCAGTATAGCATTTTGAAACTTTTACTTGTACAGGAGGTGCCACGCCCTCTTGTCCGAATTCGCCTAGTTTTAGTTTAGAGCTTGCATTTACTATTCCTAGTAATTGTGAGTATTTTACTTCCGCAAATATTGCTCTTAATATTGCGTTTTGAACATATTCTTTGTAGGCGTGTTGTTTTCAATCCTTCGAGCTAATTTTGACGATGGAGGCAGAGCCCCAAATTTCATTGAATTATCTTGATAAGTTTTCCCAAAAATGTATTTTCTCGCAAACCCTGCCAACCAGCCAGCCATCCATCCAGCCGGCTGGCTATATCGACTAAAGAGGTGGCGCTGATCAAGAATATATATACTTTTCCATACCTGCCACGACTTCTTCTCTGCGTTACAAACGGAAGGACAAAGTAAATATACCCTGGGTGTAGAGTATAAAAAAAAACCTATTAAATTCAAAAGCTTCATGCATGTAGCTAATACTTTGAAAAATCGATCCTTTTCACGAAAATAAGGGCTAAGCTTTATCATTATTTTGGATATTTAAAAATATTCAAAATTTTAAACGCTCTGATAAACATTTCACATTTGCACTTTCATTAATAACATTATTCCAATGTAAGAACCTTTCATTCGGCATATGATTAATGAATCACCCACAATGTAAAATTTAAAAGGTTCTGCATTATTAGCGGTAACAAGGTAACAATTTTATGCCTCCAAACTACTGACTGGCACGTTGCATCAGATCTGGTAATTTATGCGTTAACGCAGGTGTCTTTCGCTTGCTAGAAAGACCGCCTTTTAAAAAGTGGCACCCTTATAAGTAGGGTGTAAGAGTAAAGTTGTTGTAGATTTAAATAAATTCCAAATTTGAAATTTGGAATCGACTGATAAAAAACAAAAGGATAACAAAAAACTGAAGTCTGCATCATAAAGGGTTGATGTACCGCATATAACATTTCGTTATTTCTTTTCTTTTTTAATAAGTTTTTTATGAAAACCACACATCCATCTATCCATCCATCCAGAAAGCAACTCATCCATTCATCAAAACCTCACTTATCAAAAAGGTGAAAAAAGCAAAGACATTTAAGCCAGTAGGTGAAGAAGCAAATGCGCGCGCTGCTCCTGCATCTAGCACATTGTAGAGTTTTGATTTTATGCTAGGACAGAAAAAATATATTAAAATGCAAAATTTGCAAAGCCATCACGGTCACATTTTCAAAAGCGGCATTTTATTTAAAAGGTCTTTTTAAAAAGGGAAATTCAGAAACGTTCAGTGAAATGTTGCCCTAAATTTTTCCACATACCATATTAAATGATTTTATGGAGTTAAATTAACAATCATTAGGTATCGTCGAAATTTATATTTATCTCAAAATCGTGTTAAAAGTTAGACCAAATCTCATCCATGTCCGTTAAATAGTTCCAATGATAAATTGAATTTTGTTTTTGGGGGGTGTGGCCCATCACTCCAATGAAAAAAAATATTCGTCTCAATGCCTTTTGCATATGTACCAAATCTCATTTATCCAAATCTAAGAAACTTAGATATATCGATACATCCAACTTGAGTTACCAACTTTTTACGGGATAGCGTTTTTCAAAATGTGCACATTTGGTTCTATCTTGTGTCAAATTTTGGTACCTCTAGCTTGAAATCTGAGGGCCTGGGAGCTTTCACAATCACAAGTCACAATCTAAATTTATCTTATGTGACCTGGTCTATGAAAAGAGGGCTTACGTGCGAAAAAAAAAATTTCGAGAAAACAGCTGGAAAACAACTTTTAAAGGTCAATTTATGCGAATCGGCAAAAAATTGGAAAACTTTTTTTTTGACACGTAAGCACCCTTTTCATAGACCAGGTCACATACAGGTTTTCATACAAAAAAAAAAAAAAAGTTAAATACAAAAATGCTCATAACTAAAAACTACGATTTTCGAGTTACCAACTTTTACGTTGGACGTATCGATATGATGAATTAGCTTCATAGCGGGTGTGGCAGCAACCTTTTCTTTAGTGACCTTAACATATAGGTACATATATCCGAGAAAAATTTTAAAGTTAGCGTATTAGCGCATTTTGCCATTAGGGGAGTGGTATCGACCACTAAAAAACTAGAGGTTTTAAAAATGATTTCTTGAGGTAGCGAAAATTTTTTTTCACCAAAATTTTTTACACCTAAAAATACTTTTGAATTTTTTTTATAAAATCCAAGTACTTTAAATTAAAGCATAATTTATAAGCTTTGTAATGATGTATGACTCAAGATGGGATTCGATCGCTAGATAAGCGTTTTTGGCTTTTGTACGCCCGCGGAAGGCAAAACTCGTTGTTTATTCAAGAGGAAGGCATCTTTTAAAAAAAAATTAAGGGGGGTTTTTTTAAAAAAAAAATCTAAAGTATTTTTAAGTTTAAAAAATAATAGAAATATTTTTTTGCAAAAAGAACACTTAAAAATGAATGGATCCATTTACTTATATATAACAATTTATAAACTTTGGTGTAAGGTACAAATTTTTGAAAAAACACCATTTTCATGAAAATGACTAAAAACGCCAACTTCAACACCCTGTATTTTAACAATAAATGATGCAAGGACCAAATCCTCCCGGATTATTATTCTTGCACACCGGAACAACCATATTGCTAAATTTGAGAGAAATCGGAGACAAAAAAATTTTCAGCTGGTACACATGGCATGTTTTGCTTCATATACTAGGTCTCTTAAAAAGTATACATATACAATTTTTGTGATTTTGTAGCACTTTGTAATGCTATATATTACAATACAAATTAACAATTTTAGTTCAATCACTTCAACATCAATGAATTCTACGGAACAAACACTTTACAATCCCTTTAAAACATTGAAAGATTTCACTGTTTGTTGGCGATGATGATGGTCAATTCAAGTTGCATAGCTTAAAAAATTAGAGCTAAAGGGTCAATATGGAATAAATTTAGTGCAGTTACCGAAACAAAAAAAAAAATCCAATAGCAACAACAACTTTTAATAACGATGTTCGCGTTTGCATCGTGGCCAACTCCATTGCCGGCGGAAATGCATTTAGGAAAACATGAAGCCACAAAACATTCATACATTTTTTTTCGGTTTTCATCTGGAGCGCGTTGAGGACAGGTGAGTTTTGACAAGTTGCGACCTAGACCGATGGATGGATGGATGGATGAATTGTTGGATGGACGAGCGGCTGTAATGACGGACACTTTTGCTGCCGCCGCTGCTGCTGTTTGCATTTGATCAAAGATCATTTAAGTCGATCAAATTGGTATGGAATGAGCGCATAAGTATGGGCTTTAATCAATCGCGTGCCTTAAATAGCTGCGAGCGAGAAAAAGTGTGCATCTTGATGATGAAGGGTGTAGTCGAACTGATCTTGTCGCCCATTAGAGTGGTTGAGCTAAACTGCAGCATGTGAACCATTTGAAGACAGCAATCACCTGTCGACCGATCAGCGTGTTTTTAGTTCATATTTTCATATGAAAATAGAATTGCGTGATTAAAACATTTGCTTCCTGAAGAAGAATCTACTCGTGCATTCCTTTTTTTATTTTATTTTTTTATATTTCATATATTTATGTAGTTCAAGTTCAGTACAAATGCTCTTGCATACCTGTGAATAAGACCAATTGATACCATGATTTTGAATGATTCTCAATGAATCTGTTTCTGACTACCAATTACAGTATTTTACCTTCATGCAAACTTACTCCTATTGCATTGTACGTGTGTATTTAAGGGTTCCGCTGAATGAAAGACAACCAACATCAAACACATGTGGTTTTGGTTCAACGCACAATAGGATACATTTAAGTAAATTATTAAATTTGTTTTTTCCATTTCAAAGGAAACAGACTTTGTAGTACATCATCTGCTTGAACAAGAAGAACAACATCAATTATTGCAATTAAAATTTACAAGAGTATTAAACGCTCAAGTAGGCAGACTTTTAAAGAAACTATTTGGAAAATAGTATTTATTGAAAATTTCTTAAAAAGGCAGTTTTGCCTAAAATAAAAATTAAGCTTCAAAGAAATGGTTTATTTCTTTGGAAATTTTAATATTAGAAACTTTCGGAAAAAGTGCTCTAGTTAATTTTTTTGGAATAAAATGCACTTACATAACTCATAGGCACAAAGTATATTGTTTCTTCTTAATAAAAATGGCTTCTTTTTATTTCTATCGGTTTTATGTGAATTACTTATATGGATTTTTCATATACATACTTATGTATTTTTAATATCTCCGGAATTTCGTTATTTTTTAATATGATATGTGGGAATGGCAATTTTGAGAACTCTTTTATAGTTTTTTTCTATTCCATGACATTAGCATTTCTTCGTATCGGGGTCTTATCACAAAGATATTCACCAAAAACCTAACCCTTCAAAAATGTTAGTTTTTGAGATATTAAAAATCAAATATTTTTTTTAAGTGGTATTAAATAAAGGTTGTGATTATCATATCATTAATTTTGTGTGGATAGCTTTATTAGTTCGTTAAATTAAAGCCGAATATGCTTAAAGACGGTTGAGAGAAAACTTTTTGAAGTTTAACTTTTAGCTATGAGGTTTCTTGGAGTTTACATGGTTTGAAGGTTTCAAAAGGATTTCGCCGAGTTCTGGACCTTTGTATGTATGTATGTATGGACCTTTAAAGTTGTCATATTAAATTTATTTTTCCTTTATTTGAATTTGGCGACAATTTTAGTACGAAAAAGGTTTTATTAACATATCCTTTTATAATTTTTTTGAAATCCCCTTTAAATTACCTATAATTCGGTCAGAAAAAAATAATTTTCATATCCTATGCAGCGCAACACATGGGTTGTTTGATATACACAGAAAAGTATTTTTTTCCTCTGACCTCAAATTAAAATGTTGGTATGACATATATACTATTGGATTTAAGGAAATTTACCAAAAATTCAAAAAAAAATAAAACTACAAAAAAGTATGTTAATAGTACCTTTTTCATACTAAAATGGCCGCCAAAGTCAAAAATTATGAAAAAAGTATTTTAAATATCAAATTTAAGTGTCCAGTACCTTTTGAACCCTATGAATAAAATACACTTAAAAAAAGCTCAAGTAATTAGCTAAATGTTACGCATACAAAATTTTTCTCATAAACGCTAGCGTGACCCAAGTGAAATTTATTTCTAAAACAAGTCAGGAAATCTACTTTAACCCTATAACTCCTCAGGGGTACATTTTAGACCCCCTCAGGTGCAAGTTTTTGTTACTCCAAGCCTCCCCTATCATCTCCCAGATGCTTCGTAACCTTATGCGATATACCCTGTATGACACGTGAATTATGTTGATTATTTGAAAGCTTGAGCCCATTACTGCAAAATTTTGGAAACTTTTACATATATTAAAAATTTGATAAATCCACGGATTTTCGTTCTTTTTAAGCATATTATACGAGAAAGTATGCTTGATCAAAATACAAAACGCAAATTTCCGTTTTGAGAACTTTTCTCTTTGACACAGAGAAAACAACATTCTCAAAAGTGGCAGAAACGTGGTTATTTTAACCACGTGGTGACCCAAATTTTGAACATGGCTCGTTTGTGGCAGTCTTAAGAACGCGCTTTGCTAAATGGGTTTCAACTACGTTTGTGAGTGATTTTGCAACGCGCGTTGCTAAATAAAATACAAAAGAAAAACAAATTTTTTTGAATTAATTTTTAATTTTTTCCTGTCAATAAAACTGACATTATTTTATTTTCTTTTTTTTTTATCCATTTTATGCTTTAAATAAAATTTTTTCCGTTTGATATTGGGGAGATTTGAACCTGGAACCAGTCGTGTGATAGATGCGGACGTTAGCAACTCAGCCACGGCCATCATTATTGTGAAGCTGACTGAAAGTCTGTTTGTTTTGAAGTGAGCTGATTTGGATTTAACTACGTTTCATGAGTGTTTTAACCACGTTCCGTTGCTGATTTGAGTTTAACAACTCTTCGTGAGTGTTTTGACCACGTTTCGTTGCTGATTTGGATTAAACAACGCTTGGCAACCAGCGTTGTTGAATAAGTTTAAACCACGTTTGTGAGTGATTTCACAACGCACCATACAAATATGAGTTTGGAGCGTTGTTAAATCCAAATCAGCAACGAAACGTAGTTAAAACACTCACGAACGTGGTCTTTTCTTCGCTCTGTGTACAAATTTTTTCCTACTACAATTTTTGAAGGAATGAAACATTTTTATTTCCTTATGTTTTGTAACGTTTTACAATAGTTTTATAAATTTAAAGCTTACAGTGTGCTAGGTAGTTCCCCTAAAGGTAGAGTAACTGCTACGGGGTATTTTTCCATTTTAGTTACTCTTGGAACTTACCATTTTTTAACTTGAAAAAATCAAAGCGAAGCAAGGTACCAATCTTTTAATTTGCGTCCATTAGTTTAAGAAATATGACGTGTTTTGAAGAGCGTAATACTGACCATTTCTCTAATAAATATTATTTTGTCCAGGTGCCCTTTATTTATATATTTCAACTCATATCTATCTACATTGTCGTTGTCTAATATGTGCATCTAAGTTAACTATTTTATTTCTTTGAGGGCGTGTCGTCGCCCATTTTTCTTGTGAGCAATATTTGTGCCGATGACTTTTACATAAATACCAAAACTCACCTATCTGCTTCAGAGCGTTTCGTTGATACAATTGGTGTATCTTTTGTGGGACATAACAGCTCACACCTAGCTTTTTTTGACACCAACACATTGTGAAAATACATGTACGCAATTTAAAGATTTTATTTCTCTCAAAAGAGCATAGCGAATGAATTGTTTTTTTTTTTTTTTGCCAACAAATATTAAAAATTAATGAGTTGTTCAAAATTTAGCGTAAAGTCACTTATAAATTTAAGTGCAATCAGTATTAATGATATTTATAAGCGTTCCCATTTTATTGATGCATTGTGAGACATATTTCTTCAGGGTTGTTGCAAAACGTTTCCATTTAGTATTCCAAGTATACAATCCTATTATGCCTCAATAAATATTTTTACTTTACTACCCAATTGAGTAATGACAACTCAATTTCTTGCAATTGTTCTTTTCAGATAAATAAAGTTGTATATCTAAATTAATTCCAACGTAGTTTTGCAATTCTTCAAAATCTTTGCGCAAAGAAAGAAAGTCAATTTGTCAAATTCAAAAGTACTTGAAACCATGGAACCTATCGGTGACACCAACTTAATATAGCAATTTGAAACAGTCATTGTTAAATGTCATTGATAAGACATTATTAGCTTGTAACGCTTATTTGGGACTTAGCATCTAAAGACTAAAACGAATACAGCAGCAGCTCAGGTAGCAACCAAAAGACGTAAATTCCCTGATGATGCTGTTCCCCCTACACCAACCACTTGTGACATTATTCATGAAACAAAGGCTGAATGAAAATGAAAAGGAAAGATAGAAACGTGGAAAAAAAAGAAACAAAACTCCATGGCATAAAATATTTTGACAAATCGCATCCACTTAATCACAAAAATATCTAAAGGATCAATAAAATCGTGAATTGCCGCAAAAGTATCAGATAAAAACTCGCGGCGCGGGGTGAATGACAAAACCACCGCTGATGTTGATGCCAATGCTGATGATATTAATGATAATGTTAATAATGATGACAACGATGATAATATTGCTGATGGTGATGGTGATGCTGTTGGTGACAACAACAGTGATGATGATACCCATGTGTGAGTACGTGTGATTAAAAATTTCAAAAGATTTGCCGCTCCTCGAAAGGCCCATGCAGTACGTACATATGATGGTTACACAGAGGTATGGGTTTGAGTTTGGGTTTTGGTAATATTTTACACACATCATTATGTCAGTCGCGCATCGCATTACATGTGATGACACTACGTGCAAGTTGACACATTGAAAAGGTATTAATATCTATCATCATATTGCTTGGCAGGTCCTTGTGTAACTTGCTGACAACTATTAGAAACAGATAAATTGACATAAATCAGTCATTCTAGTTATATACGAGCAGTATTCTGCCGATAAAAAGGAATTTAAAAATATGATTTTTCATAGCACCTGACAAGTGATACAAGGTATATCGCTTATACGCGCTAGTGGTAGTTAGTGCTCATCATAATGATTTGTTGGAAATGTCAAAGTTATTTTTAATGTACATAAAAGCGTACTTTTTCTCCAAATCAAACAAAGGTACATATTTCGAATAGTTTTTTCTATTATTGTACCGAGAAATAAGAAAACCATATATATTTAAGGAAGGTTAATTACAAAAAAGTAATGAAGAATGTTAGAATTTCTATAAATTATCTATTCATGTGGATTTTACTTTCAATGTATACAGAACGAAAAAATTTCGTCAATTTAACTAAAAATCGAGTTTATCATCGTATACGTATATTAACAAAAAGGTAGAAGGGCTATCATAGGCTTCGCCAGTAACTCAATTTTATAGTTATTTGTCTTTACGATATACTCACAAACTTTAATAACTGGACATTTTGAAGTCCCCCTCAGTCTCAAGAAAGTTTTTGGTGAAAGCACGTGTGCAACATTTTGAAAATATTGCTTGCCATGTACTCTTGCCGGAATTTTTCCGAGCTTGCTTCGACTACCTTAAGTGTCTATGTAAAATAAACTTACTTTTTTGTTTTTTTTTTTTTTTTTGAATTCCAGAGTTCATATAAAAAAAAATTTCTCCATAAAAAATGTGTCCATCGAGTAATTTTGTTCTCCAGTTCAACACATCCCAGCAGTATGTTTCCCTCAAAGAAATATATTTGGTTGAATATTTTATAAAATATTTGTTAATAGTTAACAAATTTTGGTTAATATTAATATGCCTTTAATTGGACCTTAAAATGTTGTTGATTGGGCCAAACATGATATCAGTTTTATGGAATGTCAAATATTTGCTATAATTTAAAAAAAAAAACTTGTCTGAGGTTCGAGTGCATCATATAATATGATATACGATATAAAAGTAAAAAAATAAAATAATTATTAAAAAAAAAAAACACTTTCTAGTCTCTGATTCGACATACAACCCCCAGGTTATCAGTCAAACGTCTTATGCATTGAGCTACCTCCATCTACAATAATTTAAAAAGCATTGAAAAACTTCAAATATATATAGACAGAGTTAGCTGAATGTATAAGACGTTTGACTGATATCCTGCCGGTTGTATGTTCGAATCCCAGACGAGAAAATGTTTTTTTTTAATAATAATTTTATTTTATAATTTTATTTATAATTTTATTGTCATGTTAGTTCCTAATTAATAAAAAGATTGACGATAATAAAAGCCTTAATAAAAAATAATAAAGGTCTTTATATTCAAACATATATTTGGTAATTATCAACAAATATACGATTGAACCAATAAAATTGCTCAAATATGCCGCTCATTTGATTCGCCTATATCAAATATATTATTTGTTAACAATCAATTAAAACAATTTGTATACAATCATACTGTTTTCTCTGTGTAGAGATCAAAATCATCGCAAATGATCGTGGCAAATTTGGAAGCTTAATTTTGGCCCTATTTGGTCCAATTTTTCGGAAACGCCAAAGTTTTGAAAATATACAATAATTCACTAGAAGAAGCTTGGTCCATATTTCGATGAAAAAAATTCCAATTTTAAGAACTTGCATTGCATGCTCGATGCGTCGAACTTTTCTAAATTTTTAATAAATTTTGGAGGTTTTCTGAATTTTTTTATACATTGTAGGGGAGATGTGTGTACCTTGGTCCGCTTTTCAGTTTTTTCAATGCGCAGGATTTTCCAAAATAGTTTCTTTTGTTTTTTGATTAAGTTATATTTCTACAATACTTGCAGCATCAAATAACGTGATAATGATATTTCTATGTCTTACCATTGAGTAGAAATATTACTTTTTCCGTTGCAATCTCAAACGGTCCAAGGTACACCATGCAAGTGTACCTTGGACTATTAAAAATAAAAGAGAATACATTGTATTTAGGTAATAAATTATGAAAGAACCATTTATTATGTAACCAAAAGTAACATTTTTTTCAATAAAAAAAAAAAATTTTCATAAACAAAAATTATAACACAAAAAAGTGCATTAGTAAAAAACAATTAATTAAACAAAAATGATTGAAAATAAATACACTAATCACATAAATAATAATAATACTATTATATTGAGAGGCGATTATGGCTTTCTGGTTGCCCGTCGAAAAAGGCTTCTTGGTCAATAAGCATAGGTCCAAGGTACACACAGACAGCATGTTTTAAAAACTGTCAACACCCATAACATATATTGATGAAAATACATCTAAAACACACTTAAAGCTTAAAACAACTAAACTTCCTTCCTGATGTTGTAAAACTGAAATATTTCAAGTAAGTTTATCAAAAAACGTTTCGTAATTTACTCCAAAAACAAATTTTTACACACAAAAAACACTTTTTCCGTCGCTTTTTATGCACACATACAGCTTGACGGTCTGAAGTCAACTAATATGAGTCACCGGTATGAGTGGAAAATTTCATAGAAGAACATTATCGTACACGTGCAACTGTTGAGTGGCAAACGGCACTCGGACCGAGGTACACTTGGACCAAGGTACACACATCTCCCCTACTTCATGTATTTAAAAATAAAAAACGGGTTTTTCTAAATTTGACAAAGATCATATAACCGTATTTTTTAAGTACTTAAGACACTTCATTTACCTTCTCAAAACAAGAACCTTAAAATTGGCAAAAATGTCGAGTTTGTCTTAAAAATATAAGTAAAACTCAAGAATCACTTCATTGATTTTAGTGATCATACCTACTCTTCTGTATGTGATACATCAGCGGAAAGGATGAGATTTCAGAAAATGTCAAACAAAGTGTTTTTATTGCAATTCAATCTCAAAAATTATGGTTTAAACAAAAACATCCGAAATTTTTTGTTTGATATGCAAGTGGATACGTATATTAGTTGCTGGCCTGATGTTTCATATTTATATGTCAGATTAAAGCACTAATAGTCCTCAATTTAACGGGATTAAGATTACTTAAATTTAGAAAGCTGTTCTTAAGTAACGTTAAATGTGTAAAATTTTACAGTTTTCACGCATTTTTCGGTCTATAGTGGGTTAAATGCTTTTTGTTGTACATATCGCTAGAATCAATAACGTGATTCTCGAGTTTTACTTATATTTCAAGAATTTATAAAAAACCAGTATTCGGCAAATTTAAGAGAGAGAATTTATGTTTGAGAGAAGATAAATAGAAGATAGAAATGGATAGACAGAGATAGAAAGATTTTTAAGTGCACAATTGTGCTATGGAGTGCCGATCTCTGATTTAAACTATCCTTTTGGCTGCTTAGTAAGCAGTGCTTACGCTCCTGTACAATGCGTTACAGAAAAATTAAAAATTAATAAGAGTGTCATCTTTGATCTACGCCATATTTCCAACAAATGTGCTTAAAAGTCTTTAATTCCTATAAGCATGTCAGTGTACGCATTATATATACTTAGTAGATGCGATGCTCTCTTTTTAGAATGAACCTACACATTGTCTAGACTCTTTAGCAGGGATAGTCAAACTTCATCGAGCCCTAAAAATATTATATATATTTTATTGACCCCCTGTGTAAAAAAATTTAAGCCTTGGCGACGCCAAAAGTGTTACCTTTGCGCAGAGCTTGCACTTGCTGTTTTTACTGTCTGAGTGAAATTTAGTTGGATTATCTCAAAAAATGTTAAGTGTCTGAGTGAAATTTAGTTGAAGTATCTCAAAAAACGTTTTCTGTATAGAATTTTAAAATATTGCTTATATGAGAGGTGCCACGCCCTTTTGTCCGAGTTCGCCTAGTTTTTGCTCAGAGCATGTGCTTACCATCCTTAGTATTTATGTGTATTTTAGTTGCATTGTCCTGAAAAAATACTCCGAAAGTTGCATTTTGAGTATATATTTTGTAGGGCGGTAGGCGTGTTCGTTGACTAATTTCGCTGATTATCAATAAGTCGAGCTAACTTTTACGACGGAGCCAAATTTCATCGAATTATGTTGCTCCCAAAAAATATTAAAATCATTTCAACAGACAGGCAGACGGACATGGTTATATCGACTCAGGAGGCGACGCTGATCAAAAATATATCTTTGGTAGGAAGGACAAAACTGCTTAAGTCGATATTCGATAAAAAAGCAAAGCAACATAAATTCTATACATAAAAAACAAAATTTAAACTGCTTTGCTTTCTAATCAGAAATCGACTTAAGCAGTTTTTCCTTCCTGCCATAGACATATACTTTCTTGACAAAGGTATCAAAACCGGTTTTTGATTTTATGAAGATAATGTCCCTTTCCTCTGGGCGATCATATATCACCATATCTATGTTTAATCCGATCCTCAATTTGTCATTATAATGTGTCAGAAAATGCACTGAAACATTTTTATGTATATGACAAAAAGTTCAATAAAAATATTAATTTTCGTAATTTTTTATTTATTTTTATCAGAAACTTAACACCTAAATATCATTTGAAGGCGTGATTTAAAACACAACCACTTACCAGCCATTTTAATGTGAATATATATGTATATATACATATAACTTGGTAGCATGCATTCCAGCATTGTCCACATATGCGTAGTGTACAACCATGTCTGCGTTCAAATTCACGTTGACTGCGCGTTCCTGCTGAACACGATGACGCACATCCGCACTTACAACATTTACACGCGGCGTTGCCATAATTACGTGGCATAAAGTGGTCTTAATTGGTTTCTTTATATGATCATGCTTATCAAATTTAAAGTTAGTTTTCACAGTTTATTTTTGTTGTAATCCTGTTCAGCGACATATATGCCGACGGATAACCCAACCATTTCGATTCCACATTCATTCAACGCTCGCTGTTGTTGTTGGTTTTGTCCAACATTCAACATCCATCCACCATTTGCCATTCGCTAATAAGCTTTGCTCCTCAATATATAACTTGTTTACACTTCTCGTGTTGTTGCTTATTAAAAAGTCAACATCTCCTTTATTTCTTATCTAAAGTTGTTCTTTTGGATTATCCCAACACATCATCCTACCCGAAAAAAGGGTAAAATCTGAGCGCGAAGAAAGAAAAAAAAAAAAAGAAAAAAACAGCTCTAATGTGCACAGTGGATAAATTTAAGTGTGGGAACAATATTTTATGCCCATAAATATAAGAGAAAAGGAACAGTATTTTTATTTGTAGCAATATGTACAATATGTTTTGAAGCGAAATTTTTTTTTGAAAAAAAAAGTAGGATTTCAAAGATTTCAAAACGACAGCACTAGAAAAAAAAGCGTCATTAATTTAAAATATCGCAAGGCGACTGTATCGAAAATTTAAATTGTGAAGAAAAATCTAAAAAAGAAAATGTCCAGAAACGAAAGCGCTAGATGGTCCCGGGATGGTGGTGCCAATCAACCGATGTAAGTAAAATTTACTTCAAAAATATTTTTTATAATAAATTAATTTTTTTCATTTTTTCAGTATAAATTTCTATAATGGCAGGGCACAAGCAGAGGGCCATTTGAACAACCGGGGGCCAAGCCGCAACAGAAGGACTCAAAATTTCAGGAGAATCAGTAACTATACTGAATACCATGGAGCAAAATGTCCGTGTCCGTGAAAATGACAATAAGATGTTAAAAGAGGATAATGAGCTGCTTGACAGAGACCTGGATAAATTATGGTATGACTATGGAAAACTCACAGAGGAGCTGACCATGATAAAAAAAAGGCAAGAGGATACGGTCTGAAATTTTATTTGCAAAAAAGTGTATATATGTACATACATAAGTATAAATATTTCAAAAATAAAATAAAAAAATTGATCAATTTCACTGTTGTTGTTTTTTTTACAATAATAGTATATTAAATTAAAAAAAAAAAAAAAAACATTTCAGTCAACCTTTCCGAAGAACGCTTTTCTTGAGTTGCATTAGGCGCTAGTTTGACTTTACTTAAGAGTTGTTTTTAGTTTGAACTTGGAATTCACATCTAAAAAAATAAAGGCTTAGAGGTTTTTGCTCTACGCAACTACCGCCACCCTGACCTACATAAGCAAAAGTAAAGAAAGGCTTAGCAAAAGTTCACTTAGTTCGTAGTATTATACAAGTTCTTGAAATGTCCAATGTTCATAGATGATTTAAAATAACCATATTATTGAGTTAACACGGCGCACAATGGGAGGGTTTGTATGGAACGGTGGTCATATATAGTAATAATAATAGAGCTAGGCTATTAAAATTTGGTACAGATGTGTTTTAAATTAAAATAATGAAAATCTGTGAATATGAACAAAATCCGCCAACGGACACGCCTACCGCCTACCTCCCATACAAAGTTGGGGCGTGGTCGGAATTTTTATTTCAAAACGGGTATCAATTTCCTATAACTTGACCCCGCTGATTTCAAAAATGTTAAAAATTCTGAGCTATCTTTTATAGTTTTCAAGTTATGAAAATAAACGAAAGTCTACTTTATAAAAACTAGATTTTGTTTGTTTGTGTATTTGACCCTTATTGACTCGGAAACTAACTAACCGTTTTTAAAGAAGTTGTTACATTGTGTTAGTACATAAAAAAGCTAAGTTATATGCTAAAAAAGTGGACGGCGCCACGCACCCCAAAAAATTAACTAATCATATCTCCGAAACTCTTCGACGCAAATGAGATTTAGTTAATATGTAAAAATCATAAGGAAAAATAATGTTCATGGGGAAAATGGGCGGTGCCACGCCCTCAAAAAAATGAATTCATTATTTCTCTGAAAATATTTGACTTAGATATGATTGGGTGCATATGCTAAAACAATTAGAACAAATAGTTCTCACCAGAAAAGTAGGCGGTGCCACGCCCCTCTGAATGTTGATTCATCATATCTCAGAAACTGCTTGACGTACATAATTAGGTATATATGGTATATATGCAAAGGGCATTTGGAAAAATAATTTTCAATGAAAAAATGGGCAGTGTCATATTACTAAGGCTACTTGACGCAAATTATAAGGTTTGGTAAAATGCTTCGCTATGGTATGTCCAAGTAAAGAGAGTGCAATTTCCAAGGGACTGAAAAGGGGGATATACTCTTTACCTACTGGCAACGCGAGTTATTTGCCAATCAATTGACAATAAATTAATGCCCCCTGGCACGTTGAACTGTCAAATGTTTTTTAGATTTCCTTTTTTCATGTTCTTCATTTTTTCGTTCATTCGTTGAAATTTTCTATAAAAAACAGCAGCAATCATTTTTGGTCAAGCCATCTTATATTTTTTGCAAATTAAACTTTTTGTGACTCGACCGGAACATTAAATACACGAAGTCTCAGCAGTGTGTTTATGAATTTTTTTTTGTACGAGGGCCCACGGACTACTAGGTTTACTTTAAATTAAATGTGAATTTTTTCAGAATTTTTTTTTTACCAAGTTTTGAAAAATTATAAAAAAAAACTCTGAAAAAATGCACACATATTCTTTGGACAATTCCAAGCATTTTTTGCCTATTTTTTCAGATCTTGTTATTGAAAATCGTTAACAAATCGATTTTTGGAACCGAATATTATCTATACCCCAAAATAAAAAATTTTTCAGTAGAATCAAACGTGCTCCATTGGTTTGTCTCAGAATGAAAAAAAAAAAAAAAAAAAAAAAATGAAGCAGATATCGTTTTTAAGAGTCTCTCTGACTGTTGCGTCGATTTCGGAATGAATCTAAATTTCGACCCGCTCTAAGGTACATAACTATTCTTAGTAAATAGAAAATTTAATTTTGTTCCGTCCTAAGTTTTGATAGCCGTTATGATGGCTTGAGACCTCCTTAGTAATTGTGAATCTGAAGCAGACTTTTTTCTATTATTTCAGGATACTGTGTTATTATGTTTTCATGAAAACTCAAAGCTAAATATTACAAACAACATGAAGTGAAATTCATTTCATAGATTCGGAGAGCCCTAATTTGGCTTCTCTATCCGTATATGTATATCATTTTTCAATTAAATCCTTACTTTAGGAGTTTTTAGCTATTAAAGGAAGGGTATTCCTCAACAACTATGTAGATGTTTTAACTCGTATCTATTTTAAAGACCAATGTGCTTTGTGAATTTGGCCAAAGGTAATACTTTTACTAGTTTTTCTTCGGAAATATTTTATTCTTTTGAAACTCTTCGGGGAAGCATAGATCCAGACGGAAAATTAAGTATGACATATACTTCTGCTTTTTTATACCAAATCATAACAGTTTTCATATTCGATACTTGCTTACCAAATTTCAGTAAAACCGCTTGCATAGTTTGCGAGATATAGCGTGATGTAATGAAAAGTGTCGCGACCTTGACGTTTAATCCAGGGGTTGAAATAAGAAAAAGTTATTACTGCAGAATTTTTTTTTTTTTTGTTTTTACTTGCAATTTTTAACAAAATTTTTTTAATGGCCTATTTAAGTGATTAATATTAAATATTAATATTAAATAACAGATATCATGGCAGCGCACAGTGGTCGGAAAATCGAAAAAGCTGGCCAAAATTCTGAAAGTCGGTAATAAGAGCTTTTTGATGATGCTGATTACGAATCCGAAATCCATTTTTAAATTTTAAAAAAACAAAATGGCGGATCCACAATGACGAACCGTTTAGTGCAAAACTATATTAATCAATCAGAAGAGAGTTATTGGGGTTTTTGATGTCGCTGATTAGAAATGTAAAATTAATTTTTGTAACACAAAATGGCACATCCAAAATTTCGGTCAAAATATGCAGAACAGCATCTTCATATACGAAAGTTTTGTTTCTGGGATCAATTATTACGAAAATGAAATACTTTACAAAAGTCCCCATATCTTTTTCACGGGCACCTCGGGGCAGCTAATTTTTTTACAGGTTCGTAGAAAAATTTACCCTGAATAAGACGCATGTAGAAACTAGACGGATGGCCGTGGATGCTATAACATTTATCATATTAAAAACAACTTCCACAATTTTTTTGTGTATATATTTTCACGAAACAGTTGCCTATTTATATAAATTGTGAACGATAAAACGACGTTTTGGATTTGAGAAACATTTTAAATAAACATTCACTGAGAGACTCCACTTCGTTACATGCAAAAAGATGAGCAGAAGTTATTTTTTCCACTTGCTTACTGAGACGCTTTATATTAAAAAAAAAAATAAAAAAATTCTTCGCAAGAATAGGTGAACTCAAACGAGAAGAGTTTTTTAGGCACAGAGGTCTTTCTGACCACTGAAACGAGCAAAGTGGACAATATTCTACCATTACCAACAGTTAAAAGTACAAAAACAACAACTTTATTTTTCGAATTTTGAACAGCTTTTTTGATTTTTCGACCAGTGCACTGTGGGAAATTTTGCCCTGTTTGTTGGCCAAAAGTCGAACTTTAAACACTTAAAAAATAAAGTTTTGAATATGCTATTCAAATGTGAATAGTTGCGAGAGAAAGTCCCCATACTTAGTTTTTTCTTAAAGTTTTTATCCTTCAGCTACACAAGTGTCAAAGTTTCTACTTCTGAAAAAATAAAAATTTTGTTGTTCTCGCTCAAATAATTCGCATATATTAAAAAGTGAATATATCTCTTAACTCGAAGCTAATTAAAAATATCTAAAATCGAAACGGGAACTGATAGAAATTAGTTACTCTGTATATAAAAAATTTGTCTTTTCGTATAGTGATTTTAAAGAAATTTACGTTTTCTTCAGTGAGCTTTAAATCGTAAAATTTTTTTTTGATTTAAGTTTTGGTGAACCGGAAAAAACACAGCCCAGCTTAGGCCTCTTTCTAACTTATATAAATATGTAGAACAACCAATTTTGAGCTCTTCTGTAAAAAAATTTTTTGCGCTTTCTTGCGATTTTTTAATAATCGACATTTTTCTCAGACAACTTCTCAATACGAAATGGAGACTTGTTCGATATTTGGAGAGCCGAAGAATACAAAGAGTCAGCAGTTTTAAATCATTTGATAAATCTCTTGAATAAAGGTGATAGATTGAACTCGTTTGCGGAATATTTAGGTGAAAAGTCTAAAGCTTTTTGCGAACATTTGAAAGAAAAATGGGGGAAAACCACTCGTATATCATGCCAATATCTACTAAATTTGCAATACTTTGAAAAAATTTGTTTTGAGACTGTTGATATCATAAAAAAAGTATCCCTGGTATCCGATGACATAAAGTCCTTATTCATTCTAAGGAAATTATTCAAAATATGGTACTTCCGGTAGGATGCTTTGGAAAAGACGCAGGTGAGTGTCGGAATAAAATTTTTAAATTAGATAGACTGCATCACGCTCGCGAATGTAACAAAACAATAAATCTTTCTGACGTTTTTCAAAGAACTTTGAATACCTCAGATCCCGTCATTTCCAGCATTTCTTTAAGTAAACGGATAAAAGAACGAAAGCGAGCGGTGCTTGCACTAGAAGTCATAAATTTATTAAGTTGCGTTGAAAATAATAAGGAAGATAGTTTAAGCAAACTAATAGAAAATGAAGATGAAGCAGAAATTAATGATATTTGTACGTTAATAGACGCAAAGTTCGAAAATATATTGGTAAATTTCGAACTTTTAATATGTATTTTACTCATGAATTTATAATATTTTCTTATGTTTTTAAATTAGCTCAGTTTATGTAATGTTTGAAAAAATTAGTTTTTAATATAGTATGCTTCTAGATCTCTGTAATTTTACTGTTATTGTTAATATATGTACATTTGTGTGTATGCATATACTTAGAAAATATGAATATACCATACCAAATTTTAATAAAAAATGTTTTATAATAACTTCTTTTAAAAGAGGTTGAAAAAGGGGCAGTTGTCTAATTTGACCAATTTTGAAATATGATGTTCTCTACACTCCTTGAAAAGTTTCCACGAGATTTCAGCTCAATATCTTCATTTTTGTACTTTTGGCCAGAAAACATGTTCAAATTTCCCATAGTGCAGTGTGCAACGGTTCAAATTAAAATTGAAAATTTACAGCAAAATTTTCTTCGAATGCATTTATAAAAATATGTTTAAAGTAGAGTTGCCGTGTAATTATTGTGGTGGCTACATTTTAGCCCAAATTGGTGAGGTAAGACAACTAAAACAAATGTTATAAGCGAAATAAAATGAGTATTTAGTTTCAACGATTAACGCAAAACAAAGTAATATGAATTTGGGTGAAAATTATTATAATTTTTTACAATATTCTGAAGTTATTACTGCAAATTTGAAGTTATTACTGCAATGGTTTAACCCCTTAACGCATTCAACGTATGTTATTTCGGATTCCAACTTTATGAGCGTTCGTGTTTCCTTTAATAAAAATGCTTGTTTTGAAGTTTAACACGAAGTGTCGCTTTAAAAAACTTTAATTCATTTATGGTTAGTTTAAGAATTAATAATACAAATTAATTTACTTACTTTGGTCACCGACGCAGTCGTTATTTGAATTTTGAATAAATGAATGTAAGTTAAAAAGAGCTGTCAAAAATAATACACAAAAAGAATATCAAAAAAAGTGTTGCCATATGGGCAAAGTAAAAAGGGTTGTAGGTGACCAAAGTGTTTACATTTAGTAGTAAATATTTAATTGAGTGGCTATGTTTGTAACAACGTAGTTTTTCTTCAAAAATTTATATATAAAAAACATCGTACGTCTAAAACTTTTCCAAAATTATAGTCGAACTAATCAATTGGTTTTTAAATAATAAACAAATTGTAATATTTATGCTTCATTTTATTAATGAGTATTTTAATCAAATTTCTATTGAATTCGTTTTGAAATGGTTAAAATGTTTACAATAGTATCTGTAATGCATTTGTTATCGTCCATAATGAGACATTTACATTTGTTCATTAAACAAATTAACTAATGTAAACAGTTCTGTGCGATTTTTAATTTGTATAATTCTTTTAAGCAAAACCAATCAATTTTCCATACAGCAAAAATGAGTACCAGCTTCCGGCATTACTAATTACAACTGTGCTACAAATTATATCATTATTAATAACAAATTGAATTATAACACATGATATGTAACAAATTTTAATTTTACGAGTAACATTTATTTAGGTACCTATCCACAGTTTCTGGGCGTTGATGTACAGGTACTCCAATATATATTTTTTTACACGATTTTAGCATGTGTTATTTTAATTAGTTTCTATTATGTATGGAAATTTGTGTATTGTAATTGTGTTTCAAGGTACTCCAGGCATACAGTTCTTAAAAATGGTATTTAAAACGTCGTGACGAAAGTCTTATTACAATCATTATAGTCATTAACATACTAAATAGTTAAGGGTCGTTTAGCAAGGTCAAAGATTCTGCTTTTGAATTTTCATGATTTAACACACATTTCTTAAGTGTTATTGTCACACACACTTTTTTTAATACAAAAAATTGTGTTAAGCGATGCATTTATTAAAAAGGAGCAAAACAATTCCGTATGTCCTCTACACAGAGCCAAAACAACCACATAAAATAGAACAAAAAGATATCTCTATGCTTTTCATCCAAGAAGAAAGTCACATTTCTGTAAACATTTATATGAAAACCTTGTAATAGTAGGAAGAAATCTTTTAATTTTCAATACAATTTCTTCTTAAAACAATGAGGGGATTCCTGAAAATGTGTAAAAGCCTTGAAAACCTCTTAAACTCGTAAAACTGTAAAATTTCTTATTGATTTTGACAACATTTACGAGTTTACGATGTTTTCGAGGCTTTTACACGTTTTCAGGAATCTCCTCAATGTTTTTACTCTATTGAAAATTATGTGAAAATCAACTAAATTTAATGAGAAGTCTTTTTGAAAAAGGATAAGATTTCTTCTTAGGGTCTGTTTCACCGCTCTCAGATAAAGTTCCTGATAGCGCTATATAGCATATATGAGTCAGATAGGCAAAAAATTCTGTTTCACAAGTTACAGATAGAGATATCTGTCAGATAAAGTCTCTGACAAATTAACTGCCACATCAAGCTATTGATAAAATTTTATCTAATAGATATTTTTAAAATTGTTTAAAATTAGAAATTGTACAATTTCACAGAAAAAAACGCAGGTATTTTTTGTTCCATGCTCATAGGCATATTTACTTATTTTGCCTTTGAAAATGGAGTGTATTACTAAAAGCTCGATATCCCTAAAAAGTGACTCACATGAAAGTGCCCAAGGTCGCTTCTTTATTTGAGTTTCATACTTATATTAGGTCATTTACATTATGAATCTCTCATATATTTCCCCGAAAACGGATGTGGTCAAGACCCACTTAATACAGACCCTATAAAATATTAATGAATTTTTATCGTGAACGTAAATAAGCATCGTACATTATATATGTAGACATGTCAGAAGACGGCAAAAACCGACTGAGCAGAAAAAATTCAGGTCCTCATGGTTATTTCTCCTTTGAACTAGGCGTTTCGCGATATCTTGCCGGTCTTTGGTTTTCTATGTTCTCTGTGTGGTGTTCGCAACCAGCTGCAGCCAATTTTTAGTGTGTTCTTGTGGGGTTTGAAATTGAGATTTACAAAACTGAGCCGTCGAGGAGAGAGTAACGGTGATATTTCGTTTAAGCTACGGTCAATCGCTGTGCAAATTTCCTCAATTTATTAATTTGAGTTCCGCCCATTGTGCAGTATCATTGAGCGTTTCGTTTTTGCGAATGGGATCCAAAATTTGGTTAGAAGTAAGTACATCAAAGGCAAGTAGACTGCTGGTTTTTTTTGGGGATGAAAGGCTACTAGAGAACTAAAGTTGTGGTATCGGAGCAAGTGGCGAATAGCTTCGTCGCTGCACTACGTTCTTAGTCCTTCCTGTATCCATTTGTTTATTTTTGGAGCCGGTAGTTTGGGTTTTCTTGATTTGATGGACGTTAGCCGTATTAAAAATTTTGTTAACCTCACTTCTGCCCTAATTTTGGATTTCGATTGGCATAAGCGAAACGTTCAATGGTATTCTGCACGATGGGATGAACTCAAATTATCATATTTAGCTGATTTGTCACGGATTGGCCGTTCTTGGAACGACTAAACACCGATTCTTGCTACTCGGTGACCCATTTTTTCCAAAATCACTTTTGTACCCTCATATGCACAGGATCACTATAAATTGGCTGCAGCTGATTACGAGTGCCATACGGAGAACATGAAAAATTGAAGTCCGGTTGCATGACACTAGGCGCTTGGTTCAATGGAGAAATAAGACACTGAATGAAATAAGGACTTGAATTTCTGCTGCCGCATTTTGATGTCGGCCCAATGAATGTCCCTTTAACGCATATCCAAAATTAAAAAATTTAATTTTTGAAATTTAAAATTTTTGTTTATTTATATTTTGTGTTGGATTCTGACAAACATTTACGTTTCTTAAGTTAACATTTGAATTTATAAATTGACGGTACGCTGTGCTTTGCTTTAAAGTTATCTGTGAGTTTCGTAGACGTGTAGAAGTAGTTTTCACACAAGAAACAAGATAATTTTGATATTGCACAAAATAATTAGTGTTTGTTTACTAGATTTGAAGCTGATAAAATTTTTCAGATTATATTTCAAAAAAATAATTGCTCTAAAAATATCCAAACCAACTTGCTTCTTCTTTGTGAATTTTATGATGACATCTACGCATTTAATAAACGTACAGTATTTATATGCAATACTGTCGCAAAAAACGTAGTATATTTTATAATTCTGGTCCCACAATGATAATTCTAGGTAGAAGACTTTCTTTTCGAACCGAAAATTCTTTGCGCAATTTTTCTATTTTAAGCATAAAATCATTTATTGTTCTAACGCGAACTACAAAATCTCCTCGGGCATCCGCTATAATTGGCTTGTAGCCCTTATTCCAGCGAACCGGCTGAAGTACATACAGAAGAAGAAGGAGTCATGCGATACAGTCGTTTAATAAAATCATTATGTAGGAAGATTTTGGTTTGTAGTGTCATATGAGTGGTAGCCTTTTAAAATTTCTTCTTTGTACAAATAATGAAAAATTTCTTGAGTTTCCAGTAGCTCATCTTCATTCCATTCTATAGATGGCACAGCTAAAATACCACCAATATTTTCATTGTTGGAAAATCTTGTAAATTATCCATTTCGCATACAATCACAATCACTTTTGCAAAAAAAAAAAATTATTTATATTTTTAACACAATATAAACACAAGCGATACAAAAATCTTCTAATTGAAAAATTCAATTTATGAGAAACCTCATAATTTTAAAAACAATAGGCCTGTTTTTTTTGACGCGTATATACAATTGTGGTAATTTTCAAATTGCGATAACTTATGAACGGTGAGTCGTACGAAAAAAGTCCAAGGGTCTTTTTTCATTGAGAACCACATGTTTTACAAATAATTTTAATCTTTTGTAAAAAAAAAAACAATTATTTAGAAGTTATTTAAAAAAAAGTGATTTTTTGCCGTTTATCGGCGCTTAACCAGTTTTTATAGAATAACTCCTAAAAGATAAATTTTTTTAAAAGTAAAATGAAAAGTTTTTGTAGAGAACGTGATTCTTCATAAAAAAGTTCCTTAGAGTTTTATTGTGCGACTTC
Source organism: Calliopum simillimum (assembly GCA_951812925.1). Classification (NCBI taxonomy): domain Eukaryota; kingdom Metazoa; phylum Arthropoda; class Insecta; order Diptera; family Lauxaniidae; genus Calliopum; species Calliopum simillimum. The sequence goes on from OX638371.1 coordinate 31,952,442, forward strand.
ATGTTCATGAGTTATAGCAACTTAAATATATCCACAATTGTATATACGCGTCAAAAGAAACACGGCTTATGTCTCTTAGATTTTATTAGTTTCTTTTAAATTTTAAATAACAAACTTTTTTGCAGAAAACAATTTATACGCTTTCCTCCTTAAAACTAGAAATTAATAAGTTGCTCACATAACTTACATCATTTTATGTTGTATTCTATACAATAATAATGTGACAATCATTCCGAATTTTTAAGAAGATTTTTTAAGTAAATTTAAAGGCATTATTTTCGAAAAATTCATATTGTTTACTATTTTTAATATGAATTCATAGCAAACTAGCTCAATACGACAATCTTCTTGTCTTTAGGGGTCATTTTTTGCAGAGCATACTATATCCTCAAAAATCGTATTTTTGAACTTTTATTTTAAAATATTTCGAAGCCATACGTGATAGAGCAATTCTGAGACTGGATTCGGATCTATCACCAACAAATTGGAAATTGATATTTTGGTTTTGGTTTGTTGTATCTTTTTCATTTTAAAAAAAACTATCAGCTTGGATTTCATTCGGAACAGATTTCAAATATGAAATAGTTGGAATAAGATGCCGTGAACCGTTTCATTAGACATTTTCATGAAACTTATTTTTGATTGAAGATAGGTGTATAAGAATCGAAAAGCTTATTTTCTATTTTCAGACTCGTTTTCCAAAAAAATTAGTTTTTTGTCACTCCAACATTTAAGTGAAATTTATTTTTCGGAAACTTTTAGTTTATTGTATGAGCTTCCCTAGAATATACTTGGTTTATTGAAAAGAATTTCTTTAAGTTCTGGACCTTTAAAGTTGATTTTTAAATTTGTTTTCCAATTTTTTTACTTTCGCGACGCTTTTATTATTTTGTTTAAAATCTTCATTAAATTTACTTTAGTTTGGTACATAGTAGGGTAAGGGAGGGAAATATGGACCACCCATCTTTCTTTTTTCAATAAAACCCAAAGTACATAAAACAAAACAATTAATTTTATGTCATTCAGTAAAGGAAACAATTTGCCTTTATTCTGATGCACTTTTAGATAAATATCTCATCAGGATAAAGAAAAAAAATTAAAAAACTGAAAATACTCAAAATGAAGATTAAAAAAAGTGTAGTGTAATATGGACCATATAGTCCATTTGGTAAAGAAGTTGCATATAAAAATGTCACTTCCACATACGCCATATTTTGCATGACTCCAAGAACGTCAGATTACACATTCAACCCAAAATTCGCCACGGCGATCTTCTGAGTAAAGGGTATTACATTATATGCATTTTTTATAATTTTTTCCTTTGTAGTAAACGAATTACATATAATGATTATCAGACTCGTCATGAAAACTGCAACTAGATTCCCCATCTGAAAAAGATGATAAATACATTTGTTTTTGAGGCTTTTTTCTCTGGTGGTCCATATTACCCACAGCACGTGTTGGTGAAATAAATGGTTTTTTTTATCAAAAACTCTTTTGGTTAATGAACTTATTTGTGCTAATAAATTATAAATAGTATTCACTGACTTTATATAATTAACCATTTATTTAAAAACGCGATGTCTTTAAAGTGAAATAATGCAATATACTCAATAGAAAAAAATTATCACTGATCTTTTTTTTAGAAAAATCAACTTTACAGAAACATGCGACCTCACCGAACGCTAAAATCGCCCTATTATAACCTTTAGGTATTAGCGTTAAGTTTGAACATGAATAACGGTAAATCCTATGTATGCAGTGGGAAATAACCGTGTGGTCCATATTACCCACGTAGTCCATATTTCCCTCCCTTACCCTACATTAGGCATGCGCTTATTTTACGATTTTCTGATTGATTCTTGTTGATGCAGCCCCCTGAAATCCTTCTAATGATCATAAAAACAAATACTATGAAGTTTAACGGCGATCGGATAACGATAACCCGGCCCTCAAGAGAGGTCAAGGTCAAGTTGAGGCAAAAAATAATGACAATTTATTACCATATGTAGTAGTATAGCATTTTGCGGCAATTTGGCTTATGTCGATAAAAGAAAAATTCATAGAATTCGTATTGATGACCCGATTTTAAACAATTATAGCTTGTTGGAAAGGTATTTCAGTTTGCTATAAGATAAAATTATGCTTTGACTTATTAATTTAAGTTTAAAAAAAATTTTCATTATTTTTTGCCTGAAACCTCAACTTGACCTTGACCTCTCTTGAGGGCCGGGCTATCGTTATCCGATCGCCGTGAAACTTCATAGTATCGTTTTTATGACCATTAGAAGGATTTCAGGGAGCGGCATCAACGAAAATCAGAAAATCGTAAAATAAGCGCATGCCTAATAGTACATTTAGTATACCAATTTTTTAATTTGGGGTCAGAAAAAAATACTTTTTATGAATAATCCATTTGAAGGCTGCGGTAGATAAAGGGCAACAAGTGCAGCGCGGGCATCATATGCTGCGCAACGCATACAGCAACGCTTGTGTTTTTACATAAAAGTATTTTTTTTTTGATCTCAAATCAAAAAATTGGTAAGAAATGTACTACCGCATTAAAGCAAATTTAACAAGGATTCCAAGAAAAGAATTATAAAAGAGTATATTACGACCTTTTTCATATTAAAATTGCCGTCAAAGTCAAAAAATATGGAAAAATATTATCTTTGAAGGTCCAGAATTTAAAGAAATTCTTCTAAGCCTTATAAACCAAATACACTATAAGAAAGCTCATACAACAAACTAAAAGTTTCCGAAAAAAAAATCTCCTAACTGCTAAAGTGACCCAAGAAAATTTTTTTTGTAAAACAAGTCAGAAAATCAGTTTTAACCCTTATACTGCTTAGCGGCACATTTTAGACCACCCCACCCTCAGGTGCAATTTTTTTCTTTCTATGCCTCCTGTTTCACCTCCCAAAAACCGTTATAAGCCAAGACTTTGCATTAAACAGTGATGACCTACAAAAATTTCGAAAAATTCGCTGATCAATTTTTTGAGACACTCGTTCAGAATTCTAATTTCCAAAAATCAATTTGTTTTTCGATCAGTCTAATATACATATGTATAGTGTAAGTATAAATCAATGCATAGGGAGAATATATAAATTTGCTCAGTGATGCATGTTGGTTCCTTCACTTTACAGGTGGCAACAGTCAACGCTCTTAGATTTCATTAAATACTCTGGCACAAGCCTGACTAACGCTTACACAATAAACTTTTTTCATTTATAACTAGATATTTCCACTTGTTTATTTAACAAATTAACAAATTTAAACAGTTCTGTGCGATTTTTAAGTCAAAACAAATTCATTTTACATGCAGCAAAAGGAAAACCTTCCGGCGTTTATAATTATAAATGTGTTAAAAATTATAATTTAGGTACCCCTATTATTAATAACAAACACGTAATTTAGTTTCATTTAATTGCATTTTAAATTATTTAATTAGCAAAGAAAATTTTTTAAAATTAAGTATTAATTTGATAAAGTTTTTTGTGTTCCATGTATAAAAATTATAATTTTTTGGTAACAAAATCAATTGTAACGCGAGTTACGAAAATTATATATGACAAGTTACGGGGACTTGTCTCTGGCCTCGTGTTGCTGAAGGGGTCTCACTGTTTTTACCAGTTTGTGGTATTGTGACATGAAGTGAAGAAATTTTTTTTGGACAACATGCTGATTCTCCTCTAATAAAATGATTTAAGAATGCAATAATTAGAAGGTACTTTTTTTTTCTAGCTCACCTAATACAAGTTTAAACTGGGAAACTCAATTTGCCCCAACCCCTGAAAACTCACGAAACGCCACTGCAAGTTAACACACATTTAATAGAACGAATCGATCATCGAAATCTTCATTGTCTACTGAAATTTGAGAGTCACTGTGTCTGTTTCAAATGCGATTTGCCGTCAAATTAGTTAAATTAGACACAAAACTAAATAGTGGTTAAACTGCAATGATTCGCATAGTACTGAAAATTGTTACAGGTCTTACATACATATGTCTACCATTACACTGATCGTATGTAAGTCAAAAATGTTATACAACGTCAAAAGTTGTAGAAATGAATTTTTGGCATATATATCGCTAACGGTTACTTCTACAGAAAAATGTTGGTCTGAAATTTTGTAGCTGAGAAAATATTTTATCAAAATGGCGTGTGAGTTGTTTTTGTACGACTTATAGTTTAGTAGATATTCTTATTCAAGGGGTAGCAAAACGCCCACAAAAATAAAATACGCGTTTCAAAGAAAACTGCTAAAGCTATCCTTTTGAATTTGACTGTAGGGGGCTAACTTGCTATTGAGCACCTTCAAACTGAAAGTTGGCGAAATATCGCCATGCGTATTAGTCAGGCACAAAAAAAATGGAATGCACTTATTATTTCTTATATGCAGTCTTACGTACTTTTCGCCGCTGAATCCGCCGTAATCAGCAAAATTGTCGTTATAGCTGCAGGATTTCGAAATATCCTTGCTTGAAGCTGAAGAAAACGCTGTATTCATTCTTACAGCATAACTACATGAAAGGGTGAAATTATTTTTTATTAATGGCATCGAATAGCCACGCTCTTTGAAGATAAGCTGTTTCAGTCCCCATGCAAAAGACGAATACATTGCATACCCTGCAACATACTCATTTAGAGGGTTTTTTCGTCCTTTGTATTTTCAAAGGATCATAATTCAGAATGTAAGAGTTCTATTGGAAAAGTCCGAAGGTACATTTTAATACCATTCAAAAGAATGGATATTCTTTTACTTATAAGATTGTTGAGCATTCAAAATTTCCAAAACATTTTTTTACAAAGCAGTTGGGTTTTTAAGATGCTAAATTTAGAATTGAGATATGATTTTATGCTTGAAAAGGGCGTGACACACCTATTTACTGAAAAGCAGTATTGTTCTTGATGATCATCGTGACCAAGAAGATAGCTCTCTTGATCTTGGTCTTGAAATTAGATCAGCGTCTTAGTTTTGCCCTTGGTCTCGAAAAATTACCAAGGCCAAGATTAATTTGGCTCATCACTAGTAAAAAGTAATTCAAAGTAGGTCTTTCAAAATCGATTCTTACGCTAGCAAGCAAAAATGATGTGCGCAAGTTGATAATGCAAGATCTTCAAGAGATATTAATAGGAATTCAGTCGTATAGAATTTCTTCACATTGGATTCTGCATATTTTCATTATCGCAGAAAAAGATGTTTGTGTCGATTAGAAAGTAAAATTTTAAAGTGTTTTAATTTGTTTTGCTCTGATTTCAGATAATCTTGACTCATTTTCTAGACAAAAGGGCATTGTAACATATATAAACTCATGAGTTGACACTGATAAAGAAAATATACTGAATATATGTATGTATTCCCATTCGTCAATACGTTACAAACAGGAGAGCATAAATAAATAAATATTTACTGTACCCAAGTCATCTGTTTCTTCCATACTTATAAAGCATGTATCTACAGAAAGCTAATTACATCCATGTCAAATTATTTAGGTGCATATACTAACGCATTATAAGGCATGATACCCTTTGAACACTATCAATTTTATGTCCCATTGATGGCAACAAATCGCTGCTGCTATGCTCCCACACACATGTTGCATGCAGAATGTTGAGCCTAATTGTCAGCTGCACCCAACAAAGACGTATGCTATACATTACACCCAGTAAGCAAATAGCTTAATATACATATGGAATATTAATCTCTTTATGTACCTATTTATGTATAATTAGTTTTGAAGACACTCTAACTTCACTCTAAATCTTTTATTATTCTCAACTATTATTTTAAAAATATGGATTTATCTGAATTCACTCAGAAATCAACAAAGCTGACCAAAATATTTGAAACCATTTTGGAAGATTCTAGATGATTTTTTCTCGTAAAGCTATTTCAGAGACCAATATCATCTCGTACAATAGGGTAATGAAGTTTGGAAAGAGAAGAGATGCCCTTTCTAAGAAGAAATTTTTTAGAAGTTTTTTATTATAGCTGCTATTGCCAACTGGGGATTGTTTGCCATTCATACTTACATAAATAGATATAATCAATGTTTAGTAAGCAGCCAGGAACGTTACACAGAAGTTGCTACGTTAGTTTCGGTATCGCGCATATGAACATAATACACTAAGAGAAATTTCAAACTACTTATTTCCTTGTGATGTACATTGTATATGTACATATGTATGAACACAATTCAACACTTGTTTCTCGAGTAGATCTTTTGTCGTTAGCAAGTTCTGCTGGATCATTTTTTGATCAATCAATAGTTGTAGACGATTCTATGCCCTTGGTTGATCAAAAAACTGTGTTTCGTGGGTTATTCACAGATGCCCAGGAAGATTTCAACATGCTTCAGGAGAATTGTAACTAAAAACGTTATATAGAATATCAGGATTTAGAAATAAAAAATCTTGTGCTAAAAACGCAGTGTTAAACTCATAACTCAATTCAACAAAATTTTGTGCAAAAATATCGTGTGCGAGATTTTCCTAACTTACGGAGAGTCCTTTCAATGTGCTTTGATAAAATGGATTTGAAATTGCAGCTCCACCTATATAATTATAAAAAGAAAATTGACGGTGTTGAAGATTGCGGTGATGAGTACCATACCACACTGTTAAATACTTATGTTGTTACGATATACACATTTAGATTGGTGGAGTCAAGCCTTACAGTATTACTTTGTGCATGGGGCATGTAAGGGATTAATTCTTAAGAAATATGTTTTCGAAGCCATTCAGACTATGCATGAAGTATGTAGATTCCGCTTCCAACTATAAGTGCTCAGAGCTTGGCACATTGAACCGAATAATAATGATAAAATGCATGTTAATAAGACAACCCAATAACCTAGTAATACAGTCACATGCGGTATGCACGTATTGGTTCACTGCTAGGTGGAACCGATTTTAAATTCAAGAGATTCTGAATTGGCGTCTGGGGACCTTTAGGTACAGTACTACATTTTCCACAATGTCAAATGTAAAAAAAAGAATATTGCATAGTTTTAGGGGGAGATTTTCGTTTTTAAAACATCCTATTATCATATTTTGTACTGATTGTAGATTCGCTATTACTTCTTCAATGGAAGGTTGGTAACATTATTTTTTTTGTAACAGGTCATTCAATAAGTCCGTAGGATGACACATAGATGGCGTTACTAGAATTTTTTCCATATGATTTTTATTAAGAACTAACCTTCAAACGATACGTGTATAAATTTGACAGCAATAAGACTATTGATTCATGAGTTACAGCATTTTGTGTGAAGCAACTTTTGTTAGTAAAAAAAAAAAGAAAAAAGTTAATTTCAAGTTTTGATAAAGCATTGCTTTTTGATGAAAAAAATACAGTGGAAACCAAACAATGGCTTGATAAACATTACTCAAACTCTGCTCTATCTATACAAATGGATTGCTGAATTTAAACATGGTCGTACCAGTACAAATGATGCAAAGCGCTGTGGACGTCCAAATGGGGCTGTTATTCCAGAAAATATAAAAAAATCCATAAATTGGTTATGAATGATCGCAAATTGAAGATGCACGATCTAGCTGACATTGTAAATATATCAGATGGTAGTGTTTTTACCAGCGTAAGCTCTGTGTAAAGTGAGTGCCGCCTAAGCTCACAGTCGACCAAAAACAACAACGAATTGATGCTTCAAAGGAGTGTTTGGCGCTGCTAAACCGCAATAAAATCGAATTCTATCGTCGATATGTGACAATGGATGAAACATGCCTTCACTTTTACACGCCAGAATCTAAAAGACAGTCAACTGAGGCCTATATTAACGAAAAAGAGAAATCGTAATATAAAAGTGGTACCGAAAAGTTGGAAAATCGCTATACGCGTTGTATCGCCCTCGAAGCAACAATGTTGAATAATAAAATCGAGTTTTGTCAAAATTTTGTTTTTTTCTTACTTATCCTACAGATTTATTGAATGACCTGTTATATACCTGGAACCAAGACAAAAACTTTGGTATATCGTACGCCACATTTGGAGCTTTTTGATATTGTAATGAAATAATAACCGTATCATACCGTGATTTTGTATGGAAATTTAAAAAGTTGGACTCGTCTGGCGGCATGATGGTTTCACGAGATCGGTCTGGGAATAGTATATGTATGTTGGCGTAAGAGACCATCCTACACAACATATTCCAAAACCAGCTTTACAAATATAACGTAGGTTACCCCTATTTTGTGTTACCTTTGGGTACTGATTACCATTAAGGTTCCTCCGTTCAAACTTCCGATTACCCATACTTTTTATACCACGTTTAAACTATCTATCCACAAAATTTTAGCCTTACAAAGTTATTTAGGTCTGACGAGCCTGGGCCTTACTCTATTATTAAAACACTGAAAAAATTAAGTTGATCCGATAAGTAGATCTGGAGATATCTGATTTTGAATGTGAGAACTTAGGGTGCATCATTTAAATTTAAAATGGATATGTTTTTAAAACTCATCATAAAATATCAAAAATATCCCGATATATTTATCAACTAAATAAACGAAAATATGTAAAAAATTATGCAAAGAAGTCAACATTATTTTTTTTCATAAAATTCCTACGATTTGTAAAACACCATTACGTTTGGAATAACGTAAGAATTATGAATAGTTAGAATTTATTTTTCAAATGGAAAAACCACTAAAGTCGATCTTAGATTTAAATATTTTATTTTGCAAATTAAACGGGTACTAAGCGGTTAATTATTACCAAAACTTCTTAAACTAAATCAAACCATTTGAATTTTCTATTTTCAGTGTATAAATAGAAAGTGAACTACGCAACTGAACTACACGGTGTGCATAGCACCGATCGCCTTATTAATTTGGTAAACTTGTAGCTTGCCATTAAACAATGCACAGATTTAACGTATGGGGACAACTTCTATGCTACATATACGAAAATCGCTCACGGGAAACATAGCAGAGCAAAATTACTAGGTAGCAAGCAGCGTGGCAAATGGAAAGAAGATAAGAGCTTTGAGCGACTGCGACACAGTCCTTCGCTACGGATCGAATCGATCGATGACTAACTGCGAACCACGACGCGTGTTGAATGCGAATATGGAATTTTTTTTTTGTATGTGCTCTTAATTTAAGTCTGTCAATAATTATATCATAAATTTGTCCGACTACGATACCCTTAATGTATGTTATCTGGCACTCAACACCCTTCGTCAAATGCCACAAAAACAAAGGTTCACAGCTTTTAAACCAGAAGTTGTGCAAAACTCATATCGAGGCGCTTGCTACCGTCGACTGACAGCAGCTGGACATCGGATCTTGTGATTCATTGGACAATTGTAGCTTTATCATGTCGCAGTTGGTACATATCCGTATATTGTTTTTGGATTATGATGTTATATTTTTTAAAAAAATTTCTTAAAAGTTTATTGACATATTAATTGGATCTTTAATTTCCACTTAAAGTATCCGACTATCAGATGAGTTTTAAGTGTTAAATTGGCGGTTGATTACACTTTACTTCCTTCCATCTGTTGTTTAGGGAAATTTGTTCTTGTCAATTTATTAATCTTCAAAATAACAATTGTTCTCATTTTCTTCTAAAGTATTATTAATTTACGATGCACTTTTAAAATATATTTTTATTTGTGCACAGTGTATCAAAAATGTAGGTTTGCTTCTCATTAGGTAGGGATATCTAAAAAATTTGTGTTTTTCTTTAAACACATATTTTTTACAAACACCTCTTGGATAACCCACTTTTTTAGTCATTTTTTAAGCCTATTCCACTTCGGCTATTATACAATAAAAAACTCAAAAAGTTCCAAAATTAAAAATATTCAAAATCACAAAAAAGTAAACCAGAAAAACATTTTTTTTATCAAAAATTACTACAAAATCGAAGTTATTGCTGCTACAACCGAGGCAATTTTGATCAAATCAAAAAGCTCAGGGTGACCTAATTTTCAAAAAGCCAATGCGGGACATTCTTGAATAATTGCACAAAAAACGACAAAAATGGAAAGTGAGAGGCTACTTGAAATGTCAATGCGGGACATTATATAAAAGAAGATACTTCAATTTCCGTGACCCCTCGTTTTCACTATGTTTTTTTTATAAGGCGACCCAAAATCAGTCGAAAATATTAAGTACAATTTTTCGATATCTCACTTCGTTTTCGAGATATCAAGACTTAAAGAATACGAGAATATTGAAAAATTTTCAAGAAAGGTTTAACGAGGTTTTCATTTAAAACAACCCGATATAAGTGGACAAAAATACATAAAGTTTTTCGAGATTTTGTGGCTTAAAGTTTTTGGGGATCAAGTCCAGCTGTCCATTTTTTAAGGGGTAAAAGAGCCTTGTCCTTATAGACCTTTCAAAGCATATTGGTTTTGGCATGAAACGAAACCATGGGCCAAATTTCAGCTAAAAAGATGGTGGATAAATTTTTGTTGGATGGAAATGTGTTTGTAGAGGAGCTTATTAATGTAGAATTCCCAAACCAAAAACATTTTCATTATTTAACATAGGTATGACTAAAAAAGAGCCTATGAATGAATTGTAACAGACTTTGATATTGACTATGTAAAAAAAAACTAGTAAGGGTGTTACCTTTGGCCTGGCCAAACATTAAATACCCTACACAGCAGTATTTTGAAAATTTTGCTTATGTGGGAAGTGCCACGCCCTCTTGTCCGAATTCACCTAGTTTATTCTCAGAGTTTGAATTAATAGTTCTAAGCATTTGAGTGAAATTTGGTTGAATTATCTCAAAAAATGTTTTCAACATAGCGTTTTGAACCTTTTGCTTATATGGGAGATGCCACGCCCTCTTGTTCGATTTTATCCAGTTTTTGCTTAAAGCTTTTATTCATAATTCTTAGTGTCTGAGGAAAATTTAGTTCGATTATCTTAAAAAAACGCTTTCAGTATAGCGTTTTAAAGCTTTTGCTTATACGAGAGGTGCCACGCCCTCTTATCTGAATTCGCCCAGTTTTTGCTCAGAGCTTGCGCTGACAATTCGTAGTATTTATGTGTATTTTGGTTGTATTATCGTGAAAAATACTCAAAAAATTGCATTTTGAAGATATTTTTTGTATGGGCGGTAGGCGCGTCCGTTGACCGATTCCGCTCATTTTCAATCCCCCGAGCTAACTTTGACAACGGAGGCTGTGAACCAAATTTAGTGGAATTATCTTGCTTAGTTTTCCCAAAAAATGTATTTCCACACACAGCCAGCCAGCCAGACAGACGGACACAGCTATATCGACTCAGGAGGTGACGCTGATCAAGAATATATATACTTTTCTACATCTGCCTCCTTCTCTGCGTTACAAACGGAAGGATAAAGTGAATATACCCTGGGTGTAGGGTATAAAAAAAACCTTAATGTATTTGACAAAATTTAAAGACTATTTTTAGAATGAGCAAATAAATTGAAGCGTTGGGTATAGTAACCATAGTGGAGGACCAAAATGTGTGTTTATTTTCTTGTCTAAATTTTTGGCTTTTTTTTTAATTTTTCACGTGCAAAGTTAAATAAATTTCAAGGGTTGAGTTCTACTTTTCATACACATGTTTCTATCTCTCCCCCTTCTTTTTTTTTTTTGAACGCAAAGCAACATGGTATTAGGCTGCACAATAATTCTCACTTGAATGCAAAAAACCGCGTCAAAATTGAACTGCAACAACAAACAAGACACCAATGATTAAACGTCAAATGTAGAGCAGCAACAAGTATTAAGTAAAGTAGTTCCAATAAATGTTGTGTCCAACGTTGTGCGGTTCTAGGGTTCCCATTCATATAAGAGATGTTACAGAAGTGAATTTATTAGAACCGGAGTCGGATCCGAATATTTTAAATTTGTTTTTCCAGGAAACAGAGTCGGAGATAAAAGATACATATTATGGTGTAGCGGGTATATTATTTAATACTGCTATTCATTCAATAATTTAAAACACTTGCTTAATTTTTAACTCAACAATATTTGTATAAATTTAACAAAATATCGTTTTACATTTGTTTTTAAAAATAAAGTAAGAATTGCAATTTTTATTGTAAAGGCAAAATTTGAGAATTACCCGTTTACATTTGGCAACGAAAAAAAGATCATCAACAAGGGCCATTAAATACAAATTCAAGAAAGAAAAGTTGCTGTCTACATTGTATGCATGCAATCTTCAATCAACTTAGAAGATGGAGCTAAACCCAAGAGGAAAAATTTCAAGCGCTTCTGAACCAAGCGCTTGTCCCTATAGAAATTCAGAAGCACTTACACAATGATTTTATTGTAAGGCTGCAGAGAGAACAACATGGGTTCGAACCCACCACGGGTGATTTTATTTTTTTTTTTTTTATAATTTTTATTTCACTTTTCAATTTTCTTTTCTGTTATTTAATTACTTTTGTTTAATTGAACTGAAACTGATTGCACAACGATTCCATGTTAGGCTGCAGTAAGAACAACATGGGTTCGAACCCAGCGCCGGTGATTTTTATACCCAACACCCAGGGTATATTCACTTTGTCCTACCGTTTGTAACGCAGAGAAGGAGGCGTGGCAGGTATAGAAAAGTATATATATTCTTGATCAGCGTCACCTCCTGAGTCGATATAGCCATGTCCGTCTGTCTGGCTGGGTGGCTGGCTGAGTGGCTGGCTGGGTGGCTGGCTGGGTGGCTGGCTGTGTATTGAAATACACTTTTTGGGAAAACTGAGCAAGATAATTCAATGAAATTTGGTACACTGCCTCCGTCGTCAAAGATAGCTCGGGGGATTGAAAGTTAGCAAAATCGGTCAACAGACACGCCTACCGCCCATACAAAAATTATATTCAAAATGCAATTTTAGGAGTATTTTTCACGACAATGCAACCACAATACATATAAGTACCACGAATTGTATGCGCAAGCTCTGATAAAAAACTGAGCGAATTCGGACAAGAGGGCGTGGCACCTCCCATATAAGCAAAAGCTTCAAAACGCTATACTGAAAGCGTTTTTTGAGATATTCGAACCACCTTTGACTCAGACACTAAAAATTATAAATGAAAGCTCTCAGCAAAAATTGGTTGAAATCGTACAAGGGGGCGTGGCACCTCCCATATAAGCAAAAGTTTCAAAATGCTATACTGAAAAAGTTTTTTGAGATAATCCAACTAAATTTTACTCTGACACTAAAAACTATAAATGCAAGCTCTGAACAAAAACTGAGTGTACTCGGTCAAGAGGGCGTGGCACTTCCCATATAAGCAAAAGCTTCAAAACGCTATACTGAAAGCGTTTTTTGAGATATTCGAACCAAATTTGACTCAGACACTAAGAATTATAGATGAAAGCTCTCAGCAAAAATTGGGTGAAATCAGACAAGGGGGCGTGGCACCTCCCATACAAGCAAAAGTTACAAAATGCTAACTGAAAACGTTATTTGAGATAATCCAATCAATTTTAGCTAAAACACTAAAAACAGTAAATACAAGCTCTGACAAAAAAATAGGTTAGTTCGGACAAGAGGGCGTGACACCTCAGATACAATAAAATGTTTATGCTTAATGCGTTCTTTGGGATTGTGCAACCAAATTTTATACATATACCAGGGATAATGAGTGCATACTGTCAGAAATAACTAGGCATACTTATTTAGAAAAGAATACTGGGCACCTCCCGTAGATATTAAAAATCTATGTACATTTTAATGCGTTATTTTAAAAGCTGCATCTATAATTTACGGTAACGAAATAGTGATCAGTAGGACGGGTGGTTCAAATGAATACTGAGAATGACTTATGCAAGTGCTAGTGCAACCAAATTTCTGAATTATTTCGTGGAAACGCATTAAATAATTTTTCTAAATCTGGATAAGAAATGGTGAAGCATTCCATTCGAATTTTCAGATCATATACTTATGGATTTAGTTGGAAATTAAATTCTATACACACCGTATTTCATATTTCCAATAATATAATTTAATCACCAGGTTATTATATTGAATTTTTAAATAGATTTATAGTTTTATAACTTAAAATTTTAATGCAAAATCTAGCGATAACCACAACTGGTTCATTGTCTAACCAGGTTGATTAATCACAAAAAACAAAAACCAACTAATTTTTACCTGAGATATAGATAAATATCCTTTAAATTTGTCATCTTTACCAAACCATTTTACGTTTTCAGTACCTGTACAGATCAGGTTAGTCTTTTTATACCCTACACCCAGGGTATATTCACTTTGTCCTTCCGTTTGTAACGCAGAGAAGGAGGCGTGGCAGATATAGAAAAGTATATATATTCTTGATCAGCGTCACCTCCTGAGTCGATATAGCCATGTCCGTCTGTCTGGCTGGCTGGCTGGCTGGATGGCTGGCTGGGTGGCTGGCTGGGTGGCTGGCTGTGTGTTGAAATACACTTTATGGGAAAACTGAGCAAGATAATTCAATGAAATTTGGTACACTGCCTCCGTCGTCAAAGATAGCTCGGGTGATTGAAAATGAGCGAAATCGGTCTGCGGACACGCCTACCGCCCATACAAAAAATATATTCAAAATGCAATTTTAGGAGTATTTTTCACGACAATGCAACCAAAATACGCATAAATGCTAAGAATTGTTAGCGCAAGCTCTGATAAAAAAACTGAATGAATTCAGACAAGAGGGCGTGGCACCTCCCATATAAGCAAAAGCTTCAAAACGCTATACTGAAAGCGTTTTTTGAGATATTCGAAATAAATTCGACTCAGACACTAAGAATCATAAATGAAAGCTCTAAACAAAAATTAGGTGAAATCGGAGAAGGGGGCGTGGCACCTCCCATATAAGCAAAAGTTTCAAAATGCTATAATGAAAGAGTTTTTTGAGATAATCCAACCCAACTTCACTTAAATACTAAAGACTATAAATGCGCGCTCTAAACTAAAACTAGACGAACTCGGACAAGAAGGCGTGGCACCTCCTATATAAGGAAAAGCTTCAAAACGCTACACTGAAAACGTTTTCACTCAGTCACTAAAAACTATAAATCCAAGCTCTGGACAAAAACTGGGTGAACTCGGACAAAAGAGCGTAGCACCTCCCATATGAGCAAAATTTTAAAAATACTGCAGTGTAGGATATTTAATGTTTGGCCAGGCCAAATTTTACACCCTTACTAGTTTTTTTTTTTGCTTTATTTCTTTTTTATTAAAATATTTTTTATTCAGCTTTTTTTAAACAATGATTCTATGTAAGGCTGTAGGAAGCTTTCGAATTTCAAAGTCTGTTTGGACAACATTTACTTAATATACAAATTTAATACCTCCACATCGTATCGGGACAGTCGTGGATTCAAATCCTGGTGCTGGCAGTTTTTTGCTTTCTTTTTGTTTTTTGTTTGAAAAAAACGCTTACCGCAGCATTACAAATAAGCGTTTCAAAATGCCTTTTTACGAAAGGCTGCGATAAGCTTCAGAGCGCTTGCATCCTAGGACATGCAATGTTAAAAAGAAAAAATAGTTCTTGCGGAGTGGAAGCGCTTATTTGTGAAACAGATGGACTTCAGAAGGGTTTTTGAAGCACTTCTTTTCCCCTTGGGAACCATCTTCAGATGCATATGTATCGAATTTTCTCTCCTTGGTATATTTCTATTCACCACACGGACGGTCGTAGGTTCGTACCCTCTTGCGGTTGTTTAATGTTTTTTTTTTTTTTAAATTGAAAGAACGCTTACCGCAATCCATTAGATTGAAATAGATTGAAATGAATTGGTATTCAATCCAGAGGTTTCGTGGTCTGGATTGTATGGATCCAAATAGATATAAATGGACACTTTCTTTATCTATATTAATCCATAAGAATCTAGACGCTGCACAAGGGTGCTGACTTTAATAGACCCAAGTGTAAGTGAGTAAAATGACAAGCTTTTTAAAATCGAAACCATGATACTTTATTCAATTTTTTTTTCGCAAAATGGTTGAAAAGATAGTTCTCATAGATCTTTTAAGAAATGTAAAAAATAAGTAAACCAAACAGAAACTAAAATAGGCATTTTCGATGTATTGTATATGTCGGTGCTGACTCCGAATCCCGTCTCAAAATTGCTGGACCTTTTTCATACTTAAATGGCCGACAAAGTCAAAAAAATGGGTAAAAAATTCAAATATCAACTTAAAAGTTCCATATCTTTACATCCTTTAGAGTTCGCCGTGTGGCCGAAGTTAGACCATTTCGATTTGAGTATAAAGCAAAAAACACGACCTTTCCAACAAATAAACAATCAAGCAAATCGGTTGAGATTTAGGTATAGAAACAGGGACTGAATCGATTTCGTTTGCCTATTTATATATAGATAAACCAAATACACTCTTAGAAAGCACATATAATTAATTTGCTAAAAGTTTCCTATAAAAAAGTTTTTTCTTAAACTACCAACTAATCCAAGAAAATTATTTCTCCAAAACAAGTCAGATAATCAGTCTTAACCCCATAACTCCTCAGGGGTATATTTTAGACCCCCACCTCAGGAGCAATTTTTGTTAGCCTAGGCCTCTATCACCTCCTAGAAGCTTTGTAACATTATGCAATACAAACTGTATAAACATAGGCTAATGAAAATCGGTGCAACCGCTTTTCAACTGACTTAAACACAACTTATGCGCTAGAGTTATTTGTGGGATTGGTTGTTGAGAAGCGTAGTATCACAAAGGTAAAATTTTCCTTTGGCACGATCTCTAACGGTAAAACTACGCTGTCATGGCTCATTCACTGCATCGATGTTTCCGAAACTCTGGTGGAAGATACAACTTTAAGAAGCAATATTAAAAACCGTATAAAATTTTTTGATGAAAATTAGTACACTACTTTCAAAGCCTTATAATGGGCAAAAAGTGGGCGAAATCGAAAAAGTGCCACGTCCACTTTTTAACCAATAAAAATTTTGATTTTTATTAAAATCTGTATTCGAGTAATATTAAAATCAAAATATCAAAATTTTCAATTGTTAAAAAGTGGGCGTGGCACTTCTCCGATTTTGCCCACTTTTTGCCTATTATAAGGCTTTGATAGTTGTGTATTAATTTTCATCAAAAAATTTTATACGGTTCAAAAGTTATGACCAAATCAAATTAAAAGTTTGGGGCGGTGCCACGCCTCTTCATAAGTATATACTAAGTCAAAGCCTTTCTCATTCTTTAGTATATATTAGCAGGTATCATTTTCCAAAGTTTCATTAAAATCGCGTTCTTGAGAAAAACATGGCAACAGTTTTTATATACACAATTTTAGACCTTATAAAAAGAGAAGATATCTCAAAAACCTTACAAGGTACAGCGATTCTATTGCCAGATTCAGATTAAGAATCGACAAATACATATAAAATGACTATTTTGATTCTTGTTTGTTGTATTTTTTTTTCAATTTTTCTTTTTTTAAGAAAACATAAGTTTTTTAAATATTGTTTAAAAAATTATATAATTCCGACCGCGCTCGAAAATGTTTCTGATTTTAAACAAAAAAAAATAAATTTAAAAAAAAAATCATCAAAATCGGAGCAGTTCTTAAGGACTTCCTCATTTTGCTTGTTTTTTGACTTCATTGACTCCACTAATAGACAAACGGAAGGAAATCACAAAACATTACGAGATCAGGAACTCTTGACGTCCTGTGCATATCGATTGAAGCTGATCTGAGGCGGACAGATCATGTATTCGATGTGTCGAAGGAAGCGGCCAAGTGTTTAGGTTATCTAAAACGGTGTAAGAATAACTTCACACCTGTTGATAAATTCAGTTTTGGGAGCGAAAAAATCTTGTACGTTCTGATGGCAACTGTGAAATTTGCTAATCTGTCATCTGCAACACTTTTACTACTTTTTTACGCATTATTCTTATGTTTTAAGAATTTCTTGCCTGTGATGACCACTAGGGAATATTTTTGCAGAACACATTAACCCATTTTAACCAAGTCTTTTTGAAAAAGATGTCAATAAAACAGGATATAATGGGTTAATGTGTTCTAAGAAAATGTTCCTCGTATGATTTAATTATGACCTAAGGATAACAAGATTTATCCAAAATATAGTATTAGAATTTTACAGTAGAATGCAATTTCAAAAATACGTTTAGACCAGTAAAGTTGTCAAAAAATGTATGAAGACCTAGAAATAATTGCGCACTGCAATTTTTTTTGCTAAATGTTTTTAGGACCACTAAAAAAGCTTAACGTCAAAAAGGTGACCTCCCCACCCTTGCGCATTAGCCGCCATCTTGAAATATGTTTGATTCAATTTATCTCGTTTCCTGTTGGTCGGACAGAAAAAATTTTGAATAATTACTGGCAATAAAATTCTACGTTTTTTTGATCTCGGACGCGATATCCATAAATTGATATTTTGAGCGGTAGAGGCCGCCAAAGTTACAAAAAATCAGTTTTTTCCATTTTTACCCACTGGGTGTTGATTTTTCAAAAAATTGTGATAACATAATTTGTAGCGCTTGCAAAAACAAGCAAAATAATTTTTAAATGAAGTGATTATCTCAATTGGTTCTCGAGTTATTGTACAGTAACAATGTCCTAAAATGTAAGTAAAAATGTAAAAAGACCTAGAAAAAATTGCGCACTGCAATTTTTTTTGCCTAATGCTTTTAGGACCACTGTAGAGGCCTAAAACCAAAAAGGTGATCTCGCCCCCCCTGCGCTTCAGCCGCCATCTTGAAATATTTTTCATTCGATTTATCTCAATTTCTATTGGTCGCACAGAAAAAGATTAGAACAAAAATTACGGGCAATAAAATTTTACGTATTTTTGATCTAGGACGCGGTATCCATAAGTTGATATTCCGAGCGGTAGAGGCCGCCAAAGTTACAAAAACTCGGTTTTTTTCCATTTTGACCAACTTGGTGTTAATTTTTCAAAATGTTGGGACCAAACAATTTTTAGCGCTTATGAAAACAAGCAAAATAGTTTTTAAATGATTATCTCAATTGGTTCCCGAGTTATTTCAAGGTAAAAATAAAATGCGTGTAAAAAATTTATTGTATATGTTTTTTATCTGAACATTGATCACATCTATATATTAATACGTGAACAGTTTTTTTTGCCTCCCTTTTGCGAGCTAACCATTTAACCGATTTTCGATATTTTTTTTTTATATGAAAGGTATTGTGGTGTAGAATCCACGAATCCAAAAATTATCTTCATAAGTTGCCATTAAGGGATTTAAAAACAGGATCAAAGTTTCCCATATAATTACAACAACAACAGCATGCACAATGTTATGCTGCGTTGTTAAGAAAGTGAATGAGACAGTGGAGTGAGAGAAATTTTGTTGTTGTTTTTTTTCTCTTGCTTGCACGAAACCTGTTTCGTTGCACTCCGTCGCCGTTCCGCACCGATATTTTCGATGTTTTTCGATATTTTGGACTTTGATCGATATGTTGGATGTTTTTCGATACTTCTAGACTTTTATCGATATTATGGATGATTCTCGATACTTCTGGATTTTTATCGATATGTTGGATGTTTTTCGATACTTCTAGACTTTTATCTATATTTTGGATGTTTTTCGATACTTTTGGACTTTTACCGATATTTTTGATGTTTCTCGATACTTTTGGACTTTTATCGATATTTTGGATGTTTCTCGATACTTTTGGACTTTTTCCGATACTTTAGATGTTTTTCGATACTTTTGGACTTTTACCGATATGTTGGATATTTCTCGATACTTTTGGACTTTTACCGATATTTTGGATGTTTCTCGATACTTTTGGACTTTTACCGATATTTTGGATGTTTTTCGATACTTTTGGACTTTTACCGATATTTTGGATGTTTCTCGATACTTCTCGATATTTTGGTTGTTTCTCGATGCTTTTGGACTTTTACCGGTATTTTAGATGTTTCTCGATACTTTTGACTTTTATCGATATTTTGGATGTTTCTCGATACTTTTGGACTTTTACCGATATTTTGGATGTTTCTCGATGCTTATGGACTTTTACCGATATTTTGGATGTTTTTCGATACTTTTGGACTTTTACCGATATGTTGGATGTTTCTCGATACTTTTGGACTTTTACCGATATTTTGGATGTTTCTCGATACTTTTGGACTTTTTCCGATATTTTGGATGTTTCTCGATACTTTTGGACTTTTATCGATATTTTGGATGTTTCTCGATATTTTGGATGTTTCTCGATGCTTTTGGACTTTTACCGATATTTTGGATGTTGCTCGATACTTTTGGACTTTTACTGATATACATACCGATGTTTGTCGATACTTTTGAGATCTTTTCGATATTTTGGATGTTTTCCGATATTTTTTGACACAAGCACTACACCAATTATTATGTTATTCGGTTTTAAGATATACTGAGCCTGCTGCATATAAAAAATATTGCTACGACTAATGAATACTCAATGTTCTGGCTTTGTTTTTACCAAACGGTACTCGGAAGAAGTGTATCTATCTCAAAGTAAAAGGCCAAATTTTGGCCACCGGCGATACTAGTAATACTTAATTACTCGAGAACCAATTGAGATAATCACTTCATTTAAAAATTATTTTGCTTGTTTTTTTCAAGCGCTACAAAAATCCAACATATGTAAAATTCAATAATTTTTAAACGGTTGATCTTAGAGTTTTGATATTTTTTTTTATTTAATTGACAATATTTTACAAATTACAGAAAAATATAACTTTTATAGTTGTAACCACTATTTATGAACTCGTGGACCTTTTTGGGTAAGCTTTCCATTAGAGATTTGATAGTTGTTTCAGACACCTTTTTGGAACAGTTTGTCCATTTCCTTTTAAAATCTTCCATATTTTGGGAAACCTTTTTTGTGCTCTTTAAGTTTCTTTTCACAAGAGCCCAATATCTCTCCGCTAGTCTTAGCTCCGGACAATTTGGAGGATTGGCCTCTCTTGGTACAAAAACTATGTTATTACTTTGGTACCACTCCAGAGCTTTCTTGCCGTAGTGACATGATGCCAAATCGGGCCAAAAATATGTGGACACATTGTGCTCTCTTATAAAAAGAAGAAGTCTTTTTTTCAAACATTCTTTGATGTATATTTCGGTATTTATAGAGCCCACTGTAACAAATGACTTGCTTCCTTTGCCGCAACTGCATATAGCTTGCCATACCAGAAATTTTTTAGGAAATTTTGTCTGCTTTTGGATTCTAAATTGTTCTTCGATATTTTTTCGAGCATCAGCAACACAAAAATTTTTACCCGGAAGCTGCGTAAAATCTGCCAGTAGGGGAGACTGGGGCACATTTGACACTAAATTTTCAAAGACCTGTATCTTTGAAAATTATTACACGATCTTAATACTCTTTACTGTTTCTGAAACATTGATTATTTAAGATGAAAACCAAGAGAAAAAACATTTCAAAAAAACTGCATTAGGAGTCCTTTTTTAAATTTTTTCAAAAAAAGTCATTTTGTCAAATGTGCCCCAGGTATGGGGCACATTTTACATTGCAAGGGGCACATTTGACACTCACAAAAATAACACAGAAACATTAAACAAAACATTCACACATATATTTTTTTCATATAAATACAAATTATAAGTATGTACTAACGAAGACTTATTTTATATATTAGTGTGAGAAGTCGATGTCAAATACGTATTTAGTGCGTGAACGTGAAGTTGAGGCTGGATTTGTTGGAGTTGGTAATTCAAACTCAATTACACTCTTTAAAGTCAGGCAACATCTTCCACTTCCGGTTTTATAAAAACCCAATTCAATGGTGAAACTCTTCTCAAAGAACTGATCTTGTATCAAGTATAGCTAATTACTTCTACAATATCTCCCACATAAAAAATGGGTTTTTGGATTTTTCGCCAAATTTCCCAAGGACAATATAAAGTATAAAGTACAATTTCCAACAACACCCCTAATGAGAACATCAACATAAAATGTTAGGTAAGAGCCAGTTTGATGGAAATTTCTTTGGTCTGGATTTTGGGTAACACCATCGTCAAGATATCTGCAGCGCTTTCACATGATGATGGGGAATACTTCCAGTCAATTTGATAATTATTAAAAACTTCGCATACATGATGAACTTTGATGTCAATATTTTTACTTTGGAAATTCATCCATCCAGATTTTCAAATTAAAATAAGTGGTAGAGGTCCTGGAAAGCACCTATTCAAAAATCTTGAATTGTAGATAAAACAAAGGTAACGAATTATATTAAATCAAATGAAATGGATTCTGTGTCGGAAGTCAGAGTTTCTCTCTGGTTTCCGATATAAGAAATAGCGTATTTAACTTTTTTTCATCGCCATCGCGTCTCTTCGTCTTCATTTTATAATGGTATACCATTTCTTTAAAAAGATAACACCAGAAAATCTTCTAAAATACACATACACATATGTCTGGACGAACGTCAAATGTGCCCCTTCGACAAAAGTCAAATGTGCCCCAATATCTCTTGAAGAATTAAAAATGTTTTAAAATGTAAACTATTTGACCTTGATGAAAAACACTTTTATTCTATTAATTGTAAAGGTTAGTGCTACCAAATTGTCATACGTACTTCTAAAAAACAATGCAACTTTATTTGCAAAACCCTTACGAACAAGATGTCGAAAATTAGAAAAAAATACACAAAAAGTTAAAAAAGCGTATTAGCGCGGGAGAAGTTGAAAGAGAACTATCAAAGTTCATTACGTTGCTTCCACTCTAATTAGTTATGTTTCTGCATTTCAGGTTTTTGGTTCCAAAGGCGTGTTCACACCGAAAATGGCAAAGTCAAATGTGCCCCGGTGTCAAATGTACCCCAGCTTACCCTACATACGTTTCGTCGTCCATTATACAACATGAATATTTTTGTATGAAATTCGATTTTAATTTCCGAGCCCAACTTTTGGCGTCTAAATTTTTTGCAGCATTCCTGTCTGGAACTTTTTGGGCTTTGTATGTTTTCAATACTGCATTGGCTTTAACTTTTCGCACCAAATAGTCAGAGCACTGGGCTAACGGGCAGCTTTTCTAGCAGATGTGTTTAGAGATCTTTTCAATATGCTTTCAATTTTCTTGGCTTTCCCAATATCATGTGGTCCTTGTTTTCTTCCAGAATCGGATTTCCTATCGATGGTCAAATTCTCCTGAAACTGTTTAATAACATTAGAAACAGTTTGACGGCAGACCTTCAATTCTTTGGCCAATTTTTTGTAGGACCAATTTGGATTTTTTTGAAAATTTTGAATAATTTTAAGACGTATTTTTTTTTTTTTCTTCACTCATTTTTAACAAACTCACAACAAATCAACATATTTGTCATTAAAAATAATAACTGACATATTTTCCAAAGATAACTAGATCAAAGAAATTTTTAAATTTTACACCCAAAAAAAATTATTAGGTAAAACGTGTGTTAAGATTTTTTCGATTTCACTCAATATATGCCTAGTACACTTTCTTCATAAGATGCCTTCCTCTGAGGTAAACTAAGAGTTTAGCCTGCCGCGGGCGTTCAAAAGCCAAAAACCCTCATCTAGTGAACGAATCTTAACTTGAGTCATACTTCATTTTAAAGCTTATAAATTAAGCTTTAATTTAAAGCACTTCTAAAAAAATTTAAGGGGCTTTTTTTAAAAAAATTCAATAGTATTTTTTCCATGAAAATTGCTATAAACGCCAACTTCAGCACCCTGTATTTTAACCACAAATGGTACTAAGACCCAATTCTCCCGCATAATAGTTCTTGCGCACCGGACCTACCATATTACCAAGTTTGAGCGAAATCGGAGAGAAAAAAATTTTTACCTGGTACACTTGGCGTGTTTTGCTTCATATATAGTAGATCTGCTGATGATGATCTTCGAAGAGGATCGAATTATTCAACAATAAAAATTATTAAAAATTCAAAGCTTAAGCTCGATTATTAAAATCAACAATTTTACATCAATAAAGGTCGAATAAAATAACCAAATTTATAAAATTGAAAACATCAAAATTTTTCGCCTGGGAGCTTCACGTGGAATGAACCATATGTTATCTAGAGTTGTACTTATACATATTTACCAATTGATATGATCTCGCCGTATAAGTTGTTTTCTACAATTTCTACAGTTTTTGAAATCGGCTAGTTACAGTTCTTGTGGATTGCTAACTGTCATAACTGTTGCAAAATAGTTGATACATTTAGCTAACTCTTATACGGTTATTTATGGTGTAACTAAAAAGAACTGATGCCACAGTTTTTTATCCAGTGATCAGAAATTTTATCCGAATTTACACACAGTTTGACCGTTAATGCAGATTGGTGCATTTTTATACCCTACACACAGGGCGTGGCAGGTATGGAAAAGTACATATATTCTTGATCAGCGTAAATATAGCCATTGTCGTCTGTCTGGCTTGCTGAGTGTGCGTGGAAATAAATTTTTTGGGAAAACTGAGCAACATAATTCAATGAAATTTAGTATTCTGCCTCCGTCGTAAAAGTTAGCTCGGGGGATTGAAAATGGGCAAAATCGGTAAACGGACACACCTATCGCCCATACAAAAAATATATTCAAAATGCAATAATAAGAGCATTATTTACAATAACAGAAGTAAAATACACATAAATACTAGGGATAGTAAGTACAAGCTCTGAGCAATAACTAGGCTAATTCGGACAAGAAGGCCGGGCACCTCCCATATTAACAAAAGTTCCAAAATGTTATACTGAAAGCGATTTTTGAGACAACCCAAACAAATCCCACTCAAACACTCCGATCAATAAATGCAAGCTCTAAGAAAAAACTCCCATATTAACAAAAGTTCCAAAATGTTATACTGAAAGCGTTTTTTGGGACAACCCAAACAAATTCCACTCAAACACTAATAACAGAGCATCAATTGCAAACTTTGAGCAAAAAGAAGCTGAAGTAGAACTAGAGGGCGTGGCACCCCCATATAAGCGAAAGTTTCAAAATGCTATACTGAAAGATTTTTTTATGAAAATGATGAGGGCGTGGCACTTCCCAGATAAGCAATTTTTTCTTATACTCTCCTAGAAAGGAGTTACGGAAGAATAAATCAATTTATTTTAATAAAAACTTGTATGTACAGAATATTGCATAGTATTTATCAACTTAGTATTTAATAATATACTTGGCAAGGCCAAAGATACCACCCTTACTAGTTACCGTTCAAATCGATCAGATCGATTGATTTTTTTCTATGCAACAACATTTACAGTAATCCACCCTAATAAGCGCGATAAGGTACGTTTCACAAAAGAAATGTGGGGAGACATTAAATAAATGTTCCATCAGGTACAAATTCGTAAAAAAGGATCAAAATGCTTACTGATTTCTTTGGTGCAATAACGATGATAATACGCGTAGGAATCATACATATCGAGACTATTGAGTGATCCGGTCAACAAAAAGGTGTGAAAAATGAATTAATGTTTAGATTGGGGAATATAACTTTCGGTTCAACAAAACTTGGCAACCCTTTGAGCCAGCAAATAAAAAGGAAGAAGAACAAGCAGCAGCAGTAGAACATTGTTGAGTGAAGCCCCATAAATAATGTTTAATCGATGTTTGCTCTTCGGTTTATTGCGTTTATGGCTTTTTTAATGAGAACCTCGTTTCGACCAACGATATATTCATGCAATACAACATTTACACTTTGTTGGCGTTGTTGTTGTTGTTATTGGTGTTGTTTGGATGGGGCTTTGTGTCATGCCAAGAGGAAGCCAAAAGAGCGCAAAGATTCAATTTTTGTCAGTGACTTTGACTTGGCAATTACGAATAACACCAGCCAGCAACAGTCAAACTGAGCATACGACCACAATACGCCTGACGCGACAGTGATACCCAAGAGGAAAAATTTCTAGCGCTTCTGATCCAAGCACTTCAAAAGCGCTTGTCCCCATAGAAATTTAGAAGCACTTTTACAATGATTTTCTATAAGACTGCAGTAAGAACAACATGGGTTCGAACCTTGCCCGGGTGATTTTTTTTTTTTTTTTGCTTTATTTTTCGTTTTTATTAAAATATTTTTTATTCGACATCTTTTATTTCACTTTTCTGTTTTTCTTTCTCTTATTAATTTACTTTTGTTTTTTGAAATTGATTACACAATGATTCCATGTAAGGCTGCAGTAAGAACAACGTGGGTTCGAACCCAGCCCGGGTTATTTTTTTATATTTTTTTTTGCTTTATTTTCTTTTTTTTTTAAATAATTTTTATTCAATCCTTTTTTATTTCACTTTTCTATTTTTCTTTCTTTTATTTATTTACTTTTGCTTAATTGAATTGAAACTGATTACACAATGATTCTATGTAAGGCTGTAGTAGCATTCGTGTGTCAAATTCTGTTTGGACAACATTTGCTTAATATACAAATTTAATACCTCTTCATATCATCGGGCATTGGTGTAGCAGTCTAAAGGGTTGGTAAGGGTTGTTTCTGTCTATCACAAGGACGGTCGTGGATTCAAATCCTGGTGCGGCCAGTTTTTTTCTTTTTTTTTAATTTTATTGAAAAAACGCTTACCGCAGCATTACAAATAACCGCTTCAAAAACCCTTTTTTGGTAAGGCTGCGGTAAGATTTTTCTCGCTTTCATCCTATGACATGCAATGTTAGAAAGAATAGTTCTTACGGAGCGGAAGCGCTTATTCATGAAAAAGATGCACTTCAGAAGGGTTTTTAAAGCACTTATTTTCCCCTTGGGCAGTGCTGTCTGATGGTGGTGGTGGTGGAATTGCCCTACGTAACGATGGGATGAACAAAGTAAGGTCGTATTTAAAGCATTGACATTCATCAGCAATTAATTTTGTGCGCGTTTGCAACAATGTGGCAAAAATCCAACTGACGACTAGATCATAAAATATTTATTTAGTTTGTTGTTAACTTTAACGGTTTTGAGGCGCCTTTCATTTCGACCTGGCTCAGCACAGCTTCTTTGATGTAGGTCGCCGTATGGAGTACCAAATATTTATATGAATGGCCAACAAAAACGTCTGTGTGTGATGATAAAAATCCTATATTACAAGATAAAATTAAAAAAGAGTTGGAAAACTGAAACCCACATATATCTGATCGCATCACGGTTTATAGATCGTTAAACAGAAATTCTTATTTAATTCAGTTTGCTTTAAATGTGAGCTTGAATTGCTTACCACAATCATTGGCATTACATTGTATGCATTGGATTATCAATCTCAGTTAAGAATTTTTCACCTGCAAACTAATAAAATCTGTAGAAGATACGCAGTAAAAGGTTAACGCATTTTAGTTTTTATTGAAAAAAATTTGATTTTTCTTACAGCATTCATCATTTCATCAGCCAAAACTGATGAAAGCAATGAACACATATTTTATGAAAGAAACCTCTTCAAGAAAAATCCGTTTGAAGGCTCCAATTGATAAAGGGCAGCACGTGCAGCGCATGCGAGTAAAAGTATTTTTTTCTGATCTCAAATCAAAAAATTGATATGACAAATGTACTACTGAATTAAATGAACTTTAACGAGGATTTCTAAAATTATAAAAGGGTGTATTAATGGGACCTTTTTCATACTAAAAAGGCCGCCAAAGTTAAAAATTAGGGAAAAAAAAATATCAACTTCAAAGGTCCAGAACTTTGCGAAAACCTTTTAAACCTTATAATATAAATTTAAATGTTGAATCCGAATCTGGCCTCAGAATTGCTATTTCTGATATGGTTTTTGAGTAAAGACTATTTTTCCATCAAAGGAAATCTTTAGCCATAAAACCTTAAACGGCAGCTTGAAGCCCTATTATTTAAGTTCAAAACTAAGCTTAAATTATATCGATAACTTTTTTCTTCTTCGTATTATTCTAACCTGAAAAGGTGAAAAAGGAAAAATCTACATTTTTTCGATATTTCAGTTTACGATATTTCGAAGACAAAACAGATATCGATATAATTTAAACTGATTTTTTAAGTAAAAGACTGGGGCTTCATTTTCAATCCTACGAGTCAACTTTTACATCGAACCCACTGTACAAAATTTCGACGAAATATCTTAGTTTTCCCGTGAAAAATATTTTCACGGACAGACAAACATCCACCCAGACAGACAGACGGACATGGCTATATCGACTAAGGAGCTAACTCTGAATAAGAATATACATATATACTTTTCCACACCTGCCACGCCTTCTTCTCTGGTTTTTGCGGTGCTTACGGTGTTATTGCGGTCAAGAAAAAAACATGCATATGTGGATCTCACGATATAATTGAAAGCGCGATATTTTTGTAAATATATATCGACACGTCCAACGTAAAAGTTGATAACTCGAAAATCATCATTTTTAGTTATGATCATTTTTGTATTGTTTTCGTTAAAACAAGAATACCAAAAACAAAAATTGAATAAATACTTTAGAAATCTGTAGTCCAAATAAAGGTTTTTCGACTATTAAATCGTTGTCACTATTCCAAATTGATTTACAGAGATATTAACAATTTCAACTTATAATTTGGATAAAAATGAATTCATATGAGTTGTAACTCTAGTTACAACTTATGTTCTGTTTCATTAACCTAATGTTCCATGAGAAAAATTGGTAACTTAACTTGCCAACTGCCATTAAAAAATATTCTAAGAACATTACATTGGTATGTAGGACTTACAACCACTGATTTTTAAAGAAAAATTAACTAATAACTTTGTAAGTTGAGTTACCAACGCAGTTTGTTATTTTTGTTCCGTTAATAAGTTATCAACTTAAGTTGCCAAGTTTTTGCATAGAGACCTCACTAAAATATACTTAGGTTGTAACTTCAAAAATTGCTCCTAGCCTTTCAAATATCAAGCTAGGGGTACCAAAATTTGACACAAGATAGAGTCTAATACGCAGATTTCAAAAATCATTGTCCCGTAAAAGTTGGTAACTTGAGTTACAAACTTTTACGTTGGATGTATCGATATAATTAATAATTAGGGTATTCCTTTAAACTCGTAAATGCGAAAGTTCTTA
Organism: Calliopum simillimum; assembly: GCA_951812925.1. Classification (NCBI taxonomy): domain Eukaryota; kingdom Metazoa; phylum Arthropoda; class Insecta; order Diptera; family Lauxaniidae; genus Calliopum; species Calliopum simillimum. Next base: position 31,981,392 of record OX638371.1, read on the forward strand.
AAGCTTACGAGATTGTTTTCAGGAACGTTCTTTTCTGCAAACTTGTAAAAAAGTGCATAAATCTACTGTTTGAACAGTGTGCCTTCTACACTATTTTTGTTAGGTTGTAAACAGTGTTTGTTGAAATTAAAATAGCTGTGATTAAGACGACAATTTTTAGTGCTTAAATAAAAACTTTTTGAGAAACGTATGGGAAAGCAACAATTAAAGTGCTTAACTTAACACAGATAAATTTGCGTGATTCATTTTTAAGCACGAAGCAGACCTGTGAATGTTGCCGTTTTAAACAGATTATTAATCAGATTTTAACAGAACCAAATAAGAGGTAAAACAAAATAGGAAAGCATACAAAATCATTTAACACGTTGTAGCCTAAAACATAGCTTTTAAATTAAAATTACACGAAAAAGTTAAAATATTCTGAGAAACGTGTGGGAAAGCAACAACAAATATGCTTAATTTATCACAAATAAATAGATATGTTAAAAACAAGCACTGTCGTCAAAAACACAGCTTCTATGTATTTTTCCATTTATTACAGAGTTATTCAATAAGAGTGATATGATTTCTTTAAAAAAAAAACACACTAATTGTTACGGAAATTCAAATGTTTCACATTAAATGTGAAGTACAATCGATACAATTAAGTTCTGAATAAAACGTCATTCAAATGGCCTCCACGACTTCTTCTGCAGGAACGAATTCGATGAATCCAATTTTTAAGCACTTTGTCCACTAAATCAAGTCGTATGTCATGAATAACACGTTCAATATTGACTTGTTAACCTTGTAGAGAGTCTAGTTTATTGCTAAAGACGAATGACTGCAAATAACCCCACAAGAAATAGTCTAATGGTGTTAAATCACAATTTCTTGGAGACCATTCAATGTCACAATTTCTTAAAATAATCGAATCCCCAAACATTTCTCGCAATAATTCAATTGATGCATTTGCGGTGTGGCACGTAGCCCCGTCTTGTTGGAACCAGATGTTGTCAAGATCAACTTCTTCCAAATTCGGCCATAAAAAAATGGTTATCATCGATCTATACCGCTCTCCATTAACAGTAACGGTGTTACCAGCTTCATTTTCGAAAGAAATACGGACCGATGATTCAACCAGACCAAAAACCACGCCAAACTGTCAATTTAGGTGAATGTAATGGTTTTTCGTGAATAATTTGTGGATTTTCTTCGCACCAGAATCGACAGTTTTTTTTATTTACCGCACCACTCAGATGAAAGTGAAATTGACAAAAAATGGCAAAAGCGCACGAAAAGTTGCAATTGCAGAACGATATTTTTGATAATAAAACTAATGATGAAATTGTAAACATTACTGAATACAATGAAAAAAAAAAAAAAAAAATGACAGATATTACAAATGGCCGAAACGTCACTTAAAAATCATATCATCCCTATTGAAAAACCCTTTATATAGAAAACTTTCGAGTTTACGGGGTTTTCGTGGCTTTTCATATCACAATATCTAAGAATTTTAATAAATTAGCACATCTAGCGAGTTGCTGTTTAATTGTTGCGAAGCGGAGTTACCTTAGGATTGCTAGTATTTATCTCAGATCGTGGACACTTTAGTCGATATGCAGAGTTTTGTGTGTGAGATATTGTCAAGGCCGATCAGATTTTCAGGACCCTGGTTATTTTTTTTTTCGTGAAAAGTATATTTTATGCTTTTTATAATTACTTTTATCTATAGGTTACATTTTAATATTGAACTCCATAATTTCGTATTAAAACGTTGTATTGTTGTATGTGGAAAAATTTCAGGTCCCTGGTCTTCTGAAAACTTTAAGCTCAAATAATTATCTTAAGAGCTGTTTTCACAATATCCAGTTAAAATTTAACTTCCAGATAAATAAAAATTTTGTATGAAATTTAATGTCAAAGTTTCAGTTAAGGCTAAACTGAACATTGTGAAATCAGCCCTAAATAGTAAAAATAATTGATTTTTACCAAACAGGACTTAATAAGATTATTTTCCTTAGGTACTCAGACTGTTAAGCTCATTTTTTAAACAGCCACGAAATTCGTGCATCTTGTCTGAGCTGAAAAAAAAAAAAAAAGTTCTTCCGAAAATAATGTATTTTCCATTCTTCATGAATACAATCAGTCATGCACGGCAAAACATATGTGACCGTTCATTGGAAAAGGTACCTTATCTTCTCTCACAAAATTTAGCAGCACAGCTAAAAATAAGAGATAGGGTCTATTTTACCGGTATTCAGTTTAAGGTTGAATTCAGTGTTTAGACATGTACTGAACGTTTTACAACTGATTTGAGGTCGCTTATCAAATTACAAATACCAATAAAAGCGGTCTTACCGAACCTCTAGCCTGTGAAAAATGATAATTGACAAACTTTGAACTTCGACATCTACAAACTTGAGTTTTTCATTTCATGGCCATAACTCAGTCAATTTTTGGAATTTTCCAGTGATCGAGGTGTCATTTTATTGAAAATGCAAAAAAAAACTGTTTTTTTTTTGTGAAGTACCTTTCCACTGGACGGTCACATATGATAAAAGATGCATGAAATTTGGTACAGATGACAAAAATGTAGCAAGGCTGTCTGGTATTAAAAATTTTACATTAAAAAAGATGTATCGGCGTCTTTTAGATACATTTTTTTTTTTAAATTTATAATGTAGAACTTTTATAGATTTATTCTTTTTGGTTGAAAATTTTTTTAAACATATTATTTTTTATGAAAGAAAATAGAAATAAAAAAGCTTTTTTAAAAAATTTCGGGTGAGCCAGTGCCCTTTGATCCCCCCATAAGTTCGGCCCTGGTTTGTATGTATTAAATATTTTAACTTTGCACGATTGGTTAACAATATTGTGGAAACTAAAATATATCCAATGGATATTATCCATATGATAAAATTTGACCCAATTTCCAGCCTTCCGGTGACCGGTATGGGATATCACTAATTAACCACAAATTGCCAGTTCTCTCATTTATGCCTTAGCTAAATACTTCACGACCCACTGTACTTTTAATTCTTTATGCCAATCATGGCTTTTGGTGTTTAATTCAATGAGCACCAGTCACTATTATTGTAGCTGAAGCTAACATTGTTTTATTTTTATCTGGACAGACGCGTATAAACGAATGCATCTTTGTCCAAATATCACACCAATGGATTTTTAATGCTAAGTCAACCAAAAATATTAAAACATTGGCAAGCAATGAGCAAACAAACCTTACAGACTGGCTAAATGCTTTCACAAAAATCGTAAAAATTAATTTATTTTGAAATGTGGACATGATCTGTGGGAATGTTTTTAATGAAATTCGATACCAAATAATGCGTGCAAAGGTATAGAGCTAAATTATAAACCAATATATAAGTTCAGAGGAACCGAAAAATAACATTTTTTAGAATTCATTCTGCCACAGCGACAGAAAGATAGTTATGAAGATGAAAAGGGCAAGAATTCATGGTTTCTATACCAATTAAAAAAGTTACTTAGGAAATAATAAATATAAATTTTATATGTATGTACCCATGTAAAAATTACGTTCCAAGTTCAGATTCCTGTTTGAATCTGTTTTTATGGAATTTCCTCCTGGCGGAATCATAACAACATTCAATTGTTGAATAAGTCAAAACTATTATGATTGCGGATAAAGGGCTTGAGTGTCTTCAGTGATATTTTAGCTTTATGTTTGTGTAATATTTTTTCTGAATATCTCAAATATTCTTTATTCTCCAAAAGCTTTTGTTACTTGTCTTGGCCTTGGTAATTTTTTCAGAATAAGACCAAGACGTAACTATTATTTCAAGACCACGACTTTGTGTTCAAGGTCAAGATACTGAATTCCGTGGCACGGCTGTTGCTGTTTTGGTTGCTAATTTGGCTGGTGAACTTACCTGAGATTATCTTATTTATCAACCGTGGATTTTTATTAAATTTTTTACGAATTGTTCTTAAGTGTTAAGCATTTCTTATCTTTGGTGATACCTTGTGAAATTTTCCATAGAATATTTTTGTAGTTTACTTTAACCTATTATACCAAAGATATTGGAAAGGGGACCAAGAAAGGCCTTTTAAAACAGGATACTAAAAATAAAAATGTTCTAAAAAGTGTTGCTTGTGTGATTTCATTATAACCTTCGACCTATAAAATTTATTCTAGAATTTTACAGCAGAGTGGAATTTCGAAAAGACGTTACTTCTGGGGACTTCAGCTTAAAAAACAATATATGTGATCCTTCCTTGAGCTACTGCTTATGTATTTCAATTTAAAAGAATATGGTCGAATATGGTTTTTGGAAAATAATCTCATGCACCCAGTTTGGAAGGTTCTAGGATATTTCGACTTTATTTTTGGGGCGTGGTGACTCCTTCGAACAGTCAGCGATTGTTCCGTTAACTTACGAAATCATTTTTAATTCATAAGTGCAATACAGCGTAGCAATAAACAGCTGTTACTTTCTTTCAAAGCGTTACAGTGCCAATCCCAAAAGGGTAAGTTCTAGCGATGCCAATCCCGGGATCCCGGCCTTTATTAAGTCCCGAAAGTCCCGGGATTTGCATGGAGTAATCCCGGGATTTTCGGGACTAAAAATACAAAATTAATACAAAATATTTTGCTATCTTCTCTTGAATGCTTCATATAGCACTATTTTGTGTATTCAAAATAAGATATAAATTCATGATGCCGTATTAAAATTATCGTAATTTTTTATAGAAAAATCATTTAAGACCATATCATAGCTCATTTTGAAGACAACAAATAGAACTAGGTGCTGCATTTAATAGAAAATAGTAAAATAATTTCTTATATCCTCCATATAACCAAAAAAATCGTGTTTTTTTAACTTTTAGTTAAGGATATTTCAAAAACCGTACTTGATAGAACGATTCGTATTCAGAATCGATAAATACATCGGAAATGACTATTTTTTGTTTAGAATTGTTTCAATTACAATATTTTTTTTTTTTTTTTCAAAAAGTGCATAAACTAAAGTGTTGATTTTTTTCGAAATTCAATTACATACTTACAAAAATGAGCCAAGTCGGATCAAAATCGGTGCTTGTTCAACAATATTTGATACTACAGTCTTCTTTTACTTAATTTTCCTGCATTATATAAGGAATGAGGATATCGTTTCAAAAAAGGTTACAATGCTAGTATTTAGCCAGTCGCTTTAATAAAGGTTTTACACAATCGCGTGGCGATTTCACTTTCAAATTTAAAAAATTTTCTGAACTCAAATATTTTTTGATCCCAGTAACTGGTATATAAATATATGGATTATTCCATATCAAAACAGAAAATGAGAAAAAATTAAATCCGATTACCTCCATTTTAACAATATCATAATGTAAAATTTCTATTGTTTACTTATAGTACTTATCTCTAAAAGAAGTTTTAAAAAATTATTAAAGAGGACTTTTTCTAGCGTATTTATCTCAATATGGCCCAGTTTATATTTTTATTTCTTATGAGACATGGTTTTTTACTTCAAAACTTTTCATTATGATATAGTCTCTTAATGCCTGTGGCAATAAGGGGTAGCAGCTTGGACCGATTTTTGATCAAAAAGCAAATTGGTCCAAATTTGATTTATGACCACATGGCTTATGCGGCTTTGATTTGTGACCAAAGGTTGTCATAAGAGTCGTTGCTTATAACAATAAAAATCATCGAAACATCAAAAATTCGATTATTTGATACACTACAAAAATTTCATTGATTTCATTCTTGTGCCGCAAGTCAGAACAGAATGTCGCGTTGAGTCACAAACTCAAAATGTTATGTTTTCTTCATCAAAATAGCTGGCTTCAATTGTTAGGTTAGGTTCGAGTGGCGGTTTAGCGATGCAAGCTAAAGCCTAAGTAGCACTAAAATTGCCATTTTAATGCCACAAAAGTGGTTCGACAGAATGATATGTGTATGTGAAAATTCTAATTAACTTACTAACGATATCTATATCCAGTTCAGCTTCAATTGTAGTCACATACTTCTTCAATTGCAACATAAAAAAAAAATCATAAAATAGCAGTAGGTTGACTTAAATTCTTCCTTAAGTTAGTAAATGAAAAAGAACGTTCCGTTTCATGTCCAATGAGTCACACTTATTCAAACAACAATTTAAGACAGAAAACATTAACATTAAAGAAGAGTTCTTTAGTTATTCTTCGAGACTGTTTTCACAGACTTAGGGCTTAAAATAACTCAGTTTTGACCCCAAAGTTTTGTCATAATCTATAGCAAAATGCCCCATGTCTAATATATATTACATATAAATATAGTTAAGGTTTATGAATTATTTGTAATTTAAATTTTTATGTTCGTTTTTTTACATTTTATTGTTAATTTTTATTTATAAAATGAAAATTTAAATTAAAACGATTGACTGTTTAATATGAATTGAACATTTTAATAACTACGTTTTTATATCCTAATAAAAAATAGTGCTTTTAATGTCAAAATAAAAATCATACCTAATCCCGAAAAATCCCGGGATCCCGGGGATTGCAATTTCATAATCCCGAAATCCCGGGATCACTAAAAAGCCCAAAAATTGGCATCCCTAGTAAGTTCACAGATTTATGGCTGATATTCCCACTTATGAAAATAAAAACTTCCTCTTCTTTTTATTGAAAAAGTCGTCAAAACAACCGCGAGTTGGTATTTGGAAAAGGTTTTGAAGAAGCATCTATTGCTACACACCATGTGGTTTTTTGGTAATTAATAATTTTACTTCCAGATAGACTAGCGCACAAGGCTTAAATTGATCACAACGGGTGCGAAGCCAAACTTTCGCGTTTTATATCGTCAGATTATTGCCTGTCATCTTCTCTGGATCCAAATCCATTGAATTATTATGTATGGGGCTTCGTGACGGACAAAATGAAGAACATATCAAATCTTCAGGTAGATCAATTCAAGCGGTGCTTACAGAGGATATGGAACGAAATACCCGATGAAGTCGTGCGTGCAGCTTGCGCTTTCTTCCCAAAATAATGAAGTGTGAAAGGTTTGGAATGAATGAATAAAGAGTAAAGAATATATGTTCTAAAATAATAATAATATGTTTTTTTTTATTAAAACCAATATTTTATTTTTAACCTAATTTTAGTAATTTATTCGTGGCCACGCTGAAAATTTTTGTTTTCTGCAAAACTGGATTTGTTCGAAATAAGCTGTCGCAGTAATATTCAACTACTTATATCCCATTGATTATCAAAATAATATTGCCCCTTCAAAATTGGGCCTTGCCCCTTAAAAATAAAAACAAAGTTTGAGAATTCGTTTAAAATGCCTTTTTTTTTGTGATTTTGTAGCTTCCTTTTTTTGGTGCAAAATTAGGCGCTCTAAATTCATGTTAAGCGCAAATTCATTTCCATGGCGCATTTGGCATGGACAATTTAATGTTGCAAATGCACACATATGCACAATAAATCCATTGGTGTATATGTAGCAACAAAAAAAAAAAAAAAAAAAAGTGCGGAAAAAAAAGAACCAGCAACAATGATAACAATACCAACAACATCAACTGCTCGGGCAATTTGCAGTGTTATTTATTATGGCTAAAATATGGTAATAAATAACCAAATAAACACCTGAGAACTGTCATAATCGCCGTAGACGTTCGAAGAAGACGACACGGTATATTGTGGTTGTTGTACCAAAGTGATAGGGCTGACCTGGTCAGCTTGGCCGCATGATTACATGGCCATAAGTTTGATCGAACCCTTTAGCAGCCAGTCAGGCCAGCAATTGCACGATACGAGTACTCATGGGGCTTAGGTGCACGGGTGAGTGACGCGACGAGTAAATGTGAATGGGCGAATACGAAGACGGATGAAAATGGATGAATTAAGGAAATGTAGATGATGTTTCAGACTATTGGGGGCTGCACTTGGTTTCGCTTGTGGATTTTACTTGGACTGCTGCAGTGCAATTATTTAATGCAGTGGCAACACACAGTGGTTACCGCGTTTGACCAAATAATGAATGTTTGTGTGATGCGGCTGCTCGATGTGTTTTCGTTTGTGTGTAATTGGTTTAAGGTTTTTTTGTTTTATTGTTCCTTTTAGAATTTTTGTATAACTGTATTAGGCCGGGTCAAAAATTTTTGGGGCAGAAAAAATATTCAAATATTTCTTAAAAAATTATATTTGAGTCGTTTATTATGAAAGTTGTGCAAGTCTAATACGAGGCAAAAGTAATGGCATACACATTATATGCTATAACGATCGGTAATTTGACCGATATCATTTTTTCAACCTAATGCCATCAATTCCACATCAAGTAAACTTTTCGTGAAAACAGAGATAAATTTTATTCATTTCTAACAAAATGTCAGCCAATTCATATTATGGCATTACTTTGTTATGGGCTTGCCCCATTTTTATAATAAACGGCTCATTTGACATATCGTCCCACAGTAAGAGGGTTTGTATGAAACGGCGGTCATAAATAGTGATAATTGACCTAGGCTGCTAAAATTTAATACAGATGTTTCTTAGATTAGGAGACTTAAAATCTGTGAATATGAGCAAAATCCGTTGATAGACACGCCTACCTCCTACATAAAGTTAGGGCGTGGTAAAAATTTTTTTCAAAATGGATATCAATTATCATTAATTTGACAACGCTGATTACAAAAATGTTATAAATTAAGCACTATATTTTACAGTTTTCAAGTTATAAGATAAAAACTAAAATAAACTTTACGAAAATGAGATTTTGTTTGTCTGTGTAATTGTTCTCCATTGACTCGGAAACTAACTGATTGATTTTTAAGAAGTTTTCACATTATGTTAGTATAAAAAGAAGTTAAGTCATAGGCTTAAGAAGCCGGCGGTTCCACGCCCCCCCCCCCCCCTCCTCCCCTAAATATTAATTGATCTTATCTCTTAAACTCTTTGTCGCAGATAAATGAAATTTAGTAAATAAATATTGTTTATTGCAAAAGTGGGCGGTGTCCCACCCTCTAAAAAAAAAAAACAAATACAAAAGTTTTTTTGAAAAACGGTTTTGGATATCAATGAAATTCTTTATTCCTGTGAAAGTACATTCGATGCCATTATGTATGGAACTCGATTTCTTTTGCATGGCCACCACGGGCACGCTTGCAAAAGTCCAGATGCTGAACCCAATTTTCGACGGTTTTCAATCATAAATCGGCCGATACTGCTGCAATTTCACGATCGATATTCGTACGAAGTTCATCAATCGTCGCTGGCTTGTTGGCATAGACCATAGACTTGACGTAGCCCCACAGGAAATTGTCTAACGGAGTCAAACCGCACGACCGAGGCGGCCAATCGACTGGCCCATTTCGTGAGATAACACGTTCACCAAACTTGATTTTCAATAAATTGATTGTGACATTCGCTGTGTGGCTTGTGGCGCCGTCCTGTTGAAACCACATATTGTCCAAGTCCATATCATCCAATTCGGACCAATAATATTCGGTTATCATTGAACGGTAGCGATTCCCATTCACAGTAACGTGCCGGTCTTGATCATCACGGAAGAAGTACGGCCCAATGACGCCGCCGGCCCATAAACCGCACCAAACCGTAATTTTTTCGGGATGCAATGGTGACTCATGGAGTGCGTGTGGACGAAGCCATTCAGCCAGAAATGAGCCTCATCGCTGAATATGATTTTTCGATGAAAATCCGAATCATTTTCATGTTGTTGCTCAGCCCAATTCACGCACATATGACGCTTCTGGTGGTCAAGCGGCTACAGTTCTTGCCTCAATTTGATCTTGTAAGGATGAAGGCCAAGATCTTTTCGCAAAATTCGCCATAACGACGTCACAGAGATGCCCAACGCATGAGAACGACGTGTGAGACACACATTTGGGCTTTCTTGAACTGAAGCCTCAGCGGCAGCAATATTCTCGACACTACGGGCACTTCTTTGTCTCATTGACACGGGCAAATTTTTCCACTAGACGCTCAATTGTTGATCTGGTAGGACGTAGTTCTCTTAGGGCCGTTTTCTCAATGTCCGGTTAAATTTGTTCTTAACCGTACGATTGCTAACCATACGACAAGTGAAATCAATGAATTCGTTTTCACAAAGTGCTGATTAACTAACCAGAGGTTTGCTCATCGATTGTGAATTTTTCGATGTCAAAAAGACAATTTCAAATAAATTAAATCAAAATAAAAAACAAAAATATTTCATAAATTTCACAAAAAAAATGGAAGACTTGAAATATTTTTAATTCTAACGAATTTATTTGAATCTTTCGTATAGGAACATTTAGCTATTGGAATTATCTTCCAAATGTTATGCATTTTGTTCCAACTGACTTAAATGTTCGCTGAAAAATTAGGCTTTTATAAAACATGAAGACTGGGGCGGCCGCAATTCGATGCCTTAAGGGGTATGGTATAGGTATGTAGTTAATAAATATTTTTTTTCTTGGACAAGATTATACTTAACATTAGAGATGATTTTTTTACTTTTATGAGGAAAATAGTGAAATAAACAAGCTGATGGTTTACGGAAATTATTTGAGCACAACTTAAAATGAATAATGAATAGTGGCTATTGTGTTTAAATGCATGCTTTTGTAAAAAATCATTAACTGGATACGAACTTACTTTGCTTCAACATGAAAAACATATACCTAAATCAACCTTTAACCACACAGGCACTGAAAAGAAAATGCTTCTTATATGCAGTCTTATAACCTTGTTGACGCTTAATCGGACCGCATCCTTAGAATTGTAAATATACCTGCAGAATTTTGAGATATCCTTGCTTAAAGTTGGCGAAAATGCTGTTTTAAGAATTATAGCGTAGCTATAGGAAAAAGTGAAATTCTCATTTTTTAATGATATCGAATAGCCAGCGTATGAAATCTATTTGTGCCAATAAAAATGGGCGATGCCGCTCCCCCAAAACATTTCGTCCTTTGCATGGGGCTGAAATGCCCTTTCTTTGATGAATCATATCTCGGAGAGTAAGAGCGCATTGGTGGAAAAATTTGAAGGTGTGTTTTGATAAGAAAGAGTGAGTTTATCCAATGCCATTAAAAAACAGAGTTTTACCTTTTCCTGTAGCTACGCCATAAGTTTCAAAACATTTTTTTTTTTTCCAACTTCAAGCAAGGATTGACAATTCGGAGGACGCAGTCCGATTCAGCGCCGAAAGAATCATAAGACAGCATACAAGAATTATTGTGTTCAGAAAACTTTTTTTTTTTAAGAGCCTGTACTATTTTCAATCACAAACCTCGGTAGTATCTCATAAAAGATATTGAATAAAAGTTTGGATTTTTTTACCTGTGCTTATATTCACCGATACGGAGGAAGTAACTTAGAAGTTGGCCACATCTAATTTCGAATTATTAAGTATTAACGCAAAAACTTATATTATATAGAAAATCCATCGATCGGTTCTTTTACTATATAAAGGATTTCCAAAGGCAACGTCTAATTTGAGTTTCTTTCAATTTCTACATAAAAAATTGGATGTTTATGAAAACCGAACAACGTCGCTGTGAAATTTTTTCCAAGCCCACGTCTCTATAAAAGGATTCGTTGAATCAATTTAAAATGTATATGCTCTACTATCATTGATTCAAAATATGTTTTTTGTAATTCATAAGAAAGCTAGTAACCCCTTAATTTTATGACAGTATTTAATTTTCATTTAAAATAAAAATACTTTTTGTGAACTGTTCTTCTTATTAGAAACTAACCGGAACAGCATCTTGCCGTTAACTTAATCAGAACTTGACAAACTGATTACTACTAACCAGATATTGAAAAAACGCTTTTCTTTCTAACTGCTGGTAAAAGTTCTGATTAGTGCTTAACCGGACATTGAGAAAACGGCCCTTAGAGTTGAGGTAGTAAATTTTAATAATTTCTTGTTGTTGGCTCGTATATCTTTTCATGATGAAATGGCAAACCTTACTGAAGAGAAATGTCAAGAGAGCGGGAAAAATATGGCGTCGTTTGCTGTCCCTATCGGTATACTTTTGTATCGTCCCTATTGAAAAACCCTTTACGTCTGAAAATATTTAACGCACACAGGCATAATTTGGTACATATAAAAAGACTTTCAGAACAAATAGTGCTCACTAAAAAAGTGGGAGGGGGCACGCCTTCCTAAAAGTTGATTTATCATTTCTCTAAAAATGCTTTACGCAGATAGATAAAATTTGGTACATATACAAAGGGTGTAAGAAGAAATAATTTTCAGTAAAAAAGTGGGCCACGGTCTATAAAAATAAAAACCCGTCATATTTCTAAAATCATTTAATGCAAGTTTTAAGGTTTGGTATAATGCTTCATAATGGTATGTCCAAGTTAAGAAAGATTATGAAGATGAAACAATATGTATATTTTTTGTCAATATGATACATTAGTACATACGGTTTCAAACAAGTTAACTAGAGCGTTTTTTCCAGCAGTTGCTAATATGAAAAGTTCCATACAGCATTTTTTGCTGATTAAAATTCAACTTTGAGTCTACTAGTACGAGATCCGGCTGAAAAAAAAACGTATGGATCGAGTTTTTAGTTAAAATCTAATTTTTACATATATTTATGAATTGGGGAGTACTATCAAAATGTGGCCGCTAGTATTTTCAAATTGCAATAACTTATGAACCGTAAGTCTTACGTGGAAAAGTGCCTAGATCCTTTTTATGGAGTGTCATATGTTTAAATTGATTTTTATTAAATGTAAAAAAAAAATTACCGTTTAAGAGTTATTTATTAAAAACCCAGTGAATAACTTTGATTAAAAAAAACCTGGAGTAGGACGACATCGAGGTAAAACCTAGTTCAAACGAGCCGTAAAGCATTTTGATGAAAACGGTGAGTCGCATCATAAAAAGTACACGGATCTTTTTTGTGGAGAATTACATGCTCTACCAATAACATGTATTTGTGTGTGCGAAAAAAATACAGTTAAGGAAATTTTCTTAAAAAACCACAAAACGTTAAATTATTCGTTTTATAGAATGTCTCGTAAACTGTTACTTTTTGGCCTAAAAATATGAACATCAGTATTCAAGCACCTTACGACTCACAGTTTTCATCGAAAAGGTCTGTGTAGCAACTACTTTGAATTGTTAGTTTTTCATTTTTAATATTTGAATTTCAAAAAATTATTTTGTGATTCATATTAAGATCTTTGAAATGAAAGGATATTTTAAAATAATGAGATCCTAATACGAGTACATTTTTAAATTAAATAAATTCTTGTATAAAAATTAATTTGAAATTACAGCCTGTATATATAATTTTTGGTCGCTAAAACTTATCTTTTTATGTTAAATTGTGTTATTGAATGTAAAACGCTTTACTTCTCTCCAACAGCAACAATGTCCAGCATTGTGAAATGTTCAGTGGCTGAACCCACCAGATGGTTTATTTTTTATTTATTTTTTTTTTTTTTGGAGAGGAATACGTATGTTCTGTACTTTTACATGGAACAATAAAAATGTCATGGCACATAAGATGTACGATGTGTACATAATAACGTCTATCGAATTTTTAATAACACCCAAGCTGCCTGACAATTGCTGAAACCACAACAAAACTTATAATTTCAACAGTTAAATGCTCTATAATTGTTTTTACATTGGCCACAAAAGTCTGTTGGTTCTAGAAGTGTGCCGTAATTGGTTTTTTTATTTAGTTCGTTGATTTTGTTGATGTCAGTAGGGTTGTAGTTTTAAAGTTTTAGTTACATCTTTCTGTGATGGCATTGCGATGATGCTCCCATTCGTAAAGGCAACTAAATTGCAATGATTATGTTCATAAATGATGCAACCACAATATTTACAGAATATCGCATAATAGCCAAAAATTAAATTGTAACTTAAACTGGAACATTTTTTTAAACATTACATAAAGTGCCATTTTATTTGCTGCATTGTTTTTAGCAGATTGTGGTTTTGCCACAAGCTACATATTTTATATGTTTGTCATATGTAGGCATTTAAGAACAAAATACATTCGGTAACATTTACATTTTATTAAATTCGTATGGCAGCTTAATAACACCAATTTATTAGCAAGATCTGATACCTACCTTTCTGTCAAACATTGGGCCCAATGCTTTTGTAATGTCTTACTTATCGGCCACTTAAAAAAAAAGTAAATTACTAAAGAATGCATTTTCAATGAATTATATATTTTTGACACAGAAGTCAAGACGTATGTCAATAATTTTCAAAAAATTGTTTTTTTTTTATTGATTTAAGATATTAAGCACATTTAATTTGCTAAATATTTTTGCTGGAGTTGGTAGCTAGGACATTACACCCCAAAATGCAGATTAGTGGTTTTTAATGCTTCAGCAATAAGTTTTATAATGTTATCAATATTGTTTCTGGCAGTTGCATCCACAATCATACTATTATTATTATGCTATTATTATTATTTTTTTTTCCAAATTTCCAAAAAATATGAAGAAATTAAATGATATCTATGGACTTTTGACAAAACAACCTAACTCGAAATAACACAATTTTCCAAGATTTTAATCATAAATATAAAATTTTAATGCGCTTCTTATGGTGTAATCGTCATATCTTTATGACTTTTAGTTGCAGAGATATAGAATCGAAAATTAACCTATCTCAATGTTTTATTCCAAATTGCATTTGACAAAAGTACTTACCTGAAATAGGTTAAAAAAATTCAAGAAAAACTTTTACAAGTGTTAAAAGATTTTCGGCTCCGATAAATATCCATAAATCTGCAAAATTATCTGCGATGGCTTCAGGATGTGGAATAACTGTTTTTTAAAAAAATCGGCGAAAAATTTTGAAACACGTTGACAACGATTTTTGATTTGGACCAGATCTTTCAACGTTCATAATTGAATTAAGTGAGTTAACAAAACGTGACCAAGTATCTTGTTTTGCTTGCATGTATGCTTTTTTAACCTGTGCAAATATACGTCTGTAACCAAGGATGTTGTTCTTCTTTTACGAAATTCCTTCCAAGTTTTGTTTTAATACACGTACTCATGAGCTTGCTTGTATCGGAAATGAACCATACTGAATGATTTTATTTTTTAGTACTGCGACATATTGCAATGCATTCATTTGCATTCTTTATTATAAAGGTATCTGAAGTTAGCAGACCAACTTTAAAATTTTGATGGAGGAATTTCCCGTTAATTAACCGAGAAAAGAAAAAATTGACCGCTCTCATAGTTTCTGAGGTATAGCGTGGTCTGCTAACTTCATATGAAGTTTAGTTTTCTTAAAATTTTCTGATGAGGATATAACCAGATAATTAACCGATATTTAACCGTAAAAAATAAAATTTACACAGGGTGCTTCAATCAGAGATAACGAACATAGCACCCTGTATCCTTAGAAAAATCGGAATTTTTATTCAGACACTGAAAATAAGTAAACATTCGCTAAAACAATTTTTCTATAAAATATATATTTCAAAAGTTAGACGCAAACGAAAATGTGGTATATCAAGTTCATATGAAATTAGCAGACCGACTTTAGTTTTCTTAAAATTTTTTGGTTAGAATACAACCAAATAATTAACCGATATTAAACCGTGCAGAAAAAAATTTATAAAAGGTGCTCCAAACCGATATAACGCACACAGCACCCTGTATTCTTAGAAAAAACGGAATTTGCTAAAACAATTTTTCTACCCATATAAAATGTTCTATATTTAAAAAGTTAGACGCAAATGAAAAATTTTTAATGAAAATTTTTATGCAAAAATGTCCCGAAAATTAACCGTTAATAAACCTGAAAAGAAAAAATTTGCCAATCTTTTGGTTTTTTATTTTATACAACATCATTTGTACGAAATAGTTCAACTGCGATCTGAAGTTAGCGGCCACTTTTTCTTGCGATTTACAACAAATTCTGATTCAAAAATATCCCGAAAATTAACCGCTTTTCTTTATACTTTGTTTATTATTGAAATTTTTGCTTTAAATTTCATCAAAATATTTGAATGCAAAACGATTGAATATATGCAATAATAATTTTCAGTGTATTCGTATTTCTATTTGAAATTTCCATTTTCGATTTGCCAAAATCGAGTAGGCCATGCTTACTGTAAATATGTGTTGTTGCCTTTGTAGGTGTGCATGATATTGTGTGGAATCAATTTACTCTTTAATGTTTGAAGTATTGGTGTTGGCAAGGAAGAGAAAAATATATTTCTACATTTTGTGATACAAGTAATTCGATGCGCATCCCCAAGATGCAATAGCGATGCGCGTCCTTCTCGCATCTAAAGAGCTGATTTGTATGCGCATATTTTCTGCGCTATAGGTAGCGAGAGCGAAGCGCATCCAAAGAGCATTTCTGAATGCGAGAGCGATGCGCATCCAAAGAGCATTTCTGGTAGCGAGAGCGATGCGCATCCAAAGAGCATTTCTGGTAGCGAGAACGAAGCGCTTTCGGTCACGTATTAACGTACAAAACAAAATAAATCAATAAGTCGTGTTCGTAAGAGCGCGATGACAGAGCAGTGGTCTAGCGACTGGCACTGCGATTGAGAGTTGTAGCAACAGTGAGGTCCTCGGTTCAACTCCGGCCCAGACCTAACACAAAAGTTTTCAACTTGCAATTTTTCAATTAGAATTAATTTAGTAAAATAAAAATAATTATAATTTACATCAAAAAAAAAAAATAATAGTCTTGATGTGTCTTGACGAAAGACGTAAAATTTCAATTAAAAGTTAATTTTTTAAATATTTTTATTGTCATCCAAAAAGCATCCAAAGAGCATTTTTGAATGTGAGAGCGATGCGCTTTCAAAGAGCATTTCAGGTAGCGAGAGCGATGCGCATCCAAACAGCATTTCTTGGATGCGAGAGCGATGCGCATCCAAAGAGCATTTCTGGTAGCGAGAGCGAAGCGCTTCGTTCCAATGACATGCCAATGCTAATTTCAGCGCTTTTGGCAACGAGAAAAATGCGCTTCACTGCTGCTTTAGAGCGCTTCAGAAGCGCTATTGATGCGCTCCATTCCCCATTGGGTAGCTCCAATAAATTTTTATTTCTGTAAAATGAGTTTTTGTGTTTCTTGCTGTTTCGTTTCCTCAACGCTTTCAACTTTAAGGAACATTATTTTTTATTCCTCATTCCTAAAGGATTTGTCACGCTCTACTTGATGGCAACAGTGGAAAGAGCCAATTCCGTGAATTTCAGTCAAAAAATGGAGTTATGATATGTTTTGCATCGCACTACTTGCGACGAAGCTGATACAAAGAGACAAATCACGCCAAGTGTGTACTCCAAATTCCACTTGTTGTTGAAATTTAATTTTAATAACCTGAATCTAGTGCTTATATTATTAGCAAACATTCCTTATACAAAAAATTTTAAAAATTTTAAAATTTTTAAAATTTGATTTTTTACATAATCTATATATGAAGCACTCCACGCCAAGTGTACCAAGTTTAAATTTTTTTTTCTCCGATTTCGCTCAAATTTGGCAATATGGTAGAACCGCTGTGCAAGAACAACAATCCGGGAGAATTTGGTCCTAGTACCATTTGTTGTTAAAATACAGGGTGTTGAAGTTGACGTTTTGAGTCATTTTCATGAAAAGGGTGTTTTTTCAAAAATTTATAGCTTAAACTAAAGTTTGTTAATTGATAAATCTAAGTTGCTGGTCCTATTCATTTTGAAGTGTTATTCCCTGCAAAAAATGAGTACCGGTTGTCTTTGAATTTTTTTACATTTTTATAAAATTTTTTGTATGCCATATACGTATCTGGTGAATTTCTCGTACTTCGCAGGTATTCGTAGATTAACATTTGTTTGTTTTTTCAATGTCTGAAATTTTTGGTTGCTTGAATGTTATTTTTGTTTAATATGTCACTCAAAAAATAAAAAAATAGAAACTTTATTTTTAATCGTCTGACCAGCTAAAACTGGGGAATTGTCAGCACTTAATTCAGTAGCGCCAGCACGTACTGTTCCAATAAAATTTATCTATACAATACGCGAGCTGGAAATGTATTGTGTGCACCGTTGGAAAACGACAGCAAAGGTTTAGAAAAGTCAGTCACTTTTTGCTAAAGAATTGAAATCCAAATCCCCAGATGACGCTTTAAGTTAGCAGTCGTATCGTCTTATAACTTAAAAAAGTGGGAACTGATGAGCAGCTCTTTCCAAAAAAGTTCGCTAATGGTAAGTCTTGTATACAATGCTCATATGTGCAAAGTTGCATTTTTTTTGCTTATTCTCTACAAAAGATGCTTAAACTCATTAGCGAAAAAATCCATAGCTAATAAGATATGGGCAGCAAAAGCGATTTGACCTTTTTCAAGTCCATTTTTGAAACTTAAATCGAAAGCCAGCTGACTTTTTTTCACTAAAGATTCCCATTTTTTTTTTAATCTTATGTTTCGAAAGTACAAATTTTACAACTGCTCATTTCATATATCGCATGGATATTCTAATAGTCTTGTAGTTAAATATAATTTCTATTTTAAATTGTAAATAACTTCCTAATATAATTTACAGGTACAATGGTAGCCACAGAAACCTTATATATCCGTTTAATAAAAGTCATCTAAATATGAATGTTTTAATACAAGTGCATAGCCATTGATGGATATTAGATAGAGAAAAGTCTTATAATCACTGGTATTCTAAGGCCTAAAGAACTATGAACAAGCACTCCGGAAGATAATTGTATTGGCTCATTTTATTTAGACAAGTTTTAACTTTATGATGATTTTCATTTAATTTATTCAAATTTGTAATTATTATTTACCCTATTGGAAAATAAAATTTCGCATGGAATTGTTCAGGTTTTGGTCTTTTTTTTCGGGGATTTCAAATGGGATTTTAATCAACATACCTATAAGATACAGTACCAGTACGCGTGCTTAGAAACGTACCCGGATTATTGTAGATACGTATAACGAGTATAGTACCAGTACGCATATTTAGAAACGTACTTGTACTATTTCAGATACGTATAACAGATATAGTCCCGGTATGCGTATCTAAGTATTTATGCAGGGACGAGAAACCGATACAATACAAGTATTGGTACGACAAAACCAATGTCTGTATTTTTCCCGACAGCAATGTAAACGTTATTGAAAGAGTACGGCAATTTCTATGTGATTTTCAAAAACAAACAAAAAAAAAATACGTGTTTGTGTCCCCGATACATACGCCATTTGTATCTAGTACACTGTTTGCAGGGTTTTTATTTAAAAATATTTCTTTGTGAAAAAAATTGTTTGTGGCTGTGTGTCTGTCTGAAGCATTATCACTCAGAAACCATTCGTCCAATTGAGCTGAAAATTTGGAAATGAGTATAAATTAGGTATGGGAATGTTTTTATGCTATACACGAAGGTTTCCGAAGACCATCCGAAGGCTTAATAGTCAAAACGAAGAATATCTAGGTACACTAGAGGGAAAATATCTATAGCGAACTTTCAACAAGTTTCAACTGATAGTTTTTTGGAATACCCAAAGTTTGCCGAAGGTCACCCGAGGGCTTTATAGTCAAAACGAAGAATATCTAGGTACACTAGAGGGAAAATATCTATGGCAAGCTTTCAACAAGTTTTAATTGATAGTTTTTTGGAGTACCCGAAGTTTGCCGAAGGTCACCCGAGGGCTTCATAGTCAACACGAAGAATATCTAGGTATACGAGAGGGAAAAAATATATGGTGAACCATCAATAAACTTCAATAGTCAAAACGAAGAATATCTAGATGTACTACAGGAAAAACATCTAAGGCAACCTTTCAATAAGCCTTAATTAATGGTTTCCTGGGACACTCCAGCTATGCCATTGCCAATTTTTAAGATGGTTTGAAATGAAATTAACTTTCTCAAAATACCTAAATTTTTATTGGTGACGTGGCAGTGGCGTCAATCAACATTTTATCACTGTATACCTTCTAAGCTATTGGAAATCAAAAAACAAAACAAACATGCCTAGCAAAGCGGGCAAAGAAGGCTAGTTTTTTATAAAATTCAAAATTGATTTAACTAAAATTTTGAAAATTTATTTCATGAAAACTGTTTACCCAAACTAAATGAAATTTTGCTGGCGTATAAAAAAAATGTCAAATTTTAAAAAAATAATTTAAAAAATTTTTTTTTTTATTTTGTTATTTTTTTAAAGTTTTTCTTTGATAGTTACGAGTTTTACCTTTTGGTTCTATGCTCTCTCTGAAGAGTTAAAGAAGTATACAAAAAATTGGACCATTACTTTCCGCGTTATCATCCATTGAACCATAGGTTAACCAACTCCATACAATTCCATAAAAAAGACTATTATAAATATTTAGGTATGTTATACATATTTATGCGATATTTACATAATTTAACAATTTAGATTCAACAGTTGCAGTGAAACGAAGAGAGATATGCACCAGTGGAAAAACAGAAAGATATTAGCGTAGAAGCGGTCCTCTGCTTACGTGAGGCAGAGGAACCAAACATGTGGAGGGCCACCTCCAAAGTCCCCGTATCCTGAGGACGTACAGCTGCTGGCCTTAATTCCGCATGAATTCATAGTTGATCACAATGAATTTGATTGTGACAACCCCGATGTAAGTTATTACAATAGTTGAAAAGCTGAGTGGATGAACACAATAAGTAACAATTTTTGTAATTTTCAAATAAAGTTAATAGTTAAAGTTAATAGCCCTTCATCAATTAATCACTTCATAACTTAACTTTTTTTTTTTAATTTTCCGACGATGCTATGAAGGAATAACGGTCAAAATCCGAGGTTTCACTTCATATCTAATCATAGATAATTTTCTTTACTTTGTATGTGTACATGTCCTTCCACTCAAAAATTACATAAGTTGAACCAATGAATGCCCAACATTGTTATTTCACATGTTCATCCATTCAGCTGTTAAAAACGTAAAGAATACACGTGTTTTCCACAACGTTAAGAACAACGATGGAAATGGACGAAATTGAGATACTTCTCGTAAAAATTACTGAAATAGACGTGGAATATAAGGGTAAGTTTAATAGGTTTAATAAGGTTTTATGGCTATGGTTATTGAAGTTGTATGAAAGTTTATTTTTAAATTTAAAAGAAAACAATATGAAAAAAAATAATAAATAATTATAATAAAGGAAAATAATTTATTATATAAATTTTTCCAGCAAACTCTTCAAAAAGCAGAAATAGAGTTTTTGGACCATGGGGGAGAGGAAGATGCGACCCTTCTATTCGTAAGGCATTAGTTCGTATTATATAATGAAGCTTATTTTATATTTTGATTTGCTTTCAGAATGTTCCAACTCTAGCACCAATAGTTCCAATTCCGGTTCCAACTCCAGCTCTAAGTCAAAAAAGAAAGTTAAAAAAGGTAACAAATAAAAAATTACCAACAAACAAACAAAATAAACATCAATATTTTATTCAGGTAGAAGACGAAGCTTTCAAAGAAAGACTACTGAAGGCAACTATAAAAGCTAAGGAGAAGGAGATGGAGTTTTTGGAAGCGGAACACAGGCAAAAAATTAAAAAATTTAGAATTGGAGGCGGAATTGAAAATAATGAATTTGAAGCTTCGGAACGCCGCAAAGAAGAGCAGCACCAGCTCCAACTTAAAATTTTAAAATCTAACTTACAGAAAGAATTGCATGTAGCGTAAATTAAGTTTTTTGTTTATTAAACTAAACTATAGTTATTTGAATATGAGTTACATAAAATCTTGCGTTTTATTTTAGTTCAAAGTAATTTGTTAATCTCTTTTGTCTAACAAAAATTGATATGTGTAATAACGAAAGTTCGGTGTACTTGTTGTCATTACCGCTACGTAGCATACGTTGTCTGTCCTGAGATTATTTGAGGAGTAGTCGAACAAAAGGTAACATTTCCAGTTTTTGTCTTTTTGCTTTTTTTTTGAAGAATCGTATGTAAATCTATGAACTACACATTCCAGTTGAATTTGGCGGTTCAAAGAATAATAGTTCCCAAGAAAACCGCGTTTTTCGTCGATTTCCGAACAAAAAGTAACATTTCCACTCCACTTACAATTTTTTTGTAGTTCTGACGAAAAATTACATTTACCTATTTAATACTAATCAGTAATTATAGTCTTCGTCAAATATTTTCAGTTGCTTTTATTGCTCCCACAAGGCATCATTTCAGTTTAGTGATTATCAAAAAGTAAAACTGCCAACATTTCCCGACAAAAGGTAACATTTCCAAATTTCAAACTCAGTTATTTCCATTAATATGAAAGTTTTTAAATGTGTAAAAACGCGATTGTAAGGCAGTTTTTTTAGTGTATATTTTTGCATAAACATATTTTTAAAAAAAAATATGCTACCTTTTTTAATCACATTTTATTGATTTCTGAAAAAAAAGGAAACATGGAAATGTTACTTTTTGTTCGATTACTCCTAATTTAATATATCAACTATAGGAGTTGTTGCTGTTGTTGTGGAGGCTGTTGTTGTTGTGGAGGCTGTTGTTGTTGTGGAGGCTGTTGCTGTTGTTGTGGAGGCTGTTGCTGTTGATGTGGAGGCTGTTGCTGTTGTAGTTGCTGTTGTTGTTGTAGTTGTTGTAGTAGTAGTTGTTGCTGTAGTAGTAGTTGTTGCTGTTGTTCCAATAATTGATGCATTTGCTGTTGCTGCAATTTTCGTCGTTTTTGTCCTTGTTGCTGTAATTGTCGTTGTTGTTTTATTGCTGTAGTTGTTGCAGTTGTTGTAGTTGTTGTGGAGGCTGTTGCTGTTGCAGTGGTTGCTGTTGATGTGGTGGCTGTTGTTGTTGCAGTTGTTGCAGTGGTTGCTGTTGCTGTATTTGATACTGCTTCAGCTTCTTCTGCTTCTTCTTCATCAGACTGCGGTAGAACTTCCTCTTCATTTGCAGAAGGAATCTTAGCTGCAGCAAAGGGACGTATTGCTGTAAATTCGTCCGATGTATTTTATACTGCTTCAGCTTCCTCTGCTTCTTCTTCAACAGACTGCGGTAGAACTTCCTCTTCATTTGCAGAAGGAATCTTAGCTGCAGCAAGGGGACGTATTGTTGTAAATTCGTCCGAATCATTCCTGGTACTTCTCCTTGCTGCATTCTTCTATAAAATAAAAAAATTAAATAAAGAAAATGGACTCAAAAGGAAACATACGTACCAATTGAAAGAAAAAATTTGTTTTTTTTTCTTCTTTTTTGACTTTTTTCGGTTGTTTTTTGGGGTTAGCACCTAAAAACATTATTTCCGGATCGATTTCCCTATCAACGTTGAGATGACGTTGAATATCCTTTCTTTTTAAATTTATAAATTTGACTACAATGGATTTTAATTTGTCAAAAATTTCGTCATTATCTAAATCCAACTCTTGATTGAAATATTCTTGAAAAAGTTTTTTATATTGCCGGTCTTTACTCTTCGAGTATCCAGGTACTGTCTTATCAAATATTACATTGTGTTTATTTAGGAGATTTAATAATTTATTTTTTTCAAAAGGATGTACTGAAAAGATACAAAAAAATTAAATTGCAACAAACTTCAAGTGAAAGTTTTTTGTGACATCCGAAGGTCACCCGAAGGCTTCATAATCAAAACGAAGAATATCTAGGTACACGAGAGGGAAAAAATCTATCCTTGGTGGGGTTCTCGATTAGTAAATCCAAAAGGAAGGGAGCTTTATAAATGTTTGGTGCTGAATAATTTTAAATCGCTTTCTACTGGAACACCCACTTATTGGCCCAGTGATTGTAGAAAAATTCCAGATTTACTCGATTTCGTGGTGTATTCAGGCATTTCCCCTGAACACCTTGGTATAACGGAGAGTTATGATTTAAACTCCGATCACTCACCTATTATAGTTTCCTACAGCACAGCGATCCAAAATGCAGCAAAAAACTATCGTGTACTACCTCCTAAAGCAAATTTATTACTATTTCAAAATTGGATAGAAAATCAAGTTAATCTAAATTGTTCACTAAAATCTGGGCTAGATATTGATGATGCTATTGAAACATTCACAAACTTGATACATGAAGCTGCTTCCCTAGCTACACCACCTGAAAATACAATAAAATTGAACAATCCTGTACTCTCTGCAGAGCTAATATTAATAAGAGAAAAGCGGAAGTTAAGAAAACACTGGCATATAAGTCGAAGTCCTGCTGACAAGAAAAAGTTTAATAAAGCAGCCAAAGATCTTAAGCAGAGACTGGCGGAATTGAAGAATGAGTCAACCGCGCAATTTTTATTAAATCTTGATGTATCATGCAGGAATACTGAACACAACCTTTGGAGAGCAACAAAGTATTTAAAGCGCCCTACTAAAAGAAATGCTGCTATTCAGTCTTCTAACGGAGCTTGGTTGCGGTCTAATAAGGATAAAAGCGATGCTTTTGCTGAACACCTATACAAATTATTTCAAACCCATCCAACAGCCGCTGTTTCGAATGATGAAGGCATTTTAAATTTTCTGGACTCGCCCTGTCAAATGAGCTTGCCGATCAAACATATATCTCCTACCGAAGTTAGAAACGAAATTAAGTATCTTAGTTGTCAAAAAGCTCCTGGATATGACCGAATTGATGCTGTTGCATTAAAACATCTTCCAAGAAAAGGCATACTATTTTTAACTTTTATTTTCAACTCTATGTTAAGGCTTGATTATTTTCCTACTCAATGGAAGTGCGCTGAGGTCATCATGATTCAAAAACCAAACAAATCTGAGAAAAATATTACTTCATACCGTCCAATTAGCTTGCTCGTGACGTTCTCGAAAGTATTCGAAAGAATATTTTTAAGAGGAATGTTACCTGTTTTGGAGGAATACGACATTATACCGGAACATCAGTTTGGGTTTAGACATGCACACGGAACTCCCGAACAATGCCATCGAATTGTCAACTTTGTTACTGATGCTTTGGAAAATAAACAGTTTTGTTATGGTGTTTTCTTAGATGTTCGACAAGCCTTTGATAGAGTGTGGCATCAAGGACTTTTATTTAAAATAAAGCAGTTACTCCCTGCTCCATTCTTTCTCTTTTTAAGGACCTACTTGAGTGATCGCCACTTTTATGTTAAGGTAGAAGGTGAAATATCGAACATATTCGCTATTAAAGCAGGTGTCCCTCAAGGCAGTGTCTTGGGTCCAGGGTTATACACCATCTACACAGCTGACTTGCCTAAAAATAATGATGTCCATATTGCAACTTATGCCGATGATATTGCCATAATATCATGCAGTTCTTCACCAACAGAAGCATCACTACAAGCACAAGCTGAACTTAATGAAATTGAGAGTTGGTTGAAAAAATGGAAAATTGAAGTTAACTCGGAAAAATCAGTGCAAGTTACTTTTGCGCTAAGAAAAGCTGATTGCCCGCCCGTCTCTTTAAATGGCTTACAAATACCACAAAGTAATCATATCAAGTACTTTGGAGTTCACTTCGATCGTAGGATGACATGGAAAAACCATATCAAAGCGAAACTACAGCAACTTAAAATAAAAACCAAAAAAATGTATTGGCTTCTTAATCCGAAATCTCAGCTCAGTTTAGAGAACAAAATAAGACTTTATAAGGCCATATTAAAACCTATCTGGACTTATGGAATCCAACTATGGGGTACAGCAAGCAACTCAGCCATTAAGTTAATGCAACGGTATCAATCCATGACACTAAGGAGCATAGTGGATGCACCCTGGTTTGTAACAAACGAACAAATACATAAGGACTTAAAAATTCCTTTTGTTAAAACCGAAATATCCAAAATAAGTAGAAGATATGTAGGCCGACTTGATCATCACGTTAATACACTAGCCATACAACTCTTAGATAATAGCTTAACAACAAGGAGATTAAAACGCTACCATGTCCTTGACTTGCCTGATCGCTAGCTTTTTATAAATGTAAATATGTATATAAAGTAGAATGTATGTAATAAGTTCATTACTTGTGGATATAATTCTTAAGTAATAATATGTATATAGTCGCACTCACTGGAGTGTAACTATTCTGTTAGTTTTAAAAATTATTCAAAAAATTTACTTATTGTTACATGCTGACAGATTGTAAATAAAATACATTTACAAAAAAAAAACTATACGTTTAGCATTTTAAATAATTTCATTACAACAATGTATTAAATTGATGAAAAAAAAAAAATAATATATGTATGTAAGTTGAACCATCTGAAATGGTGTATTGTTGCTGATAACTTTGCCTGTTGTGAAGACTCTTGCATTCTTTTCGCTGTAGATGTAGTTGTTTCGTTAAAATTTGGACGATTTTTCGTCGATGTACTTGATTCAGAGCTACTGGAACACATTTATTTGCATTGTATATTCAACGGCTTTTTTACATACGTAGCTCCAAGAAGAATAAGCCTTTTGCTGTACTGATAAAGTAGAAGGAGGAGTTTGATCATCTTGTAGACTACTCTGTTTTGCCAAAACAGCGGTAGATGTTGAAAGTTTTATTGGTATATTTCTATCTATCGCTGTGGATAGCTGAATTTTTTCACAACGGGTTCTTTTTTAAATTTGAAACTGCAAATGTGGTAGAAATTTTATTTGTAAAAACGGCTTTGTTTTAATTGATTTAGAATTACATTTCAAATCTACTAAGATATTGCAAATACGAAAATGTATTTTTGGGCCCATATTTATTTTCGACTTAATAGAGGAAGCCAGTGGTCAGATTAAGGGTATCCTAACACTTAAGGATCACATGGTTCTGTTACTTTTGTGTTACGCATTTGGAGTTATCTAGTCAAAAAATAAACATAGGTACAAAAACATATCTCCTATTTTGCGCTTTATAAATTTTTTCAAGCTCACCATGGATATGAATAGTGTTTTCTTTTTTTTTTTTTGACGTTACTAGTTCCTAAAATATTGCTCAATGAAGAGCCTACGAGACATAATATTTCGGTGGTTTTCGGTTTCCATAGCAATTTGAGATGGATTTAATTCACGCCCTTCATTTTCTTCCTCTTCGTCACTCTCGCCTTAAAAAAAACAAGTAAATTTAGTACCTACACTAAATAAGGTAGCTTATCTTTACTTAGTTATCGATCCTTAAACTCTATTGCGAGATTATGAAGAACAGCCAAAGCAATTACAGTCACTTTGGCATTAGGCAAAGAACATCGCATGCCGTGAAGGATTCGGAAACGGCTCACCCATAAACCAAAACACCTTTCATTAGTATTACGAGTGGAAATATGTGCAATATTATATCTTATTTCGGCGTTCGTTTGAGGATTGAGAAGAGGCGTGAATAGGACGTTGGTACATGGGTAACCTCCGTCGCTGAGCAAACGCCCTCTAAATTCTCCATTTTCGAACCTTTCTGTTATTCGACTTTTCCGATAAATCCTTGAGTCATGCAGAAAAAAAAATATCGAACAATCCAACCGATTTCAACTATAGAAATTGCACCAACCCGCAGTAAAGGTTAAATCGACTGTACAGTCCAGTAAAATTACTGTAAAAATAGTACTGTACAGTTACTGTTAAAATATTTAGGAACTGTGAAAACAGTTAATTTAACCTAGATTTTCGATAGAAATTGCACCAACCCGGAGTTTTTGTATTTTGACCGTGGAACTCTGTAAATTTACAGTTTACTCGGTTTAGAAACTATCAAACGTAGTTACAGTAAAAATAACCTTTTTTAAAGGTCAGCTAACAATATAAACTGTTCCTAACAGTTAAAACTGTTTTGGAACGGTTTAATAGTTAGCACCCCAGAAAGACTGTAACTAGCCGTTTCCAAAAAGTCGTAGAAATTGTAGCAAACAACAGATCCCAATCTCTGTTCCATCAAAAGAGGTACGTAAATTTTAAGTTATCGCATCGTGATATAGACGGACTACTAACTTTAAATCAATCGCAACACTCACGTATACTTAAGAAAAAATTTTTGCAAAGCCGGCGGTTAAAGCATTGAGTGCGATCGAAAATCCATTCATAAAATCCCCTGCTCTCATTCCTTATGATTTATAATGTAGTGTCCAATGTAAGGATCATTGTCGTATATAGAGCTGATGCTGTGTGATTTGTGACTCTCGTTGGAACCGCAGAAGTTCAGTTTTAATATTCAGACGCAATATTCCTACCATAGAATTTTTATTTTATTAACATATGTTTGCATTTATTTATATATATTTAATATCCACAGCTCACAAATCCTGAACTGCAGCTCGTGTCAGTGCAGCAAATTAATACCATCTTACTTACATATATATATAGATGTATCATTTGATATATCATTTTGATGTATCATTTGATATATCAAATGATACATCTATATATAAATAGGCAAACGAAATCGGTTAGGTCCCTGTTTCTATACCTAAATCTCAACCGATTTACTTGATTTTTTTTTTTGTTGGAAAGGTTGTGAGGAGGAGCAGTGCATAGGACTATATTTGTTTTTAAAGTGGGAGGTGCCACGCCCCTAAATGGAAAAAACGATCTCACGGCTAAACCGCTGCATCGATTTTAACGAAATTTGGTATGGAGATAGGGTTAGGACTAAGGAACGATAATATGACCATTATGTTTTTCAGTGGGCGGTGCCACGCCCCTAAATGGAAAAAACGCTCTCACGGCTAAGCCGCTGCATCGATTTTAACGAAATTTGGTATGGAGATAGGGTTAGGACTAAGGAACGATAATATGACCATTATGTTTTTCAGTGGGCGGTGCCACGCCCCCAAATGGAAAAAACGCTCTCACGGCTAAGCCGCTGCATCGATTTTAACGAAATTTGGTATGGAGATAGGGTTAGGACTAAGGAACGATAATATGACCATTATGTTTTTCAGTGGGCGGTGCCACGCCCCTAAATGGAAAAAACGCTCTCACAGCTAAACCGCTGCATCGGTTTCAACGAAATTCGGTATGGAGATAGGATTGGCACTAAGGAACGATAAAATGACCATTATATTTTTAGTGGGCAGTGCCACGCCCCTAAATGGAAAAAACGCTCTCACAGCGAAAATACTGCATACGATTTTTATGAAATTTGGTAAAGATATACAGTGGTTCAAACGACTAACCGGACAGAGCGCATAGCTTCTTTTGAGTGCTTAGTATAAAGAAATAGGAGATTGCAGTTGGAAAAAAATAATGCAGTTAATTTTATTTCTTATTCTAGTTTTGGTCGGTACCAACAAAATAAAAAAAATGTTGTTCTAAACGCATATTATTAGCGATAATTTAGAAAAACTCACTTTTAGAGCTCAAACGTCTAACCGGACACTAAAAAATAATATTGAAATTTGGCACTTCCATAATTTGTTGAAAGTCCATTAGCATTTATAACAGCTTGCGAACGATTTTTCATGGATTTTATTAAGTTTGAGCAAACATCCGGTTGAATGTCGTGCCATTCTTTGACCAATTCTTCCTTAAGCTGAGTTATGTTACGGATAGTCCTGCTGTAGAGCTTCTTGCTCCATTCGGACCATAAATTTTATGTCACGTTGATGCCAGGTGATTGAGGAGGGGTCTACAATAGCTTGAGACAGTTTTGTATCAGCCATAATTGCGCTACATGGAAAGAATGCTTCGGGTTTTTACAATGGTTTCATGCAAAATTCTCTTCAATACCATGTTTTTTAGCGTTTTGCATAACATTATCTTTCGAAATGTTAAGGTAACCAAACTCATCCATTTAACCATCGATAAACACTAAAATCGCGACACCTGCAATGGAATTATAGCCCCAACGTACTACAAAACCGCCCCATGTTTCACTGTAGAACGAATAATTTTAATATTAAATTCAGTGTTTGGTTGTCGCCATACATAAGCTTTGCCATTGGAATCACACAAAAAACATTTCTTTGGTCGTTAAATAAGACCTTAAATAACACATATTCTTGTAATTATTCCCATTTTTCTAAATGGTAAAGCTTATGTATGACGACAACCAAACACTGAAATTAATATTAAAATTATTCGTTCTACAGTGAAACATGGGGCGGTTTTGTAGTGCGTTGGGGCTATAATTCTATTGTAGGTGTCGCGATTTTAGTGTTTATCGATGGTTAAATGGATGAGTTTGGTTACCTTAACATTTCGAAAGATAATGTTATGCAAAACGCTAAAAAACATGGTATTGAAGAGAATTTTGCATATAACCATTGTAAAAACCCGAAGCATTCTTTCCATGTAGCGCAATTATGGCTGATACAAAACTGTCTCAAGCTATTGTAGACCCCTCCTCAATCACCTGGCATCAACGTGACATAAAATTTATGGTCCGAATGGAGCAAGAAGCTCTACAGCAGGACTATCCGTAACATAACTCAGCTTAAGGAAGAATTGGTCAAAGAATGGCACGACATTCAACCGGATGTTTGCTCAAACTTAATAAAATCCATGAAAAATCGTTCGCAAGCTGTTATAAATGCTAATGGACTTTCAACAAATTATGGAAGTGCCAAATTTCAATATTATTTTTTAGTGTCCGGTTAGACGTTTGAGCTCTAAAAGTGAGTTTTTCTAAATTATCGCTAATAATATGCGTTTAGAACAACATTTTTTTTATTTTGTTGGTACCGACCAAAACTAGAATAAGAAATAAAATTAACTGCATTATTTTTTTCCAACTGCAATCTCCTATTTCTTTATACTAAGCACTCAAAAGAAGCTATGCGCTCTGTCCGGTTAGTCGTTTGAACCACTGTAGAGTTAGCACTATATAGCACGATAACATGATTGATTTTTATGAATTTTGGTATAGATAGATATCAAAAACTGTTTACTCTTTAGTAGGAGTTACACGCCTCTAAATGGAAAGTACGATATTGCAACTTAGCTGCTGCACCGATGCAGATAACCCAAACCCTGAGGAAGAATATTAAAATTTTTTTTGTGTTTTATCGACCAAGGAAGGGAATAAAAACTTTTTCCTTTATTTTATGGTCAAATCAAAATGGGCGAATTTCGGCCACAAGGCGAACTCTAGTTATTATTATTTTAAAATAAAGTTGAAATTTTATTTTTGTTTATTAAAAAGTTGACAAATTTTTGAATTTATTTTTGACACGTCACGTCACGTCAAATGATTTAAACCTGCGCACAGTGGGGTTTTTGATACTAAAACACGCTATTAATTCATCCAGACTATTGAGCGTTATAATAACTTATTTTTTTAGTTAATTATGCATAAAAAAGTAGAACACTTATGCAGTTGTATATTATGTAGTGAAATTTTTTTATAATAGCAATAAAAAACGGAAATTGAAAATTGTCATCAAAATTTTTTACGCATTATTCTAAAGTTTTAAGAATTTCTGACTTTGATGACCCTTAGTGAAATTTTTTGAAGAATATTTTTGTTGAACATTTTAACCCATTTTAACCAAGTTTTTGGAAAAAAGGGTCAAGAAGACCCATAAAAACAGGATATAATGGGTTAAGATGCAATAAAAAATTGTTTCTTGTATGATTTTATGATAAACTTATGAAAAACAGTTTTTCCAAGATGTAGTTTAAGAGTTACAGCAGGCCTAAATATCGAAAATATGTTTTCTGTGGGTTTTTTTTATCTAAAACAACTATATATGAATGATTTTAAATTCGAGATATAATATTTTTATATACTTTGACTTAAGACAAAAAACTTTATATATCGGACTACTCATTCCGAGCATTTCTTAAATCGTAATAAAATAAAAACTGCACTTAGCCGAGATTTTGCATAAAACGGCGATGAGTGACCTCCTAATGACCTTCAAAAATCTAAAAAACTCAGCGTACTTAATTGACACCCTCTTGCAGATTTTTGGGGGTAATTGTCTGTCTATATGTCAGTATTTAACTTTTTATTTATTTTTTGCTTCACTTTCATACAGTTTGCTTTAAAAAAATGAAAATTTCTCACAGCCGCGCAAAAACGAGCAACCTTTTTTTTTATAGAACGTAACTCAAATGTCTACACTTTATTAAAATAAAAACATTTTTGTTTGAGCTCACTTTTGGAACAACAATATGTCTATGTATATAGTCAAAATGCACTTAATTTTAGACTTGCAAACAAAAAAAAAAAAAAAAAAATTAAGATATGACAAAACACTTTTTCACAAATCAAAAACCTTTTTTGTATTACAAAAATACCTGAACTAAAAGGGTCCATCAAAATTTAAGTAAACAAACAAAACAAAAGGAAAAAAATCATTGCATTGTTGGTGGCTCCACTTGCTTCTTATGATTATAGCGACTGGAGTTCTGTTACAAAAAGTTTAATAATTCCGAAAGTGCACAACCAAATTTTAAAAACTCATTATGGACAGTCTATAGTTAAAGAAAATCACGATAAGGTGAAAACCATGCATACGATAAAACACTTTAACTCCAGTTGAATTATAAAAACCTTAATTTTTTAACACATATTTAATATACATAAAAAAAAATTTTTAAACAACAACTCAAAAAAATTTTTATGTAGTAAGAACCGCAATTACCTGAAGTTGAAGGTTCCATTAAAACTTTTTCCACATAACTTTTTTTTAATAAAAATGTACTTTAAAAAAAGCCAAAAAATTCAAATTTTTCACTGCGCACGAACGAAAGTAAAAAAAGTTCATCTTTAACCACATGTAACTTTTCAACTAGTAATGTTAGGTCAAAAATAAATATTTGTTGTTTGTGACGCAGAATTTAATTATCCTTAAGCCGGTATAAAAAAAAGCCGGTACTTCAAATTTTTTTTTTTTTTTTTTCAATTAAGTGCGTAAAATCGCATACAATACCCCTTTGTGCGGCGCTCAACTAGCTTTAAACCTGCTCGAAGGCAGTTTAAAATTTAAACTGGGAACAAAATTGTTTATAAATAAGAATTTCATGTTAAACTTCGGAATAGCCTTATTCCATGGTTTAACTTTTATTATAAATACGGCTGAAAGAGTTCTATTTAAACGATCGCTTGATAAATGTTATAAATCTATGATATAAAAAAAAGTAAAATAAAAATCTATGTTATGTAGACGCAACATAAATATTTATCTTCTCTTTGTGTATGTTTGGAAAGGGCAAAACTTCTTCTCCAAAACGGCTGTGGCGATTTTTATGAAAATGCAATGCCTTGTAATAAACGAAAAGTGGGCGGTATTGAAGAAGTACCACGTCCCCTTTTTAACCATTGAACATTTTGATTCAATATTACTCAAAAACAAATCCAACAATTTTAATGAAAATTTAAGAGATTTTACAACTGAAAACAAGTATGTATTAATATGTGACACCGCCCACAAAAATACAACACGGTTTAAAAGCAAAACTAATAAAGCAATAATTATGAAATTAACCATGGGGAGCCTACTTGCTATAAAGCATCTCTGATTTAAAAGTGGCCAAAATATCGCCGGTGCGCGTGGGACCTCCCATACAATTAAAACACGTTAAATGTTATTTTTCGCAAATAGTACAACATATTTTGATGAAATTTTGAATGCGGATCTAAATCACGAGTATCTAAAGCATAACGAAAAGTGGGGTTGTTAAATAATTGAAACGCCCACTGTCATTAT
The DNA here is from genome assembly GCA_951812925.1 of Calliopum simillimum. Classification (NCBI taxonomy): domain Eukaryota; kingdom Metazoa; phylum Arthropoda; class Insecta; order Diptera; family Lauxaniidae; genus Calliopum; species Calliopum simillimum. The sequence continues at coordinate 32,014,874 of OX638371.1, forward strand.
AAGTTCAGAATTTTGATATATCGTTGCTTGAATTTGAAGAAAACGCTGTGTTCAGTCTTACAGCGTAGTTACAAGAAAAAGTGATTTTTATTGTTTTTTTTAATGGCATCAAATAGCCACACTCTTCCTTATCAAAATACTCTCGGATTTTTCCAATAGGACTCTAACTGCCATACCTTAATTGGAGCGTTAGACAATCTCTGTCTGTTTCATGTCCATACAAATTATAAGAAGCAAACGGAAACAGAGACGATTAAATTGCGCTCGTTGACGCTCGTCTAAACTTCCAATTTTGGTATGGCTGTTATTTTTTAAGTTAAACTAAGCATTCCTGAAAACGTGTAAAAGACTCGAAAACCTTGTTAACTCGTAATAGTTGTCAAAATCAATACGAAATTTGACAGTTTTACGAGTTTACGAGGGTCTCGAGGCTTTTACACGTTTTCAGGAATACCCTAATTGTATTGAAAATCATATTTTTATACCCTACACCCAGGATATATTCACTTTGTCCTACCGTTTGCAACGCAGAGAAGGAGGTATGGCAGATATAGAAAAGTATATATATTCTTGATCAGCGTTACCTCCTGAGTCGATATAGCCATGTTCGTCTGTCTGGCTGGCTGACTGTGTGTGGAAATACATTTTGTGAGAAAACCAAGCAAGATAATTCAATGAAATTCGGTGCACAGCCTCCGTGGTCAAAGTTAGCTCAGGGTATTGAAAATGAGCGAAATTGATCAACGGACACGCCTACCGCCCATACAAAAAATATTTTCAAAATGCAACTTGTGGAGTATTTTTCTCGATAATGCAACCAAAATACTCATAAATACTACAAATTGTAAGCGCACGCTCTAAGGAAAACCGGTGAATTCCGACAAGAGGATGTGGCACCTCTCATATAAGCAAAAGGTTCAAAACGCTATACTGCAAACATTTTTTGAGATAATCCAACCAAATTTCACTCAAATACTAAGAACTATAAATTCAAACTCTGAGAAAAAACTGGGTGAATTCGGAAAAGGGGGCGTGGCACCTCCCATATAAGCAAAATTTTCAAAATACTGCTATGCAAGGTATTTAATGTTTAGCCAGGCCAGTTACTTTTTAGGACAAACACAAATGGAAAGACGCTACAATTTGCTTTGTGTTTATGCCTATATTCATTTCATTTCATCAAAGGGATACCTTTAATCTCCTAAACTCGTTAACCATGAAAAACTCGAAAGTTTACGAGCTTGTTTTCAGGAACACACATTTCTAAAAACGTGTAAGCAACGTATCAGATGTCATATAATTTGAAAAATATTCAATTCAAATTCAATTTTCAAAACAAAAAATATTTTTTCAATACATTTATTTGACAACAATCGCTCTCGTGCTTTTTCAAAGCTATTTACGCATCGAATTTGCCTCGTATGTTTTCGAGGCCTGGTAAACTTTTTTTTCATACAAATTTTTAAATTTTGTTTACGAGACTCGAAAGTTTTCGAGGTTTACGTGCTTTTCGAGGCTTTTTCGAGTTTAAAGGAATCCCCTTATTATATTTCAAAAAATACTGTGTTAGCAAAAATTAAAAAATTAAAATCACTACTCCCTATAGACTCAATTATTATGATGGGAAGCAGTTGTGCTAGACTTAAGTCGTTAATACCAAACGAAAATTGAGTTAAACGCAATCAAAAACCCAAAATTCAATTTTGTATTGTGACAATGCTACCAAGGTTTTGAAATTGAATCCTTGTGCGTTCCACTACCATACTAGCCACAGCTTATGGACACAAAAATTTAGCTGGAGGTCCACAAAATCCGTTGCATACGTTTCCTGACAAAAAAGCCCAAAAAATAACCATGTTTCTTTTTTTTTTTTTTAGTATTTTGTTTTTATTAACTAAAACAAAAATAATAATTCATTTCTTTGAAACTTAAAAAAACTACACAAACGTCAAAAAAAAAGTTACATTTCAATTTTTAATACGAGACATACAGACATACAGTATTTTACTGCGGCTCCATAAGCAGGAGGTTTTCGAGTTCTAATAATTCCTCAGCGTCCATGACGTTTCCGTCCACGTTGGCGGGAACGTGGCCGGCAGCACCGCGAACCAAGGCAACCTGACGCTGCAACCTGGACGGATGGCCAACCGGTAGCGCTTCGCGCAACATCCGCATTATGGTTTGTTGTTGCTGCATCTGCTGGCGGTGCTGCACCTCCGCCAACGTTCTTAAAACAGCGTCAACGCGAGCATTGGTGCTCCGCTGCACCATTATGTTACGGAGCATGTTCCTCTCAATTATGCTCCTTAGTTCCTCGTTATTATATAGTCTGTAATTCGGATTGTTCCGATTGTAGTGATGCATCTTTTCAGAATTAATGTGTACAATTCAATTTGTGTTGCGACGATCAATTTTTGTGTTCCGTCCGTTGCGACGATCGTTTGTGTATATATAACTAATTATGTATGACAATAAAAACGCGCATCTACAATTAAATATAACAATCGAAAGTTTGACAGCACTGAAAAAACAAAGTCTCATCCTTGCTCCACTTTTTGCGCTTGCTACAAATAAAAATTAGGATTTCATTCTAAATTTTCGTTAAATAAATTAAAAATTGTTATTTACCTTTTATCTGCCATTTTTAGAATCAATTCTTTTGATGTTTCGCTTCATTTTTTTTTGGAATTTTTGTTTGAAATTTATGGCTAAATACTCATCTTTGATGGGCAGCACTGGCTTTTATTCTTAATTATGATATAAGCGAAGTTTGCAATAGCTAACTATCGCTTCATATATGTAAATATTTTGCTAATTATGTATATAAACGGGACAAAAAAAAAAAACACAGGCCTAATGTATTCAAATACGGCAAGTTACATAAAAATTTATCAACGCATGAAACGCACCAAAAGTCAACAGCTTTGAACTTTTCATGCGTTTGATGCGTTTTGACAGATGTGTTTACCAGTGACGTTGAATTTTTTAGCTGTAATTTTTTTGTTTGATTAAATATTTCGCTAGCCAGCTTCAAAAATAAAACAAATTTATTGTCGCATTATTATAAAATTTATAGTGAAAATTAAAAGTGTCAAACGTATGGTGTGTAACTTTAGGTTTTCAACGTATGAAACGCGTACAAATGTCAATTGGCGTATGAAAAGTACCAAACGCGTGAAACGGATGTTGTGGACCTCCAGCTTTAGTAATGCCAAAAAGTGTCCCGCTGCAAAATGTCACGTTGCAAGCTTTCAAAAATTTTATAAGGATTTGTGCTGCCATATTGTATAGAAAATTTGACCACAGGTACTTAAAGATTTTGTGCAATGGTCTTTAGTTTTGTCCGTGACCGAGTACAGACGTGCTCTCGGATGTAATCATTCGCGTGTGTCTTAAAGTTAGACCCGTTACACGTGTTTATTTCAAGGCGCGTGTAATGTACATAACCTAATTATAGGTTAAATAGAAAAAATCAATTTCAGTCAAACTGAAAATTTCGATATTTATAATTTTATAAGTCTTTAAAGGCGCGAACCTGAGAGCTGTGATAAAACGGAATATTTACGGCAGCTCTCGTATGTGTAGCATATTTGAAGAAGAAGATTTTGTGCAATTAATGCGCTTAGAATTAAAACCCATGGTGCATCCCATTTCAGAATCTTACTGCAGCCTTATAAAAAATCATTGTGAAAGTGCTTGTAAATTTCTATGGGGACAAGTGCTTGGATCAGAAGCGCTAGAAATTTTTCCTCTTGGGAGGATGTTATGGTTATCATATACCATTTCTAATGACATGGTTCTGGCTTTAACATTTTTCGACTTTCAACATTTTTGGATATTTTTCATATTTTTTGGACTTTTCAACTTGTTATTCGAATTGAGTATTTCACATACATATTTCGACTTTTTCGGCTCTTTAAAGCTTTTTGAGTTTCTTCAACACGACTTTTTTAATTTTGCCCAACTATATTCACTTTTTCCGTTATTTGTTAAAACTTTTGGAATCTTCTTATACTTTTAGACCTATTCATTTTCAAGTTCACACCAGTGATCTTATGATTTCGGGATCACGCCTTACATTTTATTAAGAATTTCTGGGATTAACAGTTATGAAATTATTAGTTTTCAATATTTAAAAATATTAAATTTTTACGTAAATAACTTATTTTATTTTCCTCATTTGCATATAAACATTTTGGTTCTATTTCAAGATATTACCCACCATTGCAGCCTTGTTACTTTGTCAGTGCCGTAATTTGTGTAATAAAACAAAAACAATGTGATATTAAATGGTAACTATCACACAATAAAGCAATTAACACCTTTTTATGTCATAATGGCGAAACTTTAAAAATTCATTTCATAAGTGCGCAGCATAATTGCGCATTTATGGTCATCTTAATGTGCTGAAAACATGAAGTGCTCCATTTCAACAAACTGGTTAGCAATAAATTGCTCTTTGTCCCAAAAGAAAAAAACATATAAAGTCCAAATGACACTGCTGCAGCATAACATTTGCTTCCACTCCTTGTTACGCTTAAGTAGCAGATGTCCAGCAATGGTGCGGAATCAAGTGTTCACCACTGTGTCCGCAACTGCAGACAAACAGGAACCAGTGGCCAGTGGTACCCTCAACAGAATTTTTTCATTTGCGTAGAATTTATTAAATTCTTGTACAGTAGCGGCGACGGCAGCAGCAGGTTCCCTCTCTTGTGTAAACACCACTAGGCGCCCATTGCCTGCAACGTTATGATGAAATGATAAAAATGCCATGGAACTCACGAATTGGTATGCGAACTGAAAACGCGCTGCATTTAAGTTCAACGCGCTCTGTTGTGTGCGCAAAATTTTGATTTGAACTCGTAAATTAATTAAGTTAATTTAACGAGTTCTATAGAAGGGGTATGAGTGAAACAAGGGGACAATTGCTGAAGGCGATTAATTGGTTTGATAAGCCGTGGTTAAGGAATTATGTCAACTTTGCAATTGAATATTTGCGGTAGTGAACAAATGAATGCAGTTAAGCTGCCAAGACAATGGAAAATGTTAATTATATGGTAATTTATTGCCGAATGTTTAATTTCGATCAAGTTTTTTCATTGCCTTCGCTTTTGTTCCGATCAAATTCGATGAGATTCTTGCACATTCAGACTGAGCGAAGTGTGGATTCGGTTTTCTGGCAACCGAAACACTTTTATGGTAGTTAATGTATCTCTGAGGAGTCGCAATTTTATTTGCTTCTATCACATTATTTTAAACACTTTGGGAGCTAGACCTCATTTCCGGGAAACTACCATGATAATCAGCCAAGAGATTATAAGGCTTCAGCTGATGTGTTGAAAAACTCTCAAAAACCTCTTTCTCGATAACTTTTTAATAGTCATGATCTTTTGTTAGTTGGTTTCTTCTCTTCATTAAGGGCACACATCTATATTCGTGGCCAAGTGATCCTTGCTACTACACAATATACAAAATGTTTCAACACAATCTGCTTGACACTTGTCACCGCTACATTTTAAACATATTTTCATGGACTTGCATGATTTTTGCGTGTGACCAAGTCTTCCACACTTCAGGCAATGCCTTAGTGGAGGAATAAAAGTTACGCACTTTCAGAAGTGTACAGTTCCAAATTACCTCAATGAGGATGGTGTTTCCTGTAAAACCAATCTTGACAGAAAAAAGTGGAGAAAACTCACCACTCTGTTGGTCATTTCTTAAGAAACGTTTGGCTGATAGTACTTCAATTGATAAAGAGATGCCACTTTTAATCTCATCATCAGTAAAGTACATGGGAACATTATTAATGGCACCATAAGTTTCAATGAAGATTCTGGGCACAAAAGGCCGAATGTTTTTTTTTAACAAATTTTTGTTACAAATGAACGATTTTGTTTAGCAGAATTTTCAAATTTAACTTTGTTTAGGTTTACACCAACAGCTGTAATTAACTTAATGCCCGCAATATTCAAGTCATTAATTTTTTCAAATAAATAAAAGCCATTTTTAACACGTTTGTTTTGAAAAGTCTCTGCATTGGACATATCAAGCATAACACAGAAATCACTAATGTGACTGGGTGAGCAAGAAATACTTTCTTTTTCTGGAATAACATTCATGACACTATTTGCTCCTGAATTCGCATCTAAAACACTTTATCACTTGTCATCACATCACCATTTGAGGCAGAGGCAACCTCTTCGTCCTCTATTGAACTCTTCTCATCAATTTTAGGTTTTTTTATTGTGCATATTGATATAATAACTTCTAAAATGTTGAGAATCTTTAATTAAATATTTGTGATTATTAAGATCAAAATCATTTTTTGAGTTTTATTAACACCGCTAAGTTTTTTGATGACCATTTTTTAGACAGAATTTGATGGGTTTTTTCCCAAAGTAAGTTGCTCTTAAAATCATTGTTTCGATAAATAAAATATCTATTTTTAAAAACTTAAATCCGGTTTTATAATTAAGTGGGCAATTGGCATGACAATTAGGACGTGACTAGAGATCAGGTCTCATCTTTACATTTTTTATCCATCATATATAAGGACCTCTTTGATCATCGTGTGGAGCGTAACAGTGACTATAGTACTTTTCGAGATATTCAAAATTTTATCAGATAAATCATAGTTGACATTTTGCTCAATGCAATACAATGTTCAAAATGTATCTGGAGACCGATCCCTGATCGGTCGACAATCTGATCTTTTTATTCTAAGCTATTTGTTGTATCTCTTTGCCTCCAATTCTCATTTGATAGTTGGATCGAGATAAATAAGTAAAAGATTAATTTACCCACTTACCCGTGTAACGTCCCAAGTGACGTCACAATATAATATAATACATAGTATCATATACCTACATATTCAATATAGACGTAACACAAACAAAGGAAAAATAAAACCAAAAACAATAATAAATGCACGTGCTCATAGGCAACAACAAACATATTGTTGTCACACACAATGAAAATTATAAACCGGTCGGTCGCGGCGCGCGACTATAAAAGCACGACTGCAAACACAGAAGGCAGGCAGTCACAGCCAGACAACCGATGCGAACACATCAATTGCCAAGCACTTGATAGAAGTAGCAATCGAAGAATTGTTTAATTGTGCAAAGGCCTCGTATATACTAGGTATCGTAGGGTAGTTAGTTTTCACGTAGCGGCCTGGAAGATTTATTATAATCTACCACATAGGCCTCCTGGCACCTTAAGTGACAGAGACATTATCCTACTGCACTGGAAACTTTTTATAGTATCCATATAGTGTACGTAGCAACCAGGAAGACTTATTATAGTCTTCCACGAAGGTTTCCTGGGCACCTTAAGTGACCAGAGTAAAGTAGCTACGGTGCTGGACACTTTTTATAGTATCCTTATAGTATCCGTAGTCTTAGAGTAGTTAGTTTACACGTAGCGGCCTGGAAGATTTATTATAATCTGCCACATAGGCCTCCTGGCACCTTAAGTGACAGAGACATTATCCTACTGCACTGGACACTTTTTATAGTATCCATATAGTGTACGTAGCAACCAGGAAGACTTATTATAGTCTTCCACTAAGGTTTCCTGGGCACCTTATGTGACCAGAGTAAAGTAGCTACGGTGCTGGACACTTTTTATAGTATCCTTATAGTATCCGTAGTCTTAGGGTAGTTAGTTTACACGTAGCGGCCTGGAAGATTTATTATAATCTGCCACATAGGCCTCCTGGCACCTTAAGTGACCAGAGTATTTATCCACGGTGCTGGACACTTGTTAAAGTATCCATATAGTACCCGTAGTCACCAAAATATAATCTTTGGAAATACATACTCTTCCATCAGTGATCCGGCCAAAGGATCAAGTAATCCAAGCAAGGACAGCATTCACCGAAAGGAGATTCAGCCAGCCGCGCGCTCAAAAAGGATTAAACTAATATAAAATTGATATAATTATAAATAATAGACAGCAATAAAAATAAATGAATTGTAATTGAAAAAGAACACTAAATAAAAAAATATTTTGTAAACTAAAAGTTTTGGATTGTCTTTTAGTCTGACCCTGGACACCGCTGACGCCTACCTCAGCTCAATACCAAAACAATCGTTACAAATGGCGCCCGAGCAGGGACCTAGCTCAGAGAATGGCGACTTACCGTCAGGATCTGCAGCTAGCCCACAAATACTGATAAACGGAATTCAACCGCAACATGGAAATAAAACCAATGTACCAGACAAACTATTCTTAAGCCCAGATTTCTTAGGATCAATCTATCAACTAAGAAAGGAACGACTGATAGAAGAAATGGCAAAACAAGGTCTTGAAACCGAAGGAAGCGTAGAGGCTCTTCAACGCAGATTCTACACTTTCCTCAAACACCGACGAGGTCGAAAATCTACAGAAAACCTTGTAAAACTCATTGCAGAAGAAGTGAAGGATACTGGCGTCGATACATCTGCAGGAAGATCACATCTAAGTAATGCGGATGTAATGGACCTCGTAAGAAGGTGGAATTTGACCTACGAAGGTACGGAAGATCCGTCAAATTTCATCGAAGAAGTGGAGGAAATGGCTCGTTGGGACAAAATCCCGCTGGATAAAATGCTGCTTCCAATGATCAGCTTACTGAAAAGGAAAGCAGCTGACTGGTGGAGAATAAAAAAAGACAAAATCTCAACATGGAAACAGTTTCGACGGGAAGCTGACAATTTCTTTATGCCGGCAAGATATTTCACGCGCTTGGAAAATGACATTCATGTCCGTCGTCAGGGCCTTCACGAAAGGGGCATGGATTACATACTTGCTATCCAGAGTCTCATCGCTAAACATCCACGACTGCGAACAATCGATTTTACGCACAGAATTTATGACGGGTTGCGACCCGAATATCGACTGTTTATCAACAGAAACGGGATCAGTTCCACTCGATGAGCTGGTAACTCTTACCGACGAATACGAATTTATCCGGATGGAAGAAAATCATCAGAACCGGGTTCATACTATTCAAGGAACGCAAGTCTGGTCAGGAATGTTTGCGGAGTACTCGCGATATGGCAAGGATATTACAGCAGAAGAACAAAGCATGTATCCCATGGCAAGAAGAAATGTTGGAACCGTTATTTCTTCTCACCCTCCAACTGCCCCCGAAAAGGAAACGCTCGATGGTCAAGAAGAAGACAGAAAAGAAATTTTACTTTTACCGCCGATGGAAGAGTCAAGACAGAGTCATAGACTTCCAAGTCGAATAATGAAAGTCAACTCGGACGATTTTGCAGAGTATTATCGACTGGTATACGAAATTCTGCCAGATAATTCTAGAGTACATACTGTGGTAGAGGAAATTTCAACAATCGAGGATCCTGTTGTTCGACAGGTTGAGAAACGGAATAATTTGAAAGATAACTGGTCAAATCAGAGCCAGCATGTTGAAGGAATTCAAGTTCCTTGTGGAAAATTTTCTGAAAATCGTCAAAATGAACCTCAGGATCTAATTCAATGGCGTAAAGCGAGTAAACTGCCATTCGAAATGAAGATGAAAAATAAACCTGGAACTAGAAACGAACAACTACATCAAAAATCAAACTCTAAAATGATAACAGATTTTAAACAATGGAATTGGAGAAAGAGGAAGAAAAGCTCGAACTGTACCAATGCGGGGAAAAATTTTTGAAAAACTGGAAAATGCGACATATAGATTTGAATCTATCTCAATAATTTTATTTTACATTTATCAAAAAAAAAAAAAAAAAACATTTCTTATAAAATTACACAAAAATGTATTTTACAGTGGAGCAATCACCACAAACAAGGTTCACCACGATGATAACACGCGATACTCCAAATCCACAACGAAGAGAGAGGGGAATAATGTCGACGAGAAGGTTCCCGTCTGCGAAGTAGGAGGGGACTGTAACGTCCCAAGTGACGTCACAATATAATATAATACATAGTATCATATACCTACATATTCAATATAGACGTAACACAAACAAAGGAAAAATAAAACCAAAAACAATAATAAATGCACGTGCTCATAGGCAACAACAAACATATTGTTGTCACACACAATGAAAATTATAAACCGGTCGGTCGCGGCGCGCGACTATAAAAGCACGACTGCAAACACAGAAGGCAGGCAGTCACAGCCAGACAACCGATGCGAACACATCAATTGCCAAGCACTTGATAGAAGTAGCAATCGAAGAATTGTTTAATTGTGCAAAGGCCTCGTATATACTAGGTATCGTAGGGTAGTTAGTTTTCACGTAGCGGCCTGGAAGATTTATTATAATCTACCACATAGGCCTCCTGGCACCTTAAGTGACAGAGACATTATCCTACTGCACTGGAAACTTTTTATAGTATCCATATAGTGTACGTAGCAACCAGGAAGACTTATTATAGTCTTCCACGAAGGTTTCCTGGGCACCTTAAGTGACCAGAGTAAAGTAGCTACGGTGCTGAACACTTTTTATAGTATCCTTATAGTATCCGTAGTCTTAGAGTAGTTAGTTTACACGTAGCGGCCTGGAAGATTTATTATAATCTGCCACATAGGCCTCCTGCCACCTTAAGTGACAGAGACATTATCCTACTGCACTGGACACTTTTTATAGTATCCATATAGTGTACGTAGCAACCAGGAAGGCTTATTATAGTCTTCCACTAAGGTTTCCTGGGCACCCTAAGTGACCAGAGTAAAGTAGCTACGGTGCTGGACACTTTTTATAGTATCCTTATAGTAGCCGTAGTATTAGAGTAGTTAGTTTATACGTAGCGGCCTGGAAGATTTATTATAATCTGCCACATAGGCCTCCTGGCACCTTAAGTGACAGAGACATTATCCTACTGCACTGGACACTTTTTATAGTATCCATATAGTGTACGTAGCAACCAGGAAGACTTATTATAGTCTTCCACTAAGGTTTCCTGGGCACCTTAAGTGACCAGAGTAAAGTAGCTACGGTGCTGGACACTTTTTATAGTATCCTTATAGTAGCCGTAGTATTAGAGTAGTTAGTTTACACGTAGCGGCCTGGAAGATTTATTATAATCTGCCACATAGGCCTCCTGGCACCTTAAGTGACAGAGACATTATCCTACTGCACTGGACACTTTTTATAGTATCCATATAGTGTACGTAGCAACCAGGAAGACTTATTATAGTCTTCCACTAAGGTTTCCTGGGCACCTTATGTGACCAGAGTAAAGTAGCTACGGTGCTGGACACTTTTTATAGTATCCTTATAGTATCCGTAGTCTTAGGGTAGTTAGTTTACACGTAGCGGCCTGGAAGATTTATTATAATCTGCCACATAGGCCTCCTGGCACCTTAAGTGACCAGAGTATTTATCCACGGTGCTGGACACTTGTTAAAGTATCCATATAGTACCCGTAGTCACCAAAATATAATCTTTGGAAATACATACTCTTCCATCAGTGATCCGGCCAAAGGATCAAGTAATCCAAGCAAGGACAGCATTCACCGAAAGGAGATTCAGCCAGCCGCGCGCTCAAAAAGGATTAAACTAATATAAAATTGATATAATTATAAATAATAGACAGCAATAAAAATAAATGAATTGTAATTGAAAAAGAACACTAAATAAAAAAATATTTTGTAAACTAAAAGTTTTGGATTGTCTTTTAGTCTGACCCTGGACACCGCTGACGCCTACCTCAGCTCAATACCAAAACAATCGTTACACCCGTTTTTTTGTCTCCGATTTCGCTCAAATTTGGCAATATGGTAGATCCGGTGTGCAAAAACAATAATCCGGGAGGGTTTGGTTCCAGTATCATTTGTTGTTAAAATACGGGGTGTTGAAGTTGGCGGTTTTAGTTACTTTCATGAAACGGGTGTTTTTTTAAAAAATTTACACCAAAGTTTGTAAATTGATATATCTAAGTAACTGGTCCCATTCATTTTTAAGTGTTCTTCTTATAAAAAAATATTACTCGGTGAAAAAAATTGTTCTTCTTGTTTAGCTACTAGCTAGCAGCCTTCTTGACCTAACCTAACTAGGAGTTTATTTTTAATGTAAAGCCATACTGACATATGTATGCATTTTAATAACTTTCAGCCGCAATACATATGTACTTTGTTTTATAATGTCTGTTATTGAGTTATGTGTAAAGACAACAATTTTATAATTTTAAATAGTCCTTCATACTTGCATACAAATTCTAAAAATTTCTTCATTCTCTTTACATTTTAATGGAAAACCTATTAACTAACGGCTTGGTCTTGGTTTGATATCGGGCTGGTCGGGTTAAAATGTATTAATTTAAATATTTCCTTATTGTGTGCTTCTCACAAAACACTTACATGTATTTGGGGTATTCTTAAGTAACTCATGTTATTCAATTAACATGCAAAAGTCATTTAAATATTTGAGAGTCCAAACAGTGAGATAATGAATTCAATGTTCCACAAATATTTTAAATAAGTCCCTCAAACCCATAACATTTTCGGCATGATTATTCGTTTTACTCGGCCACATGTTATGATTGCCACTTAAATTTCTTACCAAATAATAACAGGTTTACCCCCACAATTCAGAAAATTCACTCCCAAATATTTAAAAGAGAACGGGGTCGAACAAAGTCATTTGACTATGTCCCTCAAATGCAGCAACTATCAATTTGTATAAATTTCGTTATTTGTGTGAGTGTGTGCGAACAAATGCATGTAAGTTGACTTTCATTTGTACTCATTGTATTTCCAGAATTAACAAAAAAAAAAGAGACATTCAAAAAAACAAAATTAGGTATTTTTTGTTTTTTCATTTAATTTTGATTACTACGTTCATAAGTTTTGGAATGAACGGAATCGCTTTGTAATTCACAATGCAAATGGAATAAAACGCAAATGATTATTAGTTTAAACAAAAGAGCATAAAATTTTAATATCAGGGTGTCTTCACAACACTAATTGCTTCTGTTTGCGGTGCTGACCGGAGTTCATTCCACTATCTACGAATTTGAAAGTTACCTTTTAACTCTTTCATTAGGTGAGTTGACTTTTGGTTTTCTTCCATTTGATAAGTAAAATGCTAAAATGAAAATATTTGTGGATCGTAGATCGGAAGTTTAGTTATCCATTCCTAATATTATATCATTGGACAGTTTTTTTATTTTATCATCTTCGATTTAGTTTTTTGAATATATTGGCTTAAATAAAAATCTTACTTAGGGTTAACTGAGGTACTTTTTACACTAAATTTTTCTATTACCTTTTTCATGTATGAACTCCTGAAATCCGAAAATCCTTTTTTTACCCACTTGCTGCCTTTAGATATTAATCGTGCTACAACTAACTCCTTTTTTTTAACTTTTGACTTTTTTCTTAATCACTTTAAAAAATCTTTATGTGCGGATCTATTTTATTTTTTATTATAACTTACACGAGACAAACTTTTTAAAATGTCTTAAGCCACCAGTCACCTTTTGACTTTTAAAATTTCTTTTGCGCCAAATCTTCCACTAAGCCTATCTTTCTATTTTAACCTTTTCCCCAATACTTATAAACAAAACCGTTTATCCTACATACATGACATATCCAAAACCCCTAAACATATGGGGCTTTATCGTAAATAAATATTCTCGAAAATTTATTCGCAAACTCCCTGGTTTGCAATCGCAAAAAAAAAATTCGTGGAAAGGGAAAATTCACTGGAAAAATTATGTAATTGCCAATAAGATGGGAGCGAGCTTTTTCACTTTAATTTGTTAAATTTGCTCAACTTTTTGCTAGGGAGTACTAATGTATAAATGAATAATCATAAATAACGTTTGACAAATTAAAAACTTTAGTACAAGAATTTTAAAGCTTATTGAAATAGCTTTCATATGACACTAAAGTTTTTAATATTTATCCAAGCATTGCCAACTTATACTGGTTCTGCTAAAACTACTTTTCACTCAAATTTTTTTTTTGGAGTTTTTTGGTGCAAACTTTTGATTTTCCAAATCCACAAGAATGATTTAAGACATTTTCTACTTTAAAAAGCAAAGCACTATCTTCAATTTCACTGCTGCAATTGCTTCTTTCCTTCTTTTGCAATTGCTGTTTCTTGTTTATCTTTTTTTTTAAGTCAGCTGTCAAAATCCAGTGGAAAATGGAAAAAACTGTCAATGATTTATGGAAAAAAGCGTTGCCACACGTTTTTTTTTTGTCCAAAATGTCTACGAAATTGGAAAAAATCAGCGTTAAGACAGGTTGTTTGCGAAAAATGTCAAAGATATGGGAAAGACTCAGCGTTGCCAGATGTTGTTTTGGTGTAAAATGTCAACACTCTTGGAAAAACACAGCGTTGCAAACTGGTTATTTCTGAAAATGTCAACGATATTAAAATAAAAAAATTATCCCTGCAGGAAGGGGAGTTTCCATTCATGAAATATTCACTACTTCCAGTGCTCCTTCCCCGGAAGGGAGAGGATGGAACTCCCGTCAGATTTGCGATATGGCCCATGAACAAACACTAAACACAGACTCAAAAAATACTTGCACAGTTCTAATTTAATTTATTTTTGCCACAAACACCACCCCAAATTTCCCACTTGACTTAAGATTGTAGACTTGAACCTTTTTGCCCCACAGTCCTAAAAAAAACGGGTAGGTTTGCAAATTACTGGATGATTTTACTGGCAAAAGGATACAATATAGACATAAATGGAAGCAAACCGTTTGCCTTCAACCCAATCCTCTCTAAGCCACCTAGACATACACCCCTACGGACCACCGGTCTTTTGCAGGTAAACATCCTACACACCTTTTGTTTTATTTTGTTGGTATTCTGCATTATTAGGTACCTATAAGCTTACGTAAAATAAGTTTTGTTAACGGAAAGGTGCGTCGCTATCATACGTCACTATACGAATTTTCCTCCCAACAAAATACTCATGCAATAAGCTGACGACATTGTTGGAACAATTGTAATTGAATCTGATGTTGGACGAAGTGTCATTTCTGTATTTACATAATTTTCTGTCGTTTCACCGATTTGGAGCGAGCGCTCATCTTCCTCTAAACAAATCATGTAATTTGAATTTTCTGACAGAGCTAGATCTATAGATTCGTATGAACTGAATGTCTCCACACCATTTTTTTCGCCAAAAATTTGTGACAGCATATCAAAATAAGGACACATTTTAAAAACCATTTCTGAAATTTTTGATTCTTTGTTACTAAATTTCTTGTAAAATTGCAAATTATAACTTACATTTTATACTTTTAAAGCCTTCATCGTCCATAAGACCAGCGCCAGTTGACTTCTTCCAATCAATTGCTTTTTGGAACTGACGCTTCAAGTTTCGCATTTTCCATTTGACCAAGTCCCACGTTGCATCAGTATAGGTTATTTTTAATAGTTTTGTATAGTAGATCTGTGCCGTTGGTTTCTAAAATATGTTCGAAATTCCCTTCCTGAATTATGTACTCTAAGATTTTCTGGACCACTGTTGGTGGTCGGACCACTGTTGGTGGTCGGACCACTTTTTAGCGGCTTTTCATTTTTTCACTTTTTCTATTCCATTTTATTTTAATTTAAATTTTAAAACAAAAAAAATTATAAATTTTATTAAAAATGTATTTTGTTGTTGTTTAGAGCACCTTTGCTTTTTTACCCTCTTTCCACACTAGCTGCCCTACTTCGTGAATACCGTTATTCATTAAGTTTATAGCAGGAAGTAGTTTGATTTTATCAAAGTCATCTTTGTTTTTGTCATAAATTTATTTATCTTAGTTCGATTTTTTTTACTGGCTGGCCCGGCAAACGTTGTTCTGATTTTTCGTGGAGGGGGCTTAATGATTTTTATTTAGATGAATTTCCTGTGCTTAAAAGTTAGAACAGAGTATACCCACGTGATAAATTTATATTAAACTAAATAAGCAGTCATTTTGCAATTTTTTAACAACAGACGCAAACAAATGTTAAGTGTTTCTGATGAGAGAAACCCAGTGCTCAACCGATTCGGCTACCGTCAAGGTCAAATGCCACCGTACAAGTACGCCATATGTAAAGATCATAAAAATCAATTAGCTTTATACACTTTAGTGTAAAAAATGTTGCTTAGTACTTTTTTTTTTGTTTTATTTATTTTGAGTTATAGTACAATCATTTGGGAGAATAAAATGATGTTACCTGGAAAGTTTTGCGGGATTTTTGCAGATGAGTTATTTTATAGATTTCGATGTGCTCTTTCAGAATTTCAACTTTGCTACCTCGAATTGTGTTCGCTCGAGCCGCCATATTGGAAAAATGGCGTCGAAAATCAGTTTTTTACAAATATCTCTCTAACGATTACATTTTTAGAAAAATATTGTAGCAATATTGTAGCTTATAAAATTTTCTATAAAAATGACATTTAAATTGTTTTCGTACGACTTATAACTCAGAAGATATCCTAATTCAAAATTTGAAAAAAATTAGTAAATTGTGCATGCCGCTTATTAATAGGCACAGTGATGTGTTCATCTTAAAATTACGATAACTCATGAACGGTGAGTCACACGCTTAAAGTAAAAATATTTGTTTATAGGAAATTACTAGCACTATAATCTACATACATTTTTTTTTCAGATGACCTATAATTTGGGTGATATTTTTTAAACAAACCTAAAATTTAGAAAAAAACCGTGTGACGAAAGCTTAAAATTAATAAAGATAATATTATCAAATTTGAAGGAATTTAGGGTCTTCATTTACTATTGGTAGTAAAGAACCAATTTGATGGTAAATTTGGCCTTGGATTTAAACATTGTTTCAAAATTGTCATGTTGTACAATATTTTGTTCTCCAAACGACGTCATTTGGAAGCAAGAATTAAATTTTCTAATTTTCTTTAAGAACAGTTTTGATTCAGTTGTAACACCAGATAAAAACATAAAGTTCTGGTCGTGGAGGTAATGTAGGCAATACCACTTTACCTGCTGATGCGCAACATATTCCAACTGCTTCATTTTTAAATTTAAGTGAATGACAATATGCACATTCTTTATCCATTTCTCCAATAACTACTTATTATAGAGTGTGATGAATAATCTGTGTATAGATCATATTCGAATGCAAAACGATCAAATGGTAATCGGGTTAATGCACGTAGCATTTGAAGATGCTGTCGATTTACTTCTCTAGTTTCATAAGTCACTCGTAAACGCGATTGCCTCATCCTCAATCTATTATCCTCTAAACGTAAACTGCGATTCTTCTGACTCTCTTGAGTACATACCTTAAAATACAGAAAATTAAAAAAAAAACTTTTTTTGGCCTTGAAAATTGCGTTATTTATAAAGCTTTGACATAATGTAGTACACATACAAAAATTTTAGCTTGTGGATGCAAAATACATTGTCAAACAAAAATACCCGAAATCATACTTTTACAAATAATATAAATTATGTTAAAACTATCATATCTCGTGAAAATTTTAACCGATCTCTATTCTGAAGATAATTTTTGAAAGCTCTTGGCCTCCTCTTTAGTCTCTTATCAAAACTTCAAATTTAAGACAAAAATATAAAAATTTCGGTTTTTCATGATTTTTTTTACAAATGTTTATCTCTGTAATAATAATGAAATTGAAGCAAAACAAAAGTAAAATAGATTACCTATATTAATTGGGATAACTTTAAAAAACACGGATTTTTGTCGGTTAGACCTTCATTCAAAACCCTGGCGGGCAACCATTTTTGGTACAAACCAAGTATGCAGCCTTTGTTATAATGCCTGCTCCTAAGATCATTTTTAATGCAACCTTTGATTTTCCCATTATCTCGAAAAAGTGCTGCATCGTAACGTACCACCTGTGCTATCTGATTTTTGATTGCATTGTGAACGTTATTCTGCTGTTCTTCTTTCTCGTTCAGATCTTAAATTTTGGTTTCGCCGCGTGCCACAGTGGTCCGAAAGGTCAATCTAGATGGAATAAAGTCAATTTTCTAGTTTTTCATAAGCATGAAAAGTGTATTATTTTTGTACTACATTTTTGTGTAGCCCAAAGTTAAGTTAAACTTTTAACTACCCATATTGATCGATATTGCAAAACTGTTTATGTTTCTCTTATCTATGAATTGTCATGTAAATAATGAAGAAAAAATTAGCTGCCCCTAGGTGCCCCTTCAATTTTTATTGCATTTTTAGGTTACACACCTATTACACGGAAATAGCTTTATAATGGGTAATATAACAAGAAGCGAGGAAAGAAGATATTTGAAAATTATTCAGGTAGATTGTAATTTTTTGTGTTAACCATCTGATGCTTTGTTATAATGATGATTAGGTAAATAAAAATAATTTTGATGTAAAGTACTGTTTCCATAATAAAGTAAAACCCTAAAAAATCGGTTCTCTACCTAATACCATGTAGAAGTTGCGCCACGCCCACTTGACGTATACCGTCCATTTTTACTGTGAAGTACCCTTTCTATAATATATTTCATTGCTGAAAATTTCAGGCTTCTAGCTGCTTCCAAACAGGAGTTATGACTTTATTCCATCTAGATTAGCCTTTCGGACCACTGTGCGTGCGTAGGCAAATGATTGAACATCTTCGTCCTAGCATATTTTATTAAATCATACACTTAAAGAATTTTTCCTTTTATATTTATGTTTATTCAATTCAATATGATATGTATTTATATTGACTAAAAAAGAAACTTTATCCTTCAGTTCATTAAATAGCAACTGTCCATTTACACTACCTACTAAGCTAGTTACGTGGGAACTAGTTATTTCGCTAGCCATTGGTAATGCATAGCCGAACCAGTGTGAGATGAAAATTAAGTTTAAAGCTATAGGTAAAAGTAAATGATAACTTTTTTTTTTTAAATTGGAAATAAGTTACCTGTGAAACTTTTGTTACTTCTCTAATTTTATTTTTTTTTTAAACCGTCTTTGAGACTGTTGTGACGTAAAAAATATTTGAAAAACAGAAGAAGACGACGAAATTGCAGAGAAAAACTGTACTAATTTAGATCTTCCTCCGACAATAAATGACAATCTGCGAGAGTGGTTTTTAAAACGTAGACCAACGAGGAACTGTGCAAATGACTTGGCAAAGATTCTAAGGAAAGAAAACTTAGGCATCAATATGTTCTACAAGTACAACTGTGCTACCAAGCCCAATATTGAACATATTGCTGGGAGTTCCTATTTGCATATCGGAATGGAAACACAATTGCAAAAATTATTAAACGTCATTCAGCTTCCTCATTGATTGAGTATAGACATAAACGTTGACGGGCTGGCCTTATTGAAGAGTTCTAGGGCACAATTGTGGCCGATTTTGGTAAGGATCAACAATCTAGAGAGTATGCCTGTATTTCTGAGTTATCTTATCTTTTTATAGAGTCTAAAATTGTGTATATAAAAACTGTTGACATGTTTTTCTCGAGATCGGCCATAGTGATTTTAATGAAACTTTGGAAAATGATGCGCATTAGCATATACTAAAGAATGAAACTTTGACTTAGTATATGCTCATGAAGAGCCGTGGCACCGCCCTAAACTTTTTATTTATTTAATTTGATCATATCTTTTGAACCGTATAAGATATTTTGATGAAATTTAGTACACAACAATGTACTCACTATCAATACCTTACAATGAGCAAAAATTGGGCGAAATCAGGAAAGTGCCAAATCCACTTTTTAACGATTGAAAATTTTTGTTCAATATTTTTTGAAAACGGCTTTTGATAAAAATTTAGGACTGCAGACTTTAATGCATCTGATGAATTAGAAATATTTCCTTTAGCAGGCTTACGTTTCAAGGCTATAGGAATTCCATACTGCAAAAAAATTACTATTGTTGCCAATGTTGCACCATACTTATTAGTAAATTGAAATAGCTTGTTCTTTTTAATAATATAAAAACAGAAGACATGTCAGATTCAAGTCCATCAAAACAATTCGTCGCGTTATATTTGGCGCTCAAAGTAAGTAACTTTCTTTTTAAGCATTATAATGAAAATTAAACTAATTCTTATTAAAGATGAAGACTCCAAACTCCATCACTCCAAACGACTGGAAGAGAAAATTGACAAAATGCAAGGTAAGACGACAATCCTGATTAACATTCCAATTGACAACTTTAATTGTAATTCTGCTTTGGACATTTTCTAAGTCATGTTGTAAAAACTTACTTCGGTAGAACCAGATTGATTTCAATTAAAAAGTTCAATTGAACTTCCGATGCAGAATACCTACTAAGATTTTTTCAATTGAAATGTTTAACCAGGAAAGAATACATCTTTTAAATCGACTGTATTTAAAGCTTACATTATATTGGTAGCTCAACTGGAAGTACTTAGCTGTGGAAGCACTTGCCAATCAAAATGTATTGATAAGCAAGTTATTGCGGCAAGAGACGCAAAACAACCCGATACGGTCAAAACCCCCATTGAGGAAAAATTGGCAGAAGTAAATGACGAAATTAAAAATGGAAATAAGGATTTATATGTTTGAGTTCATATGTTTTCTAATTGTTATTTTCAAACATTACCCATTATACATATTTTGCTTTCCAGATTAAAATCATGATGTCGCTGTTAAAGCCTGATGGAGTGAAAAGAAACATACTTATTTTAAGCGATGACATTACTTTAGCCTACAACGTAGATGGTGTTCATGGAAAAAAACGCTTAAAAAATCATAATCTTTTTACATCTCTTCTAGGTAATGATAAAATATACATATACGTTTTTGTAATAAAATACCAAAAGTAATACATTATCAAATTTCAGGGTTCATTGAAATGATTCCAGCGGATTCAGGAAGTGCCGAAGGTAACTTTCGCAAGGTTATGCAGCTTCAAAAAGAAGATCAAAACAAATAAAAAAATATTGTGTAAATTTGAGTACTTATTTATTTTATAATTTGAAAAAATTGATGAAAAAAAAATTCCGAATTCCGGATGAAGATAATTTTGTAAATTTGAAGAGCGATGATGAGGAAAGTTCATCAGGTATGGGTGAAATCGACGTACTCTTGGGTTCATTTCAAGAAACTGTAGAAGATTGCAATAGCATAATCTTAAAATTATCCAAACGGAAAAGTTAACATAGCATAACCACAACAGATGTAAATGAACTTTTGGGCATTTTAAGAGAAAATAATATTTCTGTGCCAAAAGATGTGCGAACTCCAAAAAACACGCCCAAAACTGTACCAACCAAAGAAATGGGTAAGGATTTTTATGTTCACTATGGGCTCAAGAATGTATTGACTGATTTTTTATATTCAAATAAGTTTGACCCCAAAAATATTGTGCTTGATATTCATGTTGATGGATTACCATTGTGCAAAAGCTCAAATAAACCGGTATGGTCAATTTTATGCAGTGTAGTAGACTCATGTGATGTACTGCTGATAGGTGTATTTGAAGGAGTTTCAAAACCGAAAAGTTCCAATGAGTTTTTGAAAGAATTTGTAGAAGAATTAAGTTATTTAGCGCAAAATGGTTTCGTATTTGAAAATGAACGCTATTCATTTAAAGCAAGATGTTTTATAAAGGATGCTCCAGCTCGTTCTTTTATTCTTGGAACGAAAGTACATACTGGATTTTTTTAATGTACTCGCTGTGTGGAAAGAGGCGAAAGTATTAGCAATAAAATGGTTTTTCCGTTGGAAGAGAACGTAACCAGCCGTACTAATGAGTTATATATAGAAGTCGGACACATCCAGAGCATCACAATATAAAAGAAAAATTAATAATAGTCTCCCTATAGATATGGTACAAAAGTTTCAATTAGACTACATATATGCATATTATATGTCTCGGTGTTATGAGAACCTTGCCGAATGTATGAGTCAGAAAAAAGGCTCACGTTACTCTGTTATTGTACTTATTAGCTTAATTTATTTGAAAGATTTTGATTTAATAAATCAAACTAGAAAATTTGTCAATTAAAGAGACAAAGTTTACAAATTTCAATCAATCCCCCTCATCTTTGACTTAAAGATTTATGCGAAAAATATTTGTCCACAGAATGCGAAAGTCAACTGTCTCCATACGGCGATTTACTTATAATTCATGTTTTTGGTTTCTATCCTCCACTCAAATCAAAAAAGTTATTTCATAAGTTAAGGACAACTAAATGAAAGAATTTTTAATACTTCGGGTAATTTAAATCGTTGTCCATGCATCTGATTTTTGATTCTTGGCGTGTTCCACGCTGAATCAATGGTCATTTGCTTTCAAGAGGGATAGTAGCCACATGATCGATTCCTTTGAAAAACCAAGCTCTATTTGATTCCTAACGCTCCGACGTCACACATTTTTTGCTCAATTAGTTTTTCGTTTCGGGTTCATACGGGAAAAACCAAAATTCATCAAATGGGTCAATGTTGTGCACGTTTTTACTTATAAGCAGCTCCGACGAATTTTTAAGAGTTTGACGGCACTATTTGACTCGATTCTTTTTTTTTGATAATTTATGTGAAATCTAACGAACACATTGCTTCCGCACCACTAAATGTTACTGCAAGATTGCTTGCTAGTCATAGTAAGCCCTCGACATGCCTAGATTTCTCGATGAATCACACGACCATCTTCTTCAATTAGTTTTTGCACAGCATTAACGTTTTCTGCCACAATAGCTGACCTTCGAGTGGGTCGTCTTTAAGTGAAATCTGTCCACTCTTGGATTTTTTTGACCTCCCATACAATGTGATCTTGGATGGTACGGTCAATACATCCTCCGAAAATCTTAAAAAATCATGGTATGGAAATTTTCAAGAGATAAATCCATTTTTTTACGTATTGCATATTCAAGTGTATAAAACACAATTTTACAATGCGAACCAAAAGATGAGGTCTAAAAGAACTTACCCTAAAAATGTCAAACTTTTTAACTTTTGCATCGGAAAACACTATGGGTGCTTTATTCCAGAAACTTAGAAGGCAACCTATGCATAGTTTCCAAACAAAGAACAAAACAGTTATTTATGCTGAACAGAGAAAGCATACGATATTTTAAGGGATTTCTCACGGGACACTGCGCCGTTAGCAAACATTGATCCAACATTGGATTAGTATAAGACGAATTCTGTAGATTCTGTTATTAAGAAGAAAAAACAGGTCACATCTCTGAATTTGAAAAGTTTTCAGGAAATGAAAAAAACTGATTATTTTCTAAAGTAGTACAATATTTATAAAATTTCTTTTTGAGTAACATTTTAGGAATAATGACACAGGGCGTCAAAAAATTGTTTTATTTCTGCGTGTAGTATCTTAGTACTTTAATTTAATTTACTTTGTTTTTAATTCAAAAATATTTTAAAAATTGTATACAATTTATATTGAAGTTTTCAAATATTTTGAATTGATTATTATGAATTAGATTTTCAACTGAATTTATATTAAATCAAAATATAACAAAAAATTTAATATATGTGCATGATTTATTAATATTAATAGTTTTTAATATTTAGTAATTATTTTATTATAAATTATCATTGCACTAAAATTGGCGATCCTGCAAAATAAACTGAATTATAAATAATCAACAAAATAAAAGAATATGCATCTTACGTTTCATCGTCATCATTAACTATCAACTCCATAATACTTAATAAGGACTCAACAATCAATGAAACGAGATGCCACATTTATTAATAAAACAAAATTTAAATTAAATTACGTATGTAGTACCTTCTCCTTCTAAAAAAAAAAATAAAAAATTTGAATGTTAAATAAGAATAAAACAAAAGATCCAGTTTTGAAAACCTTAACTAAATAATATTAAATGTTACGTGTTTTTTTTTTGATTTTTGTGTATTAGTGTTATAAGTTTTTGATGTACTTAAGTATGCTGGTTTGTCTAGATCAATTGATACTGAACGAGTTGAATTGCCAGATTGAATTTTGAATACTTTATCGGTTCTTGAAATAACTTTAAAAGGGAATTCATAAGGCGCTTCAAGACCAGATGGTCTAATTATTTTTACAAAAACGTATTCACATGTTTTCAAAGCTTTGGGAACATATTCCCTAAAATTATTTGTATGATGATTAAGTATACTTCATGTCTCTGCAAAATGTTCTTTAATTGAGCGAAAAGTTTCATCAGAGGTTGTGTTAGAAATATTTGGAACTATAATTTCTCCTGGAATTCGAAGTTGTTGACCATAGACTAGATCTGCAGGACTGCATTGCAAATCTTCTTTTACAGCTATTCGAAATCCGAGTAAAATGCTTGATAGTTTTGTAGTCCAGTTAACTGGATCTTTACAAGCTATTAATGAACTCTTAAGTTGTCTATGGAATCTCTCAACCATTCCATTTGCTTGTGGATGATAAGGAGATGTATGGATTTTATGCGAACCTAATAGTTTAGTTAATTCAGAAAATAAATAGGACGAAAATTGTCTTCCTTGATCGACAATGATTTTCAATGGGATACCAAATCTGCACACATAATTTTGAACGAAAGTAGATGCAACAGTTTTTGCAGTAATGTCTACTAAGGGAAAAACTTCTGGCCATCGAGTGAATCTATCAATTATAGTCAAAATATATCAATGGCCTTGTGATACCGGGAGAGGACCAAATATATCCATATGAATATGTTCAAAACGTCCGTTCGGTATGTCGATTTTTTTAATTGGGAATTTTGTGTGAAACTGGACTTTTGATTTTTGTCACTTTAAACAATTTTGTGTCCATTCATTTACATTTTTCTTCATTTTTGGCCAGAAATATTTAGCAACTATTAATTTTCTAGTTGGTCGAATACCAGGGTGTGAAAGCTCATGTATTTTTTTAAATATTGGTATTCTAATTGATTGTGGAACAAAAGGTCGGTTGTTTCTTAAAGAAACATCGCACCATATTTTAAAATTCAAGAGTGGTACATTAACTTGTTTTAGATTACATTTTTTATTGGGTGTTTTAATTAAGTCTTCAAGTTCTTTATCTTTAATTTGTTCTTTCATAAGTGTTTCTAAATTAATGTCAAAATCATTTATTTCTTCAATTTCGGGTAGTCTTGATAATGTATCTGCTACAACATTGTTTTTACCAGTAATGTATTGAATATTATTGGTGAATTGTGCAATATATTCCAAATGTCGTGTTTGTCGTGGAGATCGATCAGTTTTAGAATTAAGAGCATATTTTAAAGGTTTATGGTCAGTAAACACTGTTAATTGTCTACCTTCTAAGAAATGTCGAAAGTGTTTAATTGCAGAATAAATTGCTAGTAATTCCTTATCAAAAGCCCTGAACACATTCGGTGCGAGCTGCGAGTGCGAGAGAAAATAGCTTTTGCTCAAACGATTTTTTGAGCTTTTCCTCGTGCGTAAAAACACAATCAACTCGTTGCGAGAAAGTTTTTTTTTATGAAAATTGAAAACAAATGAAAATAAAAAACGAAAAATAAAAACGTATTTGTTTTCAAAATTATTTAAACTTCAAATTGAAATAAAAAAATTCAGTCGAAAATAATAAATTTAAATTTTTGTGTTTGGTCTTGTTCTTCTTTTTTAAAAATCGTCAGAAAAATAGAATCAATTCAATCGCACTGCGAGAGCTTTTATAAATGACGTTTAATAAAAGCTCAATTTTATATCTTACTTTAACATATAGAGAAAATCGTGCTATCTCGGTCGGGTTTCTCTCGCACTCGCAGCTCGCACCGAATGTGTTCAGCACTAAAGGTGGAAAATTTATTTTTTGCAGTTGATAATTTCTTTGAAAAATAAGCAAGTGGTTCCATTTGTTTTGAATATTGTTGTAAAACTGCACCAATTGCTATGTTCGAAGCGTCAACTGCAATTGAAATTGAAGCATTTTTATCAAAATGAGTAAGTAAAGTTTTTTTAGTAAATTTTGATTTGAGGTTGTTAAAGGATGTTTCTGCAGTATTGTTCCAAGTTAGGATTTTAGATTTAGTTTTAGTAGCTTCAGATAAAATCGAGTGCAATGGACTAAGATATTTTGCTATCATTGGAACATATCTGTGATTATAATTAACCATTCCTATAAATTTTTGTAGTTTTGTTACTGTTGAAGGTTTCTCATAATTTGTAATAATGTTAACTCTATCTGCAGATGGTTGAATGCCATTTTTTGAAATTTGATAGCTAAGGAAATCAAGTGATGAAACTCCAAATTGACATTTAGATGGCTTTATATTTAGTCCAAATTTATCTAATCGTGTAAAAACTGTTTCAATATGTACTAGATGTTGACTTTCATTTTCACTAGCAATTAAGATATCGTCAATATAAGCAAAGACAAAATCTAGATCAAAAAATATTTCATTAATAAATCTTTGAAATGTTTGTGCACTATTTCTAAGTCCGAAAGGCATTCTAACAAATTCGAACATGCCAAATGGAGTAGTAATTGCTGTTTTATGAATGTCTTCTTCTGCTACAGGTATTTGGTGATATGCTCTTATAAGATCAAGTTTCGAAAATACTGTTTTGTTTTTAAGATCTATTGTAATGTTTTGAATATGTGGTAATAGATAACGGTCTGGTATTGTAATGCAATTTAAACGCCTGTAGTCACCACATGGTCTCCAGTCATTTGTCTCTTTTTTTGGAACTAAATGAAGTGGAGAAGCTGCTGGTGAATTGGATGGTCTACATATTCCTGTTTTGACTAAAAATTCAAACTCTATTTTTGCAGTTTTTAACTTAATTGGATCTAGTCTTCGCGGTTTTGAAAATGGAAGTATACCTTTCGTCTCAATTCTATGTACAGTATTATGTTTAATTTGTTTGTTATAATCTGGACTGGCAGTAACATTTGGAAATTTTTTAAGTAGATCGATATATTTGTTTTCTTTTGTAGGTATTTTAAGAGATGATGTACGAACTGATAATTGAGTGGTTGAGTCTGTAATTTTTTTGTTTTTAATATCAATGACAATACCAAATTTTTCTAAAAAATTTGCTCCTAAAATGGCATGTGAAACGTTAGCAATTATAAAAGGAAATTCAAAATCTCTTTTCAAACCAATATTTAATCTAAGTAATTTTGTGCCATAGGTTTCGATATTAGAACCGTTTGCTGCTGATAAAAAGGAATTTGAATTATTTTTAAATGTCTTAAATTTTGAAATTGGAACTACTGATACTGAAGCCCCTGTATCGATTAAAAAATTCAATTTGTTGTATTTATCGAAAATGAAAAGACGACGTGTGGCTTGAATTGGTATCCCATTATGAGTCGTCACCATAATAGGAAATTTTAGTTTAAAGTATTATTTTCGATAAATTTGTTATTTTTATTAAAATCACAAGGTGAAATACATTTTTTTGCATTATTTCCGAATTTAAAATAAAAAAACTAAATGTCGAAATTTATTGCTGTTGTCAAAAAAAATTGTTTAATATTTTCAATTCGACAACTTTTAAAGAAATCTTTTAAAAGCAACGGTTTAACGTTTAAATTTTAATATTATTAATGTTTCTTTATAAAATAAAAGAAAGACACAGCAGAAGCAATTTGAAATTTTTAAACGGCGCTTTAATCTTCCTATAAAAATAATGTCTACATCAATACATCCTTTTGAAAAAAATAAACTATTAAATCTCCTAAAAAAACACAATATCTTGTTTGATAAGACAGTACCTGGATACTCGAGGACAAAAGACCGGCAATATAAACAATTTTTCAAGAATATTTCAATCAACAAGAGTTGGATTTAGAAGATGGAGTAATTTTTGCAAAATTAAAATCCATAGTAACCAAATTTATAAAATTGAGAAGAAAGACTATTCAACGTCATCTCAACGTTGATAGGGAAATCGATCCACAAATAAAGTTTTTAGGTGCTAATTTCGAAAAACAACAGAAAGCAGTCAAAAAAGAAGAAAAAAAAACAAATTTTTTCTTTCAATTGAAGAATGCAGCAAGGAGAAGTACCATTGATGATTCGGACGAATTTACAGCAATACGTCCCTTTGCTGCAGCTAAAATTTCTTCTGCAAATGAAGAGGAAGTTCTACCGCAGTCTATTGAAGAAGAAGCAGAAGAAGCTGAAGCAGTATCAAATACAGCAACAGCAACCACTGCAACAACTACAACAACTGCAACAACTACAACAACTACAGCAACTACAACAACTACAGCAACAAAACAACAACGAAAATTACAGCAACAAGGACAAAAACGACGAAAATTGCAGCAACAGCAACTGCATCAATTATTGGAACTACAACAGCAAATACTACAACAACAAGAACAAGAAATAAAAAAACAACAACAACTACAACAACAAGAACTAGAACAACAACAGTTGCAGCAACAACTGCAATTGCAGCAACAATATTTAACTACTTTGTTTCAAAAGTGAATGAATTTTAAGTTCAAATATTTTACTTTTAATTATCTAGATGAAAAATTTAATTTAAGAGTTCACTAATTACTAATTATGTGGTTTCGAAATCACCCGAGGGACACTTTTTGACTACATATTTTTTCTTGTAATTAAGAATTTTTAACTTAAAATAAAACGATAATCCGTAAACCGGACTTGAATCCTCAAAAAAAAAAAAAAAATTTTGTGTATTATTTAATACGTACTAATTAAATTAGAGATTTAAAATAATAAATTATTTTGTTAGATAATAATTAAGTAGATTAATTTTAAGTAATTATCAAATTCTTTGTTAAAATTTTAAGTTTGGGTCATCAATTCGAGTTAGTAATTCTTACGTAATTTAATTTAAATTTTCTTTTATTAATAAATGTGGCATCTCGTTTCATTGATTGTTGAGTCCTTATTAAGTATTATGGAGTTGATAGTTAATGATGACGATGAAACGTAAGATGCATATTCTTTTATTTTGTTGATTATTTATAATTCAGTTTACTGCGGCCTCAGTTTTGCGAGTAAATTCAAATTCACCAAGATCACGCGATACCTAGGATATAAATTATTTGTCAGGATTGACTCTAGTTCTCCAGATATCTTTGCTTAAATGTGCAAAAATAGTTGTTTTGAGGCATATTCAAAGAAGTATAACACTCACAGCGAACAACGTAATTAATTTTTGTTAACGTCATCAAAAAGCCATAACCTTCCTCATTAAACACAACATTTTAACTTTTCCCATTAGATCTTTACTTCCTGAGTTATCACCCATTTCAACTACATACAAGCAAAGCAGCTATTTTTGCTCGGATTTCAAGAGGATCTCTGAAGAACTACAGTCAATCCAGATGAATAAATTATACCCTAAGTATTTAATAACCTCAGTGAATCTGGATTAACTCAAAAAACTAAAGCCACACAAAAAGAAAAAAAATTAAGTCCTTTGTATGGAGTTGAAGTACCATTATTTCAATGGTTGATTACTCGAAAAGCACCGATCTAATCGGAAAAATGAAAAGCTAAAGTTTACTGAGAAAGATTACGATTATTTGATTTCATTAGCAAAAACTTATTACACTGTCCACTTTTAGTGTTATACTACTTCAAATATGCCTCAAAACATCTATTTATGCACTTTTAAACAAGGGTATTTGGAAAACTAGAGTCAATTCGGCAAATCTGACATTATTTTCATATTTGGTAGGTGATGATTACTCGAAATCGACTGATCTGGATCATGAGTATCTAAAGCATAACGAAAAGTGGGCTTTGTTCAACAATTGCCACGCGCACTTTTTACTAAAATAAAAATTTTAGTTAATAACTCAGGCACAAAAAAAAAAATGCAATGAATTTTTTATTTCTTATATGCAGTCTTATGTAAGTACTTTTTGACGCGGAATCCGTTTTCATCAGCAGAACTGCTATTATACCTGCAGGATTTTGAAATATCCTTGCTGGAAGTTGAAGAAAACGCTGTGTTCATTCTTAGAGCGTAGCTACAAGAAAAGGTAAAATTTTTTTTTATTAATAGCATCGAACAGTTACACTCTTCCTTATCCAAATATCCTGCCAAATTTTTCCAATAGGGCTCTAATTTTCTGAGTTATGATCCTTTGATGATAAGACATTTCAGTCCCCATACAAAAGACGAAATATTTTGGGTGTGTGGCACATACCATTTATTTATTTTAGGGTATTCTATCACCGAAAAAAAATTTGAGTTTTTGATATTTTTCTATACGATTTTTTTTTTTTCAACAGATTCAAAATGAGGCCACAAAAGAGGCCACAAAATCGATTCATAAAAATTTG
This sequence comes from Calliopum simillimum, assembly GCA_951812925.1. Classification (NCBI taxonomy): domain Eukaryota; kingdom Metazoa; phylum Arthropoda; class Insecta; order Diptera; family Lauxaniidae; genus Calliopum; species Calliopum simillimum. The sequence goes on from OX638371.1 coordinate 32,045,012, forward strand.
TTCAAATCTGCGCTAGCAGAATAATATGTTAATACAGAGGCAGCGGCAAACCAACGCTCTAGTTAATTGGAACACTAACAGGATTGCCGCATTGGAGCGGGCACTTAATATAAAACAACAACCACAACCACAACAGCGCCAATAACAGCGGCAACAGGCAGAACCGCAGCAACTGGAGCAGCCGCAGCAAATGGAGCAGCCGCAGCAAATGGAGCAGCAGCGGCAACTGGAGCAGCCGCGGCACAGTTTAAATCCTTCAAAAACAACTGGCAATGAAAAAAAAAACCAAAAGAAGAAGAAACAAAAGAAACCAAATTTAGTCCTTCAGAACTTAAAAAAATAAGAAAATGTTATAACAAAGTTGGCCGAATTGGAATTCTACACTGCAGTATATAAATATGAAATAATTTGGAACTCTAAATAAGTATTCGGTGGAAGGGTGACAAACGATATTACTAACTATGTTGACTGATAAGCTATACGGTGAAAAATTAAGTTCGTCAATTGAAATTGGCATTCATAGCACAGGAAAACGTTGCTGAAGATTTGATTCCTCTGCTCCCAATAAATACTGTGGGAGACTTCAAATCATTTAACGAGGAGCTCACATAACACAATGTGCGCATACAATTGGTAAGCGAGTTTTCGAACTTAAACTGTTATTTTAAGATTTTCAAATCACACGATTACATTTATAATTTAGCAGCAAAAGATTTTAAAAACATAATCAAAAAAGAAAAAATATGGGAAGAGGATTGGAAGAAAAAAAAATTATTCTGGTAAGTGAAATAAAATAAATAAATAAATAAAATTATATAATTTTTATTTCATAGGGGACTTCTGCAAAAAAAAAATGGAAGGGAGTTCGGGACTAGGGTTGCCAACATTTTTTCGGTAAAATATAGTATTTTTCCGAATAAGCCTTAAAAAAATATAGTACGCTTTTCATGAAAAAAGTAAAAAATAGACAAAGATATATTTGGTACTTATTTATTTTTGTAAAACTATACTTTTTAGAACTTTTTGCATTTTTATTAATTTTTTGTCTAGCATAAAAGTGTCATACGTTTTGTCGCATTCAATACTTAAATTAATGCAGACCAAAAGCTAATTTTTTTATTAATGAGGTACTCGCCCTGTTTCTGTCTTCGCGCCATTTCAAATTCATTACTGAAAATAGATGAGTTTTTTATAAATCGACCCAAGAAAGTTGAAAAACTAAATAAAATTTTTCGATATCTCGTTTTGTTTCCAAGATATCAAGGCTTAAAAAATATGAGAATATTAAATAGATTTTAAGAAAATTTAGATTTGATTAGACTTGCACTCTAAAAGCTTTTTGTCTCGATATCACGAAAACAAACCCAGTGTGCCAGACGGTTCAAATCTTCGCTTTTTTACCCGTTACGGATCAGTAACGGATCCGTAACGGGTAAAAAAGCGAAGATTTGAACCGTCTGGCACACTGGGAAACGAGATATCGAAAAGTTTTATAAAAGATTTTCAACTTATTTTGGGTCATTTCATGTGAAAACATTGTCAAATCGAGAAGCTACGGAAATTGAAATAGTATAGCCAAAAAGCTCACCTGGCCAATGCCACTTTTTCCGACAGAAAATAAAGCGTAACATGGCTCACATTTTACATTATAGACATTTTGCGGATCTTTAGTAATCCAGTCAGGCTTAGATTTGAGGCACATTCGTTTTCACTACTACTTTCCATAACTTATTTAATTAGACTTCAACTTCTAAACGGGAAGAGCAACCACTAAGTGAAAATAATAATAATAATATGTCATCTAACATCACTTTTCTTTTGCATTACCACATTTTTATCTACCTTGCAAAAATTTATTTTACATAGCATATAAATATCCACTTTGCATTTTTCAAAATCCGTAGTATGCCATGTACATTTTTACTTATTTATTCTTTAATTAATTTCCTTTCACTTTTAATGTATTTTTATCGCGTATTCACACGCTGTTTTTTCGTTTATTTAGTTTTCTTATCGCATTTCCCGACATATATATTCCCGGTTTTTAGTGTTTATAATCGTTTTTGGTTCCGTTTTCGTTATAATGATAGTGGTGTTAAAAAATCGCGTTATTGGATTACGAGTGTCATTATTTATTGCTTTTAGTGCTTTCTTTTTCCATTTTTGTGATATCAGTTTCAATTATTGTTACACATATCATTCATAAGTGTTTTAATTATCATTCTCTGGAATGTACTCTAATTTCTCTAAATTGTGCAGTGTAATTTATTGCTTTTTACAAATAATACCTTTTTAATGAAATCCAATTCGGTCATCATATTCAACGGTCACCCTAACATAAAAACGGTCAATATATAACGGTCACCCTAACAATTACGGGCAACATACATTTTTCACATTAGTTCTCATGATACATATACGGTGAGTTTTTTATCTTTATTCTATTCTTTAAGTTTTTCCGATTTTGTTTGGTTTTTCTTCATTTTTATAAAGTAGTGAACTACCTTCTATACGACATAATTGTCACATTTGTGCCAAGTCGTATTGAGTAGTGTCACAGGTCGTTTTTCCACTTTATAACCCCTAAGCCAACTGATGAGTCCGGCTAGGCGCGGACGAAAAACGTTTATTGGCAGCCTTTAGTTTACACCTAAACGGTGCCAAAATGTCTTTTCGGTCGCTTGTTTCCGCTTGTCTTGTATATGCATTATGTCCCTTTTTACAATCATAATGCTTAAGATATTCTCTTTGATTGTTAAATACCTTTTATATAACACTTCTTACACTGATCTTTTCCTTACGTTTTTTTGTACAATTTTATGCTCTCCTTGTTATTGAATTCCAATGAATACAAGAAATATATAATCTGGAAAATCAAGATTGATAAGTAAAATCTATTAACACCTACAATAGGCATATTGCCTTGTTTTTGAGGCTTATATACATCCGGACACATTGGTGTATATTAGCTTCGACTGCACATATGCACTTTGTTGGTTATGAAAATTACTTGTTTTTCCTCATTAATTGGTTGCATACCAATACTTTTTTGCATTTCTAATTAAATGATTCACCAACTCTCTAAAGCTTACCCTCTCAAGAACAAGTGATTTCTGGCGTACCCTCTCATGAATAACGTTCATCCGGGCTTTTACTTTAACTTAATACCTTCATTTTTGTTGACTTTACAATTTGTCTAGCCCTCAAACATGAAAGTTTCGCAGTTCAACACGTGTATATTCCGTCTAGTATTAGGGTTTAGTTTTAGGTATTCTTAACTAAGCATTGCTTATCGGGCATTATATTCTCAAAGCTTTCTTTTTCGGCAGAAAAGTTATTGCGCCTCTGAACAAGAAAGCAACGCGTCACTTCATTAGACAGGGGACTAGTTTTTCTTCCTTTCTCTTTTAACATAACATTTTTTAAGGTTAACATAGGGTTTTCAGCGATTTCTGTTTATAGGATTCTCATATTAGTATAGCTCGCTAGGGAACAATCTCACGAATTATAATTCACTAAATTCCAAAATAAAAAAGAAGCAAACAGTTGCAAAAGCAAACATTTGCTTAACGTTGTCAATTTTGAAAAGTGAGACATTTTTTTAATATTACTTTCGGTGTTTCAAAACTAAAGATGTGTTCTTGTGGACACTTTATCTGTGCAGTCTGTGTACAGTCAGCATGAATATAGTAACGGTATTCACGAAGTAGGGCAGCTAGTGTAGCAGGAGGGTAAAAGAGCAAATCTGCTCTGAACAACAGCAAAATACATTTAAGAAATTTAGCTAAAAGTAAGCTATTTTGCTACACCAAACCCTAAAGTAAATATGAATAGCTTTTCTGCTACAGCAAAATATGTCAGAATTATGTTGACATTTGTGTTAAAAATTTAAATAAAATTAAAATTTTTTTTGTTCAAACTAAAATTAGAATAAATGGGCCTGCATATGAAAAGCGTGATACTGAAAAGCCACTGCACACTCTATTGGACAACTGTTGGTAATTTTGTACACTTCCGTGGTATTGTCATAAATTTTGATTTATTAATTTTGACGGTAAATTTTTTTATTTTCCAGAAGCAAACAAAAAACAGCTGATTTCGTAGCTCTTTAGCTACATAGTTGTTCACTAAATAAGCTTACACAGTGCTTTTTAGCTCATCTGCCACGCAAGCTGCCCTACTTCGTGAATACCGTTATTATAAATATAGCATTTTTGCGTACTATATATTTCTTCAACAGTATATAGTACGCAGACCCGAAATATAGTACAATACTATATATTATAGTACGGTTGGCAACCCTAGTAGTGCCACGCACCCCTTAGAATTAATTATTTATTTAAAAGAGATATTTCCACTAATAAATTAAAAATTTTTTGTCCAAAAAAAAATTCCATTTTTATTCTATTCTACATATCCTAGAAAAAAAATTACAAAATCTTCACTAGTTGCCGTTTGCACGTTTAATTTCTTGAGAATTTTTTTTCAAATTGGCGGTCGTTGGTTAAAAAGTAAAATAAAAAAATAATAAATTGGAAATAAAATAAAAAAAGACGTCCGTCATTAACGGAATCAAAATCAAAATGATTTGAATTTTTATTTTCAAAAAAAAATTAACAAAAAAAAAAATCTCATGGCCAACTACAAATTTGAAAATATTAAAGTTAGGAAAATGAATTGCAGCATGTATGTTACCGCATCACTTGAGAACGGCTCAACCGATTCGCCCTGTTCCTTTTCTGTGGTATTTATAATTGACAGGACAAAGTTTGTATTAAAGAAAATTTTATTAAGAATTCATATTTAGGGTGGTCCCCATACAAAGATATTTTAAAAATTGCATTTTCTCGAAGACCTTTCATCAATTCATATGGAATTAACAACGCATGAGTTTTATACTAAGAGGCGCTTACTAAATAATGTAACTTTATTTTATGGTACTTATTTCGATAAAGATATTTTTAAAATAGCATTTTCTTGCAGATAGAACTGTTGATTCATAGGAAATTAACACAACGGAGCACTTATACTGAGAAGCGCTTATTAAGTTATGTTGCTTTTATTTAGCGTGGTCCTTATACAAAAAAAAAATTTTAAAATCGTATTTTCTTGAAAATTTTTTCATTGATTCACATGGAATTAATATGACGTTTTTTTATACTCAGAGAGATTTATAATTTAATTAATAGTCCATATTTAGGATAGACGTGATGAAAAGATATTTTCAAAATGGAATTTTCTTGAAGATCGATTAGTGAGTTGCAAAACTAGCCTTAGTCTTGGTAATTTTTCGAGACAAAGACGCTGATATAATTACCAAGATCATGACTACAACTGCTTTTCAGTCTTGGTAATTTATAGCTGATAGGTGTGTCACGCCCCTTTCAAGCATAAAACCATCTCTCAATTCAAAATAAGCCATCTTAAAAACCCAACTGCTTTGTTAAGTTTGGAAGTTTTAAATACTCAACAATCTTTATAAATTTTTTCAAGACTAAGATCGAGACCAAGACTTAATGCTCAAAACTAAGAATCACTACCAAGACGGCCATGGTGGGGTAGAATAGTTTATAACTGTGATAACAAAAGTAAAAAAAAAAAATTAAAATTCATCTGGAACTTGGTTTCCTGGCATTTGATATCAAATTTTCTATTTTTTTATGTTACGGTAAAGCGAATATTACACGGTAAAGCGAAAACAGTGTTTTTGTGCTTTTAGGTGAGGATATCTCAAAAACCGTACAAGATATAGTACTTCTGAGACCGAATTTGAAATTAGAATAACCAAATACATCAGAAATGACTAATATTTATGGCAAAACAGAACAATAAATCACTGAATTTATTTATTTTTTTTGGTTCATTTTGAATAATTTATACAGTTTTTTGTAAGTAAAGTGTTGCACATAGCTTAGTTGTTGGAATCACTTTAAAGGCAAATTAATGCTTAAAAATATAAAAATCAAAAACAAAATCAATAATGTAAAATAAGAAAAAATCACTTCTTAAAACTCCAAGTTTAAAATGCTGCTGAACAGAACAGGCAAAGTGTAAAGTATTTTTTCTGACCTCAACTAAAAAATTTGGTATGACAAATGTACTACCGAATTAAAAAAAATTAACGAGAATTCTAAAAAAAGTTCTAAAAAGGTATGTTATTTGAACCTTTCTTGTACTGAAATGGCTGATAGTATAAAAAAAAAAATTTAAATATCAACTTCAAAAGTCCAGAACTTTGCGAAATCCTTTTAAACCCAATAGATTAAATACACTCATATAATTAGCAAACATTTTTTTGTAAAAACGTTTTCTCCAAAGCTACAAAAAAAAATAGTAGGTATTTCCTGGAAAGCGTAAAAACTGGACAAAGATATATTTGGTACTTATTTATTTTTGTAAAAACTATACTTTTTCTGCGATTTCCGTGGCCCTTCGATTTAAAGATTAATTTTTTTAAGAATCGACCCAAGAAAAGTCAAAAATCTAAATAAAATTTTTCGATATCTCGCTTTGTTTATAAAATACCAAGGCTTAAAAAATACGAGAATATCAAATAAATTTCAATAAAATTTAGATTTGACTGGAATTGCACTCAAAAAGCTTTTCTTAACTTATTTCGTATGGGTCATTTCATGTGAAAACATTGTCAAATCAAGTAGCTACGGAAATTGGCCAATACCACTTTTTCCGATAGAAAATGTAGCGTGTTACATGGCGCACATTTTACATTATAGGCATTTTGCGGATCTTTAGTAATCCAGCCATACTCTTTTTCGCATTCAGGTTTGTATTTTTGGAGCTTTTTTGTATTTTTCGCTTCTTAGTAGGTGTTAGTGGTGCATTTAGATATGAGGCAGTTTCGTTTTCAATACTACTTACTTTCCATAATTTAATTAGACTTCAACTTTTTGACAGTAAGAGCAACTACTTAGTGAAAATAATTCACTAAGGCCCCTATTGCGGTTATCGATTAGCAATAGATAAACGCTATTTTTCGTTTAGCGATTGTCTTTTCTATTGCGTTCAGCGATTTGTAGAATGTTTGTCGACTGTGAATAGCAACGTAATCGATGGCTGTTCTATCATTTTGTTTTGATAGATGAATTTATTATGCTGGAATATTTTGTACAAATAGAAAAGAAAATGGTGAAATGGAAAAAAATTTAGTAATAAAAATGGTCATATAGCAATGATTGTAATAACTAAAACATTAAAAATTATTTTGCTAATTGCAGAGCAAAAGTGATCAGGCACAAAAGACTACTTGAACGGAATTTGCACAAAAACACAGGCAAGGACTAAGTGGAAAGCTATTGCCCACGAATTAAATAGTTAGGCCCTCGGGAGAAATGCTGAAGAATTGATCTAGTTCCTGTCAGCGTTTTTTACTGGGCAAATCCACATCCAAGAAGTGAAAGTACATGGATACTATTAGCTTCCTGGATGGTTGCGTGGATTCTTGGGAGTATGTAGAGAAAGATGACGTCTGAAGAAACTTACCTTGAAAAATGTCAAACTTTTTAACGGTAAAAAAAAATTTGCCCTCCATATAAAAAACGTTTTATTTCTCCGTTTCCGTAAATAAAAGGGATATTGAAGGCTCGCTAGCACTAAATTGAACAAATAAATTTGTTCAGTAACTTAAGACAAGTATCTAGTTGTAATTTTTTTTTTTATCCAAATAGAACTGTTGGCTCCATATCTAAATGTTTTATGGATGTTGTGGATCTTGTGAAAGATGATGTTGAGATAATTTTCAAGAAACAATTATTATGGAACCTTCTACAAGTAGACCGAAATATATTCCATCGAAGAAACGGGCCGACGCTGAACTGAATCAAAGTTTTCAGGAAGTAATGAAGGAGTGCGTGGCAACTGTAAAAGAACTTGCTACGACATCATATGTAGAAACAGATTCGACATCTCTTTTATTTTCGAGCTTGTCGAAAACTATTTTAAATGCAAAATTACCACCACAAGTAGTACGTAATATAGAAAATAAAGTTGTGCAGCTTGTATATGGAGAAATAAATAAATACAATGACCAGTAAACCTACACATTGTTTTATGGCGTTACTTATTTCTTATTCCTAATTATCATCATATACTTAAAGCCTGTTTCCACCGGAGACTTGAAACATTATCCCTATTATACACCTATTATTATACATTTATATATATATATGTATTAGGGTGGGCCAAATTGTATGGACGAAATTTTATCGACCTCGGCTACCCCCCTATGTGAAAGTCCATTCAATTCTGTGAATATTTGCCCAAGGAACTATACCTCTGCGTTCAACTTTAGTTCGGCGCATTTTTGATCGAAAATTTTACCTTTGAGTAATTTTTTTTTTTATTTTCATACTAAATTTTAAAAATTTTTATAAAGACAAAAGTAATGTCATTATATGATTTGGCAGGGATTCTATCAGTAATCAATTAAATTAAGTTTTGTTTACACAAAAACTTCACTTGATAGTGTGGAATTGATGCTGTATATTTAAAAAAGTGATATGGGTCAAATAGCCAATTATAATGACCGACTTTCAAAATAAACGATTCATATTTTTGGATCAATTTTTTCAAACAAAACACCAACCTAGGCTGAAAGTTCATTCAATTCTATGAATATTTGCCCAAGGAACCATACCTCTACGTTCAACTTTAGTTCGGCGCATTTTCGATTGAAAATTCTACCTTGCGGTTAATATTAATTTTTATGCTTAGTTTTCAAAATTCTTATAGAGACAAAAGTAATATCATAATATGTTTTTGCTGGTATTCTTTCAGTAATCAGTAAAATAAGGTTCTATTTTTACGAAAAGTTTATTTGATAGCGTGGAATTGATTATATTTATTCCAAAAAATTATATCGGTCAAATAACCGATTTCAAAATAAACGAGTCATATTTTTACATGGGTTTTTGGTATATTGTTCTGTAAAATTAAAAATATAATCAATTCCACGCTATCAAGTAAACTTTCCATAAAAACAGAACCCAATTTTTTGATTGCTGACAGAATACCAGCCAAAACATATTATGATATTACTTTTGTCTCTATAAGAATTTTGAAAATTAAGCATAAAAATAAATATTAAACGCAAGGTAAAATTTTCAATCAAAAATGCGCCGAACTAAAGTTGAACGTAGAGGTATGGTTCCTTGTGCAAATATTCACAGAATTGAATGAACTTTCAGCCAAGGTTGGTGTTTTGTTTGAAAAAATTCATCCAAAAATATGAATCGTGTATTTTGAAAGTCGGTCATAATAATCGGCTATTTGACCCATATCACTTTTTTAAATATATAGCATCAATTCCACACCACCAAGTAAACTTTTTATGTAAAAAAAAACCTTATTTAATTGATAACTGACAGAATACCAGCCAAATCATAAAATGACATTACTTTTGTCTTTGTAAAAATTTTCAAAATTTAGTATGAAAATAAAAAAAATAATGATGAATGGTACAATTTTCGATCAAAAATGCGCCGAACTAAAGTTGAACGAAGAGGTATAGTTCCTTGGGCAAATATTCATAGAATTGAATGAACTTTCACATAGGGGGGTAGACGATCAAATCGGCCCACCCTAATATGTATGTATGTATGTTTTCTCTTCCCAACGGGAAAGTACATAATGCATGAAAAAGATTATGAAATATGTACTTATTCAATGAAGCTGATTCGATTCTAAAATTGATTCAAAAATAAATTTAAATCGAATGCAAAAACTACGAATTTTCATAATCGAAAAGAGCAGTGTTGCCAACTTAGTGCTTTTCGCACTAGATCTAGTGCTTTTTTGGGATTATTACCCGCAAAATTTTTGGCCTAGTGCTTTTTCATTTTTAGTTTTATTTAAAAAAGTAAGATTGGTGGTCCTTATTTCGTACACGTACGAAACTTTTTCGTTTTTTTAAAATTTTTTTTTTTGCAAATTAGAATTTAGTGCTTTTTTTGGGAATAAACGCGTTTTTTTGCCGGATTTGGTGCGTTTTCAAATTTAAAAGTTGGCAACACTGGAAAAGAGAATGTTTAGCCGAAAGCTTTTCATTCTGTTTTGCATTCCATGGTAAACGAAAACTGAATGTTTCTACTTTTCGTCGGAAAACTGTTTATTTCGTTAGAATTTTAATCTAGCACTCATTGAAGTTTTTTTCAATGGAAAAAATTTCCAAACCTAAATTTTAATTCCGAAGGTAAAACCAGTTGTCGTAATAACGCCATTGAGGTAGTACAAGCGTGAGTAAAGTGCAAATTTGAAGTTTAAAATAAATGAAAAGTGAAAATTTGAAGTTAAAACTAAATTAAAAATACAATAAAATAATAAATACATAAAGTGAATTAAAAATAGCAGGTAAGAAATGTATAGTAAGAGACACATAAAAAGATTGGTGAGTAAAGAGCGCAATAAAATAGAAAACCTCGATCGTTATCCAAGTCAAGAGGTTGAAAATGCAGTAGGCACTGAAAGTGAAGTGGAGACTAGTTTAGGAAACTTTGAAAGAGGACTTAGGTTAAGTGAAAGGTTGACGCAATGGGGACAACATTTTAACATTTCTCGAAACGCATTTGATAGTCTCTTAAAAATTTTAGATGCAGAAAACATGAATGTACCCAAATCATGCAAAAACTTTGTTAAAACTAGATCCACATCCCCCTTCAAGGACAGTATCTCTGGGCTTCTATATTCATGTAGGGCTGCAAAGGCAGTTGTTAAAACTCGATAGTTTTTTAAGGAGTTTGGATATAATTATTTTAGATGTAGGGATTGATGGTCTGCCACTGTATAAAAGTTCGACTACATCTTTGTGGTCTATTTTGGCAAAAGCGGTTAACACAACAAAGATTGGAGTCATTGTCCTTGTAGTGTTTGTTGGCAAAAAAAAAAAGCCAAATAATGTTAACACTTTCCTCCATGATTTTGCTTACAAGGTATCTAATTTAGTGCGTGAAAAGAATTTGACAAAAAATATCTCCCTTCAAATTTGAGCGCTCTAATATATTTGTTAGTGGTGCCGCTCAGAGCTTTTAGTAAGTTTTTCAAAACATCAAGTTTAACAGACGCCCTCATAGTTGTGCTCTGCTCTACAAATTTGTTCCATAGTAACATAACAATCATTATCTTCTTTCTTCTAATAAATAGATGAAATAATTAAAACTAACACGTTAACAGAGACTTTGATATCAACTCAAGCAAGAAATAATATTTTGTTAGAGAAAACATTGAATATGAAAAAAAAAAAAAAAAACACAAATTTTTCCTATAGGAACAGTTGAAAAACTTTTCGAAATCGAAAATGACATCAAAGAAAATAGTGAACTTTATGTAAGTTGTTTGTAATTTTTATGTGATTTTGTTGTTATATGCTGAAAGTTAGATGACACCAATTCGGTCTATTGTAAATCAATATGATTTCAATAAACCTTTATCTAAAGTTATAGTTCCGAAAGTTTTGGTAGAGTTCAATTATTTGGAACTAAGAGGAAAGAAGCCTTTCATGAAGCTCGTTAACTTTAATTTAATTTTATATGGTAAGAGCACTAAATAAACAAAACTGGCAAAAAAAAAAAAATTTATTTTATATTTTCAGAATGTCTTAGCAAGGAGGGCTACAATAAGGCTACAATAAAGAACAGTACGCCAAAGAAATAAAGGTGGTCTTTAAAAAAGCTAAAGGACGCTACTTTAAACAACATTTTGATGAGCGGTCGAAACCTCAAAGATGAACTTCTAATTAATAAATTAGCTGCCCTATTTTTTATTACTTAATTTTGTGACTGAAATACTTTTTTTTTATTCTTAAGTTTTGAAAAAAAAAAAATAAATATATGAGCGGATTCCTGAAAACGTGTAAGAACCTCGAAAACCTCGTTAACTCGTAAAATTTGTCAAAATCAATACAAAATTTTTCAGTTTTACGAGGTTTTTGAGGCTTTTACACGTTTTCAGGAATCGCCTTTATAATTTTAAAAAAACATTTTTTACTCAATATAAAATAATTGATTCAACATATCATTTAAATTTCATCATGAAGGCGATTCCTGAAAACGTGTAAAAGCCTCGTAAACTCGTAAAACTGTCAAATTTGTACTGATTTTGACAATTTTTACGAGTTTATGAGGCTTTCGAGGCTTTTACACGTTTTCAAGAATCCCATCATTGATTTAATAATAATTCATAATTTTTTGCATTATTTAAAATGGATAATATGATGCATTTTTGATTTAAAACAAAGTTATTGATCACATAATCCATAAAAATATTATTGATTATTTTTTCAATTTGATAGTAATGCAAAAACGGAGACATTACTTATCCTATGACATCGCCGTGTAAAAAATAATCGATTTTTGAGTCAATAGACTGCGGACATAAACATTATTTTTTCGCTTACTATGCATTACATCTTCCCGCTGGGTTCTTATACGAGCTAAAATTGTATGTATGTATCTATGTATGTATGTATGTACCCAAGGGGAAAAGAATTGCTTCAAAAACCCTTCTGAAGTGGTATTTTTTCACCAATAAGCGCTTCCGCTCCGTAAGAACTATACTTTCTTTTTAACATTGCATGTCATAGGATGTAACCGAGAAAAAGCTTACCGTAGCCTTACCAAAATAGTGTTTTTGAAGCGCTTATTTGTGATTCTGCGGTAAGCGTTTTTTCAATAAAATTAAAAAAAAATAAAAATACTGGCCGCACCGGGATTTGAATCCACGACCGTCTGTGTTATAGATAGAAACAGATTATTTTTACTTATATTTACCAACTCTGTAGACCGCTACACCAATGCCCGATTATATGAAGAGGTATTAAATTTGTATATTAAGCAAATGTTGTCCAAACAGAATTTGACATACGAATGCTCCTACAGCCTTAAATAGAATCATTGTGCAATCAGTTTCAATTCAATTGAGCAAAAGTAAATAAGAGAATAAGAGAAAGGAAATTAGAAAAGTGAAGTAAAAATAGGTTGATATAAAATGTTTTAATAAAAAAAAAATAAAGCAAAAAAAATAAAAAAAAAGTAAAAAAAAATCACCCGGGCTGGGTTCGAACCCATGTTGTCCTTACTGCAGCCTTATAAAAAATCATTCTGAAAGTGCTTCCAAATTTCTATGGGGACAAGCACTTTTGAAGTGCTTGGATCAGAAGCGCTAGAAATTTTTCCTCTTGGGTATGTATGAGTGTATGTATGCATGTATATGTATGTGTGTGTGTATGTAAAAAACAGAACAGATCTCTAAAGTATAAGCTACCTTTTATATATTCAAAAAGGGAACCTACCCATTATCTTAAAATCATAGTCTCATATAAGATCCATCTAAATCTCTAAAATATAACCCACCTGTTACAATATGTTTTTTGGTGGAGCAACGAATATTACATGTAGCTCACTCGAAATTGCATCGCATGTATCGTAAATTATTTTTCCAATTTTATGCGACCATGCCAAGAAATAAAACATCGAGATAGGTTGATTTTCGATTATATACAACTAAAAGTCAGAGAGACATGGCGATTTCACCAAAAGAAGCGTATTTAAGTTTTATGTTTATGATTTAAATCCTGGAAAATTGTCTTATTTCGAGTTAGGTTGTTTTGTCAAAAGTCCACAGATATCTAAGTTGAACCACTCGCCGCCAGTCTTTTCATTATGTACAACGAAATCAGTGGGGATTTTTGCATTAATTTTGCTGTTTCTGGAGTTGGTGCGTCATGACTAGGACGACTTACAGATTGACCAGGAGCTAATCGAACATCGATATGTCATCACTAAACTATGTTAATGAAACCTTTAGATCATCTAATGGCAAAATGCTAGCGCTATTTTTTAACATATATATAATAAAAAATTTCCTTATATTTTTCATTTTATTTAGCAATAATAAATTGACAAATAAATTTTTGAATTCAAGTTTTTGACTTTTAAAACCTGCTTGAAGGCATTTTAAAATTTAAACTGGGTATAAAATTGTTTATAAATCAGAATTTCATGTTGAATATAAATCAAAATTTCATGTTAAACTTCGGAATAGCCTTATTCCATGGTTTAACTTTTATTATAAATACGGCAGATAAGGAATACAATTAAAAACATCGTTTTGGCAAAAATAACAGGGCTAACCAATATGTTTGAGGTATTTATGCACAATACAAAAAGTTTTAAAGTGATATCTTTCAGGATGGATTTGGGGTCTGAGAATTATCCATGTAATTGGTATACTGCATGTTTATAATAAGATTAACTAAAGCTGACTGATATTCTTAAGGTTAAATTCACTTTTGGATCTTAGTTAAGGATCTTAGAAACTTGTGTTATGTATGTATGTACGAGTATTTTAAATATTAAAACTTCCTCGTTTCTTCTCTGTGAAACCTGATTTCAATTTCTTGCAATCACATATGTACATGCATATGTGCATACATACATTTTTGCGTGTACCTCACCCCAAAAGGACCCCTAACAAATAATAATGAAGTCAACATCCAAGCGCTTGTAATATTTTGCATGCAACCAAATGAAGAATTCATTATGTTAACCGTTTGTTACGCTAAATATTTGATAAGAATCATCATGTTGTTGTTGAGACGTCGTCACGTTGACATTTCATTTCAGTTCGCATTTGTAACGAACAATGTAGATGTCATGTTGAAAATGTTTGCGCCGTCAACAAACGTCAATGCTGCCGCTTTTATGACCTACCTGTTGGCTTGTTGTTTGGTTGTTTTCATTTAAATCGACATTTAAGTTGAATTGGTGCTGTTGATGTTCTCGTCTGACCCAAAACTACATATGTCCATTGCTGCAAGTCGAAACTACTATTGCAAATAGGGATCCAATGTTTCGTACCTACACGCATGGAGGTCCAACAAGCCGAAAAATTTATGCAAAATGAATTCAATTAACACCTCGTCTTAATGTTCGACGATTCAGACACGGAAGTAAAGAAAAAAAAAAACACGGAAAGCCAAAATAAGAGCAGAATGCCTTTCATCGCCCTTGTTGCAGAAATGTCCCTAGCACAGAGTTGTTACGATTGCCACAATTAAAAGGGATCTTAACGTCCTGAGGGTGCGTTTATTTGGTCACATGCAATCGAACGTCTCCCTCTTTGAAATGCATTGCCTTGCACTTTTTGCGCCACACTTAAACCGGCTGGTAGCTAGCTACCGCTCGTCATCATCATCATTGTGGACAGGTGAAACATGAAATAAAATGAAATGCTTCCGAAGGTTCATTTCATTTCGTTTGTGCCGTTTGCAGTCGTCTAGTTATTTATGTGACAAAATTTTGCAAATAATTGGATTGACTGATCAAAGATACGGGTCGAGTAGATACGCATGGGTAGACAAGGTAACGACAACAATAACAACAATGGCTAAAAAAGCGCCATTTAATTCAATTAAATACGAATTGCAATTCAATGTTTCAAATCGATTCGCGGTCGTGGTCACTTTTTGTTTCTCAAGCATACGATACGTGTACCATGCCCATTGCGGAAACATTGCGTTTTGACATCTTCATGAAATCATAAGCATAAACAGCGAACATCATGTCCGATATCTTTAAATTTATGTTCAAACGAATAGCATACGCTAAATGGGGGAGCTGCAATTTTCGAAAATGTAACAAGAGTTAAAAGTTTATGTTTAGGTCGCTTTACGTTAAAGCCAAGTCAAGAACAAAATTTCCCATATTATGTCTGGATTATGACAAAAGTGAGGGGAAATTCTCTTGATCTCGTGATTAAATCTCGGAGCATAACTTTGTTTTATCGATAAAGGAGCGCCCTTAACACACTCTTTACTGATCTCAAAACAATCTCCAAGTGGGGTCTGTTATCTCACTTACAAAAGAATTACTTCTCTGCTCTCCTTAATATGGCTGACGTTGATATTGTGCGATCAACATCTCTTGACGTTCTGCAGGGAGACAAATACGCATCATAATTTTTACTCCACTAGGGTAGTCAAAAAATTAAAGTATTCAACACTAAATTTCAAACATGAATTACCTTACGTATAACCTACTTGATGGGTCTGTAAAGTAATATTTACAAATATAATGTAGTTAAATAATGAAGAAACGTTTACTCCGAACTGCCTACAATTGACAATATGTAGAGTAAATTATACTTTCAGAAAATAAATGTGTGACCATTTGGAATTTATAATTCTAGTTAAAATTACTTTAATTTTTTTACGCACAAAATTAGTGCCATAATTTTTACTCCACTCGCGTAAGGTAAATATCATAAAAATATATAATCATTTTGACAAAAAATTCGCGTTACCCACTCAGAATGACAACATTTCACCTATACATATAATAGCAGATTTAGAACAATACATACAGACAATTGAAGACGAAAATGAAAAAGAGGTGACCAGATCTAAATTTGCACACAATATGATGAATTTCATGCGAAAACGTAAGCTAACGTCAAAAGAAAAATTCATTACGCAAATATATAAATCAACGAAAAAACTATTAGACAAACATAAAGATCAAATAATTGTGACAACAGCAGATAAAGGTAACAAAACGGTCATGATGTACAAGGAAGAATATGAAAACAAAATGAAAAAATTACTTGAAGACAAAAACACGTATAAAACCATACGAATAGATCCGTCACAAAAACTAGAAAGAACAAACAACGATATCGTCAATCACTTATACAAAAAAGAATACATAGATAAACGGACCAAATTCAACTTATCCTGCTCAACAGGCAGTGCCCCGAAGTTATATGGCTTACCCAAGATTCACAAGCCCGACATGCCACTACGTCCAATTTCATCGTCTGTGAATGTCCCTTGCTACAAATTAGCAAAACATGTAGGTGAAATACTTAAACACATAGTATCATCGGATATTAACATCAAAAACACGCTTGAACTTCAAAACAAGATTGAAAATACAACATTGGACACAAATGACAGACTTTTCTCCTTTGATGCGGTGTCGTTATTTACAAATATACCAACAACATTAGCAATAAGGATTATAATGAATCAATGGACGACGATTGAAAAACACACCAAAATTCCTAAAAGCAATTTTTTAAAAATTTTAACTTTTTGTCTAAAAGACAACAACTATTTCCAATATAAAAATAAAATATACAACCAAACGTTTGGAATGCCAATGGGTAACCCCCTTTCACCCACTATAGCCGATATTGTACTAGATGACCTGATTAAATGTGCAATATTAGATTTAGAAAAAATAGGCATTAAGATAAAATTTCTTGTAAAATACGTTGACGACATTTTCACCATTATAGATAAAAATAACTTGACCATGATACTTTCAGCTTTTAATAAATACCACAGCAAGTTGCAATTTACCGTCGAAGAGGAAATAAACAACACGCTACCCTATTTAAATACAACAATACACAGGATACAAAACACAATAACATTTAACTGGTACACAAAACCAACAGCATCCGGCAGAATTATAAATTTTAATTCAACACAGCCATACAATCAAAAAAGAAATACAGCAAACAACATGATAAAAACCGCACTAACAATAAGCCACACAAATTTTCAAAAACAAAACATAGAAAAACTCAAAAAAATTCTACACAAAAACAACTACCCACCAAAATTAATAAATCATCTTATAAATAAAAATCTCAGAAATATACAAAATCCTCAACCGAACTTAAGAAACAATGATACTGCTGGTCACCCTAAACAATATTTCAGCATACCATATGTACCAAGACTTACAGATGACACAACAGTAAAAAACATTAGGAAAGAGAACGCAGCATTTGCATACAAGCCAAACAAAACACTTACATCGATATTTACCAACAACAAAGATAAAACAGAGAAATTAAAAGAGAACAACGTCGTTTACGAAATAAAATGCAACGGAAAAGAAAGGGAAAAGTGCAATGCGATCTACATAGGGACAACAAAACGAGCTTTCGGCATAAGACTAAACGAACACAAAGCAGACGCAAAACACAAAAGAGAGACCACAGCTTTAGCTAAACATTTAACAGCAACTCAACACACAGCTGATTTCGAAAATTCGAAAATATTAGACAGAGAACAGAGATATAATGTTAGAATGACGTTGGAGAGCCTTAGAATAAGGCAAAATGCAAAAACAGCTGTGAACGATAGGGAGGACTATAATAATATTAGTCAGTGTTATAGTGTGATCTTGTAAAGTCATAAATGTTTTAATGTTTAATGTTTAATGTTTCTATTGTGTTTTTATTAAAAATTTGTTCATTAAATCAATTCATTTCAATGTAAATTTTAATGTAAGTGCATTTTTCTAAGTGTCATTTGTTAAAAATGTTAAAAAATTTATTTTCATTGTAGTTTTTGTTCCAATAAATATACCCCTGAGGAAGCCTAAAACCAATAGGCGAAACGTTGGGAAATAGCGGAATGAAATTGTTTTAATTTTATTTAGCGTTTCAAAAATCTTGTGACCATAAAGCTCAATGCAACAAATTGATGCAAAAAACACTCATTTCAACTAAATAAATTGGTCAAATAAACTTAAAAATTGACTTTTATAATTTTAGTAACAATTTCTATTTTTAGACAGACATTTGCTTCATATACAAATTTTATGCCTCTTCATCATATGCGCCATTAGCGCAGGAGGATATGTATCTGTCTATCACTCGGAAGGGCCAGGGTTCGTACCCTAGTGCGGTCAGTTCTTTTTTTTGTTGTTTTTTTTTTTTGAACTTTGTAGTAAAGTAAATATCACAACAATTTTTTTAAAAAAATTGCTAGCAAGCATACATTCTGAAATGCATAAAACAGTAAGATGAAATTTACTTCGGTGTGAAGTTGTCTCTATTCTGACTTGAAATTCTGAGAATTTAAGTAGCATGTACTATTTTTTTTCTCGTTTACGAGAATATTGCTGTAGTGACTACATTAAATACTGTAAAAACAAAGTGATCATAGATTTAAATTTAAAACATTCAATTCATTTCGTTTTCAAATTTTAAGACGGTTCATATCTCCGTTTTTTTACCCGTTACGAATCCGTAACGGATGAAAAAGCGGAGATTTGAACCGTCTGGCACACTGGGAATAAATAATAAAAATTTATTTATAAAATAACTGCCATACCTAAATTGGAGCGTCAGGATTTGCGTTATTTAACGTTACACAAAAGCGTCAAGCGCCATACCGAAATAAAGAGCGTTGCGTTGAAGTCATTTGTTTGTCAAAATCATATTGTTGTTTCTTTTTTTACTTTTCTGCAGCTAACTTCACTCCATAACGCTTTGTCAAAATTGGAAATTCGAATAGCTCAGTGTTGGACGTTGGCAATTTCGGTATGTGCCATACAAATTGTATGTACATGAGAAATTTTTGACAGTAAAATAACGCTGACGCTCCAATTTGGGTATGGCAGTAATGAAATTGTATTACTTCAATTGCAAAACGTTTACAACAATGGGTTTCGCTCAGTGTATTTTTTTACCAACGCTTAAAATTTTACATTTAATGGGGAAACCTAAACGGAATGGCAGATTTTTATGCACTTCGAATTCATTTTATTTAGTTCAAGCACGATAATTTATGTCTTACTTCATTAATTTCTTCATTTAATATTTTTTTTTTTATGAAGGACATCATCGTAACTTACGCCTCAATTACATATCCGAACAGGTCGTAATAAGCGTCAAAAACGCATCACTTGAGCGCACAGAAAACGCATTTACATTAAAATGCAAATTTGAAGCGCGCTGATCTTACGGCTGCTGCCTCCGATCGCTTGCATAGTGGCTGGCCATTTGTGATTCCATTGACATTTCAAAATCATAACCATAATCGTCATTATCATTATCGTTATCACCACATATGCTCGCGCGCATTATCCGCGCAGCAGACAAAAAGCAGACGATCAAATAAATTTGCATATAAATTGCGGAACACTAGACGCTCCAAGCGGAATAACACTAACATAGAGAGAGCGTTCCTGATGATGATTTCGAAGAATGGTCGTCGTCCACTAAAAGTCCACTTAAAGAAATTACTGCATCTCGAAACTCAACGAAAGCAATTTCGTTATTTATGATCAGAATCAGGACAAAAATTGTGGTTGTGCGCGCGATCTTTGAAATAAAGATGCAGTCATGAACTGAAAAGCGATAATCCAATTAGCCCAGAAGACATTTGAAACAAGAAAAAGCACTTGCTCCAATGTGATGCCATTTGTGCTGGCTGCGGCGGAGCATTGGAATAAAATGTGATATACAATAAATTTTCTATTCATGATGATGCTAATATTTTTGAGTTGGTTAATAATGTTTAATGGCTTAAGGGGTAAATTGTGGTCTTTTAAAGTAAATGGCTCATTAGTTGTTCAGACCAAAAAAACAAAAAAAAAAACAGCTGATTTGTTTTGAAAACCTTAATGTGATCATATTGAATAAATGCATCTTTATCATATTCCGACAATTGCCAATGATATGATATACTTTTGAACATAAGACATAATTTCGAGTTATTAACGGAAACCGAGTCGACAGAATAACTCAGACATATAAACCAAAAAATAAGCTCGTACTTCTCCTGAAAATTCCCATACTATAAATAAACACGTCACAACCAACTCTTCCATCCAAACAAAAAAAAAAAAGATCAAGTTTCTTTCTTCGTATAAACGTTGTATCATTTAATATTGGGGACAGAAAACAGAAACATTTTCTCATGAGTATTGATTTAAAGATTTTTATGTGATCGCATCCAACATTCAAACTCATATGATTATCTTGTTATTGTATTGTTCCGCGTAAAGATGATCGGCTCTGAAGTTGATCGTTCCATTAAACAAAATCAACGTAATCTGCTCATTTGGGCGTATATACGTGATGACATGATCAATCTATCGTTAATAAATCAAATGCATTTTTTTGTTGTTTTTAATCCAATTAGGATAGATCTGGAAAATAGAAGAAAAAAAAATGCTTATATCTTTAAAATGTGTAAAATTAAAAAAAAAAAAAAATTTAAGTGGCCTTGATCGTAAAAATGATCATATGAAATTGAAATAGAAACGATAATTTCACATAACATACTCATACGTTTATGGGTCAGATAAAGTCTATTCAATAGTTTTGTGCATGAGTTCATAACTTAATCTTTATTTTTTTGGAATTATGGGCTTGTTTTTGATAATCCCAATTTGCGCTCCATTGGATGAGATAAAGTTTGGGATGTGGGAGCTTTAAAACATTTTGTTGCTATGATATTTTTTTTATTTTTTAGAACAAAGGTAACCAATAACTTTTTTACTTTTAGAGTTGAACATTCGATGCTCATCAGTTCAAGAGGTATACATATAAATTACAGTGTAGAGCTCCAATTGTTTTCAAATTATTTCAGTGAGTAGCTCCAGTTATTTTGAAATTATTTTAAAAATTTTATTTTAAAATTTGTTTATTAAAACAAAACATAACATGTATTACACTTCTTACAAAAGCTTGTCTTACAATTTTATGAAATTAAGAACAAAGTAAAATTAAGTGTAGTGTGTGTTGTACTCTCTTCGCTCCGCAGCCATTACTATTCTTTTACGGTCTTGGGGTGAGTTTATCTTCACCACTCGTTTTTCCAAGAGGATCGTCCCTATCATTCCATTTATGTCTTGATGACATATAGGACATCTATGATTTTCAGCTGAAGCAATATGATTTATGCAATTATTCTCTAAACATCTGTGCCAATCAGATGCATCTTGTAAAACAACATTTTCATCACTTTCTTTGGAAGAAGCGTAGCTAGTAATCGACTTGCGTCTATAAGTCTTCTTTTTTGCTCTTGTTATTATAACCAAATTTATTGTTTTCTGCTAGTCAACATTTTCGGATGAAAATAGCATCCTTGCCGTTTGTTTTCTTGCGTTCGTCTTAGAAGTTTTCAGTGTCATTGGTGCGATTTCTTTAAAAACATTTTCAGGGTTTTCTAACATTAACCTCAAACTAATCATGTAAAAATTAAACTAGCATGGCCAAACATTAAATACCCTACACTGCAGTATTTCGAAAATTTTGAATAAATCTAAGGTGCCACGCCCTCTTTTCTGAGTTCACCCAGGTTTTGCCCAGAGCTTACATTCATAGCCCTTAGTGTTTGGGTGAAATTTAGTTGGATTATCTCAAAAAACTCTTTCAGATTAGCATTTTTAAACTTTTGATTATATGGGAGTTGCCACACCCTCTTGTCCGATTTCGCCCTGCTTTCGCTGGGAGCCCGTATTTATTGTTCTTAGTATCTGATGGAAGTTTGGTCAGATTTTCTCAAAAACACTTTCAGTGTAGCATTTTGAAATTTTTGCCTGTATGGAAGGTGCTACGCCCTCTTGTCCGAGTCCACTCATTTTTTGCTGAGAGCGTTCATTTATAGTTCCTAGTGTTTCGGTGAAATTTAGTTGGATTATCTCGAAAAAACTCTTTCAGTATAGTATTTTGGAACTTTTGATTATGATTTTGCTCAAAGCTGGCGCTTATCATTCCTAGTATATATGTGTACTTTGGTTTCATTATCGTGAGTTGCATTTTGAATATATTTTTTGTATGGGCGGTAGACGTTTTCGTTGACCGATTTCGCTCATTTTTAATCCCTCGAGCTTACTTTGACGACAAAAGCAGAGTACTAAATTTAATTGAATAATCTTGCTCAGTTTTCCCAAAAAATGTGTTTCTACGCACAGATAGCCAGTCAGTCATCCAGACTGCCAGTCAGCCCAACAGACGTACATAACTATATCGACTCAGGAGGTGACGCTGATCAAGAATTTTTATACTTTTCCATACCTGCCACGCCTCCTCCTCTGCATTTTCTAAATATCTAGCGAACGAAGCAATATTTCTATATTTTTTTTAGAAAACTTTTAGCAGGGAATTAAAATTGCCATCTAAGTGGCTTTTTCAAACAATTTAAAAAATATTTCTTATACCAAAAATTTTGAAACAAAAAAGAAAAAAAAGCAAAAAAAATAATTCTTGTGTTGTTTTACTCTTTTGCCTATAACTTTCTTTGAGTTCAAGAAATGTAAAGCTATTGCTGCATATAAAAAGAAAGAAGATACAATTTCTTTTAAAATGATTTATTCAAAAATTGACCGAAATATGGCCACTCAATCGTATCAATTTTGTTTATGCGGTCGAAAAATGGTTTTTATTCAAAACCAAGGCCTCTTACAAAAAAAGTGTATCAGGCAAAAAATGCTTAAATATATGATTTTACGTCACGAGTAGTACGTTCACTGATGCGGCGATTCAACCCCAGATTTGGTGGAACCTACTCTCAAAAAGGAATTGTAAGCTTTGCAAAAATGACAAACTTCACTATATACCTTTCACGGTGTGCCTTAACCCGTTCTAAATCGGACGTCGTAGCACATCAAATTTTTTTCCAGATTCTGTTTACTTATCGTTCAAATGATGTATAAAAAAATTTTCACTCGTGACTCCTCGACTAAATTTTGAGATAATCGCTTTTCCAATTGGGGCATTTTCCCATACAAAAAGAAAAAAAAAATTTTTTTAACTACATTAAACAAAAATTAAAATAATAACAATCGATGTGCTTTGCGATGCTAAACGTGAATCCAACCTCAGAATTGCTCTATCGTGTATAGTTTATGAGATATTGTAACCTAAAGACCAAAAAAAGTCGTTTTTTGCCATTTTTTGAAGCTATATAACTATGTAACATATCATTTATTCGTCAAATTTGGCTTCAATACTTGAAAGCCCTAATCTTTTCATTTAAAACCTAATTTAAATTGTATTAATATCTTCATGCTTCTAAGAGATATCGTAGACCGAAATATTGTCAAAACGGGTTTTTTACACTTTTGTGTCTTTTAAGGTTAGGATATCTTTGAAGAAAAAAAAGATATCAACATATATTAAATTAGGTTTTAAAGGCAAAGATTAGGACTTTAAAGTTGCTTACCAGATTAAACGAAATTAAAATTTCTTTCACATTTTAAACATGTTCAACGAACCGACCATTTCAAAATTCAGCCGTATGCCATACACGTAACAACACTAGGGGTGTCAAACGGCTGAATTTAGAAGTAGTCGGTTCGTTGAACATGTTTAAAATGTAAAAGAAATTTTGATTTCGTTTAATCTGGTAAGCAACTTTAAAGTCCTAATCTTTGCCTTTTAAACCTAATTTAATATATGTTGATATCTTTTTTTTCTTCAAAGATATCCTAACCTTAAAAGACACAAAAGTGTTAAAAACCCGTTTTGACAATATTTCGGTCTACGATATCTCTTAGAAGCATGAAGATATTAATACAATTTAAATTAGGTTTTAAAGGAAAAGATTAGGGCTTTCAAGTATTGAAGCCAAATTTGACGAATAAATGATATGTTACATAGTTATATAGCTTCAAAAAATGGCAAAAAACGACTTTTTTTGGTCTTTAGGTTACAATATCTCATAAACTATACACGATAGAGCAATTCTGAGGTTGGATTCACGTTTAGCATCGCAAAGCACATCGATTGTTATTATTTTAATTTTTGTTTAATGTAGTTAAAAAAATTTTTTTTTCTTTTTGTATGGGAAAATGCCCCAATTGGAAAAGCGATTATCTCAAAATTTAGTCGAGGAGTCACGAGTGAAAATTTTTTTATACATCATTTGAACGATAAGTAAACAGAATCTGGAAAAAAATTTGATGTGCTACGACGTCCGATTTAGAACGGGTTAAGGCACACCGTGCTTTGCCGGCGAATAAATTACCGACAATTGGAAGAAAATTGTTCAATTTCTTATGAAATTGATTTCAAGTAAAAACGTAAAAAATACTGCGTAGCTTATGTTGGCTTTAAAAATCATCTTAGGGAGTCGTTTACCGACGCTGCGGATCATTTACGGATTCATTTTGGGGAGTCGCTTGCAATCAAATTCGCAGAATCGCTTGAGTATTCATACTAAGGAGTTATTTGCGGATTCTTCTAAATGACTTAAAACTACAGGACAGTTTTTCCTGAACAAACCAACGCCTGAGACGAAAATACTATCTCGCGGGTGACTTATTTGATCACCTCGGTAATTAAAATATGATTTTTCCGCGATTAAAAATGTATGCTGCGGAAATTTCTAAAATCGAGCTTTTATCAATGAAAACAATGTGACTGTGTTGCCAAAAAGATTAAAACCCTTAAGGAGAAGCCAATAGGTAAACATATTTTCAATAAGTGAAAGAATTAGAAAAATCGCAATTTTAAGCAGAAAATCGTCATTATGGCAACGCTAGTAGCGATATTAAATACAAGCTCTGACCGAAAACTAGGTAAATTCGGACAAGAGAAGTGGCACCACCCATACTAGCAAAAGTTTCAAAATACTATACTGAATGCGTTATTTGAGATAACACAACCAAATTTCACTTAAACAGTAAATGCAAGCTTTGAGCAAAAACTAAACAAACTCGGACAAGAGGGCGTGGCATATCCCATATAATTAAAAGATCCAAAATGCTATACTGAAAACAATTTTTGAGATAATGCAACCAAATTTCACTCAGACACTAAGAACAGTAAGTGCAAGATCTGAGCAAATGCTTTGAGAATTTTGAGAAGTGGTCGTGGCATCTCCCGTAAAAAGTAAAATTTTCAAAACACTGCGGTGTAGGGTATTTAATTTTTGGCCCGGCTAAAGGTAACACTCTTACTAGTCTTTATTTTATTTTAAGGTGAATTGAAGTTCCCTTTATGTACCTTATATACTTTTTAATGTACAATATACATACATATTTTTATATTCGTTATCTCCTTTTGGAGCTTATGACTTAAAGAAATTCTTAATGATTTGAACTCATAAAAAACATATTAAATTAAAGCTAAAATCGCCGAATGCTAGTTTTTTCTATGCTTAATTGACTCAATGGATCAATTATCCGGGATTCTTTTAATTGATCAGTCGTTTCAATTAAGCGGGCCCGGTTTAATTGATTTCCTGGTTGATCTCCTTTAACTCCTAGGAGCATAGGGCCAATATAAAATCTCTCCATTTGTCACGATCCCTTGCGATGACTTTGATCTCTTGCCACGATTTTCCCGATTCTTGGATTTCCTTTTCCAACGACCTTTTCCAGTTGGTTTTGGGTCTACCACGTCCTCTACTGCCTTGTGGATTCCACTCAAGTGCCTGGCGACAAACTTTGCTGTGTGGTTTCCGGAGAGTGTCACCAATCCATCCCCATTTGCGCAGCTTGATCTCGTTTGCTATAGCCTTCTGATTGCATTTTTGATGTAGCTCGACATTTGATATAGTGCGAGGCCACCAAACCTTTAGTATACGCCTTAAGCATTTGTTGACGAATACTTGCAGCTTGTTCGTTAGTTGTTCAGTAACAAGCCATGTTTCGCACCCATATAACAAAACCGATTTCACATTCGAATCAAAAATGCGCACTCTCGTTTTGGTGGATATAACGGATGAAGACCATACATATTTTGTTCAGATGAGCAAACGTGCCTTTTGCTTTTGCTATTCTTGAGTTGATATCCTCCTTTGCTCCACCATCCGTGGAGATAATGCTGCCTAAATACGTGAAGCTATCGACGTTTCCGATGTCATAACTGCCAGCTTTAAACGTGATGTCATTGCTTGCGTTTAGCTTCATGCTTTTAGTCTTGGATACGTTGATTTTTAGGCCGGCCTTTTGTGATTCCAAGACAAGGTCTTCAATTTTGCTTTGCATATCTGAATGTTTGGACGATAAGAGGCAGATGTCGTCAGCGTAGTCGAGATCTTCCCTGGTTAATTGAACCGAAAAGTTTGCATTTTTAATCAAGTCAACTGATGAGATATTTATCTAAAAGGGAATCAGAATAAAGGTAAATTGTTTCCTTTACTGAATGACATAAAATTAATTGTTTTGTTTTATGTATTTTGGGTTTTATTTAAAAAAGAAAGATGGGTGGTCCATATTTCCCTCCCTTACCCTACATGCTAGACGGAAAAAACTATTTTTTTTGCAGTTTTTTGTGTTTTAGGTATGGGAAAGTACAATAAAAATTATTTCAGAATTTTTGGACAAGTGGGTGTGGCACCTCCCATACAACTTACTTACATTTTGGGCTATATCTTAAAATCGGAACGACCTAGGTTACAAAATTTTAAGTGTATAGGTTTTATGTAGTTTCTTAAATTTATAAAAAAATTTCAGCACGATTGGACAAGTGGGCGTGGTAACTCCCATACAACTGAAATATAAATTGCACCATAACTAACGAAAAAATCTGCAATAACGAAATTTTAAGTAGACGTGTAATTTGATTTCTATTAATGTTAGAATTCTAACATTTACAATTATAACCTTTCGAGAGCAAGAATCTCTCTAGCAGTGGGCAAATAATCCACAACAGTGGGATATTCATTGTGAATTGTGGAAGATAGCATGTCTCAAAACCAAATTTGAGAGTGCATTCAACATAATAACAATTAAGAAAAATATTTCCAATGAACACAGCTGATAGCAACAAGTGTACTTACATAAATGACATTAACAGTGTTATTTATGTGAGGATTTTTGACGAGGTAGATCGTTCCGTAGCGTGGCCTAAGTGGTAGATGTCTGCTGCACTCTTTCATTAGAATGCAGAAGGCTGCAGGTTCGATTCTAGTAAGAAGCAAAGATTAACTAAAATAGGCCTGATGAGGCTATGTACATATATATATATGCAAATATATATATGTGTATGTGGTAGTTGCCGAAACATATGTCACCAATTTCCAAGTTAATATTTGTAGCGTCGCACAGTGCGTTGAGCCCATACAAGCAATGGACAAAAATAGAAGGAGTGGTTGGATATCGATGAAATTTGGTACTATAAGTAATTTGGGGTCGCTGAGCTCAAAAATAATCTCAGATTTGTTGTAAATTTTATAGTTTTGCTAAAAACCAGGTATTTAGGACGATTTTCTTAAGGTCCATATATAACGATGATGAAAAAGTAATGTTTAATGTTAACAAATGAAATCTACGTAGTAGAAATAACGTTTTTTGTACTTGTGAGACCATTTGTGTTCATAAAAACAAAAAAAAAATTTTCAACATAAATTTTATATTTCATACAAATTTTTCGTTTTAAGCATTTTTTAAAAAAAGAAAAAAAATATTTGTAGGACGAAGTAGGAAAAGTTATTTGCAGTTCTTGATTATATAGAATTTGAGCTAGTAGATTAATAAAAAAAACGGCACTTATTTTTATAAGATTTGTTTTTTTTTTTTTTCATCGAAATTTGTCAATTTCTGAAGTTTTTCATTTGATAATATCGTGTATTAAAATCACTACAATATACATCAAATTATATATTTTCCAAAATTTTTTAGTTTTATTTATTTACTCAAATATTATTCATAATAAAAAACTTTACCTCGCTTAGTTTATTCAAAAGACAAATTTTTGATAATTATTTGTTTAAGAGAACCCAAAACGAATTGAATAGAACATGATTTTTTTGAAGAATATCTCAACTTTGAAGTGTC
Source organism: Calliopum simillimum (assembly GCA_951812925.1). NCBI lineage: Eukaryota > Metazoa > Arthropoda > Insecta > Diptera > Lauxaniidae > Calliopum > Calliopum simillimum. Next base: position 32,073,556 of record OX638371.1, read on the forward strand.
ACAGCGTAGCCAAAACTGAGTCTTTCTCCTAAATATTTTGTTTTTATTTTATTGATGCAATTACCTGTCGATTGATACCAATATTATTAGGTTTCGAGTCACAAAAAATTTTGATTTTTGCCCATTAGCCAACGCAGTGTGCGTCGGTTGTTGTTCATTGCAAATTTGACTGTACAAGTTCGTATTAATGGAATATTCAAAAATAGCAGTCTAAAAAAGCCAAATTAAAATCATTTTAATTTGTGAAAAATCATTTAATTTATTAATTATACTTTTTATTTTTATTTATATTATTTTAATGTATTAATAATATTAATTGCTTTTCTCGGGCTTTCTACGTTTATTTTTTATAATTTTTATTTCTATAATTGATTTTTTTTTTTTCTGTGTATTAACCATAACGTGTTGTGTTTGTTATGTTAACCGGATTAGAGCTCAAAGTAATGAAATTACCTAAAAACCATTCATAAAATTTAGAAAAAAAATTCGGAACCTGGATTTGAAATTTAATTTAATAGCATTTTTAGGACAATGAAATAGGTTAAAAAAAAAAAAAAATACTATGTCAAGTTTGCGCACTTAGGCACTCCTAGTGCTTAGAGTAGAGATAATACTCAGTTGAAAAAAAAAAGTTTGGTGAAAATATCAAGTGACCATTTTTTTTTTATTTACCAAAATATTTAACCAAATTTTTCGTTTTTGAGACTGATTTACACTTCACTAAAATAGGGTTTTTTTTTCGTGTATTTATTTATTTTTTTTTTCTCAGTGTAAAAATATTGTGTGTTATATTACAAATAATTAAACCCCACAAAAAGTCTCATCGACTTAAAATTATATTCAATTCGAGTTTTTGCTCTAGCTTGTACTAATCGCATCACTGTGCGACGTAATCAATAGACTAATAGGTATTGTTTCCGAATTGATTATCAGCCAAAAAAAATTTAGTATTATTCCGTTTTTTTGGGCATTAGATTTGTTAAAAGACGGAGAATTAAAAATCCCTAATTTTTTTTATTTTTTTTTTTTTGCTTAGTTAACTTAATTTCTTAAATAAATACAATAAAATATTAAATAACGGATTGAAATATCTTTCGCCTTCAATTACCATCGGTTATTAATTGATTTTAATAAAATTTTAATCTGACCACAAGCAGTGCAAGTTCTTGCCAGTGTCTTATAAAGAAAGAGGGGTTGCGGGGTATTCCAACGTCAGTCGCATCGTTAGTGATGATTAGAACCAAAAAAAAGAAACATGCGATGCCACAGTTTATTAAAAAAAACAAAAAATTTAAGCACTTTTAATAAACCCGTCGTTTAATTGATTTATTCGATTTTGTCGATGATGCTAATGGCGATGGTGACGGTGATGATAACGGTGTTGGTGAGGTGAGTAGTAGTGCTAGTGTTTAATCGCTAATGCGAGGTGATTAAATGTATCCATTTGTATTTGTCTCCCCATAAACGACGATGTGACCACGTCTAGTTATTGGAATTGGAATCAGCTTGGTCGCATGTCATCTCATTAGGAGCTACGCGATAAGACAAATTTGTTTTTTTTTTTATTGTGGCTTTTGTTGTTTTTGTTTTTTGTGGTTAAATTAAATTCTATTTCGTTAGCGGCAGAGGAGGAGAAACAACAAACCAACGCATACTGTCTTCTAGGGTGTTTCAAAAATAAATACAAATTTTATAAAACTTTCGCTTAACGGCTTAGCTCTCTTATGCGTAAGTTATGAAAGCTAAGAAAGTAACTTTCAAAACACCCTGAATTTTTATCGTTGGTCCGTCTTTCATACAGTTTCCTATCTAATTTTGTCGCCTTCTGCTTTTACTGATTGTGTCTCTGAATTAGTTTTTGTGTTGTTGTTTTGCCTTTGTCCAACAACAACAACAACACAATAAACGAATTTTGGATTCTTTAATTTTTGATGTCTCCATTAAATACGGGCTCATACGTCTCAAATGCGCTCCCAAGAGTAATGAGGTGTTGATAGCGATGAAAGGCGGGTTAATTAACAAACCATTCTCTTGCAACTGGTTAGAAAAAGAGGAGTAGGCAACGTTCAATCGGATCGATTCAGCTAGTGATCAGAACAACTTACTGTCGTTATGTCCGTCTGTCTGTCAGTCTGTCTGTCCTATTATTTGTTTTATTTCAATACATACATATGTATGTATTTAAATAAATAAATAATGGCGTTAAAAATGTCTCTCAAGAATTCTATGGAACAAAAAAAAAATAATCAAGATTTAGAAAGTGGCTGCGCTTTGCGGTGACATCGAATTAATTTGCATTTGATAAATCACATCGAATAATGTGGTAAATCATTTATTGACAAATCAAATGAGCAAAGCCAAATGATTGACGTACTGTAGATTGGCTTTATTGTTTGATCCGCTTAATTAATTTAGCTACTGTTCGAACAATTATGAGCAATTGATTTGTAATCGGCGGCGGCTCTTTTCAATGTGATTATGATTATTGTTTAAAAAATGCACTAGTGGGATAAATAATCAAACCGAACAGATTTGAACGTACCTGATATGGTCAGTTGACTTAATAACTAGTTACCATCACTAATATGGTAGGAATGCAATTTTTATGACGTAAGTGTCATACATACAAGGTTATTCCATTCCTTTCAGATCCAAATCCAAGGTTAATGGTCAGTTTTTATCACTTTTTGGATTCGGACTTTTTGTTTGACGCAAAAACATAAAGTTTTAAAATTATTCTTTCAGACATTATCAGGGTGTGCTCTAGACAGTATCATAAACAAAAATTCCATCAATTCTGAATCACTTTGTTTTTTTTTACCCATTGTAGGGTTCGACCATTAACATTTTTCATCATATCTTCGGCATTTATAGTCCGATCTTAATGCATGATTTATCAATACTTATATCTCGCCGAGGCATATTTCATTGACATCAAGTATTAACCCACCAGATCTTAATTCCTAACACTCTAATATACCACCCTATTCTCAGAAAATCATTAAACTTTTCCTAAGAAAGTATTTCGATTATTCCATTACTATTTTAAAAAATATTTTGAACTTTTTTTGTCGAACGCAAGTCTCTACACATTTTCCAAGTGTACTTCAGAAAATTTCATGTTTATTTTGGAGTTAGGGTATTAATTTTCGATATTTGAATTCATAAGAATATATTAATGCAGTTATTGAATATTAAAATTCAATTCCGAATACGTAGGTTGCCTTTTATGTTTCGGGATTGGGCAACCCTAGTGTTGCAATCTGGCAACTGCCAGCTCTATCGTAAAGTTTGACATTTTTGAGGTTATACGTACACAGAACATTTTGACATACGAGCGCTATATGTGTTGCTTACAGTAATTTAAAAGATTCATCTCGCCCAAAAAATGGAATTAAATCGTGCGATTATTTTTTACAACTTTCGACGTGGATTAACTCAACAACAGTGCATCGATGAACTTGATTAAATTTTTGGCAATGAAGCTCCATCAAGGACCAGTGTTTATCGATGGTATGGTGAATGCAACCGAGGTCGTAGTTCACTCCAAGACGAATTTCGTGAAGGTCGTCCAAAATCAGTTGTTGTTCCGGAAACCATTGATGCTGTGCGCCAACTGATATTGCAAGATCGTCATGTGACCTATCATGAGATTGAGACAACCTTAGGCATTAGTGGGACCAGCATACATTCAATATTGCATGAACACCTGGCCGTAAAAAAGGTTTGTTCTCGTTGGATACCCCATAATTTATTAATAGCTTAAATTATCAATGGAAAAATTGATTTTCTTAACTCACTGTAAACAAAACAAATAGCACTTGTACATCAAAACGTTGTGAGTACGTTTATGGTAAAAAAATGTCAAACTTTATTATGGTGTTGCCAGATTTTAGCTATTGACATTAGTGTTGCCCAATCCCGAAATATAAATAAAAGGCAACCCTCGTATCTTACTTTGATTCCAGAACAAAAAACTTCAATTCAATTTTTGAATATTTCAATTAATTTAGAAAATCCTTTTTAGACTTCAGGACAACCATTTCACAAATATGTCACTTCGCTGTTTGAATATTGGAATTCATTTCGTTTCATATCATTCATTCATATCCAGAATATCTCACTTCAACTTCAGAATAGCCAAAAGGACTTTAGAATGTTTAAAATTAACTTCAGAATCTGAAGTTCAGATTGTACTTTTAACTTTTTGATTTTTTATTCAGAGAACTTTGACAAACAGTGTTCTTAAAAGGCAGGATTATCACACAAAAATTACGACAAAAACTGAAATGGAGGGCTTCGTTCACCTGTAAAATTCTATAAAGTACTTGAAAGTCCTAATCTTTGTCTTTAAAACCTATTTTAATTTATTGTCGATATCTTTTTTTTCTCAGAGATATTCTAACATAAAAAGATAAAATAGTGCAAAAAACAGGTTTTTTAATATTTCGGTCTACGATATCTCCTAGAAATAGGAAGATATCGACTTATTTGAAATAAGGTCTTTAAGAAAAAGATTAGGACTTTCAAGTACCGTTACCAGGTTAAGCGAATAAACGATGTGTCATATAGTTATATAGCTTAAAAAAATTGCAAAAAATCATTTGTTTTTAGTTTTTAGATTAGAATATCTCAAAAACTATACACGATAGAGCAATTCTGAGATTGTATGAATTTAGCATCGCAAAGCACATCGAATGTGAATTTGAATTTGTTTTGTTTGTTGTAGTTAAAAAATTTTTTTTTTTTTCGTTTTATATGGAAAACTAGAAAAGGGGCTTTCTCGAAGGGGGTATCTGAACGGATTTTCTGGACAATACGAAAACGATTACAAAGGCCTATAGAATCAACCCCATTTTCAGTTTTTGTCGTAATTTCTGTGTGATGATCCTTCCCTTTAAGAACACTATGTTGTACTACAGAAAACTATAAACTTAATTTTAAACTAGTAAGGGTGTTACCTTTGGCCTAGCCTAACATTAAATAAACTACACTGCAGTGTTTCGAAAATTTTGCTTATATGGAAGGTGCCACGTCCTCTTCTCCGAATTCATCCAGTTCAGAGCTTACGTTTAGTGTTTGGGTGAAATTTAGTTGCATTATCAAAAAAAACTTTTCTCATATGGGAGGTGCAACGCTCTCTTGTGCGATTTGCCCTTTTTTTGCTGGGAGCCTGTATTTATTGTTTTTAGTGTCTGAGTGAAATTTGGTTGGATTATCTCAAAAAACACTTTCAGTATGGCATATGGGAGGTGCCACGCACTCTTGTCCGAATTCGCCTGTTTTTTGCTTAGAGCTTTCACTAACCATTTCTAGTATTTATGTGCATTTTGGTGGTTTTTTTTTTTTGTAAAAAATACTCCTATAGTTGCATTATGAATATATTTTATGTATGGACGGTAGGCGTGTTCGTTGACCGATTTCGCTCATTTTCAATTTCTCGAGCAAACTTTGACGACGGAGGCAGAGTACCAAATTTCATTGAATTATCTTGCTCAGTTTTCCCAAAAAATCCATTTCCACGCACAGACAGCCAGCCTGCCAACCAGCCAGCCAGATAGACGGACATGGCTGTTTCGACTCAGGAGGTGACGCTGATAAAGAATATATATACTTTTCTATACCTGCCACACCTCTTTCTTCGCGTTACAAACGGAAGAACAAAGTGAATATACCCTGGCTGTAGGGTATAAAAAAGTAAATGAAATTTCCTATAAAATAACTCATAAAAAAATGTCTGAGGTTAAAAATTTACCGATATATGGCCACTCAAACATAGAAATATCGTTTATTTTGTCGGAAAAACGGTTGTTAGAGGCTGTTAATATATTACGTCACACTTTTAGGGGAGTGGGGTGGTTCCCAAATTTATGACATGAAATTGTGAAATTTGTCAATGAAAATGTGACAGAGTGGAGGAGATGGTAAGTCCGAAAATCGTGAAATTTGTGTGACGTAATTTATGAACAGCCCCTTATTCAAAATCATGCCGTCTTACGAAAAAAGTGAATCAGGCAAAAAATGTTTAGACTTTTTTTCATAATTTTTGGGGACATTTAATAATTTTTCAAAAATTGGTCAAAAAAAAAAAAAATTAAAAAAGTTCCAAAAAATTAAAAAAATTCCAAAAAATTCTAACGTATTCTTAGATGATTTTAAACATTTTTTGTCTTATACTCTTTTTTCGTAAGATGCCTTCATTTTAAGTAAAACCGTTTTCCGACCGCCTGAACAATTATAATTGACCGATTTCTGTAATAAAAACCCGTGAGCGTCTTACTTCTTTTTTAGCATGTTTTTTACGACCTAATCAAAAGACTTGATCTTATCCCATTCATTAAAGGCTGAATTTTCAAAAGACATTTGGTGTTTAAGCACCTCTGAAACTATATTTGAATCCACTTTCGCAATAGAAAGGTCGATTGTGCCAGCTACACAATAGACAATTGCAATTTATTTTGCCAGTAAATTCGTTGAAGGGCAGTTTGAGGCTAATTAATTTTTGTCAAGCTTACCATTTGCTATAACCAACCCGCAGGCTTGATTGCCACCAGTGGGTCATAATTTCCTCACAATTGACAATGCGCCAGCAACATTTCACTTCGATATCTAAAAGAGGAAACCCAACTTTCAACTTTAACTTTTACCGTATTCTAACGTGAATGTGCATTTAAAAAATGATTAAAAAACAATTATTGTTATTAAAAATGCAGTTAAGAAATGAAATCTAAACATTTTATTTGCATTTGCATAATTTTTCAAGTTTGTGGCTAAAGTCTTTTGTTTTGTATCTATTGCATACATATGTATGCCAGCGAGTAGTAGAAAGCACTGCATCTTTTGTTACTAAAGATATCGACATTTTTTATTTGAATTCAATGACAGCTTGGCACACAGAAGTGAGCATGAGTTTGTATAACATTTCAAGTAGAGACGTAACCTCGCGGTTTCGTAGTTTCGCCGCGTCGCGCTTTACAGCAACCCCACTCTACTCCACTCCACTTCTGCTTACGGTGGCAGTTGCCATGTGACGGTATCGATGACACGGAGGCGTCGTCGTCGTACGTACACAATGCACTTTGGAGGCACTGGTCCACAATTTAATGACTTATGGTGTGACGAAAGCGCAATTGAAGTTCATTGCAGCGCAAATGCATGCGCATGCATGAGGGGCGACTGTAAAGCGCACGCTGTAATTGCAAAGCAGCGAAATACGATATCTTCATTGTGTTACTCAGACTCGCACGTACAGTGGAACAAAACGCATTGTGCATCAAACTAACAAATATTTATTTTGTTTGGATATGCATCTTAACGAGCAATTTGAATATTTGATAATATGATCAATATAACATATAACTTTCAAATACAATATAACCAAACTCTTCTGTACCATTGCCAACTGTTGCTTAACAGTATAGCGGCGGCTTTATACCAAAGACTTTGTATTTGTTTTGTCACAGCAACTGGACTTCTCGAATGAATTTCCTTTCATTCTTGTCAGCACTTTGGACATATCCGCATTTACAGCGCGTTGGACAGCAGAATGCCCTTTAATGTTGCTTGCATGTGTTGAATTGGACGGTGAACGCATTCGGTTGTCTTTGGTGTCCACCGGCAATGTCACAAAGTCTCTTTAGCGTTCACTTTGACACATGAACTTAACATTTCAATGAGAAGAACGCGAGGTACAAAAAAGGAAGTGGGCATAGTCGCCAAACACGCATCGATAATGCATATACAAAAATAGAAAAACGATGAGGCGATGAGAATATCACCTGTAAGTATTAGCATAATACGAGTATAATGATTTTAAGCGGCTTATACTTTGATTAGACAAGAGCTTCTTGGTCTAACAGTTTATTAAATACTCGTACAAGGTGAAGCAAAGTAGTGACTCAGTTTGATTGAGCTATAACTATTGAAATTAAAAATAGTTAAGAACATAAAAATTTGTGCTGCTACAAACAATGGGATACAATACGCTTCAGCAATGGAAATAGACTGCATCGATTTCATCTGTGATTGTGATACAGATGATATCGATGCATCTTACAAAAAGTAGGATGATTTATTTCTCTTATGAAAACTAGGTTGTCATTGATTCTTGCTGCAAAAAATAAAACATTTCAACCTGTTTTTGACGAAACCTAGGATATTTCTTATTTCGCTGCATCAATTTTCTTATCTTAATGAAATAGTTATTTCAGGTATAAAATATTTTGGTGAAAAAACAATGAGAATACGTAACATATATTATAGTATAAAATTCAAATAAAGACTGTTCCAGAAGAAATTGACTTTTTTAATTTTTAAGATTATGATTTACCTGATAACATAAGCAAACAAAAATAAAAAAGGTCCTGCCACCGAAGGGAGACCCCCCTAAGACGTAAAAAAAGTAATCAAATACATATATATATTAAATGGACACTGTTATGCAACAACGAGTCAACCCTCAAACAAATTTTTTTCGATTCATGAATGCAGTTGATTTCTAAATAACGAGAAGTAGTTTCTAAAAACCGAACCAATATTTTGTTAATAAGAGGTTGAAAACAAGCAAATTTGTTTGACATTTTCATATCATTTGTTTTATGACATATGTACAAAAACGTTAATATCCCAAAACTCATTTTGAGTGAGTTGACACGTTATTGCATAACACTGTCCAAATAAGGAACACAAAAATTGCGTCGATAGCCTTTTACGCATTATTCGTAAGTTTTAGGAATTTTTTGTTTATGTGACTCCTAATGAAATTTTTTGTCTAATATTTTTGTAGAACACATTAACCCATTTTAACCTAGTTTTTGTAGACAGGGGTCAAAAAGATCCATAAAAACAGGATATAATGGGTTAAGATGTTTTAGAAAAATGACTGTTGCATGATTTTATGATGACCTTGGAACAACAAGTTTAGTGAAAACACTGAAAAACCATAAAACTACTAACATATTCAATATTCATAAAAAATTAACTTTCAACCCCCTCTGGGCTGTTATAAGGGGTGACTTTGCAGCTGATATAATTTTTTATAGTTCTCTTTGATTACAGCACACCCAAAATCCTAACTAATACACACATTTTCGAATGTTTATACCAAGTGTAATTTCGACCTATAAGAGTGGCTAGGGGAAAAATGGGCTATCAGTTCGATTTTTGATAATTATATTTGGTTTAAGCGTCCCAAAATACGTAGGGGTAGGGGTGCTTGCCTTCTAGGGCAGGACCTTTGATTTTTTTTTTGCGCCTGTGTAATCTTTTATATATGGATGTTAGTTTTTCTATATAACATGACGATTAAAAAAACATATATACACTTGGTGACAACACTTCAAACGATAAAGATGTCTATACAGCAAATAGTTTGGGTGTAAAATTCAGACCACATTGGAATGAATACAAATGCACACCAAACTGGGTATAAAACCTATGCTACAAATTGGTATACAAACCGTTTAATTTACCGTTTCAATTTAAAAAAAACGACCGCAGTAGGATTCGAACCTACGATCGTCCGTGTGATACATAGAAACATTTTATTTTTATTTACAATTACAAACTCGTTGGACCGCTACACCATCGCTTGATGCGATGAAGAGGTTTTAAATATGTGTATTAAGCAAATGTTGTACAGCCTTACATAGAATCATTTTGTAATATGTTTCAATTCAATTAATCAAAAGTAAATGAATTAGAGAAAGGAAAGTAGAAAATTGAAATAAAACAAAGTTAAATAAAAAAATTATTATAAAAAAAAAAAATAAAATAAAAAAAAAACGACCGCAGGATACAAACCTGCGACCTTCCGTGTGATATAATTACATACAAACTCGTTAAACCGCTGCACCATCGCCTGATACGATGAAGAGGTATTGTACAAAATTTGTGTATAAAGCAAACGTTGTTCAAACAGAATTTGATATTAGAATTATACAATTTTGGTATGAAATTTATAGAATTTAAACGTTTTTGGCTTAGAACAACTTCATAAGAAACTTTTATAAATTATATCAAAAAATTCGAACACATAAGTTAATAAAAACAAATAGTATGAATAAGTTTATACTTTATCCTCAAACTTTTTGCTGTGTAGCAATCAAGAAAAATGCGCAGTCATTTTATCCACTTACCTGAAAAAAAAAAAAACAGATTTAAAATATTCAGCTATAGCTAAAGTTTAATTACGTCAAAAAGTTCTGTTCAAAGGGTTATTTTGAATTACAGAAAGGGTATACTTACCGTACAAAAAATATCTCAAGTTGGTGAAAAAGGTGAAGCAAATCTTTCAGCAGAATTTCGACACTTCAATACGACATATTGATGTAAGGGCAGGTACCTCAAAATATACTACGCAAAGGTTAAAGAAGAAAAGTAAGCTGAAAGTCTACAAAATTCATAAAGTACCAGATTGTCTCGATGAAAAGCAGCTGGTGGCTTAAAAGCAAGCCCAAAAATTATATGAAGGCTTCCTGACTAAATTTGACTGGAGTGTAATGAACGCTGAAACACACGTTAAAGCAGATTTCAAACTGCCACCGGGACTCGAATTTTATACCTGTACGGAGGAGGATTATATGGTTTGGTAGGCCCTGCCCCAGTCTGAGAAGGATTTTTTTTTTTATACAGGACACAACAAATTCGAAAATTTATATTGGCGAGTGTCTTGAAAAAAATGAACATTTTGTTCAAGATTTCAGAAATAAATGGCGAAGGGCGTACGGTACTGTCGACGAAACAACTGTACAAATCTTATGTCGATTTCGTTGTCTCTTTTTTCTTTTGTTTCGAACAGAGATAGGGCAGAAAAAATGCAGAATTCTTTTAAGAAAGGAAAACGATATTAATAAAGGGCATTAAGAATAATAAAAAAGTTCACTTAATTAAATGATAATGAACATTTCTTTCCTTGAATTTTATTAAACTTTAATGAACATTTTTATTGAAGTAGGTATCATTTAATTTGAATTTAAGAAACTTATTTTAAAAATTTTCATTTGAGTTTCATTAAATTCAATGATATAATTTTCCCTTCCAATAGATTTAGTCATAATGAAAAAGTTTTCATTACCACCAAATCAATTTATAGTGAAACAAATTTCACTAATACTAAGTTTAGTGAAAAATAAAATTTATTACAGAACCCCTAAGATTGGTTTCTATATTTAAATTTTTTGGCGTCTAGGCTGTGTTTACACCCAAAACGGGAATGTGAACGGTGTTCCGGCATCAAACGTATACCAGTTTACCCTATGGCACGTCTCGTACAAAATTTAAAACATAAATAAAATGATATTTTACAAAATCTGAAAGTATTAAATCAATGGGTTCTACAACTATAAAAATCTGAAAAAGTAGAATATTTCAATGAACATATATTTCTTCACAAGGATTTTATTATTAATTTCCACCATTTTTAAATAAGTATAAAACAAAAAAAATTTGAGAAACTATGCAATTTAATCTAAAGTTTAAAATTACATTAAGTTATAAATAACATTTAGCTATTCATGTCATATAAGTATGTAAATGATCTACCTTTGTGGTGATTTAAAAAAGTTTTACAAACTTTTATCAAACATAATTTACTGGCCTGAAATATTGATTTCACTGAAACCCATCGGAATCTTTATATTTATGAAGGCATCAGCTCGATGGGAGAAGCAACTCTTTATGTTACCATTAAAATGTTTGTGTGCTTTGTGTCAAACGCCGCATAAAAAATTAAGAATTAATTTGGTTTGTGTTCTGTATCTGTTTCTGTTGTTGGTTTTTCGATTTCGAGCTGTTCAGAGGTTTTAGGTTATCGCGCTTTCAGGTCATTCATGTTCGACAAACGCGTTTAAATTTCAATGGTTCAGCAGCGAAGACGGTGCCATTTGTTGTTGGTGTTGTTTTTAGTATGCGCGAAGCCCAATTTAATTCACTTTGTTCGATGAGCATTATCAACAGATAACCGATAAATTTGGATGGGTTCACGCTCTTAATGGGAATCACAAACATCATCGTCACCAGCAAGCCGCAGCCGCTGTTTGTCGGCACAGGTGACTTAATAGAGAGGTAACACGTTGACCGAACGAGGTAACCGAAACAAAACAGAAAGCAACACAAGCAACTGAAAGAAATTGAGAAAAAGAAAAACCAAAACAAAGGTGTGGACTTGGACTTGACTTTATTCGTACGAGTACGAGTAGAGAAGCATTTGACCAAACGATATCACAATAAATTAGGAAACGAAATCTCCACTAAATAAAGACATAAATTACACTTATGGTGAGAGATAAAAGCCCAGCCAAGCAAAACAAAGTAAGGCAGAACAAAAACAAAGAAAGAAGAAGAAAAAAAAAAAAAATTAACAAAATAAAAGAATCAAACAGAAATTTATTTATGAGGTGATAAGAATCACTGAAGCCACTGAAATCCTATAGAGACATATTGTGTGCATTATGAGGTGAGACTGAGGTGAGGTGCGGCATCTGCAACATTACGAGATATCATTGAATATACCACGCATAAACTTAAGCTACGATGACACTTCACTCCCGACTCGCGACGTCATAAGTACATTGTTGTGTTGAATTGACTTGAGTTGAGTTGGAGTTGAGTTGAGTTGAGTTGAGTTGAGTTGAGTTAAGTTGAGTTGAGTTGAGTTGAGTTGAGTTGAGTTGAGTTGAGTTGGGTTGAGTTGAGTTGAGTTGAGTTGAGTTGTGTTGAGTTAAGTTGAGTTGAGTTGGGTTGAGTTGAGTTGAGTTGAGTTGCGTTGAGTTGAGTTGAGTTGCGATGAGTTGAGTTGAGTTGAGTTGAGTTGAGTTGAGTTGAGTTGCGTTGAGTCGAGTTGAGTCGAGTTGAGTTGAGTTGAGTTGAGTTGAGTTGAGTTGAGTTGAGTCGAGTTGAGTTGAGTTGAGTTGAGTTGAGTTGAGTTGAGTTGAGTTGAGTTGAGTTGAGTTGAGTTGAGTTGAGTTGAGTTGAGTTGAGTTGAGTTGAGTTGAGTTGAGTTGAGTTGAGTTGAGTTGAGTTGAGTTGAGTTGAGTCGAGTTGAGTTGAGTTGAGTCGAGTCGAGTCGAGTTGAGTTGAGTTGAGTCGAGTTGAGTTGAGTTGAGTTGTGTCGAGTTGAGTTGAGTTGAGTTGAGTTGAGTTGAGTTGAGTTGAGTTGAGTTGAGTTGAGTTGAGTTGAGTTGAGTCGAGTTGAGTCGAGTTGAGTTGAGTTGAGTTGAGTTGAGTCGAGTCGAGTCGAGTTGAGTCGAGATGAGTTGAGTTGAGTTGAGTTGAGTCGAGTTGAGTTGAGTTGAGTTGAGTTGAGTTGAGTTGAGTTGAGTTGAGTTGAGTTGAGTTGAGTTGAGTTGAGTTGAGTTGAGTTGAGTTGAGTTGAGTTGAGTTGAGTTGAGTTGAGTTGAGTTGAGTTGAGTTGAGTTGAGTTGAGTTGAGTTGAGTTGAGTTGAGTTGAGTTGAGTTGAGTTGAGTTGAATTGAATTGAATTGAATTAAGTTCAATTCAGTTGAGTTGAGTTGAGTTGAGAATGTTTTATCCCTCTATACAAATATTTGTTTTCTTTCTTCAAAATTTATTAAAAGATTAAGAAAATGTAACATCGAATAAGTGCACCCATGGCTTTAGCACAACGACATATATTCAAATTGAACTCCATTGCTGATGATTATGAGAAATTCTTTTGATTCAGCTAAAACGCTTGGGCCAACTTGTCGTTGGACAGCAATAATAATAATAATGCGATCCCATAAGCGAATTAATGCGATCAATGTTTACGGCAACCAGAGCGATACGATCGACGACTGGCTCATGGCTTATAGAGCCATAGATTGAGATGTTGCCTCAATTAGATGCTGATGTTTTGGTTGTTTAATATTGTTTCCTGACCCATGATTTAAATGTTTCTATATTATGTGCCCTTTTGTTTTTATTTTTTTGTATTTTATTCTGAGACCAATAGATTGAACTGAAAGTTGTCGCCTGTTTGCTTTCTTGAAAGACAATAAATCTTTTTTAATGCATTTTTCTTTAACATTTATTTAGATTACTTCAACATGGAAACGCGGTTAAGAGCTGCCGAAAAAGACTTTTTACAGCTACATTAATTCGGCTCAATTTTATTTACTTGATATTATTCTTTTTATATTTGATAGCTCACTTAAAAACGCGTCATTTTAAAAGAATTTTAGAAGAAATTCAACTAAAAAGGTTTTTTATTTAAATTAATTTTATACAGAGCTGAGAATATATTCGGCGGCTAGCATCGAAAATCATTGAATAAAAAGTGAGTTGATTGTAACAATTTGTTTTTATAAAAATCTGAGAACCCAACTGCAAATTTCGAAAAAAATGAGATTAACATGGCCTCCTATAAATTTTGAAAAATCTTACATGCAATATAATTAAAAAAAATGCACTTCGCTAGTATGGGACGAATAGGGGACACATAATAAAATACAGAACATTTGTATGTCCCGTATTTGTCAAATAAATTCTGGGGCAGGTAGCCGAAAAAAAAAAACTGTCCCCGGAAATGCAAAACGGTTGCATAAGAGACTAAAGACGAAGTCAAGAGCTTTCAATCATGGTCATCAAAATAGAAATCGGTTGAAATTTGAGCGAGATATCACAGTTTTTACATACAACGTTTATTTGTAAGGGTGAGATTTGGGGTATTTTTGTTTCACAGTGTATTTTGCATCCACAAATTTTTTTATGTGTGCTACATTACGTTAAAGCGTAATAAATAGTGAAACTTTCAAGGCAAAAAAATCAAAATCGGTTAGTGGTTTCACTGCGAATTTCAGCCTGAATATTGGGATATTTTTTAATTCTGCACAGAGCCAAATCGACCATATACAGGGTGGCTGATTCGAACTGTTACCAACCTCAGATAGACTTATCTGACAGATGGAACATGACAGCTATCTAAAAATTGGCATGATGTTAGTTCATTCTATTGTCAACAAGTAACCAAAAGCATTTGCGCGTCAATTTATTGAAAATAAAAAATTTTCGAAATGGAATTCAAACGTAATAGTGTGATTGCTCTTTATTTGGCTGGAAAATCGCAACCAGCAATTGTTCGTGAGCTGAAACATTTAAAAGTGAATAAAATGTTTGTGTATCGGACCATAACACGTTACAATGGTACCGGCAGCGTTGCCAAACGACATGGTGGTGGTCGGAAAATAACTGCAACATCACCAGAAATGGTTCGAAAGGTGAAGGCCAGAATTGAGCGAAATCCGAGACGCAGTGGCAGACAAATGGCTGCCGAGCTGAAAATATCGCGTAAACGAATGCAACACCTATTGTCAAACAAGCTCGGACTAAAGGCCCTCAAGTTCCAAAAGGCGCATGATCTCACTCCTGCTCAAAAAAAAGTTAGGCTCGATAGAGCCAAGGAGTTGTTGCGCTTGCACGCCGCCGGAAATCTGTCACAAATTGTCTTCTCTGGTGAGAAAAATTACTGTATCCAGCAATATGTAAACAAACAAAATTATCGGGTTTACTTGACAGAGAGGTCCTACGATAATTTGAATGTTCGTTTGGCCACCAGGACGCAGGACCGCATGTGATGGTTTGGGCTGCAGTGACTGCTGATGGGCGCTCACCACTCGTTTTTTTGGCCGCTGGCGTCAAAGTAAACGCCCAGGTGTATCGTGAATCAGTGTTGGAGGGTGCTTTACTACCGTGGGCACGCAAACATTTCGGTCGCAAGCCATGGACATTCCAACAAGACTCGGCACCGTCACACAAAGCTCGTGTGAATCAAGAATGGTTAGAAAAAACGTTCCTAGCTTCATTTCTGCTCAACAATGGCTCTCAAATTCGCCTGATGCGAATCCGCTGGATTTCTCAATCTGGGGTATGTTGGACAGGAAGGTCTTGACTAAAAAATACCAGAGCGTTGATGCGCTAAAAGTGGCCTTTCAACGAGAATGGCGCAAACTTCCACAAAATCAAATTCGTGCAGCATGCGACTCGTTCTTTGACCGTCTACGGGCCATAGTTAAGGCCAAAGGTGGCCATATCGAAAATCTCAACAAGATTCTTAAAATTTGAACATTTCCCAACAATTATAGCGTTTGATCAATAAAATCTGTGCATGGAAACTAAAAATATAGTCTTTTGAATTGGTAACACTTCGAATCAGCCACCCTGTAGAATAGAATAAAAGTAAATAGATTTCTCTCTGGTTTTTATCCAAAAAAGAAAATTTACATCAAAACCATAGAGAAATTCTTTTTGTTTCCATTTATAAGTAGAAATCTCATTATTTTCAGTGAGATTTCTTCCTAAAGCAATGTTTTCACTCTACCGAAAATTATGTGAAAATCATCTTAATTTTATGAGATATCTTCTTGAAGAACAATACGATTTCTTCTTAATACATATTATAAGATTTTCATACAAAATTTTATTTTAAGAAGATTTCTGTATGTAGTTTTGATGTGACTTTCTTTCTAGATGAAAACCATAGAAAAAATCTTCTTACTTTTGTTGTAAGAATAAATTGATGGTAAAGACGATTCATATAAAAAATTAAAATGACTTACACTGTCTCTGTTTTTAAATGCCTCAATCATTCTCCATACAAAATAAATATGTAAATACATAAGGTTCTGTCAAATCCCAAAAAAAAAACTTTTTATACGATTTTCTCCTTAAAACCTAGAAATTTATAAGTAACCTCTAAAATATTTTCGCATCATTTCTATATGGAATATAACATAAAATAATGTTCTCACGTTACATTATTTTAGACATTTCTCTATGAAAAATTCATATTGGTCCTTATTGATTTTAACGATTTTTTTGCTTTCAGTATAAAATGTTGACCTCTTAATGTTCAGCAACTAGTAGTGAAATTTTAAAGCAAATATTTCTGCAGTACATGCTGACGCAATATTCCCCTGTTTTAGGTGTCATTTTTGTACGTTTTTCAGAAAAGTGTAAAAATTACCCATATGTGGGGGTTGAAGACGGTTAAAATTTTCTACAAAACTATTCCTCGCGATATCCTGCATAAGTTTACTGAACTCATGATACACCTCAGGTGTAAGGATCATATAGTTAAAATCATTGATTTAACACAAGAATGCATTATTTTTGTTTTTTCATGGACTTAAAAACTTAAAAAATCGATTAAAAAAAACCTGACGTGCTGAAGAAAAACGACCGTCTACTTAAGGTCTACTTTAAGAATTTTTTGGATTTTCTCATGTGTTTTACAAAAGTTTGAAATTGTCGGATAGCGCAATAGTTCGTCCGCTAGAGGACGCCAATTGTGTAAAAAATGTTTATGTTTATGTTCTATTTACAGAATTCACACAACATTTTTTATAACTACAAAATAACTATAACTCAACTTTGGCCAAGTCATAAACTACCATATAATAAGTTTTGACCCAAATTAATACTTAAATAGCCCTTCTCTAATCATTAGAGTCTAATGTCTTTGGTAAACTTACGTTCCTAACGCACGGAAAAAACTGAATTATATTTTAAATCATAGTACATACCTTCCACTTTCATGATCAAGAGTTCGATTTTGAAACTGTCAACACACAAAACACAATACTCAAACGGAAAGAAAACTTTTATTTTTTTTCCAGCGAAAATCGATCAAAAGTTACTGAACTTTTTTTAATCTTCGTTCATTTTACATATTTATTAAAAACTCTCTAAAAATTTTATAAAAACTTCAAATTTCCTCCTTAGCAGTATTTCAAGATTAGCATAGTAAAAATTAGCAAACACGATAGTAAAAATTATTAAGCGGAATGCAATTTTTTTTATTTTTTTTCAAACAGTTTATATTAAAAAAAAGGACAATTAATATAAGAAAAAAAAAAAATCATTAAATTTAAAAAACATTATTGAAAAAACTTTTTTTTTTTTGTATTTAGCATTGGGCGTTGCTGACGTTTTAAGTTTAATGTCTTGTAAATTTATTGCAGAAAGTTTAATAGAAATAATCATTAAACTCTGAAATGTTTTGTTTTTTAAACTTTTTCCAAACTTTACGTAACACTTTGTATGAAATGTTTTCCACTATGAAAATAATGCATACTTTCTATGTGAGAAAGTATCCAGATTAAATACTTCCTTACACACTTTGAAAGTAAGAAAGTTTACAGTTGGGCTTTATTTTATATACATTGTAGGTGAAAAAGTATCCACACTGATTGGCTTGTCATATAATATACAATGTGTATCGCAAATTGTATTTTTAGCTGTGATCCTTACATTTCTGTTTTGAAAGTTTTAAAGTTTTTGCAATTAAACTTTAAGTTAAATGTTTTTTCAGATCTTCTGTACGGCTCACAGTGGCAGATCGTGACCATAAATAGACAACAAATTACAATAAAATTTTTTTTTTTACATCATTCGTCAGTCAATACTTAGGGACGAAAACAAAAAAAGTATAAAAGTTAAAATTTTCTTTGGTTTAAGTAACACAGTGGGCTTAAAGTTAAACTTTGAACAGCAAAAATGCTGAATGAAACTTTTCATATTAGCAACTGTCGGATATATTTTGCAACGTTTTGCAACTTTAAGTGTAATTAAATTCGGAAGATAGTTTTCTTTAAGAGAGGGCAGCAGGTAATGAGTATATTCCCCCTTCTAATCACCCTTGGAAAAAGCACTTTCTTAACATGAACTTACCAGAATCATTGTACCAAATCTTATAATTTGCTTTAAATTGTTTCATTTAATTTTTGTAGGGCGTGGCACCTCTCACTTTTCCATTTAAAATTATTTCTCCCAATGCTCTTTGCATATACCAAATATTACTTATTTGCGTCAAGAAGTTTCAGAAAAATTATGGATCAGTTTTTTCGAAGACGTGGCACTGCCCACTTTTTCAGTGAACACTATTTGTCCCAATGATTTTTACATATTTACTTAATCTCCATTATTTGCGTCAAAGAGTTTCTGAGATTCGTTAGTAAATTTTTTGTGGGAGTGGCACCGCCCACTTTTTTAGCCTATGACCTAACCTTTTTTCACTGGAATTATATTTATTTATGCTTGATCAATAAAGTGTAAAAAGTTCATTGAAGCCCATTGTGCTCACAAAAAGTTATTCAGGCTCAAAGGTCGCTAAAATCAGTTTTTTGCAAATATCTCACATACGCAAACTTTGACAGAAAAAATTTTGTCCACAATTTTGTAACACAGGAAATTTTCTATTCTTAAATGTAAAAAATGTTTTCGTGTAGCTTATAGTTTAGGAGATAACCCGATTTAAAATGTTGTGCACAGTTGTTATATGCTAAGGCTACGTATAAGTTCATATTAAATATCATACTTTTAAAATTGCGAATACTCCTTAACGAGGAGTCGTACAAAAAAAACTTAAAAACCGTTCAAAAGATAATTGGATTCTCTGTACAATGTATTAATTTTTTTTTTTTTTTTTTGGAGCGTTTCATGGTCTAAAAGATATTCTTCAAAAAACGTTAAGGTTTCGAAAATACTGGTTTTTGAAGGATATCTCCGAAATGGTAAGTCATACGATAAAAAAGGAATAGCATCAATTTTGTAGAGAATCATAAGATATACAAAAAATAAGCCTTATGTGTAGACATTGACGTAACCGTTTTATCAAAACTGAGTATGGGACAGATATAATCTGTTAAGTTGGGCAGTTCGGCTTGCAGATTATCAAGGATGGAACAGTGACCATACTGACGTAGATGATAAATCTACAGTGAAAAATAAAACGTCTTTGAAATGTCATCAAAATGATTTTGAAATTAAAAGTACTTAAAATATCACGGATTAAGGAACATTCAGGCATGCTCTAAATTCCGATTGCGATCATTGAACCAAATTTCAAGTGATTAACGCTATTATGTTTATTTATGATCGCCGTTCCATACAAATCAGTCCGCGGTGCGCCTTTGAAACGTGGTTTATTAGCAGCTCGGCTAGATTTTCCGTGTTACCAACAGTTCACCTTCGACGAGTTCTAAAAATTTAATGACTCAAGACCAAGTTCAGCATATCTTCGTTCAAGTCAGACGGAGATAATGGAAATGGATGCTCGTATGCAAACCACCAGCGGAAGTCTAGCGTCAATAGAACTCACAAGGAAGCAGATAACACAACGCTGGCCTTTCGAAGACATTTTGGAAACAATCACTGGAAGCAGAAATACGTGAAGAGGGGAACTTTTGGTGCGTGTTGATAGCACTTCCGAATCAACATTCACTATGCAAGAGTTTTGTGGAGGACCGCTGTTCCAGAAAAAGATAAAGGACAAGAAGAAAACATCCCGTTTTGAGGAATGGACGCCTTTTAAAACCATATAAATGAAAAATGTTGCTGTGGCTTAAGTTGATGGTCGTTGGCAGAAGTTCTTCGATAAAAAGTAGGATGGAACAGGAATAGGACAAAACACAAAAGAGCTGATGAAAAATGCATTACTGATGTCACAGCACCGAAAGAACAGCCACTGCTGAAGCTCTTATCCGGGAAGTGCATATTTTAAAAATATTGAAATTTTCACTTATTCCTTGGAGAATTCTTAGCACTTTGTGTCTTATACGTTTTTTTGTAAGATGCCTTGCTTATGAGGGGCTGTCCGTAAACACCGTGACGCTAAAATTCGCTATATTGAACCCCCCCCCCCTATGTGACGGTAGCTTCATATAAAAATTATATAAAATACACCAAGCGTGACGCTTGCTCGAAACCCCCCTAGGACCGTCACGGAGTTTATGGACAACCCCTGAGTAAAAATAGCGTTTTACCGACACAAATCAGCAAAATCGCTGCAGTATTATTGAGATAGGCCTAATAGAATAATAGGGATAAAATCGATGGCCAAACGAAAGAAGATTGCTATATTTTGCTGGTGATACATGTGAGTTTGTGAGATAAGTCAAAAATTTAATATTTTTTTTACCATATTTTATGTCAAAAATTCCAGAAGAAAAGATTTTGTTTAGAGTGCGGCAAAAAAAGTATATCCCGGCTACCAAATATCCGCGCTACGCTACTGAGTGCATCTTCTTTCTCAGCTGTGATTGGTAAATTAAATTTTGCTCACATTTGTTCGCACTTGATTGCTTTCATGCCGCAGCCATATTTAATTTATTTTTAGACTCAGATATTAACCAGTAGTTGCCTCTTAAGTTTGTGCCAATTACAACCAATAATGGACCTCAAGTGTGAATCAAAAAAAAAAAAAAAAAAAAAAAACTATTCATGTCGTTAAATGAGGGCACTGTTGTGTAGCACATGAAGTGTATGTGATGTATCGAATGTCACTTCAGTGCAAGTACGCCTCCCGTGGAGCAATATGGCTTCTATTTGTGGATTCCATATTTACGCATTGAAATCATTGTGGTTTTACGTAGTCAGCCATTATATTTTTGTAATTTTTTAAGCTGTAATTTTTATAGTACGCAGAAAGAAAGTAAATTATTTGGGCATCCCGTGCAACGCCGGTTAAAACAGCTAGTTTTCCATAAGTTTGAGCTTTGTATAGTAAGAATCTAAAAATCTATTTCAGATCGTGATTAGGGGAGAGTGGGGAGTTGTGCGACAGGTTTGGTTTCTGGGGAAAAAATTTATGAAATTCATTATATTTTTAGCATCTCAGTATATAGAATCTGTAGTACGTCTCAAATCACAACTTCTGGCTGAAGGGTTCGGTTGAAATTCAAAAAAATTTAAAAGTAATGCTTGTTAGCGCAAATGACGCGTTTTTGGAGAGTTGTGCAACACAGCTTTAAATTGAAGAAAATTACATATTTAAGAAGATTATGTATGTATGTATGTATGTATTCTCCTTTAACTCCTAGGAGGAGCATAGGACCAATATGAAATCTCTCCATTTGTCACGATCCCTTGCGATGACTTTGATCTCTTGCCACGATTTTCCCGATTCTTGGATTTCCTTTTCCAACGACCTTTTCCAGTTGGTTTTGGGTCTACCACGTCCTCTACTGCCTTGTGGATTCCACTCAAAAGCCTGGCGACAAACTTCGCTGTGTGGTTTCCGGAGAGTGTGACCAATCCATCCCCATTTGCGCAGCTTGATCTCGTTTGCTATAGCCTTCTGTTTGCATTTTTGATGTAGCGCGGCATTTGATATAGTGCGAGGCCACCAAACCTTTAGTATACGCCTTAAGAATTTGTTGACGAATACTTGCAGCTTATTCGTTAGTTGTTCAGTAACAAGCCACGTTTCGCACCCATATAAGAAAACCGATTTCACATTCGAATCAAAAATGCGCACTCTCGTTTCGGTGGATATAACGGATGAAGACCATATTTTGTTCAGTTGAGCAAACGCGCCTTTTGCTTTTCCTATTCTTGAGTTAATATCCTCTTTTGCTCCACCATCCATGGATATAATGCTGCCTAAATACGTGAAGCTTTCGACGTTTTCGATGTCATCGCTGCCAGCTCTAAACGTGATGTCATTCCGGTTTGCTTTTAGCTTCATGCTTTTAGTCTTGGATACGTTGATTTTCAGGCCGGCCTTTTGTGATTCCAACACAAGGTCTTCAATTTTGTTTTGAATATCTGTATGTTTGGACGATAAGAGGCAGATGTCGTCAGCATAGTCGAGGTCTTCTAGATGTTCAGTAAAGTTCCATTGGATACCTATCGTCAAGAACGATAAGGAAGACAGATGGTGATAGTAAACACCCCTGCCGTACGCCGGAATTAGTGGCAAAGGGTCAGAATATGCCCGAGGTAAGCGTGCCTGTCGTAAAAGGCGACTAAAAGCGGGTGACCAGCCAGGGTGTGGAAGGGTGTAGCGTTGGAAAGCGTTGCGTCTCGAAAGAAAAACCCGCAATGCCCGTAACTGGCACTGACAAGGCGAGTCGATACCGCCTTAAAATAAGCATCTTGTCGAAATCCTGAAGCGTCTGTTCCAGATTGGGCGGCTGAAATTAAAAGTGAATTTGGCCACTATATTTGCAGCGCTTGCCGGATCCAGCTTTAAGCTTATAACTTACTGCGTGGGGCATTGCCAAGAAGATTATACTAATGAAGCATGGATCGAAAAACGATGGAAAATAACTCTCCAAGTGGTACCCTCCAGAGTGTGGTAAGTCCACCTGCCTCGGCAGCATGCACATCGGATTTGGAGGAGCAAGAAACATGCATAGTTAGGAATGATTCTTCTATAACTGGAACCAATATGGTTTCTCAAAATTTTAAAATCCTTTCGATGAAAACTCGAACACGCATCGGCTCTTGGAATGTCCGAACTCTAAATGAATCAGGCAAAATACACCAAGCCGTTAGAGAACTCGACAAATTAAAAAAAAAAAAAAAAAAAGAAGATTAGGTAGATCAATAAAAAAGGAACCACTTGAGAACTTTGCGGTGCAAAGGGAAATTTACTACATAGTTCTAAAAAGGGAAAGGAAGTTCCAGCAAAAAAAAAAAAAAAAATAATCTTTACATGACTGCAAGTATTTATCGAAATACCAAATTTTTCAAAAAAAAAACGTTACGACAATATTTTAAAGAAAACTAGTAAGGGTGTAACATTTGGCCGGGCCAAACATTTAATACCCTTCACTGCAGTGTTTTAAAATTTTGCTCATATGGTAGGTGCCACGCCCTTTTTTCCGAGTGCACCCAGTTTTTGCTCAGAGCGTGCATTTATAGTTCTTAGTGTCTGAGTGAAATTCGGTTGGATTATCTCAAAAAACGCTTTTAGTATAGCGTTTTGAAGCTTTTGCTTGTATGGGAGGTGCCACGCCCTCATGTTTGAATGCGCCCATTTTTTGCTCAAAGCTTGCGCTAATAATTTGTAGTATTTATGTGTATTTTGGTTGAACTGTTGAATATATTTGGATATATGTTGCATTTTAAATATATTTTTTGTATGGGCGGTAGGCGTGTCCGTCGACCAATTTCACGCATTTTCAATCCCACGAGCTATCTTTTACGACAAAGCCAACTCACCAAATTTCATTGAATTATCATGGTTACTTTTCCCTTAAAAAATATTTCCACGCACAGCCAGACAGACGGACATGGCTATATCAACTCAGGAGGTGAATACATACATACATAAACTTCGGATAAATCTAGTTTTTTCCGAAGAACTCAATTCTGAAGACGCATATTAATACTCATTTCAATTTACGTTTTAAGCATCCACGCACTGACGCCTGCGCTACTTGTAATTGTTTAGAAACGAAAATAAAATACAGCAAGGAACGGGATAAAGTTGCTCACAGTATTTTACAAAAAAAGAAAATAGATCACTTACACAGTAGATATCCCATTCAGATCTCAAGATAACAGTTCATTCGGGTCCGATTCTGATGATACTGCTTCGGGTGCTGTGATTTGCGTCAAGCTATTCAAAATGCAATTAGAAGTCAGGAAAATACAAATGGTTAAACTCGGGATGAAGTCTGCAAGAGTATGAGGTTTGATGGTTTAACTCCATCCCAACAAACTAACCGTCAGAGAAATATTTTAGTTAGTACATCGATGGAGTTTTAAAGTGTTTTCCGGAAAAGTGTTTTAGAAAAAATTATCATTTTATTTTACAAAAATTCTTTAGATGAAAACATTCCTTTAAAAAAAATAATTACCAAGGAATAACCAAGACAGTTCTCCAAGCATCTTAGAATTCGATTACATACCGAATTATTTCCAATCAAAACAGAAAGATATAAAAATTTGCAAAAAAATTATGCAATATTTACCCCTAGTGCATCATAATTTTTATGATACCTTAAGCATGAAAAAAGTAAGGTTAATAAAGATATGGATTCAGATTAGTAAAAAGTATAGAATGCTGTTAATAAATATCGAATAGTTATTTTCTTACTGCCTTAATAACGATTTGGTTATTGGGTGCGTTATGTAGCAAAGTTCAAAATGTTGATGCTTAAATTGTAATGGGATTACGAATTATAGCGCATAAAACAATCTTTGAAATTAAGTAACATCGTTATAGTAGGTACGGTTGCTAACGCTGCTTAAACACCCTACACAATGTATGTCAGTGTTTTTGTATTAGTATTTGATAATGCATACATTTGCTAACGAACAGGATTCCATGCGAGTGTCAGTCATCTGATAGCATGGATGCCAAAGTCGCAGGCCACAACTTGATTTTGCAGTGAATCCGATCATGATGCTTTTATGCAAGAGAGCTGAAAATTCAAGAATAAATAACATTTCAGATCTTGGCGATTACTGCGTCGATTAGGAACAAATTGCATTGGGTTATTTTGTTCAGGCTTTTGCACTAAATGTGGTCATAAATTTTATATTTATCTATTGATGTAACACCTCTGCGGGACAAAACGAGATAAGCAAGGCCATAGGGAAAGTTATGGTATTTACGTTATATGAACAGATTATAACAATGTAAAGATTTTCAAGCTCTGACGCTAAAAAATTTACCATTTTAATACAAATTTATAAGCTCGAATTAATAAGTATTATAAAATAAAAGATAGCTTTGTGTTCTTCAAGTGGAAAATCTAAACTGGGAATATAATCACCCATATTCTCCAGGGAATATTCTGCGGCTCAACTTAGTCTGTATATTTTTTGTAATTAAATTTCATTTCATATCATTTCAGTACCTGGAGACCGATTCCTGCTCGGTCGACAGCCTGGGGCTGTATCGCCGCATCAGTGAACGTACAATTCGTGACGTCAAATTATGTATTTAGTAATGCGAAACACATGACGACGCGGATGCGTCGATTCGACCCCTGATCTTATTATTTTAGTCGTTGTTTTTTATCATTAGAAACTGCATTGAGATGGCGATATTATACATTAACAGTTGTTCAAACGAGTCACTCTTTTCAACGCAACAAGAGGTAATTAGTTTCGTACAAGTGAAGATTGTTGGCAATATTGTTCTCTCGGCTTTTGACGTGGCTGTTTTAAATTTTTTCTTTCTGGATCTAGCTAATAGAGGTAAGTAGAATATATTTAACCCATTAACAGATTCTGGAAGGTATTATATAATTGGGATAAATTGATGACAAATTACGCTCTAAACTATCATAATTTTTAATTTTTGAAATGATGTCACTTTAGCTGTCCAAGCGGGTCCAAAATAAAAGTGACACGACTTTAAAGTACAGTAGACCCCGCTTAATTGACTTCATGAAAAATGCAAACTTTTCGGTTCAATTAACCGGGGAATCAATTAAGCGGGGCCCGGTTAATTGATCCGACTGATCAATTTAAAGAATCCCGGATAATTGATCGAGTGAGTCAATTAAGCATAGAAAAAATTAGCATTCGGCGATTTTAGTTTTAATTTAATGGTTTTTATATGTGATTAAAGCCTTAAAAATTTCTTTAAGTGATAAGCTCCATAAGGTTAATATCAAATATGTTTGTATATTGTACATTAAAAAGTGCATTAGGTACATAAAGGGAACTTCAATTCACCTTAAAATAAAATAATGAAAATTAATACAAAATTCGGGAATGTGCGTACTTAAGTAGTAGACTTAGAGCTGAGCATATAAATTTGGAAAAACTAGTTGTAATGGAGTTTTAAATGGGAATCGATAGCTTCGGAGCCTGGCTGGGAAGGTCCTGGTTGTCCGGGCTTCACATATGAATGTTTGCGTTTCGGGTTGTCGTAATGGATCCATTTTTCATCCCCAGTCACGATCCGATGCAAAAATGACTATCGGCAACAGTTTTCTTCATATTAAAGTAATGAAGAAGAACTCCCCGCAAAAACACTTTTTCAGGCGCAAAGTTCGACATATTTGAGTGAAAAATATTGTTGTTTACGCTTCAAATGAATGACATATTCTAAAAAAGACACACAATGACAGTAGCTTTCGGAATATTGGAACGATGGAATAATAATCAAGAAACGCCATCTCTTAGCAAACCGCACGAATTAAGTTATAGACCAAAGCCAAATCCACTTTCGTCGGCGTTTAAAATATAAGTTTGATCAAAACCCTTTAATAATCCGGGATGAACTAAGTTATTGAAATCATTTGCTCCTTTTGCGTTTTCTGAAGATATTTCTCTATGGACTTTACGAAAGACGACACCTTAACGGGTTTGCCTTTGCCATTAATAGTTTGTAGGATTACAATTTTTATTGAGCTGTATTGAAAACTGTTTAGATTTTTCCGTCGTTATATTTTTTGTTCTTTTTATATAGTTGATCTTTATGAAGGGGTCTTTAACATGTATTTTTCATTTGGAAACCATTTTCTTCCTATCAATTAACCGGGGAAACCAATTAAGCGGGAATCAATTATCAGGGGATTTGTTTGCCTTTTTCAATGAGGACAGTTTCAATAGGCTTTTTTTAGATCAATTATCCGGGGAAGTCAATTAAAAGAGGGTCAATTACGGGGGGTCTACTGTATAACATCTACAGAATCTAAAAAACTTGAGTCACTTCCTTCTAGTGACCCCTAGCTAAGATATCGAATTAATTGTGTAACCAATTTTTACTTTTTTGCTACAAAAATTAAAAAAAATAACGATAATTTTTTATTTTATTCATTTAATTTATTTAACACTAAACATACCATAACGGGTCAAATGACCCATTTTGAACTTTTGCATTGAAAATGCACGTATAATTTTATTGCGTTTGCACATTTGACTTCATGACTTTTTCTAAGTAATTAATGTGCATTTAAAAAAAATTTGTTTGTTTTGTTTATTCTGAGTAATCGTTGTTGTATACCATAGCTGCCCGTCTAGAGTAAAATTAAAAAAATTTGGCACTCGCATAAAAAGTCGTGGCCCCCATGTAAAATTAATAAAAAAGAAAACATAAATTTTTTAAAATTATTGAAAACAACAACCAGCAAAGATTTTTAAATTGACAGTTACTTGTGCGAGAGTTTTTTTTCGCAAATCTAAAAAATCCTGAAAGTTCATAAATTGATCAAATTGGTTGTTGCCATTGTGTGTTGTTTTTTTCTTTTCGATATGAACCCTTGCGTTTTGTTGCAACAACAAAACACACAGTCCTGTGTGGACGAAAAAGCAACAACAAAACACAGTCTTGTGCGGTCGCAAAAAACAACAACAAAATTTATGCATATAATGTTGCTGGTGGTCGATCGCAATTCTTCAAAATTTCGCATATACCGTTACTTGTGTGTGCGATTTTCATTTTCAATAATTAAATTTTGCTGTGGCACGTGAGATCAACTGATTTTCAAATAATGGCACTTTGCGATGGCACGCGTGGGCAGCTATGTTGTATACCGATATCTACCATAACGGGTCATTTGACCCGTTAAGAATTTTGTTGTTTTATGAGACTATCGAGTTGCACATTCTTCCAAAGACTGTTGCGTAAAGTAGTTCAACGAAAATAGCTCAGAATAATTTCAAGAAAATATCAAATTTGTGTAAGAAAAAGTGGCAAAAATTGAAAGTCTTGGTAAGTACCTAGCTTATATTTTTTTTGTCTTGCAGATGGCCTCTCCAAGTTTTTTTCAATATCCTTGATTTAGCTGGCATAAATGCCTGGATTTTGTACAAGCAAACGACAGGAGAAAATATCTCGAGACAAAATTTTTTACTCAAGCTAGCAGAAGAACTTGGCGCCGATTTTCGAGAAGCCCGTGAACAACCAAAACAAGAAACAAATACGAAAGAATCGTTGCCTAAGTCTACTACAGATGCTTATAAACGTATGAGATGTCAAATAGGATACTGTAAAGAAAATAAAACCAACAAAATTTGCTCTAAATGTCAAAAATATGTTTGCGGAATATGTACAATGGACACACTTATATGTAAAAAATGCTTTGAACTATAAGTTAAAAATTTTTATTTTTTGCTTTTGTAATAGAAATGCTCAACATACTATTTTGTTTAATTATAATAAATTTAATTTATATTTTTATTTCCTTCCTAACATCCATATTTCATACATTCAAGCATGAAACATAAAGTCGGGTCATTTGACCCGCTATGGTAGAAATAGGCATATATTAAGTCTTGGTATGATTAGTGTTAAAAATGATCCGTTATAAGCAATTTCAATTATTTTGAGCGAACCTGTTAAATAGTGACAACAAAATAATTTGGCAGAACAAAAAATCGTCGTCTCCACGATTTTGTAGGCCAATTAATATTGCATTTGAAAAAGAGACCGCACTACAGATAAGGAAGGAAATTTCAGCCATTGAATCACAAATAGAGGGCTTACAACCCACAGAAATTTATGTAGATGGGGAAAGTTCAACTTATAAAATTCATTATGACCTTAAGATGACCATGGTTGACGGCAAGACCATCCCTGCGTATACCGGAAAAATTGGTTAAAACCTGCAACATATGTGGCGCGACCCCTAAGTTAATGAAGGATCTTCCAACAATATTTAGTCGGCCAAAAGATACAACACAGTACAACTTCGGAGTTTCTTCACTTCACGCCTACAATCGCTGTCTTGAAATGTTTTTGAATATTTCTTATCGGCTGCAAATACTCAAATGGCGGATTTATAAAAAAGATGAACAAAATTTAGAAATTTTCGAAAGAACCAAAAGTGAAATATGTACAAAGACAGTTGCGTGAAAAAACCGGACTACTCGTTGATGTTGTGAAACAAGGCTTTGGATCATCTAACGATGGTAACACAGCAGCTGGTTTTTTGAAGAATATACTCTTGTCGCAACGATAACTGGACTTGACGAAGAATTGCTGAAAAGGTCAAGTGGATTCATTATTAATGTAGATCGTTTCTCAGCGTACACGAAAGATACTGCTGAACTTCATGTGTCCCTTTATAATTGGTATTCAATGCCAGCGAGTGTGCATAAGCTATAGATGTATGCATACGAAATAATAGATTCGTGTTCAATAGTAATTGGGATGATGTCCGAAGAAGCTCTCGAAGCGAGAAATAAGGATTTGAGAAGGTACAGAAGAGAAAATACAAGAAAAATAAGCCGAAAAGTACAATGGAAGACATATTTCACACCCTCCTTTATTCGACTGACATTAATATTTCAACTTTGCCAATTGCAGATGGTGGTGCATTGTTGCATTATAGTCATAAGGATAAACGTTTCGCGGGTGAATTATTAGATTTGCTATCAGAACCTAGCCTAGCTCTACCTGAACTTTATGTTTTCGGGGTCGCTGAATCCGAATATGGTGCCAGAATAGCGAAGTTGGTTCGCGTTTTTTCAGAAATCAACAATAATGCTGAAAATTACTGATTTTTGCTGGTTTCTGAAAACACGCGAACTAACTTCGCTATTCTGGCACCATATTCGGATTCAGCGACCCCGAAAACATTTGGCCGGGCCAAACATTTAATACCCTACACTGCAGTGTTTTAAAATTTTGCTTATATGGGAGGTGCCACGCCCTTTTTTCCGAGTGCACCCAGTTTTTGCTCAGAGCGTGCATTTATAGTTCTTAGTGTCTGAGTGAAATTCGGTTGGATTATCTCAAAAAACGTCTAAAGTATAGTGTTTTGAAGCTTTTGCTTATCAGGGAGGTGCCACGCCCTCTTGTCCGATTTCACTCAGTTTTTGTTGACAGCTTGCATTTATATTTCTTAGTGTCTGAGTAAAATTTAGTTTGATTATCTCAAAAATCACTTTTAGTATTGTCCGAATCCGCCCTGTTTTTGCGCAGAGCTTGCGATAATAATTTGCAGTATTTATGTGTATTTTGGTTGAACTGTTGAATATATTTGCATATACTTATGTTGCATTTTGAATATATTTTTTGTACGGGCGGTAGGCGTCTCCGTTGTCTCGCTCATTTTCAATCCCACGAGCTATCTTATACGACAAAGCCAACTCACCAAATTTCATTGAATTATCATGGTTACTTTTCCCGTAAAAAATATTGTAGAAAAAATTGCATTCTATATGAGAACAGAGTGCTTGATAAAGGAAAAACTACATTAAAAAAATTTTAAACGCAACTTATTGCGCGGTAAATCAAGGAAAGCCCAAAACTGTCGGCTTCAAAATAAGCTAATTAAGTTAACCATAAGTTAGGCAAGCCTTGAAGTACCGAATTATCCATTAAATTCTTCGGGCTTGTGACTTACAGGCCAAAACAAGTCACAAAAACCTCTTTCTAAGAAAAATAAATCAGCAAAACCGTTTCGCTGCCGCTAAAGAGCATGTTGAAAAGGACTTCAGAATCGAAAATGCTTCATTTTAACTCGCCCGCAAATATAACGTTCTCCCAAAAGCCAAAAACCTTCTGAAGTTTTTTTAAACATGCTTTTTACGGGCAGCGAAACGGTTTTCCTGATTTTTTTTACTTAAAAAGAGGATTTTGTGACTTGTTTTGGCCTGTAAGTCACAAGCCCGAAGAATTTAATGGATAATTCGGTGTTTCAAGGCTTGCCTAACTTATGGTTAACTTAATTAGCTTATTTTGAAGCCGACCGTTTTGGGTTTACCTTGATTTACCGCGCAATTAGTTGCGTTGAAAATTTGTATACCCTACACCCAGGGTATATTCAATTTGTCCTTCCGTTTGTAACGCAGAGAAGGAGGCGTGGCAAATATAGAAAAGTATATATATTCTTTATCAGCGTCACCTCCTGAGTCTATATAGCCATGTCCGTCTGTCTGGCTGGGTGGCTGGCTGTGTGTTCAAATACACTTTTTGGGAAAACTGAGCAAGATAATTCAATGAAATTTGGTGCACTGCCTCCGTCGTCAAAGATAGCTCGGGGGATTGAAAATGAGCGAAATCGGTCAGCGGACAAGCCCACCGCCCATACAAAAAATATATTCAAAATGCAATTTTAGGAGTATTTTTCACGACAATGCAACCAAAATACGCATAAATACTAAGAATTGTAAGCGCAAGCTCTGAGAAAAAACTGAACAAATTCGGACAAGAGGGCGTGGCACCTCCCATATAAGCAAAAGCTTCAAAACGCTATACTGAAAGCGTTTTTTGAGATATTCGAACCAAATTCGACTCAGACACTAAGAATCATAAATGAAAGCTCTCAGTTAAAATGGGGTGAAATCGGACAAGGGGGCGTGGCACCTCCCATATAAGCAAAAGTTTCAAAATGTGATACTGAAAGAGTTTTTTGAGATAATCCAACCAAACTTCACTCAAATACTAAAGACTGTAAATGCACGCTTTAAGCCATAGCTGCCCACGCGTGCCATCGCAAAGTGCCATTATTTGAAAATCAGTTGATCTCACGTGCCACAGCAAAATTTAATTATTGAAAATGAAAATCGCACACACAAGTAACGGTATATGCGAAATTTTGAAGAATTGCGATCGACCACCAGCAACATTATATGCATAAATTTTGTTGTTGTTTTTTGCGACCGCACAAGACTGTGTTTTGTTGTTGCTTTTTCGTCCACACAGGACTGTGTGTTTTGTTGTTGCAACAAAACGCAAGGGTTCATATCGAAAAGAAAAAAACAACACACAATGGCAACAACCAATTTGATCAATTTATGAACTTTCAGGATTTTTTAGATTTGCGAAAAAAAACTCTCGCACAAGTAACTGTCAATTTAAAAATCTTTGCTGGTTGTTGTTTTCAATAATTTTAAAAAATTTATGTTTTCTTTTTTATTAATTTTACATGGGGGCCACGACTTTTTATGCGAGTGCCAAATTTTTTTAATTTTACTCTAGACGGGCAGCTATGCTCTAAGCTAAAACTAGAAGAACTCGGACAAGAGGGCGTGGCACTTCCTATATAAGCAAAAGCTTCAAAACGCTATACTGAAAATGTTTTTCATTCAGACACTAAAAACTATAAATGCAAGCTGTGGACAAAAACTGGTTGAATTCGGACAAGAGAGCGTAGCATCTCCCATAAGAGCAAACTTTTAAAAATACTGCAGTGTAGGGTATTTAATGTTTGGCCAGGCCAAATTTTACACCCTTACTAGTTTTTAATGTAGTTTTTCCTTTATCAAGCACTCTGTTCTCATATAGAATGCAATTTTTTCTACTGCGCATTGTTGAGTCACTAAAACAATCCATTTATACTATTTTCCAACACAAGAAGCCATTTGAGAATTGCTGGAAGACTAACACCCGCTGCTTAATTATTGTGCAACAGATCATTGTCAAAAAATACTCACGTGCTCAAGTCCATTGATGATGTCGAACAAATAATGGCTTAAACATATTGCTAGAATAGGGGAGAAAGCATAGAAACTGAAAATACCATCATTCGGTGCCATGGACTATCTTCAATATACTAAGAACTTTTTTGGTTGGAATAATGTGTGAGATAAATTTTTGTATATCAGTTATTTGTTTTAGTGCTGTGAGACGGAGAGGAGTACTTTCGTTGGTTTTCTTTTGCACGTTTTATGAAGGCTTCCTTGTGTACAAATTTACATTTCAATTTTTTTGATATTTCATTTTGTTTAAACGTTATAAAGTAGAACGAGGTAATGTCGCGCAGGGGGTTATGTCGTGCACTGGCTGTTTTAGCCCAAAGAATTGTATGATTTACCAACTGTTTCTAAGGTAGGGACCTGCTGACCTATTGAGCTTATGCATATAAAACTAGCAATTTTCACCAGTTCGTCTCTACAGAGTAACCTTTTTTCAAAACGCACGCTTTCGGGACGATAAAAGTGTTTTTTCATATGCAGGATAGGTTCCTTATGCACGGAAGTGAGGACGCAAAAGGAGTTGCGAATGGATTGGGTTGGCAGACCGCTGAGGCTTATCTTCAATTCATTCGTCACTTTATAAAACTTATCATTTCTCACACAATTTGGTACCTTTACTATACTCGGAAAACAATGCAAGACATTACCCCACAAATTTTGAGGGGGGTAATGTCGTGCACATTTTTTTCTTCACTTACACTAACATAATTTCTCGCTACACAAATGTTTTTACACATGTATGTAACCAACGAAATTATATTTCGATCGGATGCTTACTCGTCGCATTCGCTTAAGATGTACGGCTTTAGGAACATGTCAAAGTTGAGTGCACGACATTGCCCCGTTCTACTCTACTCATTTCAAATTTTATAAAGTTTCTGGTTGAAATAGGCTGTGAGCCACTGTATATTTTTTTTAATTTTTTTTTACTTCTAATTTGATGTTGTCAACACAACAATGAAACCGATATTATTTTCTTTTTCAATTTCCAATTTTTGGTTGACTGAAAGTCTATTTGTTTTGAAATCAGCTTTTACCACGTTCGTGAGAGTTTTGACTACGAGCTGCTTGGAAAAAAAAATTTGTGCAAACCATAAATAACAATGTTATGGCTGATTTTTTAAACTGAGACTTGCTGGACAATATTTGTTTTTATCTTGTGAAAAAATCTTACATTTGATTTTCTGAATATCGATTGGTTCGTAACAATTATACTGTCAAGTGCTTTTAATAAGTTTAGCTTTAGCATAAAGGGCTTCGAGTCGTTTTTTGTATGCTTCATACTCTGATATGAAACAAATATCGAAAAAAATGTTTTTAAAGAATTTTTGAGCCCATTCGTAAAGTTTTTTTTTTGGATGTTATTTGGTTAATGCTATCCCTTTGCAAACTGGTGTGGTGTGCATTTCTTTTAACTGTCCCTCCAACACCATCCCAAGCCCCTTCATCATGAGACGTGGCGGAAAAATGCCACTCTGCTGACATGCGAAAATCTTCCTTATAATGGCATAAATTTAAAAAATTATATTTATTTTATATTGCATCACCAAATTTTTTATAAAAAAATTCAATCAGTTTGCTGTTGTACAAATTAACCGCCGTAGAATAGTGATCATATTTTTCTGAAAAAAACAATACAGGCATATCTTGAGAAAGACTTCGAAGAAAAATGTTGGCTTCAACGGTCTCGTCTCAATTCGGCATCTGCAATTTATTGGTTTTCAAATTTGAAATTGAAATAAGTAAGTTGAAAATGAAAATTATGCCGATAATAATATACCTGTCAGCCACTGAGTATAAGTAATATCTTTGATCGTAAATTTTTTGAACATAAATTCTAACTTTTTGAGTACTTTCTTTGCGCCAGGACATTTTTACATTCTCCAAGGAAGCACTTTGCAGTTACTATAGGACAAATAATAGCAGTAAGATACTCACGTTAGTTTGGGGCAAAACGATGATTTTTCTTCGCTAATTCCTTTTTAAGTGCAATAAATTTAAGTTTCATGTATTCGTGAGTTTTGTAAATACAGACATTATATGTTCCTTTCGGACCAGCAAAAATACATTGGGGTGAACTTAAGCTTCTAAACTTTGACTGTCAACCATATCCTTCGACATAACAAAGTTTCTGGGCTGAGGCAACCATTCGTCGTAAAACACCGAACGTTTTTGCTATCTTACGATTACTCCATTTTACAGGAAGGGTTGTCAATAGGGAAATTTTCTCTGCACGAGTAGATGCTTTTTCCAAAGAATTTCGTAAATCAGCAATCTATGAGTCATTTTTCGCAAAGCTGCCATCAGCTGCAATGGATTTGTGGATTCTTTTCTAGATGATTGTCAAAGATCTGCATCAGACAAATTTATATGACCCGCGTTAGGTTCCATGATAACTTTTGCCAGAGTTTCCGTTGTCTACTTTTTCACAAACATATTCGTCGATTTCTGAATCAATTATAATTCCATCTTCAATTCTGTCTTCCGATTTCATGTTCTTCATTTCTACGACAATTGCATCTGCTATTTTTCCTCCAACAACTCCAATATTTCCACAAATTTTGATGAAGTGCAATCCAAATAAATCGCTTAATCGTCACAAATTAGAACCAAATTGTCTCGAAAATATGTATGCTTATGCTTTTAAAAAGGACAATCAAGTTTGATACCGACGGCATTTTTTCGTGCGGATTGCAATTTAAAATTATCTGAATATGTATAAGATAACTGTGTTGAAAAAAAAAAAAAAAAAAAACTGGAATGAAGCGTTTCCAAAGGAAATTATAATTTTGTTTTGACTTAATGAAAAAAAAAATATGATAAGTACATACATGAAAAAAATTCCGTGCGCCAGTAAACAATCAGTCATAAGATTGTCATTTATGGTTTGCACAAAAATATTTTCTTCCAGATAAATAAATGAATGTTTGTAATATCATGCCCTTGCTGTTTGTGTTTTCTTAGCATAAGAGAAGTTCAGTAAGCTTGCAATTGCATATTTCAAAATGCATATTTCATTAGAAGGTTTATAAAAAAATATTGTGAAAATGAATTTGAATTGAATTTCTTGATAATTTGACAATCTCAGCAAGGAAAATAAAATAATTAGAAAAAAATTTCAGATTAAATTTTAAAAATTAAAGTCAAAGTGGTTTTTACTGCATATAATTTAAACCAGTTTCAAACCGGTTTTTTTTTTTTTGTAACCGGTTTATGTTCTTCCGACAGGGTTATTACTTAAATAATAATAAAAAAAGTTTTAAACTGATTGAATGACCAATTTTCATATACAATAACGTTACCATCAAAATATTTCTATAATTTTCGGTTTATAATTGACCCTAGAATGTAACTCAAAAAGAAATTTTATAAATATTATACAGCTTTAGAAAATAATCAGTTTTTTTCGTGTCTTGAGAACTTTTGAAACTTGGAGATATGACCTTTTCGAAATTGGTCATTCAATTATGGTTTTCATCTGCAAGTAGGTCTTGAAATGAGGAATACTGCCTTCCATCTCCTCCATCGGCATCTTCTACGTGGAAGACTTGTGGAGAAGTTTATTTATTAAAGTGAATTGATGTCGAATGAAAAGTAGACCCATTGTTTGAAATATCGCTCACAGATATTATTTGTGGAGTTCGTGTCGAACGAGAAGTAGACCCACTGTTTGAGCATTACGAAAAAATGAATAAAGAGGGTATTTTTAACAACTTGTCTCCATAATTACACAATGCCCCCCTACAGTTGCGTTAGAAATTCGTTTATTAATTTCTTTAAAGTTGTCCATTTCGTTGCATATTGCATTGAATTCTAGCTTTTGATCCGCTTCACTTTTTAAGTAGTGCTTTTTTAAATAATAGTTTTTAATAATTTCGTCTCTGTTAAATTTGAATTGATTTTCAATTTTTAATTTTTTTGAAATTTCTTTTCTTTGTTCCGGACTTATTTCTTTCACTTGTTGTCTGTAGTGGTTTTCAATGCGCCTATCATCTTCACTTAAATTTTGTCTTGTTCTTCGGTATGAGCACGCCCAGGACTCTGCATAAATATCGGTTTCATCTTTTTCTACTTTTTGCGACAAATTTTCAATATGACTGGTAGCTTTTCGCAGAAGCTCATTCCTTTCACAATTTTTTGAAGCTCTCTGCTTCTTCGAAATTGGCATAGGAATCTGAAAAATTTAATAAAGTAAGAAATAATAAAAGAAATTAGAAACAGTATTTTCGGCAGTGTCTCACAACTGTCTGTCTGTCCTCATCGTCTGAACTTGATGCTGTGATGATTCCAGGTTCGGGCATTTCGAAATCTCTCAAAAAATCAAAGGCATCAAAATACCATAATACCACTTTGAAGTTTTTTTTTTTAATTCGCGCAGGTAGGCAGTTCGCATGTTTTTGATTTTATTTTTCATCTGTTGCATTTTCATCAAAGTTGTCATATTCTTTTATTAATTTTTCGTAGGCTTTTCTTCTCAGATTTCTGTTTTATATTTTTTACAAGTTCTCTCAAATTTTTATATTCGTTAATTCGGTCTAATTTTTCTTAGCCCATTCATAAAGTGCAGAGGGTGTAAGAATTTGATTTTCAAATGTAGCTTGCAGACTAGCCCGTGCTGCTAATCGTTGCAAATTGCCGCCAATGCCGTCA
This sequence comes from Calliopum simillimum, assembly GCA_951812925.1. Classification (NCBI taxonomy): domain Eukaryota; kingdom Metazoa; phylum Arthropoda; class Insecta; order Diptera; family Lauxaniidae; genus Calliopum; species Calliopum simillimum. The sequence continues at coordinate 32,111,317 of OX638371.1, forward strand.
CATGTGCAGTTGCATGAAAATGCCATTCAACCAAAATATCGAAGTCGTTTTTGTGGTGCAAAAGATTCGCGAAATTGTGTCTGTTCTTAAAATGTTGCGAGGCTCCGTCAGTAAAATAGAAAATTTTTCTAGGTTCGTGATTTATTTTCAAATAATCTGTAACGATTTTTTGATACTCATGAACCGCAGTGCCATTTTGAGCTACAAAACTATAGTTTTCAACGAAATCACAAAGAACACGAAACTCATCTTTCTGTAAATTGTCTTTTAAGTTTTTCATAAAGAGCGATTGTTCTCTAGCTATGAAAGAATAGTGGTATTCACGAAGTAGGGCAGCTGGCAGGGCAGATGAGCTAAATAGCATAGTGTAAGCCAAGTTAGAGAACGACTGTGTAGCATCATTGCTAAAGAGCTACGAAATCAGCTGGTTTTCGTTTACTTTTGAAAAATAAAAAATGTTTTGTGTTAAAATTTATAAATCAAAATTTATGAAAATACGTTCCACGGAAGAATGAAAAAAGTCCAGTAGCTGTCCAACAGAATTTTAGAGGCTTTTCAGCTTTACGCTTTTCCTTAAACACAAATGTCAACATAGTTCTGACACGTTTTGCTGTAGTAGAAAAGCTATTCAAATTTATTCAATTGTTTTGTATAGCAAAGGAGCTCACTTGTAGCTAAATTTCTTAAATATATTTTGTTTAGAGCAGATTTGCTCTTTTACCCTTTTGCCACACTAGCTACCCTACTTCGTGAATACCATTAATGACTTTTCAGTTTCAAAATTCGACTGCACAATTCCTCGATGAAATCTTCTACATCCACAACTTCAGTACGCAATGTACTACGATCAGTTTGTTGCCAAAATTGATATTCTACTTTGTCGATGCAATGGCTTTCGAAAACGGAAATAAGGTGACTTAGGAGCCTATCTATACCCGGGCACAATAAACATTCATCTAGAAAGCATTGAGGACTAGGTTTTTCGCAAATAATTATTTTGATAGCATCGTGGTGAGTTGCGATTGGATAATTGGATGTGTTAATTTTCCAATATTGATTGCATTTAGCATTAAATGGACATTTTCATGATGAACGCAAACACACACAGTATGAGTGCCACTGGCATCAGCGAACACACAATTACGTGGTCTAAGTTGGGCAAATTTAGAGATACCAATTTTGACACCCACATTTCGCTGTTGGAAGTTGGAAGATATTACATAAAATGAGTCTTTATTGCAAATGCTCACGAGAGCCATCTTTTCTTGACCAATTCGAAATCTTTCTATCCTGACAACATGCGACTATTTTCGTCATCATTAAAAATTATCGACTAAGTTTTCTATATCGGCGGATACGACTCGAACCTTCTTTGGCATATGAGATGTAAGTATACCGTTTTCTTTCACTAATTGGGTAGCTTTTCTAGCTTGACGTTCAGAAATATTAAATTCTGTTGCTAGTTTTTTCGTCCCCAAGTTTTTGACGGAAGAGTCAGGAGCAAAATTCTTTCTGAAGCACTTGTAGTTTCCTTACATTTTTCCTTGATTCGATTGAGGACCTCAACTGCTGATGTATGCTCTTCAATGTTGCAGTAAATTTTTGATTTTTTTTTCTGGAGATGGGCATTCATTGTATACATCCTATAATATAAATATACATTTTTGTATTTTGTATCACTTTTCTGACACTTCTCCTGCATGTCCCACAAATTTTTCCATTGTCTCGAAGACTCGGAAACTTTTCACGAAATTCTGATGTAATTTTTTCATATCTTTATACGAACTTTTATGATATTTGATTTTCCAGGGATTGCAACAACGATCTGGAATTTTCTTCTTCGTAGGAATTTTCAATAACGGTGTAAAGAATTATGTTTCAAATCAATATCCTTCACTTTTTTCAATAACTATACCCTAGTGAGCATTCTTAAAATATTGTTCTAAACAACAATTTTGCAGCAAGAAACATCGCACAAGAGGTCGAGGTCCCATACAAGCAAAATTTTTAAAATACTGCAGTGTAGGGTATTTAATGTTTGGCCAGGCCAAGGGTAACACCCTAACTTATTTTTTTTTTTTTTTTTTTTTTGATACAAAAATTATATGGAAGTATTTAGTTTTTTTTTATTCGAATAAATTTACTTATCCATCTATTTTTATGTATGCATACGCCATCAGAAATTCGTCGCCGCAAATTAGCTCGCTGAAATCCACTAAAATTATTCATTTAAATCTGATCGCATTAATGTATCACCAAAAATAGCTAAATAAATGAGCAATCTGTCTGAAGGCAGCCGATAACATCGACATTTTAATTATGGTCGTATGGAATTGAATTAGTAGATGAAGACTGCGCGATTAGCATTCGAAGTGGTCAAGTTTTGAGACTCATAAATCAATGTAAATTATTGTGTTAACAAAAGGCAAGCAGGCGAATGAGTGCTCACATTCAAATTTACCCAGCCAGAGCTAAACACAGCGGCCGGCCGACCGGCTAACAGATCCAACTTCAGCGTTTGAGATATCTTTTGAATTCGAACCGAGAACATGCTTACAAATTCAATTTGATTCAACTTTTTAATCGTTTCTTATTCAAATGTGAATAATCAAATGTCGATTCTAACTAGATTTTTGTTGAGATTGTTTATCCATAAATATGGGAATACAGCTTTCAGGTTATATTTACCCACATACATATGTTGATAGTTATATATGTACGAGTACAAGTAGTAGAAGAAAAATTTTAAATTCTATTTCCATTTTATCATTAGGTGATAAATTTTGTAAAAGGGTAATTTTATAGTGTGATTCCAAGTGGTCAAAATGGTAAGTGGCCGAATAAGATTGTTAATATTAAGTGTGGAATTGTTAGATCAAATGTTTATTTAATTAGCTATGAAATCTGTTAAAACCGATAATGGTTTAAAGTAGGTCATAATAATAAATGGTTACGATGGAAAAAGAGATTCTTTATTATGGCCACGCTTAAATGTAAACCGGTTACTTTACTTTAATTTACTACGGGAGTAATAATGATCTGAGGAGTGTTTGATTAACTGAAGTGTTAGTGGTATTGACCTTTTTTCTGTTTTCAATTAAGACATTAGCATGTTACAGAATTATCAGTTACGTTAAGTACGACTCAAAGTTTTATATTGTGACAATAAACATTAGATACCAATTGACAGTCTCAAATAGTTTGAATTGATTATGGTGCTAGGTGATATTAAAATGAGTCATAAACTTTGGTAACATGGTTAATTAACATTGCTGCTTCTTCCATGTTCATAAGAGACTCATGAATGTATGATGTACCAATATAATTTTTGAATAAAACCAAGAGTTCAAATGGTAAACAAAAAAAAAAAAGACGATTAAGCGCACTCTATAGTAAAAATCTGGATAGTAAGAATTCAAGCCATTTCAAGTTGAAATGTCAGAATTTTCTTTATTATGGAAAAAGTTAACATTAGCTGTAATAAAATTCTTTGTAAGAAAAAGCTTAAACGCAATGGAAATACTCGTATGTATCGAAATGGTTAATACGTTAGGTGAATTTGTTATTTCAAAAATAATGGATTGTAAGTGTTTTGAAACTGGAATAACTCTATTTGGATGTTGGAATTAATTTTAAAGGTTTTTTTTCGGTTTTTGAGCATTTATTTAGAAACAACGGTACAATGTATATTACTCAAAGTATTGTCCATCGTTAGCTACAACATTTTCCCATCTTTCTGGCAGCATATGGATTCCGCGCCGGAAGAACGACTCGTCTTTTGAGGCAATCCACGAATCGACCCATTTTTTGGTATCCTCGTAAGAAGTGAAGCGCTGCTCAGCCAAGCCATGCGTCATCGATCTGAATAGGAGGTAGTCGGAAGGAGCTATGTCTGGGCTATAAGGCGGGTGGGGTAGCACATCCCAATTCAGCGCCTCCAACGTTTCCTTGACGGTTCTTGCAACATGTGGCCGTGCGTTGTCATGTTGAAAAACCACTTTGTCGTGTCTTTTGGCATATTCCGGCCGTTTAACCTTTAATGCTCGGCTCAATTGCATCAATTGTTGTTGGTAGCGTTCCCCAGTGATGGTTTCGTTAGGTTTTAGCAGCTCAGAGTACACGACACCCTTCTGATCCCACCAAATACAGAGCATAAGCTTGGCCGTCGATGTTGGTGCATGGCCGGGTGGTCCCCACGATTTTTTTCGCTTAGGATTATCGTAATGGATCCACTTTTCATCGCCAGTGCTTCGTCGTTGTGCTTCAACCGCTTTTTTCTTCAAATGGAAGCACAAAAGTAAACCTTCCCGCAAATTGCGTTTTGTTGGAACGAAAGTCGACATGTTCACAGAGAAAAAAAATATATGTTGTTTACACTTCAGTGGAATGACACATACTGAAAAATGAAGCTTAGACAATGTGCTTTGAAATGAATATAGTCACAGGTGTGCCCGATGCGATCAATTGATAGTTACGCCATCTCTTAGAAAACCTTTAAAACTAATTCCAACACCCAATATAATATGAACTGGCTGACATTTTGTTAGAAATGAATAAATTTGGGTTTTGTTTTCACGAGACACTTACCTTATGATGTAGAACTGGTGACATTTCGTTGAAAAAATTATATTGCTCAAGTAACCGATTATTATGGACAATGTCTACTGGACATAAAAGTTAAAAATCACAAATTAATAAAAAAAAAACTAGCGACGGTGTTACCTTTGGCCTGGCCAAACATTAAATATCCTACACGGAAAATTTGGCTTGTACTGCAATTGCTACGACCTCTTGTCCGAATTCGCCTAGTTTTTGCATTTATAGTTCTAAGCGTCTGAGTGAAATTTATATGGCAAGTGTATATACCCTGGGTGCAGGGTATAATTTCATTCACTCTTAATTAATACTCTGGTTAGTAGAAGTATTGATTATGTGGAACATCTCTAGTATAAATCTTTTTTCGTAATGTCTCTCATCTTATAAGATGTCCGAATTCAACGCTGTCTTATGGGCTTGTCAAGTTCTGTTTTTTTGGTGTGATCGGTGTCCTGATTTTGATTGCAATAAATCTGTTATTTATTCCTGCGATGATTGAGTCTATTATCAAGAAGTAAGTGGTTATCTTGAAATCTAGCTTTTCCTCAATACAATATTCATCCATATTTTCATAAAACACTCTCTCACGTTTCGATTTTCGAGTGGCAGGGAATGTCGATGAAGTATCGCTCAATCCATTTGCAACCAATTTGCATTCACTCAACACTGCAGCTAACCATTTCGTAGGAATTTCACATTGGTGAGTAAGCTCTCAAGATTATTCACTTCTACATCGTTTCTCTTTTGTTTACGTCGTTAATTGCATGGAGAATTTTGAACCATACGCTTGGCAACACAACGCATAAAAATTTGTCCATATAAGTTAAGATGCAGTCGAGTTTCTGCAGTTAATTTGAGTTTTTTGATTTGCTATAACGCATTTTTTAGTCTGGGGAGGTTACTACTGAATGGCTTCACAGCATCTATTCTAGCGGACCATCTTGTATCGGACAAACTTTGGTGTGAATTCGGTACTTTAGTTTTTAAAATTTCCCAACATTGCTTACTGCTGCTGAAGATATTGTAGCATTCTAATGGCACATGAACAACATTCGGCTGAAACAGCACCAACTAAGTTCATAGTGTGGACGCCACACAGGGAATTGTATGTTCTAAAAATGGTAATCAATATATGCACATACTTACACAGATTTTTTTTTTAACATTTTCTTTAATTTCATGGTTTTTATTGAATAACTCCTAAACGGTAAATTATATGTGTATAAACATACAATTCCCTATAACCTGGTAGCTTTCGTGTGTCTCATAGTTCATAAGTAATGGCAATTTAAAAATAGACATATGGCTATGCACACTTATATACCGCATCTATACATTACCAAGCCTTGACACTTTTTTAATTTGAATATCTCCTAAACTATTGGTCGTACGAAAACAACTCTGAAGTCTAGTTTTTTAGTTTCTATAGAACATTTTCAGGGCTACAAAATTGTCTAGAACTATTTTTCTGAAAAAGTAACCATTAGCAGTGACTTTTGACCTTGAATAACCTTTTATGCGTACAAGATTTTGCTATGAACTTTTCACATTTTATTTTTCATGCATAAGTTAAGATTATTCTGGTGGAAAAATTTTACTTGGATTTATTTAGGCTAATGCCTATTTTAACTATATTTTATAAGTAAAGAATTTTTGTAATAATTATTTTCAGTGTTTTTTTGTTAAGGAACATAAACTTTTATACTATACAAACCATACATGACATATGTGTAATATGTATGTGTATTTATATTTTTCATTATTCGTTACAGTAATGGATACAATTAAATTTTCATACGATGACTAAAAATATTGGTTTTGATTCAAATTTTAACGGTTTTTTACCATTTTTTTGAAAATCGGTCCATCGAGTTCTTTCTACTTAGTCTTATATTCTTCAGAATTTAATATGCTTTTGTACTAAATACACATATAGTAGAGTTCCCAGGGAGTTAAAAACATTGTATTCGTAGGACTTCTACAAGACCGCATGAAATTTAATTATTAAAAGTAGAATGCTTAGCTTAAAATATAAATAAAAAAGTTTACCTATTAAAAAGTTGTGATCTTTTTTGTAGTGCGGTCATTTGGTGGATTTACCTGGAAAGTTTTTCGAAATTTTTTAAACTGATTTTTTCTTTTAAATTGTGATAATACATGAACGGAGCATCGCAGCAATAAAACAAATATACCAGTTTATAAGGAATTGTTTGTTCTGCAAACAACATTTGTTTTTATTTTTGTACGACTTTAAGTTTAGGAGATATCTTTTGACAAACTTAAAATTTAGAAAAAAACGGTTTTTGCAAAATATTCCGAAACGATATGCCGCAGAAAAAATTTTTTTCTTGCATTTTGCAGAACATGTTATTCTCTATGAATGTCTTTACCAACACTTTTTCCGTCCGACTTACCGTTCATGAGATATCGCGATTTGAAAATGAACATAGTTTTATGAAAAGTTAAACACGGAAGGCCTCGTCGTTTTGCCTTTTTGGACAAAACACCGTAGTCGGTGTTGGAAACAACTTCAATTACGAAGAAATTTACTAGAATTTTTCTCTAGAATACCCGTTACAGAGCTAAAAATAGTAATTTTCAATGTGTTTTACGATTAGTGGAGTGCCTGAGACTTTTAACCTAGGATATTTATTAGAGTGAATGAATTTATATAGTTGAGGTGGGATTTTGTTTTTTATACCATAAAACGAAAAGTTTACCAAAAATTTTTTTGTGCAATTGATTTTTTCTTTATTTAAGCAATAACTATAAAAAGTTAATACAACACTAAATCCAAAATAGATGTAACATTTCGCAAACTATTTTTTCTAAACTAATTTAGGTTCGCTGAAATCGAAAAACCCACTTATTTTTTATTTCTTTGGACCGTTCCCGAGTTATTCGGACATTTATATTTTCGAGGTTATAGCTTCATATACATCAATATATTTGTAGAACGCCAAGTCCGATCGATTTTATTTTACAACGCTTACAAAGAGTGAGTAATGGCTCTTTTAACGAGTATGCCAATGATTATGCTCCGAACAAAATTAACTGAGTTATAGCAGGAAAAACTCAGATTTTTTAAAAATTTTAAAAAATTTTTCATATCAATATCAAATGAAAAACTTAGTTTTTCGCATTTATTTATTTGAAAAAAAAATTTTTTAAAATTTTATTCAATGGCAAATTTAATTCCAAACATTTTAAGCCTAGTTTGAGCAAAATCGAATGCGATTTCTTGAAGATATTAAGGATTTGGTGCAATAAGAATGATGAGAAGTTGTCCAGAGCATTTTCAAAATGTTCAGCCTAAGTCAACAGATCCAATTTTTCAGCTTCTACATCGGCCATTCTACACTCATTGAACATTTTAAAGAAGCTCTCATCATTTTTTGTAAAAGAACATTTCGGACCGGGTTGCAATTGCATCAAAAATATAAATTTTTGAAAGAAAACGATATGCCTTCATTGCACTAAAACCTTAATATATTCACGAGATTTCATTCGATTTTGCTCAAAGTAAGCTTAAAATGTTTGGGATTAAATGTGCCATTGAATAAAATTGTTAAAAAAAAAAATTTTTAAATAAATATACGCGAAAAACTAAGTTTTTCATTTGACGTTGGTATGAAAAATTTAAAAATTTTTTTAAAAAATCTAAGTTTTTCGGGCTATAACTCAGTTAATTTTATTCGGAGCATAATCATTGGTATACCCGTTAGAAACGCCATTAGTCATTCTTTGTAATCGTGGTAAAATAAAATCGATCGGATTTGGCGTTATACAAATATATTGATGTATATGATGCTATAATCTCGAAAATAAAAATGACCGAATAACTCGGGAACGGTTAGAAGGAAAAAAAAAATTGCGTTTTTCGTGTTCAGCGACCTCAAATTAGTTTAGAAAAAATGGTTTGCAAATTGTTACAATTATTTTTAATGTAGTGTTATACTAACTTTTTATAGTTAATACACAAATCAAAAGCACAAAAAAATTTTGGGTAAACTTTTTATTTTATGGCATTTAAAACAAAATCCCATCCCAACTATATAAATTCATTCGGTCTTGTAGAAATCCTAGGTTAAAAGCCTCAGGCACTCCACTAATAATCATTATTTGTTAAAATAATAATAAAAATTTAATTTTTGTGTGTCCACTCAAAACTTTATGCTTATTCCAATTTTAACGGTTTTCAGACATTTTTTCAAAAACCGCTCAAACAATTTTTTTAAAAATATATCAAAATATGCAGAATTTGATAGGCTTTTATAATATTAAATTACCCCAGAGGATTGTTATTATCATCATTTAAATTCTTAGAACAGCACCGTGATCTAGGAATCAGTGTGTCATACGATAAAAAGTACTTAGTATTACCTTTTTCTTTTTCTTTTTAATTAATTAAACACATTTTCTGAAATGTGACATGCAGTTTTAAAAGTGAAGACGCAGTAAATGCTTAATGTTTCACAATAGTAAATCAAAAGACGTAACATTGAAAAGCAGCGAATAACCATCCATACCTTTCAAATCTTTTAGTACTCGAACGATGAACGTCTTGCGATCCCCATGCAGTTGTCGTTGTAAAATATTGTGGCGCTTCAAAGAATCATATAACTCGAGACATTTTTACGATTATACGTTGGTTTTGAGCTCTCAGTCGGAGTGTGTTTCCAGTCAGTGTTTGCATAAAAGTCGCAACATTGTTGACCAAATGTTCATTTTACTGGGTTTATTGTTTGACGAATGAGCTGCAGCCTACAAACTGATTAGAATGAACTTTAAATAATACCTACTATACAACATGCTGACGAACAAAAAAAAGTTTCCATGGGCTTAAAGATTAAGTGGTCCATAAAAGCATCAGGTTATCCAATCTGCAAGCGCAGTAATCCAAAGGATGGTGGCAACAATGTTGCATGCATAATGTTGCAAGCATACAGTTTGATTTGTAATGTGTAAAATTATTTTTAAGTACATACCCAAGGGGAAAAGAAGTGCTTCAAAAACCCTTCTGAAGTGCATCTTTTTTACCAATAAGCGCTTCCGCTCCGTAAGAACAATACTTTCTTTTTAACATTGCATGTCATAGGATGGATGTAAGCGCGATTAAACTTACCGCAACCTTACTATAAAAGGCATTTTGAAGAGATTATTTGTAATGCTGCGGTAAGCGTTTTTTCAATAAAATTAAAAAAAAAGAAAAAAACTGGCCGTACCAGGATTTGAATCCACGACCGTCCGTGTGATAGATAGAAACAGATTATTTTTACTTACATTTACCAACTCGTTAGGTCGCTACACCAACGCCCGATGATAGGAAGAGGTATTAAATTTGTATATTAAGCAAATGTTGTCGAAACAGATGTGACATTCGAATGTGTAATTAGTTTCAATTCAATTAAACACAAGTAAATTAATAAGCGAAAGGAAATAGAAAAGTGAAAAAAAAGATGTTGAATAAAAAATATTTTAATAAAAGAAAAAGCTAAGCAAAAAAAAAAAATAAAAAAAAAGTAAAAAAAAATCACAACAAGCGCTTTCAGAAGCGCTAGAAATTTTTCTCTTGGGTACATGCATTGGTTGGTATGTATGGATAAGCTTAATTCGTTGATTGAATTTATGCTCTGGCCAAAAATTAAACACCCTACACTGCTGTATTTTGAAAATTTTGTTTGTATGGGAGGTGCCACGCCTTGTTGTTCTTACTGACTTATGTAGTTTTTTGCTCGCGTGCACCAACGACTCATGATAAACGCAACATTAAACAACTTCAAAAACGACGATTTTGAGGGTTGCAAAATAATTATAATAAAATTTACTTTTAAATAAAGATATTTAAAAAAAAAAAAAAAAAAGGGTGCCCGAAGCACCAAATTAACTTTAAAAAAGAAAAAAGATTTTTTTGCACCGAAAATAAAAAATTTTTTCAGTGTAATTTTTTTGTTTTCTTCAAAAGCTCATATTTATTTACATTAACCCTGAAAATTTCATCAACATCGGATAGAAAGCCGAGGAACTATGAATTTTCAAATATGTGAGTATCCAAAGTTGCATCGGACTTGCTAGATGGCGGCCATCTTGGATTTTTTTGGAATTTTGGGAAATAATTTAACCACAGTCTTATGTATGTCAAATACTAACTTTTCACCAATTTTCAAAAAAATTGGATATGTCAACCCAAATCTTAATCGATTACGCAAAGATTGAGCCAAACGTTGATGTGAACTTATTTCATACCTTTCAAATTGTATTTTTGGGTATATGGTATTGTATACCACATTTCCCTACTTATACGTACCACATTACCCGCTCACTTTTCATTTATAGTTTTTTTGACATATATGGGTATTTCAATAGTGACGTAACTCACCATTCGTACGACAATGTATTTAAAAAAGAAATGAAAAAGTAAAATTTTTAAAAAGGTTTTTATATAACTACATATTCGCGTATTAATTAAATAGCACTGTATTCAGTAAAAAAATTACAACAGTCGACCCAAAGGACTTAAAGATAGAAACAAAAATATGCGATGACGTTACACTACAAAAAAAGAAGTGGGTTTTTACTTGAATTACAAACTGCCAAAACTCTGCGAATTGGGCAATTCTTGTAGGATTTGAAATAATTCAAGTTTATTAATCGAGTAATTAAATCCAAAAATCTTTTCTGTTGTTTTTTTGTTTTTTTTTTGTTTTATAAGTTTGAGTGAATGACGTAGCACTCATGACGTAACTTACTTAAATTTCCATTAGAAAATTTTTAGTTAAAATGGTTCTTAAAAAATTATTTAACGCAAATTACACAGCAATTTTAGCTATTATATTATAAGTATTTTAACGTGTAAATGATATACTTACTTGTTAAAAATAATGGTACATACTTATATCTCACTAATCATGATTTTTTTTAAAGGCGTGGCATCGCCCATTTTTCCAGTGGACATTATTTGTCCCAGCGCTCTGTTCATATTTATCAAATCTCATTCAAGTGCGTTAAATATTTTAAGAGATATGATGAAGTGATTTTTATGGGGGCGTGGTACCCCCATTTTCCCCAGTACTTATTTTTTGTCTTGGTGCTTTTTACATGCATATGCACGAAATCTCATCCATGTACGTGAAATAGTTGCAGAGATATGATGACTTAATTTTTTGACTCACGGTGTACATTTCTGTGGACATACATATGTCAGATTATGCACTGTAATTTCTTCTATTGCATGCAATTGTACACAATTTATGGAAAAAAATTCTATAGCCAATACTTCACCGATCAGCATAAAAAAATTTAGCTGAAATTGATCCAATGATTCGCTTGCAGATTCTCCTACAAATATATGCACTTTGGTAAAAGTCCAAAAATATCTAAAAAATTAAAAATTTTGGTATAAGTCGAAAGTATCGAAAAATATCTAAAATATCGGTAAGAGCCTGCTGAATAGGGTTACCAACATTTCAGTAAAATATAGTATTTTTCAGAAAAAGCCTTAAAAAAATATAGTACGCCACAAAAAAATATAGTATTTCATGGAATGCGGAAAAACTAGACAAAGATATGATTGGTACTTATTTATTTTTGTAAAAACTATACTTTTTCTGTGATTTCCGTGGCCCTTCGATTTAAAGATGATTTTTTATAAATCGACCCAAGAGAAGTCAAAAAAATTTTTCGATATCTCGCTTTGGTTATAAAATACCAAGGCTTTAAAAAATACGAGAATATTAAATAAATTTCAATAAAATTTAGATTTGACTGGACTTGCACTCTAAAAGCTTTAAGTCTTAATATCAAGAAAACAAGGCGAGATGACGAAAGATTTTCTAAAATTTTCTCAACTTATTTTGGGTCATTTCATGTGAAAACATTGTCAAATCAAGTAGCTACGGAAATTGAAGTACATATTGCCAAAAAGCTCACCTGGCCAATGCCACTTTTTCCGATAGAAAATGTAGCGCTACATTGCGCATATTTTACATTATAAACGTTTTGCGGATCTTTAGTAATCCAGCCATACTCTTTTTCCCATTAAGGTTTTGTATTTTTTCCATTATATAATTAGACTTCAACTTTTTGACAGGAAGAGCAACCACTTAGTGAAAATAATTAACGTATGGAAAAGCAATAACTACTGTGCTTTACTTAACACAGAAAAATATAGTACGGTCATCATAAATATAGCATTTTTGCGTACTATATATTTATTCAACAGTATATAGTACGCAGATTCGGAATATAGTACAATACTATATATTATAGTACGGTTGGCAACCCTACTGCTGAACGCCAAAAATGTACATTTTCGATTATCTCGAGAACGGCCCCTAAGAAAAAATAAAATTAATTAGATTTTCTGACCTCAAATTAGTTTGAATGGTTTACGAAACTTTCGCTATAATTATATTAGGTTTACATTGTCATATATGATGCGCACCACATGTAAACGATCAAGAAATTTGTTCATGGAATTCGATTTGGCTGAAAATTGGCATAAGTAATAGTAGCATAGTGAGAAAAATTACTACTAAATATTTTTTCAAAATTTAAAAAAAATGGCGGAGATATAGGACTTTTAAATTTTTAGGTTAGTTTTTTTTGAGAAGCTATAACTTTAGTTGCATTTATCCAATTCTCAATTTTATGGTGTCATATGGTTTGTCTTGAAACAGGCTATAAAATAAAAACCAGCCAACATTTTTTTTAATTCTTTTTATATTGTTTACACTGAAAAATTTTTTTTTTAAATTTTGAGAAAAATATTTGGTAGTAATTTTTCCCACTATGCTACTATTACTTATGCCAATTTTCAGCAAAATCGGATTCCATGAACAAATTTCTTGATCGTTTACACTTGGTTTGCATCATATGCGACAACATTTCACGCATTTTGTAACGAATTATGTTTCTTATTTTTTTACCAACAAAAAAACAGCAGTTTTGCTTATGATATTTTTTTTTAGAAATATAAATAGTAGTTGGGTCCTAAATATAGTAGGATACTATATTATATAGTAATGAAACTTTCCGTAGAATATTTCCGTTTTAAAAAATCAAAGGAATCAAGAATTTATATGACTGACGAAGCCTCCCCAAAAGTGGGAGGTTTCGTCATTTATTTTAACTATGGTTTTTGGGTCGCAGTTTCGAAAATAGCGAACATATCGAATTTTTGGTAATTTACAAAAGAAGCACACATATTCGTGTATAGTCTATGTGTATTCAAAATAACATGGACAGTTGCATTTGGAAGGTATAAGGACTTTTTTGTTAGGGTGTCGAAACCTCCCCCTTCTCCCCTACATATATAAAAAAATAACATCAAATTTCGAAATTTCACCCCACTGTAAAACTACTTTTTTTTTTAAAATCGTTGTTATAAGATCATGACGAAAGCACACAATGAACATTTTCCAAGAACTCATTAATGGGTCTTTTGAACCCCCTTTTCCAAAAAAAAAAAAAACTAGTAAGGGTGTAAAATTTGGCCTGGCCAAACATTAAATACCCTACACTGCAGTATTTTTCAAATTTTGCTCATATGGGGGTTGCTACGCCCTCTTGTCCGAGGTCACCCAGTTTTTGTTCAGCGCTTGCATTTATAGTTTTTAGTGTCTGAGTGAAAAACTTTTTCAGTAAAGCGTTTTGAAGCTTTTGCTTATATAGGAGGTGCCACGCCCTCTTGACCGAGTTCGTCTAGTTTTAGCTTAGAGCGTGCATTTATAGTATTTAGTATTTGAGTGAAGCTTGGTTCGATTATCTCAAGAAACTGTTTCAGTATAGCATTTTGAAACTTTTGCTTATGTGGGAGGTACCACGCCCCCTTGTCCGATTTCACCCAATTTTTGTTGAGAGCTTTCATTTATGATTCTTAGTGTCTGAGTCAAATTAGATTCGAATATTTCAAAAAACGCTTTCAGTATAGCGTTTTTAAGCATTTGCTTATATATACGCCCTCTTGTCCGAATTCGCTTAGTTTTTCCTCAGAGCTTGCGCTTACAATTTTTAATATTAATGCGTATTTTGGTTGCATTGTCGTGAAAAAAACTCCTAAAATTGCATTTTGAATATATTTTTTGTATGGGCGGTAGGCGTGTCCGTTGACCGATTTCGCTCATTTTCAATCCCCCGAGCTAACTTTGGTGGCGAAGGCAGTGTACCAAGTTTCATTGAATTATCTTGCTCAGTTTTCCCAAAAAGTGTATTTCAACACACAGCCAGCCACCCAGCCAGCCAGCCAGCCAGCCAGCCAGCCACCCAGCCAGCCAGCCAGACAGACGGACATGGCTATATCGACTCAGGAGGTGACGCTGATCAAGAATATATATACTTTTCTATATTTGCCACGCCTCCTTCTCTGCGTTACAAACGGAAGGACAAAGTGAATATACCCTGGGTGTAGGGTATAAAAACTGGGCTACATTAGGTTAAAATATTCAACGGAAAATTTCACTAGGAGTCACATAAGACGAAAAATACTTAAAACTTAAGGAAAGCGCATCATAAATATGCGATGTGAGAATTTCTCATTGATTTGAACGATTTTTTGGCATTCGGGATGAAATTTCGACTTTTTAGTGTTCAGCAGCTAGTTTGGAAATTTTATAGCAATTATTTATGTGCATATTGACTCAATATTCCCACATTTTAGGTGTCATTTTTTTTCGAAAAAATTTAAAAAAAATTAAAATCAACTGCAAATTTATGCAATAAAAAAATTTGTAAAAAATCATTTTGTTTTTATATCCTACACCCAGGGTATATTCACTTTGTCCTTCCGTTTGTAACACAGAGAAGGAGGCGTGGCAGATATAGAAAAGTATATATATTCTTAATCAGCGTCACCTCTTGAGTCGATATAGCCATGTCCGTCTGTCTGGCTGGCTGGCTGGCTGTGTGTGGAAATACACTTTTTCGGAAAACTAAGCAAGATAATTCATTGAAATTTGGTGCACAAAGTTAGCTCAGGGGATTGAAAATGAGCGAAATTGGTCAACGGACACGCCTACCGCACATACATAAAATGTATTCAAAATGCAACTTTTTGAGTTTTTTTCGCGATAATGCAACCAAAATACACATAAATACTACGAATTGCAAGCGCAAGCTCTAAACAAAAACCAGGAGAATTCGGACAAGAGGGCGTGGCACCTCCCATATAAGCAAAACTTTCAAAATACTGCTGTGTAGGGTATTTAATGTTTGGCCAGGCCAAAAGTAACACCCTTACTAGTTTAATATTATAGTCTATACATTTGTGAAGAAAATAAGATACCATTTAAGAAAATCGATTGAGAAATGGGAAAGTTATGTAAAATTGAATGAAAAATGGCCGAATTGCGTTTTTGCCTATTTTACCATTTTTATACCCTACATCCAGGGTATATTCACTTTGTCCTTCCGTTTGTAACGCAGAGAAGGAGGCATGGCATGAAAAGTTTATATGTTCTTGATCAGCGTCACCTCCTGAGTCGATATAGCCATGTCCGTCTGTCTGGCTGGGTGGCTGGCTGGCTGCGTGTGAAAATAAATTTTTTGGGAAAACTAAGTAAAATATTTCAATGAAATTTGGTGCACAGCCTCCGTCGTCAAAGTTAGCTGGGAAGATTGAAAATGAGCGAATTCGGTCAGCGGACACGCCTACCGGCCATACAGACAACATATTAAAAATGCAACTTTTTGAGTATTTTTCACGATAATGCAACCAAAATACACATAAATACTACGAATTGTAAGCGCAAGCTCTGAGCAAAAACTAGGCGAATTCGGACAAGAGGGCGCGGCACCTCTCATATAAGCAAAAGCTTTAAAACGCTATACTGAAAACGTAAGTAACTTTTACTCAGACACTAAGAATTATAAATACAAGCTTTAAGCAAAAACTGGATAAAATCGGACAAGAGGGCGTGGCACCTCCCATATAAGCAAAAGGTTCAAAACGCTATACTGAAAACATTTTTTGAGATAACCCAACCAAATTTCACTCAAATACTAAGAACTATAAATTCAAACTCTGATAAAAAACTGGGTGAATTCGGACAAGAGGGCGTGGCACCTCCCATATAAGCAAAACTTTTAAAATACTGCTGTGTAGGGTATTTAATGTTTGGCCAGGCTAAAGGTAACACCCTTACTAGTTCTTTATTTTATTTGTCATTAATTTGTATTTTATATAAGGTGGATAGCATAAGGTTACGAAGCATCTGAGAGCTGATAGAAGAGGCCTAGACTAACAAAAAATTGCATGTGAGGGGGAGTATCAAATGAACCCCTGAGGAGTTATAGGGTTAAAACTGATTTTCTGACTTGTTTTAGAAAAAAAATTTATTGGGTCACCCTAGAGCCTTAGAGAAAATTTTTTCTATGAGAAACATTTAGCTAATTCTATGAGCTTTTGAATAGAGTATTCGGTTTATAGAGTTCAAAAGGATTTCCCAAAGTTCTAGACCTTAAAAGTTAATATTTTAATTTTTTTTTCTAATTTATGTTTTGGCCATTGTAGTATGAAAAAGGTCTTATTAACATATCCTCGTTAAATTTACTTTAGTTCGGTAGTTCATTTGTACATTATTTAAAAGGACTAAGTCGAAAATATTCTTTTAAATTTTCAATTCATACTTACTTTTTTCACGTCGATATTGTTTTTCCTTATGTAAAAATGTAATACACATTGTAATTTTATTTATAGTTTTCTTTATTTTTAACTTTATTTTTTATTTTTTTGCTTTTCATTTACTATATCGTACATTCTTATGATATGTAATAAACTTTATATATATAATAGTTTTATTATGTATTTCTCTAAACTGGTTTAATCTTTCAAAAGTTTCCTTATAGAAAGTTTTAATCAAATGCACTAATTTTTGAGGCTTAAAATACTAAAATTTATTTTAAAAATTAAAATTATATTGCATTCGTTAATAGCCTTGAAGAAGTCGAAGTAAGAATTACCAGAATCATACTCGCTGAAGTTTAAGCATTAGGTATATCAGACGTCAACTTATGTAAATGTACACTTACAAACACATAATACACGTTAATCACACTTATACTTGTAAGCTTACACTATATAGGAAAAAAAGTGTTCGTTATGCATTGGATTACATTACATTACGGTTAGCTACCTAAATACATACATACAAGCATACTCATACTATACATACATATAAAATAATTGTAAGATTTACCTTTGGTGTAAATTTAATTTGAAAAACAAATCATGTTTGTATTAAATTACATTTAATTTAATTAAAATCGAGTAGAAATAGATAACACTTTGCTGTCAATCACAAAAGCGCTCTGCCGTCCGTTTAAGTTTACCAACACTGGTGGCATTTAACTGTTGTTGTCATTGTGCTTTAAGTAATAATGACACTTCTTTAACTTTATTGTAATTGTATAATCAACACGCTTCAACACAAAATTTGTGATGGTTTCTATCTAATGTAAAAGTAGAAAACTTCAGCATACTCCTATAACTCTGTTCTCGGAATATTTCAAAAGCATATCTTGTACGGTTTTGAAAAAAGTTCCGGAAAACTGTAAAAAATTAAAATTAGAAAAAACACAATTTTGATTTTTTCCCTCTTACGATCAAGGAAAAATTTCGAATGAACTCTAGTTCGACATTATCGAGAGCATTTGTTGTGTAGAATAGGACAACCAAGGGGTTTTGTGAAGTTGGGCCACTAAGCAGCTCTATAATCGTTCAAACTTTGGATCTTTTAATGTGGTATTTTTAGATAAAAATTATATATTTTTAAATAATATCTTTATATTTGACTTTGCTATCTTTGTAACACAATTTTTCCAATGCTTAGCTTAAATAGTTCAGTAAAATTAAACTCAAAACTGGCATCTGATCAAATTTTTCTTTTTTTATTTTTTTTTTATTTTTTGGAATCGCTTTCTATTGGTGTTTTAAATTAACCCTCTTGTTCCCAAGGAGGCCTGTAGGCAGCCTAATTTAAAAAAAATCCATAAATCGTATGTTATGCTTTTGCACTTATAAAGAGAAATCTACATTCTTCTAAATAAATGCAGTTACGTAAGGCTGCGATATGTACAAAAGTCGTTATGGTAAGTCAAAGTTGAAATTCTGTGAGCAACTGAAAAATTAAATACGTGTATTTTGTATTTTGCGCTATAAACAAAAATTTTTTTTTAAAATAGTTCTTGAGCTTCATAAGAAAATTATGGGATGTAGATATCTATGTGTGCTATAAGAAAAATAGTCAATTTGATAAAATAACGCTGTAACTTTCCCCTCACTCGCCTCAAACCGTACCGTGCCTGTAGGCCGTCTTGGGATACAAAGCATAAAAATGTTGTTACACACAAAAAAAAAAAGTTGTAAAATCAAATGAAAATGTATTTAAATCAAAAACTTTCCGATACAAAAGGGCGCCAAAGAGGTTTGTATTTAAATCAAAAACAAGAGTTTTAAAATCAAAAGCCCAAAATCGTCGTCGTTTTTAACTGTAGAACGAATATTTTTAAATCATATTCAAAGTTTAATATTTGTTTTAAAAACAGACATGTTTTTAAATCGATAACGTTCCCATTTAATTTTAGTACCAGTTCTTTTTTTCTGTGTACAATCACTCTATATTTTTTTCATCTTATTTGAATTTTTTACCAATTTTTACTAAGACCACGAAACTAAATAAATAAGTTAAATGCAAAAGAAATAGTATATAAGTGGCCCAGCGAATATATTTGCCACAATACATATCTATATTTCAAGAAATCATTTTGCGGCCCGCTGAACTTTGCCATCTTCTTAACGTGCCGGATGGGGCGGTGGCCCCCATGGACACCCCTAGCTACGCCAATTCATACATGCAAAGTATCCCTCGTCAATAAGAATGATTCTTTTGATTTCGTAACGAAAAAACAACATTTTGATTATATTAACGGACATATTCCTATTCACCGATGTCCAAATCAATTTAAAAAGTTAATCGTTACTTAAGTTTACTTATTATACCCTACACCCAGGGTATATTCACTTTGTCCTTCCGTTTGTAACGCAGAGAAGGAGGCGTGGCAGGTATGGAAAAGTGTACATATTCTTGATCAGCGTCACCTCCTAAGTCGATATAGCCATGTCCGTCAGTCTGGCTGGCTGGGTGGATAGCTGGCTGGGTGTGTATGGAAATAAACTTTTTGGGAAAACTGAGCCACATAAGTTATTCAATGAAATTTGGAATTCTGCCTCCGTCGTAAAAGTTAGCTCGGCGGATTAAAAATGAGCGAAATTGGTCAACGGACACGCCTACCGCCCATACAAAAAATATATTCAAAATGCAATAATAACAGCATTATTTGCAATAACAGAAGCAAAATACTAGGAAAAGTAAGTATAAGCTCTGAGCAAAAACTACGCGAATTCGGACTAGAGGGCGTGGCACCTCTCATATAAACAAAAGTATCAAAATGTTATGCGGAAAGCGTTTTTTGAGATAACCCAACCAAATTACACTCAAACACTCGGATTTATAAATGCAAGCTATACGCAAGATCTAGGTAAACTCGGACAAGAGGGCGTGGCACCTCCCATATAAGCAAATGTTTCAAAATTATATAATATTCAAAATGCAATAATAACAGCATTATTTGCAATAACAGAAGCAAAATACTAGGAAAAGTAAGTATAAGCTCTGAGCAAAAACTACGCGAATTCGGACTAGAGGGCGTGGCACCTCTCATATAAACAAAAGTATCAAAATGTTATGCGGAAAGCGTTTTTTGAGATAACCCAACCAAATTACACTCAAACACTCGGATTTATAAATGCAAGCTATACGCAAGATCTAGGTAAACTCGGACAAGAGGGCGTGGCACCTCCCATATAAGCAAGTGTTTTTTGAGATAATCCAGCCAAATTTCACTCATACACGAAAAACATTAATTGTAAACTCTGAGCTTAAAGTAGGCGATGTAGGATTAGAGGGCGTGGCACTTCCCATATAAGCAATTTGTTCTTATACTCACCTAATAATATACTTGAAATGCAGTGTAGGGTATTTAGTTTTTGGCCAGGCCAAAGATACCACCCTTACTAGTTTTTATATTCGATTTTTGAATAAAAATACAAAGATTCCATGTAAATAATTTTATATCTTTTTTCGGCATACTTGCCCAAGGCAGTCTCTAGGCACGCTGGCTTCCATACCCCCTACTTCGACTCCTACCCATCCAAAAAATTTTTTCTTGAACGAACATTGTTTCTACACAACAAAACTACCTCATGTAAATTTATGAGTTAAAAAAAAATTGGGAACTAGAGGGTTAAATGCTTAAAAACGGCAACGATATCACTGTCGCATAAAAATGATATTCAGCAACAAAGCTCGCGAAAATCAGTTTTTTGAAACTATTACGGCAACGGTTACAGAAAAATGTTGGTGCATACTTTTACAGCTCAGGAAATTTCCTATAAAAAATCGTAAGAGTTGTTTTCGTTCGACTTATAGTTTATAAGATAACCAAATTACAGTATAAGCCATATATATTCATAATCATATGAATATTAATTTTCTTATGGCTGTAACTTATGAACTGTAAGTCGTACGAAAATAACTCTTGCGACTTTCGATAGAAATTTTCCTGAGCTATAAAAATTTGGACCAACATTTTTTTGCATTAGCGAAATATTTGCAAAAAACTGATTTTCGCGACCATTGATTCTGAATAACTTTTTATGCGGCAGTGATCTCGTTGCCGTTTTTAAGCATTTAATTTAAAACACCAAATTAAAGCGATTCCAAAAAAATATAAAAATATATTTTTGATTAGAAATTGGAGTTTGATTTTACTAGACTATTTTTAAGTATATTTATGTAAAAAAATTTAAGCTGAGCATTTGAAAGGTTATGTTACGTAGATTCATTCCAAAAAAAAAAAAATCATAATTGAGGTTTTTTGTAATTTTTTACAGTTTTCCGTAAGTTTTTCTAAAACTGTACAAGATATACAGTGGCTCACAGCTTATATCGTGCAGTAATATTGTTTAACTTTAAAACACTGTATCTATAAAACTAATATCATCAAATTTTAAATGCAGGCTTTGACGGGCATGCCTATTGTTCATAACAAATAAAAGAAAATCCACAAAATATGAGACGCTCAAGGCGAAAAAATCCGATTGAGCAGGAGAAATTCAGGTCACAGCTTATTTCGTGCAGATGCTTATTTTCCCTTGAAAGCCGGTGTTTCGAGTTATTTAAAGGGAATTTCATTTTATATGTTCTCTGTGTGGTATTCGCAACCAGATGCAGTCAATTTTTAGTTTGATCTTGTACATGAGAGGGTAAAAAAGTGCATTTTGCAGAAATGGGTAGTCCAGCAGCAAAAAAAAATTGGTGATAACTCATTTTAAGAACGACTAATCCATGCGCTAAGCTGCTTAATATATTAGTTTGAGTCCCACCTACAATGCAAAGCACAATTGAAAGCTTAATCGGGTCCAAAATAAGGGTAAAAGTTCGTCAAACAACCATTTTAATCCCGCTGACGATTCATTTATTGTCCACAAAATCAATACTAATCCACATTATTTGCTCCAAAAACCGTCAGGGGTATTCATCAAGAACTAAATAACTCGTTCAGTGCGAAAACTAGCGGCTGCGTGTCCCGAGACCACAGCTTCAAAGCCCAAGTAGTCCTTCATAAGCAAAAAAAAATAAAATCAAAAAAGTCTGCTTGCTTTTGCGATTCGGCTCAATGTTACGTTTCCGCTATAAGAATGCCATGTCAGGTTCAAATACATATGTTTAATTAAGACTCGTCCATGATTATGACGCTGCTTTAAAAATCCTAATCTTTGTAGGCGTGCTAATACTGAGCTCGACATCAAAAATAATGTAGGCTATTCTGGCTTTTTTTGCTTACTTATGAAGGTCTACTTAGGCTTTAAAATTGTGGTTTCGGTGCACGATGTGGACAGTTTTCGCATTTTGTGGCTTGTGGCTTAGTTTGCGCTGCATGTTTGTGACTGTTATTGGAGGTTCCCGCCCACTTTCCGGAATCTAATCTCTGGAAGGTCGATTTTCCGGAATGTCCAAAAACCCGAAAACTTTTTTCCGGAATCCGTTTTCCGGAATGCCTTTTTCCTTAAGGACTTCTTTCCGGAAAAAAAGTGATTGTCTTTTACAGTGTAACAAATACGCGAAACTTTTTATTTATGCTCTTACGCGACATTCTTTAGAGCGGTATCGTATGCACTCCCAATATATTTTTCCTTCCTCACGTTTTCCGCGAGTGTAGAGAAAGCCATCAATTGACAATTTTTTACCAATCATTTTTGCATTCATCTCGGTAAATTTGGAAAAATAGACATGCGTAGAAATTTTTTTAAACCTAGATGTATGTCAAATGATGACAACTTGAAATAAACAAAACAAAAAACATTCCGGAAAATGTCCGTTCCTAAAATATGTTCCGGAAAAAGAAATTCCGAAAAATGGATTCCGGAAAAAAGTTTTCGGATTTTTGGTCATTCCGGAAAATAGACTTTCCGGAAACTTAATTCCGGAAAGTGTACGGTAATCGTTATTGGAGCTGATCATGTGAGTTGTCATAATTTTATGGATAAAAAACTGATCGTCAGCACGATTAAAAATGGGGTTTGACGAGCTATTACCTTTATTTTGGACCCGATTTGCATAAACGAAGCTTTAAATTGTGCTTTGCATTATGGGCTGAACTCAAATTAACATATTGAGCAGCGTTGTGCAAGGATTTACTGATCTTAAAATGACTTATCATTGATTTTTGCTGTTCGACGACCCATTTCTGCAAAATGCACTTTTTTACCCTCTCATGTACAAGATCAAACTAAAAATTGGCTGCATCGGGTTGCGAATACCACACAGAGAACATAGAAAAAGAAATTCCCTTTAAATAACGCGAAACGCTGGCTCCAAAGGGAAAATAAGCATCTGCACGAAATAAGCTGTGACTTGAATTTCTCCTGCTCATTTGGTTTTTTCCGCCTTGAGCGTCTCGGAATCAAATTTTGTAGATTTTCTTTTATTTATTATGAACAATAGGCATGCCAGTCTAAGCCTGCATTCAAAATTTGATGTTATTTGTATTAGTTTTAAAGGTACAGTATTTTGAAGTTAAAAAATATTACTGCACGAAATGAGCGGTGAGCCACTGTACATATTTCCGACATCTTCCGAGAAAATACTTATTTAAGTAAGCTGAAGTTGTTTCGAAAAAATCCTAAACGAGAATGAAGATTTCCTTTAAAAATTGGCATTTTGATATAAAAATACTGTTTTTCCATAATATGTAATCGATTTTCAAATTTAGAACCCCTCAACGACCCTATTTCGAAATATCCTTTAGCAATCTTTTTCAACTCATCAGTTGTAATCGAAAAAGTTACTTAGAAGCCATCCGAATAAAAAAAAAATATATTTTGAAAAATAAAAGTTTATTTCATGAGAAATTAAATAAAATTTTTTCTGTCAATTTTTCCTATTTAAGTATTTTTCTCGGTGTGAAAAGGTTTAGATCAGATTTTGGTTCATAGCTTCTTATAAGTGTGTCCCATAAGTCACGCATTGAATTTGCCGCCATTTGTGCGGTAAGGTGTTGCCAACCATAAGACAAAAACATTTTGACAGCTGACTGGTAAGGGTTAGTAAATATTTATTGAAGCAGGAGATAAAACGCGACATCAACGAATTTCCTGCTTCGTAATCCATGTGGTTTCAATTACTTTTCATTTCGGAAGCTTTTTGATGAAAATGGTGAGTCACACGATTTTTATTCGATAATTCTTTGGGCCACCATTCGTCGAAATAAGTAGTAAGTTTTGTTATATTGGGTTTAATAGATATTTTGATAAACTCCGAACTTAATTTACAAAAGTTAAAAAGTTTTCGAAAGTGCCATTATTACTGAACTTACCTTAAATAAATTTTTGTTAAAGCAAAGTGTCATCGTACAGCATAGCAATATTTTGTAAGAATCAAATCAATAATAAATTGTTTAGAAACAAAAAACAAAAAAATGCAAATAATTAATAAGTGCCATAATAGCTTTAGCGGTCATGCTTTGTAAGCTGTAGCGGTGCTTTAGCCAACATCTCATCTGATGTTATGGAATTACTCTTATTACTGTTGTTGTTGTTATTGTTATTATTATTGTTGTTGCAACTTAGCATATCGGTGACAATCCGAGCCGTATCCGCTGCTCCTCCGCCTCCTTCGCCATCTTCATCGGAATCGTCATGTACATTAATTTCTTCCTCTTCTTCCGTATCGGAACCATCAACTGTCACCGTACGCATCTCATCGTTGCTCAGCTGACGCTGCAGCCGCGAACGTTGCTCTTCCGCCACTGATAATGATGCAGCAACCGCGTACTGACGCGCCAAGCCGAGCGCAAAGGCAGCAGCCGATGGCGAACTAACAAGCGAACGAAAGGCGCTACGCTCACCGCCCATTGATAATGGAGCTGATGCTGTGGTTGATGAGCTGATTGCAATGGCGGTCGCGGCTGCCGCTGCCAATTGTTGCTGATGATGATCGGGCATCGGAATCGATGAGGAATGTTGTGCATTCGCCGCCGCCTGCTGCTGCTGACCTGTCATGTACTGGTGATGAAGGCTTTTCGATTGTAAGACGTTGCTGTTGTTGTTGTTGTTGTTGCTGGTGTTGTTCAGCATTTGCTGATGTTGCTGTTGTTGTTGATGCTGCTGATGATAATGATTCAATAGCAATGCTGCCGCCGATGTCTGCGGATGATGTGGATGCAATGGATGTACGGGTACCGCTGCTGTATTTTGCATGGGTCGCAATCCGCTGATGTCCGGCGGTCCAGTTTGCTGTTGATGTGTGGGTGCTGTGTGTTGTAGCGTAATGTGTGGACCATGGTGCAGTTTTTGCAATTGTGCAGCCGATACCGGCGATTGTGCTGGCGGACATGTAGAATTGCTGTTGCTGTTCGTACTGGGCGTGGGCGAACCCGTAAGATTGCTGCTCGCTGATTCGCCGGCCAATTGCTGTTGCTGTGAATGCTGAGTTGTGCTGAGGCTGTTTGTAGGGCTGGAACGCCTTTTCAGGAGATTCATACGCTGATGGCGACGCCATTTCGCTCTTCTGTTGGAAAACCAAACCTAATTGATCAATATGAAAGGATGGTTTGGTTAGTCTTAAAAAAAATTGCTATCTAAGCTTTGATTTTAAGAATCTCGCTGAATTGAGATATAAACAGACAAAGGAATTTGCAAGTACATATAAACAAACATATGATACACATAGTATACATCTCATAGTTAAAATAGTCTAACGTAGAAAGAGACAACTAAAATAACTTTAATTAAATAACAAACCGCTAACACATCACGGAACAAACCGGATTTGATATATTGCCCACCTAATTGGCATTCACTAATTGCTGTACCGATATATATTTTTTTTAGTGTTTCCTTAAGTTCCCATACCAAGTTTACAGTTCCCTCCAAACATAATTTTCATTTTTTTCCAAATATTTTTAAAATTTTTTGGATGAGAGTTACTACGCTACACCTATTCTGAGTATGGTTGCATTCATATTCGAGGTCAAAAAGTTCGCGGAATGAAAAGGAAGGAGGTTCTAATTAAAAATACAATTATTTTTCCTTTTCAATATTTATTAATATAACGCATTTTTCAGATCTCTCAAATAACTTAAAAAAACGAAATTTTTTTTTTTTCAAAATAGGCCGAAATTGCTGACTTGACTTCGTCCTTAATGTTAAATTTTTTCACATAGCCCTTTCTTCATCTTTAGGGATAAATAATAGTCACTGACGGCCAGATCTGGACTATAAGGAGAGTGAGCCAAAGTTTTGAAACCTTCTGCAGGGCATCCACCGCAACTCTACTCTTGTACACAGTGCTTTTGAACAGTCAATAGGTTTGATGAAAATGTGGATAAAATCTGTGAATGGGGTTTCATTTGTACTAGTTTAGTGGTCTGAAAAATACAAACCCCGAAATCATAGCTGATCATTTCCGCGAAATATCGCAAAAATACATATCCCATATAAAATAAAAAAAAAATTAGTAAGGATGTATAATTTGGCCTGGCCAAACAATAAATACCCTACACTGCAGTATTTTTAAAATTTTGTTCATATGGTAGGTGCTACGCCCTTTTGTCCGAGTTCACCAATTTTTTGTTCAGAGCTTGCATTTATAGTTTTTAGTGTCTGAGTGAAAAACGTTTTCAGTATAGCGTTTTGAAGCTTTTGCTTATATGAGAGGTGCCACGCCCTCTTGTCCGAATTCACTCAGTTTTTTCTCAGAGCTTTCGCTTACAATTCTTAGTATTTATGCGTATTTTGGTTGCATTGTGGTGAAAAATACTCCTAAAATTGCATTTTGAATATTGCAAAAAAACTGGTTTTTGTGACCTTTGACCTTTAATATTTTGACATGGGTAAACAACATTATGTGTAGTTTTCTGCCAAGATTTTGGACTATTAAAATAAAGGTCTGTGCAGAAGTTCAGTTTTCTAACTTTAATAGGGAAGTAGAAACCTCCATTTTACTTTATTTGCAAGAACCACGCGTAAGAACGGTTTTTTATGGTTTTTAAAGAAAATCAGCGACCATAACGTCTGTCGTCTTGTTTTTCTCATTTAAGAGACCCTATTGAACAAAATCTAATCAATCATAATGATCAATGTTATTACATATGATAGCATTTTTGTTTTTGCAATTTCAAAATTCGATAAAAAGAAAAAATCAGCGCTACATCATGTAACCACTTACTTTTTCTTAATTATAGGGATGGGAACTACATACATACCACGTAAGTATCGGCGACGATGTTATCACAAACCGAAATGGCCACCACCTCCCTAACTTTCCACTGAGAACGCTATTTGAGATAATTCAACCAAATTTCATACACACACGGGCAGTGAGTGGCGGATCAATGCATGTAATCTGGGTGCCTTAGGCACATATTTTTTTCACCACCCCCCCCCCTTCCTTTAATTTTTATTTTTATTTTTTTTTTAAGCGATTTCGGTTATGAGCAAAAAAAATTTTTTTTAAGAAAATATCGTCAGAAGAATCAAAAGTGGCTTTTTATGGAACGAACATTTCTCCTTGGAATTATTTTCAATGGCTTCAAGAGTTTTACATATGTTGGTTAAATGATCACACAGATACAAAAATGAACCAAAAAAAGACGGATAAATCAACCAAAAGGCCAATCATAAAAATCTGAAGAAATTATGTAGAAATTTTTGGACAATTGGATCCGATTTACCATCATTCATCATTGCAATTCGACAAAAGCCATATAACTATCACCCTATATAATGTTTCCTAATGATAGTTGCAGAAGCTGAAGATATACATACATACATATATCATTCTAAGTGTATTTTTTGTGAGTGGAGTGTAACTCCCTTTCATCCAATCTTCCCATTTTTTAGATAAGCCCACCAGGACATGATCAAATCATACGGTGAGAATACTGTTTCTTACGTCTTGTGGCTTAGGCGTGATGGCGTCATACATAAGAAAAAACGATTTTATATAAAACCTTAAGTTGCTGTCCAACACATCCAAAATTATATCAGGGTTTTCGCTAACGAGCGGTTACAATTAACACAGTGCAGCAAATTGAGAAAAATAAATTTTCAATGAGATGTCCATAACTTTTTTTGGTTTCGAGCTATCTCTACCTCAAGATATGGAAAACGCTATTTTCGGACATATGGCGTACATGTTGGGAACAGTGTAGTTCAATTTTGCCTTTTTTCCGGTGATAAGCGCTCTTAAGCTTAAAGTCCTTTGGTTGTATAGAACAATGTCTATTTCAAGAACTCATTGTGCCGCCCTTAGAGCCAATTTTGTCGCTCACTTAAACGCGCCGCCCAGGGCAATGAGTAAACTGTTTTTAAATATTTTTTATATTGCTCAAATTTAGCCGTATAATTTTCACTACATAGTTGTGTTTCAAAATGCATAAATAGCGCGGAACTTATATGATTTTAAAGCACCATTTAAGAAAAATAAAAATTATGAAAAAAACACTAAAATATTATATTTGCGAATTTGCAAACACAATTTTATGATTATTTTTGATGTTATATTCATAACATAGGAAGTAAACTTTCACCCATAAATAATGCAAAAATTGTTAAATGAGTTGTTAGGGTGCCAAACCAAGCAAATGTACCAAATTGTGTTAATGGAGAATTTTCGAGGCGAAATTTACGTAAGAACGTAGAGTTTGAATCTTTCGAACTCTTTAAATTATTCGCATAGAGTGCAAGCAATCACAGAAGGGATGTTGAATGGCTTCCTCTTCATTTTTGCAGCTTCCACAGTAATTACTGTAGCAACCAATCGGCCATGCGAACAATTGCACAGTAACCGAAAAAGTCTTTTATTTGTACATGTATCGTGTTTTTTATTCATTTCCTAAAGTTACCTCCTTCTTTCAAAGAAATTTGGTATTTCAACCATTTTGCATTTGTATAAGTACATTATCTCAGCTTAATCAGGGCCGTTTTATCAGTATGCGGAGCCTGGGGCGTACTTGTGGGCAAATTTTTCCATGAAAATAGGCTGAACATTTTCTTTATGGCCCAATACAGGACGTGAAAAAAATTTAATATTGCAAAAGTAATGTCATAACGCCCAAAAACAAAAACGAAATAACGCCCAAACTATTTTTAGATAAATTTGGGCGATAATAATTTTTGTTTTAAACGAAATAACGCCTAAAAAACCAAATAATGCCCAAAAAAATAAAACGACGTAATAATGCCCAAAGTTGAAACTTAATTATCATATGAATAAATTTTGGGCGTTATTTCGTTTAAAATAAAAATTAATGCCCAAAATGTTCAAAATGATTATCGCCCAAACTTATATGAAAATAATTTGGGCGTCACTTCCTTTTTGTTTCTGGGCGTTACTTCATATGTTTATACCCTACACCCAGGGTATATCCACTTTGTCCTTCCGTTTGTAACGCGGAGAAGGAGGCGTGGCAGATATAGGAAAGTATTTATATTCTTGATCAGCATCACCTCCTGAGTCGATATAGCCATGTCCGTCTGTCTGGCTGGCTGTGTGTTGAAATACACTTTTCGGGAAAACTAAGCAAGATAATTCAATGAAATTTGGTATACTGCCTCCGTCGTCAACGGACACGCCTACCGCCCATACAAAAAATATATTCAAAATGCAATTTTAGGAGTATTTTTCACGACAATGCAACCAAACTACGCATAAATATTAAAAATTGTAAGCGCATGCTCTGAGAAAAAACTGAACGAATTCGAATAAGAGGGCGTGGCACCTCCCACATAAGCAAAAGCTTCAAAACGCTATTCTGAAAGCGTTTTTTAAGATATTCGAACCAAATTCGACTCAGACACTAAGAATTATAAATGAAAGCTTTCAACAAAAATTGGGTGAAATCTGACAAGAGGGCGTGGCACCTCCCATATAAGCAAAAGTTTCAAAATGCTATACTGAAAGAGTTTTTTGAGATAATCCATCCAAACGTTTTTCACTCAGACACTAAAACCTATAAATGCAAGCTCTGAACAAAAACTGGGTGAACTCGGACAAGAGGGCGTAGCACCTCCCATATGAGCAAAATTTTAAAAATACTGTAGTGTAGGGTATTTAATGTTTGGCCAAGCCAAATTTTACACCCTTACTAGTTTGAAGGTTATTTCGTTTTTATTTTGAGCATTATTTCGTCAATTTAGTTTTTGGACGTTATTTCATTGGGCATTATGACCTAACGCCATGTGAATGTGTCATAATTTATGCAAAATGGCGTCTTGTGCTTTGACTTTTAGTTGTAGGCTGATAGAAAATTAATTGACAACATACTACCAATTAAAGCTAGGTGTTTCGTGAGCAATAATTTAAACTGGAATCGCCCAATGGTTAAAATTTGACCACAAATATATTAAATAACTTTGGTACTTTTTGGACAGTTTAAGTACTTTTTTTGCTATTTGGTACAAAATAGAAAAGCTCATTTATCATTCCTGGTACAATGACAAATGTGAAAGGAAAAGAAAACAAAAAACATGAAGACAGTGTCAGTCAGCTATTTGTCTTTCTCTTTGTGCTTTTCAGCTGTCGTTATTAATATTGAAAAATATGCATTTAACTTTACCTGGCTTAATGGCAAAATATTAAAATAATTTTAATTTTGTGCACATTTACACAAAAATACTTTTCTTATGGTGTATAATTCAAAGCCGTGCTCCATTTCTAACATAGGAAAAAAGGAAGGACAAATTTTTGTCTTGCGTTTTAATATAAACATTCATTGATATTACTGTTGCCCCACCTTGCATATAAAAACATATTTTCTTTCACATAATGATACTAAATACATCTATTTCTGTTTCTTCCATAAAGCCTTTTTGTAAACCACCATACCGTTCTCTTTCCGACTTAACTAGGTTAGCGTCGAAGATCGACACGACTATTCCGCAAAATCCGGCACAGCTGGTCTACATTAGAACAAATTAATAAAAACTAAACGGGTAATATTAGGCAGTAACATTTTCTTTAGAATATAGTATAGTTTCTACAAGAAAGCACAATGAAAATTTCTATGAAAGCATCAAAAAAAAAAAAAGGAAATTTTCCCCCAGATTTGGCTTAACCACCTTCCTCCCTTAAGTATCTCAAAAGCTTAACATTTTTAAACAGTCAATAACTGTAAATATTTTCGTCATTTAATGAATATGTAATTACATCACGTGCGTGAGTTGACTTTGTGATTCGTAACAGCTTTTTCGCGGCGTAATTTAAAATCTTCTTTCAACGTTAGACTACTTGAAATGTAAATCAATAAAGCGAATACAAAACATTTGGTTAAAGAATCTTCAACAATAGCAAATTGAATCAATTTAGTGAGAGGTAAAGAATTAGAGAATGTGTCTCACCTGTACTCTTGCCTCGCTCAACGAGGTGCGGCTGGAGAGGCGCTCACGCGTGCTAACACATGGATAGTGACTCTTATCGAACTCCTTTTCCAATTCTTCAAGTTGCTCTGGACTAAATGTTGTACGATTGCGTCTAAATTTTGGCTCATCATCATCATCTAAATAATCGGAATCGATATGACGATTTTCATCAGGCGATTCAAGTGTATCATGGCTACCGGAACCAGGGGAAATTGCACGATTCGATGATGAAGACAATACTGTTGGTGAACTGGCCATTGATTGTGGTAACGTGGTGAGTGTTGGTGCTGTTGCAGCGGTAGGCCAGAAATGTGTTGGCGCCGTAGCAGCTGCTGCCGGATGCCATGCAAAACCACCATATGGATGTGGCGGATATAGGCCATAAGCAGCAGTACGTGCAAATTCGCTGGCCACACGTTCTGCGGCACGATTGCGTAATATTCGATTAATAGAGGATACTGAAGGTGCTGTAGCATTGGTGCAAACCCCTGAAATCAAATTAATGAGACAAAAAGAAATAAATATTATGAATAAAGCGATTTTAAATTATATTGCTTAAGTTATATATCAAGCACAATAAGCCTTGCGGGAATTTTCACTTAAAGGAAGTTCATAAATCTAAACAAAGTGCCGCCAAAGGCTAATCGGTCAGCGTAAACGAAAAAATATGAACTTAAATTAAAATTATCCGATCAATCGCTAAGCGTCTCACTCTTATTGACGTTAATATTCGCCGCTTTGTCGGCATGTTGGAGTTGGAAATTAAGCCAGAATTAACCCACAATCAATCGATCAAATAAACAATATCGTATTAAGATCTCTCATCTTTTATTCTTCTATTTTTATTTTTTCTTCTTCGATTTTGTCCCACATAATCTCAAGCCTGTAACAATGCCTCGTATGCTTATACTCGTGTATATATAGTATACATATATTTTGTTTGGGAAACTCACTGTACTCACCTTCTGATATTAATCTCTCGCGTATTTCCCATGCAAAGATCGTTGGATTCTCTCGTTTGTATTGTTCAATCTTAGAGACGACTGTTGGGGTTGCAACTTTTGGCTTGGAGCCACCAATTAGACCAGGTGGACGCAATGATCCTGCAAAAAACAGAAAAAAAAATAAGAGGAAGAAGATGAGTAAACATCAAATGAAAATGAATGAGTAGCAGTCAGTCATAAGATTTAAAAAACACCAGCAGCAGTTAAGAAGCTGCATGCTAACAGATAGCAAACTTTTTCAATGCATCATAATCATACAATGTATTTCTGAATAACTTCCACAATATGTAGAGAATAATGATACTTGTTAAAATATTCACATATTCCGCTACCTATGCTCTAAAGTGTAATATAACTTGTGAAAGAAAATTTGTTTTAAATCATTCATCAATCACCATTTTTAAGTTAAATGATGGTTGAAGATGAATGTTGCATCGACCGTTCCCTTAACTCTCCTGCGATCTACTTAAATACTAAAAAGCGTTTACAAACCAAATCTTGTCCTTTTCGAAGGATTTTCGAGAAAAAGCCCAATTTTTTTTGAACATTGGGAGATTAGAACCTGTAACTTTTCGTGTGATATGTTAGATGCGTACGATAGCGAACTCTGTATCATTATTATGAGGATGACTGAAAAAAATAAACGAGTTAACGCCCAAAAATATGAAATAACGCCCAAAAATTGGGATACTATTTCGTTTTTTTGGGAGTTATTTCGTTTTTTATTTTAAAAATAACGCCAATAAACTGACATGACATAATAACTCCCAAAACGAAATAACGCCCAAAAAGTATGAAATGGCACCCAAAAACAAAAACGAAATAACGCCCAAATTATTTTCATATAAATTTGGGCGAGTATAATTTTGGAAATAACGCCCAAAATTTATTTGTATGAAAATTATTTGGGCGTTATTTCGTTTTCTGTTTTTGGTTGTTATTTCGTGTTTTTATTTTAAGCGAAATAACGCCCAAAAAAAACGAAATTAAGCCGAAATTTTTTATGATTATCGCCCTAATTTATATGAAAATATTTTGGACGTTATTTCGTTTTTTGTTTTTGGGCGTTATTACGTCATTTTATTTTTTGGGTGTTGTTTCGTTTTTTTTTTGGGCGTTATTTCGTAACGCCATTATTTTCATATACATAAATAAATTTTATGCGTTATTTCCAAAATGATTATCGTCCAAATTTATATGAAAATAATTTGGGCGTTATTTCATATTTTTGGGCATTATTTTGTTTTTATTTTGGGCGTTAGGAATTACGTCATTTTGTTTTTGCGCATTATTTCGTTTTTAATTTTAAAACGAAAATAAAGCCCAGAATTTGAGCGTTATTTCCAAAATGATTATGGCTCAAATTTATATGAGAATAATTTTGGCGTTATTTCGCTTTTGTTTTTGTGCGTTATTTCATTGGGCGTTATTTCCTAACGCCAGTCTAATCAGGGTAGTAATTAGCAAACCAAAACCAAGATCTTGGTCTTGGACATTGAGTCTAAGTTTAGATATTGGGCATTAAGTCTAAGTATCGGTCTTGGTCTTGAAAAAATGTCTAAGGATTGTTGAGTAATCATTTCTCCAACGAAGTTGGGTTTTTATGTTGCCAAATTTCGAATTGAGAGATGATTTTATGCTTGAGAGGCGCAACACACCTATTAACAATAAACTACCAAGACGGAAAGCAGTCTTAGTCTTGAGGATAATCGTGACCAAGACCGAGACTATAGCAGTCTTGATCTTGAAATTATATCAGCATCTTGGTCTCGAAAAATTATCAAGATTAAGACTACGTATAATTATGTTCATCACTGTATAAGGGTTTGTACAATTGGCCTTAGTGGCCGCGCACAGTGGAAGATTCTACACATTCAGTTAGATAAAATAAATCGAGTAATTGTATGATTCCTACACGGAGAAAAATCCGCATCATAATTTTTACTCTACTCTGGTTGTAAAAAAATTAATGTAATAATTAACATTAATTACCATACGTATGAACTATTTGATAGAAAAGTAATATTTACTCTCAATTGCCTACATTTCACTTTATGTAGAATAAATTATACTTTCATATCAAATATGTGTAACCATTTTTAATTTATAATTGTAATTAAAATTATTTTATTTTTTTCAATAATACGCTAAGTTAATTAACATTAAATGTCAAACATAAATTACTTTACCTTATATAACCATTTTGATTCTGTAATTTTTTGTGTTTGAAATTTACAGTAAGGTAAAAATCATAAAAATACAATTTTGACTTTAAAATTCTAAAAAAATATTTATGTTTGGACAGGCATTTGCTGAATATATAAATTTTATACCTCTTTATCATATACATAGGATAGTAGTGCAGAGAATATGTTTCTATCTATCACACGGACGGACCACGGTTCGAATCCTAGTGCAGTCAGAACATTTTTTTTTAACTTTAGAGTAAGCTAAATATACCTAAATTTTTTCAAAAAAATTACTAGAAAAGTCTGAATTGACTTAAACAGTAAGGTAAAATTTACTTCAGTGGGAAGTTATCACTATTTTGACTTGAAGTTCTGGTAAGATTTGTCAAAAATAAAGTAGTACGTACTATTTTTTTCTCCGTGTATGCTTCGATGATTACAGCTATACTAGTTAGGAAATAGTTTAATAGTTGAAAGGACAGAAAAAAATAATAATTTTGATGCAAGAAGAACCCATAATATTAATATTTAATGGTGGCGCATTTTATTTCTTTCTTTTAAGTTGAGTTGTGTGATGAAGAGAGCTTTGCAATATCTTTTGTGTATATGTCGTGAAAGGGAAAACTTAGACGAATGAGGCTAATACCATAAAATTTTTCATATAAAAGTTCATAATAATTTTTTTTGTGAAGATGCCATTTCATTAGTTTTTTACTTAGCTTTCAAAGTTTAGCATCATTTTAAAAATTAAGAAAAAATTTTATTATAAAAAAAAAACAGAAATTATGGTCTCTATTAAATTTTTTTCTCTGCTTTTAACCCATTAACAGCATCGGTTAGTCATAAAATATCTGTAACAAATCTCACCAATCGTTTTTCTCGACAGCTAATTAACTAACGAATTAACATCTTCATGAAAAAAATTGTTATGAAGTTTTATAAAAAATTTTATGCCTTATTCATCTAAGTTTTCCCTTTCACGAGATATATAAAAAATTGTATAGGAAAGTATTTTTTACCGTACTAAAAACAATGAAGAGGATACGCTACCATTATGGGTTCTCCTTGCACCAGAATTATCATTTTCTATTCTTGCAACTATTGAGCCTGTTTGAAAGCAAAAAGGAAACAAAAACAAAATTTTTTTGAGCAGTCTAGTGACCTTTGTCAGAAAATTTATAACTTTGTTAGAGTTACCCTAGCAAATATGTAGAATTGAATAAAAATATCAACCTGAAATTTAGTCCAAATTTAAATGTCTGCATTTAGGAAAACATTAATAAATTAAGTACAAATTGCCAAAGGACACGCCCGTATGTTACTCTTACAATGTAAGATAACTGCGGCTGGAAACAATCATTGTACCTTAAGACTTGTATTAAAATGAATGTTGCAGGTTATTGCAGCTCATGTTTGGTTGTTTTAAATAAATAAATAAAAAAGTTCATTGGGGGTCACCAAAGGCGACAAATGGTTAAACTTATGAACAATGGGTAAAAAAAGTAATAAAATGCAACACTTCTTCATTTCTTCATATTTATTGCATTTTTATTACTCATTACTCTGTCACGGTGCTTGTGGGAGAATTTAAATCAAATTTTGATGTACCTCGGATTTTTTTGTAAATTCTTATTATAGATGTCAATAGAAGTTATTCTATGCAAAACATAAAATTATAGAGGTGGCGCTTTTTTAAAGATAATCCCTTTTCCAATTGGGGCATTTTCCAATACAAAAAAATTAAATTTTTTTTTTTTAACTACATTAAACAAAAATCAAAATAATCACATTCGATGTGTTTTGCGATGCTTCACGCGAATCCGACCTCAGAATTGCTCTATCGTGTATAGTTTTTGAGATATTCAAATCTAAAAGCCGAAAAAAGTCGTTTTTTGCCATGTTTTGAAGCTATATAATTATGTAACATATCATTTATTCGTTAAATGTGGTTAAAATACTTGAAAGTCATGATCTTTTCCTTTAAAATCTAATTTAAATTATGTTTATATCTTCATGCTTCTAAGAGATATCGTAGACCGAAATATTGGCTAAACGGGTTTTTTGCACTTTTGTGTTTTTTTAGGTTAGGATATCTTTGACGAAAAAAAAGATATCAACATAATTTAAATTAGGTTTTAAAGGCAAAGATTAGGACTTTAAAGTTGTTTACCAGATTTGATGAAACTAAAATTTCTTTCACATTTTAAGCATGTTTAACGAACCGACCATTTTAAAATTAAGCCGTATGGCATACACGTAACAACACTCGGGGTGTCAAACGGTTGAATTTACAAGTAGTCGGTTCGTTGAACATGTTTAAAATGTGAAAGAAATTTTAATTTCGTTAAATCTGATAAACAGCTTTAAAGTCCTAATCTTTGCCTTTAAAACCTAATTTAAATTATGTTGATATCTTTTTTTTCGTCAAAGATATCCTAACCTAAAAAGACACAAAAGTGCAAAAAACCCGTTTAGCCAATATTTCGGTCTACGATATCTCTTAGAAGCATGAAGATATAAACATAATTTAAATTAGATTTTAAAGGAAAAGATCATGACTTCAAGTATTTTAACCACATTTAACGAATAAATGATATGTTACATAGTTATATAGCTTCAAAACATGGCAAAAAACGACTTTTTTCGGCTTTTAGATTAGAATATCTCAAAAACTATACACGATAGAGCAATTCTGAGGTCGGATTCGCGTGAAGCATCGCAAAACACATCGCATGCGATTATTTTGAATTTTGTTTAATGTAGTTAAAAAAAAATTTTATTTTTTTGTATGGGAAAATGCCCCAATTGGAAAAGGGATTATTTTTAAAAAAGCGCCACCTCTATAATTTTATGTTTTGCATAGAATAACTTCTATTGACATCTATAATAAGAATTTACAAAAAAATCCGAGGTACATCAAAATTTGATTTAAATTCTATTACAAGCACCGTGCTGTAGTCTTAAGCATTTATCGTCTTTGGTGACCCTAATGAAAATTTCCGCAAAAATTTTTTGTAGAACGTTGTAATTGGTTATAACCCATTTATTTAAAAAGGAGTCAAAAATACAAATAAGAACTGGAAATAATGGGTTAAATGGTTTAGAAAATTGTTTTTTTGTGTAATTTTATAATGTATTTGAGCAATAAGTTTTATCCAAAATGAAGATTCAGAGTTTTGCAGTGGGATTGAACATGATTTTTTTTTTCTTTTAATTTTTTATTTTTGTAAATATTAATTATAATGGCAGACTGCAACGAGATATAGACAAAAGTAGATTGGATACGCTGTCCAAGATTAAAAGGGTTGCTTGTCTAAGTGGTTCTGGGGATTTAAAACTACAGCCACTGCAGCACCGGAACGTTTCTTGGTCTTAAGCTACTTTACATTTTTGATAGAAGTATGGCCGCGAAAACTTGCTATTAGACTTTTAGGTTTCTGAAAATCAGAACTTTTGGTCATATTAGTATTTTATACCAATTTATGGATAGTGATTTAGTTGGTGGTACCGAATGCCCCCTATTAAACCTTCTTTTCTGAAAAAACTTCCAGGTGGTAATACCTAAAAGGGATAATTGTGCTCCTTTAAACACGTCCTTTGAAATATACAAAGATGAGTCGAAATTAGGCACTGGGTCAGGAAATTATTCCAAATCTATAGACAAAGCGATATAGACAGCCAAACTACTGTAGTGTTTTCAGGCTGAGGTTTATGTTATTCTCAAAGCATGTAAAATTCACAATGCGCATGCATAAGTCCCTATTTTTTGGAAACATTGTTATTTACATTGATAGCCAGGCGGCCATCAAAGCCATTCCTTCAAATCATTTCAAGTCAAAACTTGTGTTACGCTGCAGAATCGGCATTTGTGATATTAGTAGGGACTACAGTATAAAAACTTTGGTAAGTTCCAGGTCATAGTAATTTGGAGGGCTATAAAATTGCTGATGAACTATCTAGGAAAGCGTCAAGCCAGAATACTCTTTTGGCTAACCTTTCAATAAGAAAACATATTAACGTTATTGTTTATGCGAGCACGCATAATCCCCAAAAGGAGGGATAAATTCCCCGTAGTTGGCAACGCGATAACATTGCTTAACAAACAATGCCCCACAGTTCATATCTGTCAAAGTTCTTTTTTATTTTGCATTCTTCCTTCATTCGTTTTTAAAAAATATCCTAAGAAGCAACACGAGCAGCTGCAGTCGTAGTAATATAAATCTATTTAACTTTAAAATAAGTGCAAATTGTGAAATATCTATTTTAAATACTCATTAAAGAGTTTGTTTA
Organism: Calliopum simillimum; assembly: GCA_951812925.1. NCBI lineage: Eukaryota > Metazoa > Arthropoda > Insecta > Diptera > Lauxaniidae > Calliopum > Calliopum simillimum. Next base: position 32,150,373 of record OX638371.1, read on the forward strand.
AACCTCAACGCAATAAGAGTTTTCTTTTGTCCGGGTTATATTTTCTTTCATCGAAGTTCTCAGTGGCGGAGATTTTTCAACGTTTTTTGCAGTTTCTCAGTGGAGAATTCTAAAAGGTGTCAGAGGAGTTCATCGGTGGAGCGCCATCAAGCATCAATTAAAGAAGTGCTCCAGCTCGCTGCCTCCAAGCTAGGAGTGAAAAAGGTAAACCTTTGACATCCACATTTCCCCCAACAAAAAACAATTCTCTGGCTCCTGGTTTAGAGCGCAAGCCAGCGGCCAGAACATGGTCCTTCGAGTTCTAAATTTGTTATCAGCCCCTATTGAATTGTGCAATCTCATAATTTTTGGAATTTTTCTCGTATAAAATTTGAACCTCCATTTTGAATACAGAAATAATTAGTTTGCAAGTCATTTCTAACCTCAATTCATCGCGTGATTTCTCAAAACCACATTTTTCTCTCGTTCGTTTTGCTCGGTTACACGAAGTTTCTGGAATTTCGTTTTTTACATTTTTCTCAATCCCGTTGTTGCTACGAAGTTTTTTGGACACCAGCATTTTGCCGCCAATTGATTTTCGTAATTTTTTTTGCAACTTCTTCGTGAATTTAAACAATTTTTGCTACGCATACATTTACCGTGCTAATAAATATGGAACAAAAATTACAATTAGTAATGCGCTACGAGATAGCAATCAAAAATTTTGCAAGAAATACGCTAAAATTAGCAGAAACCAGACAAACACTTGGTTATTTTACATTACGCAAAGCTTTACTTGAACAATATTGGAAAAAATATAACTCCATATATATTGAAATAATAACCGCAGATCAAAGTGAACCGGTTGTTAAAAACTTCATAGAAAATGACAATTGTGATGATATCGAAGCTTCATACTCAGTAGCTATGGGTGAACTTTATGATTGGATTGACATTCTATTGGGTTCAAATAGTCGTACAACAAATGAACAAAATTTTTCAATAGCAAAAGAAAATTTAAAGTCTCAGTATGAGAATCAACAAATCTTAATTAACCAACAATTACGAATACTTTTCAATCTCCCTAATTGCGTTCATGAAAAGGGATCTGAAATTCAAAAGCTACAATGCGAAATAAATAATTGCATTTCAGCGCTGCAATTATACAACATAGATATTATTAATTTGGATGCGGATTTTGTATACCAATGCTCAGGGCATCTGCCTGAGCATTCGCTCTCCTTATGGGAACAATCAATATCCCAATCAACCGAAATGCCAACATGGCAAGATTTCGATAATTTTTTGACAGACAGATTTCGAACTCTAGAAACTGTCTCTGATATAAAAGCACCCGTTTTACATCAGTCCAACAAGCCGCAACGAATTACTCAAAAATCAAAAAAGACAATCCGTTCTTTTCACAGTAACATTGCAGGATTTCAATGCAAGCTTTGCAGAGAATCCCATCCTCTTCGCACATGTAGCCAATTCTTGAAACTCAGTATTCCTGATCGATTTTCTCCGGTTAAGAAATTCAATTGCTGTATCAACTGCTCAGCATATACACACGAGTTAAAAGACTGCAAAAGCTCAAATACTTGTTCGAAGTGCAAAAATACTCTTTTGCACAGAGAAATTTCTCCAGCGAATCAACAATTTAAAAATCAAAATATGCAGGCCAAGCCTCAGTATCAGGGAAAAATTTATAACCATCGTTCTTCTCTACCTTACACTTCAACAATACAGTCCATATCGCAGGATCCGACTACGTCGGAAAAAAATTCTCCAGCATCAATCCAACAAGGCAAAATTAATTCGTGTTTCACCACTGCCCCAAAAAAAGTGTTACTCGGCACATCTCTAATTTTAATATATCACTTGGGATCAACATACAAAGCTCTTGCTTTAATCGATCCAGCGTCTGAATGCACGTTCATATCGGAACGCATACAATGTATTTTGAAACTGCCTACAAAACAAATTTCAGCTCAAGTATCCAGGCTCAATGGTGCTATAAGTTCCAATCCTACTATGATGTCTTCAATTTTCGTCGGGTTTCCTCAGTTCAAGGAAATTCGTGTTGAGGTAATGGCACTTATACCAAAAGCTACAGAAAATTTACCTTCAATTTCTTTTGGCATTTCTCAATTTCCGGAAATGCCAACATTTAAGATTGTTGATCACGTTAGTTCTCGAGATAATACCGCCGATCTCGCAACCCGGGGGGTGGACCCTTCGGACCTTATGGTTAATAAACTATGGTGGAAAGGACCTTTGTGGCTCAAACTCCCAACAACGCAATGGCCACAAAGTGCATCTTCAATTCAGCCTGAAACTACGTTGAAAATAAAACCAATAAAAACCTTTTTTTACGAGCTCGGCGTTGATCGAAGAAATACTCGAACGATTTTCAAAAGAAATCAAATTTGTGAAGATGCGGAACAAAAGCATATCTCAAAACAGTACCAAATTAAAGATAATTTTCTACGACCAAATGGACGCTTATCATCATCACCAGCTCTCAACTACAACGATCAACATCCCATTATTCTCTCTTACAACAGTTTTGCTCGTCTGTCGAGTTTATTCACCATTTTCCTATGCACGGCGAAAACTAATTAGTTCTCAGACTAGTTCGTCGGGTATTCTGGATAATAAAATTTAAAAAAAAAATCTCTTTCTTCGCCTAATTTCTAATATGGCCTCTCAAACGCATTCAAGGAGCTACTAGCATGCAACCTCATCAAAGCGACAATTTTCTGACAGGCGATAAATGCTGTCTGCCTTAAAGCGACCAACGGAAGCAGCTTTCGCTTATTCCCTTTATTATTGAACTTATTTTTTATATAGGGTGGTTCCCTTAAGAAAAATTAAACTGTTAACTCAATTTTATTGAGAAAAAATTGTAAAATTAGTTTTTTAAATGCATCAAATACATGCATTATCTCTTAAAAGATCACTGAGAAATTATTGTAAATTTATTTATGGCTCGGGTTTTTTCTTAGCTCAACTTTTCCGAAACAGTTGTTAAAGCAAAGATTACTTAAAACTTGGACTTATTTCTTTGTTTATAAATATCAAAAAACAAAATTTTCGGTTTCTTAAAGAAAAAAATTATTTTTAATCTTTTATATCTGTTAAAATTATTTTTCCAACATTATTTTTGAATATTTGTAAAAATTACTTCCAATTTTTATAACAAGGGAAAAATTGAAAGGAAATGTATTCAGCTTTCTAATTCGATATGGTCAAATCTACATATTTGTAAGCATATTAGAGCAATTTGGCCATTCTTAAGTATTAATCGGACTAGATTTTTAAGAGCAATGGAGAAGCACAATAGGGGTTTTAACGTCGTTATTTGTTATTAGGAAAATTTTTACATGTGTTTTGTTTTCGTGTATAGTGATGAGCAAAATTAGTCTTGGTCTTGCGTCTTGTTCTTGGTCTTGGTAATTTTGCGAGACCAAGACCAAGACGCTGATATTTTTGCAAGACCAAAACCAAGACTGCTAATCGTCAAGACCAAATCTGCTTTTCAGTCTTAGTAATTTATAGTTAAAAGGTGTTTCACGCCCGTTTCGGAGATAAAATCATCTCTTAATTTGAATTTTGGCATCTTAAAAACACAACTGCTTTGGAAAAATATGGTTTTGAAACTTTGAATACTGAATATCTCTATAAATTTTTTAAGACCCAGACCAAGACCGAGACCAAGACTTAATGAGCAAGATCAAGACCAAGACCAAGACTCAATATCAAAAGCAAGACCAAGACTCAATGTGCAAGAACAAAAGCAGTCTTGGTCTTGGTGATGGTTTGCTCATCACTATTCGTATATTTAACAAAATGCCCTTTTACCGAATAACACTTTACCGTGACGGCAACCCAGACAAATTACTCGTTACTTGGTGAAACAGTTATCAGTAATTCGTTGAATCGTTTTTTCTATCAAATGTTTAATTATTTTAGATTTCGCACTTTTTTTAGGCATTTTATTCTTTTTGTGTATAATTTTTATAGTCTTACTTGCAATATCAGCTGTGTTTAAAATATTTTAATGATTAACAACTGACGTACAAAAAAGTGTCTTCACAGTTGGCGGGCTGTAACAAATTTAACGAACAACGAATTACAAATAACAACGTTGTGTGTGAAAACCCCTTATGTGTATATCTTTGTAAAGACCCTGATATGGAAGAAACAGTTTATCATTTCTTTTGCGAGTGTTCAGCGCTTGCGCTCAGACGTAAAAGGAACTTTGGTCATTTCAATTTTGAATCGCTTGACTCACTATCTTAAGTCTGTCTTATATCCATATGAAAGTTTCTACATATGAACATCCATGTGGTTCCCTTAGAATTTCTTTGTTAAAGCTCTCTGTCTAATGATGAGAACATGGTCATCTCCAGGATCTACCCTGGGTAAACCGGTTCATAAATCAATGAAACAACTAAAATTCTTTAAAAATTTTTCATATTGTTAGTGTGCCGCGAAATTTTGAAATTATTAAAAATGTGCCGTGATGAGAAAAGGTTTAGAATCACTGAGCTACACCATAAGCCTGAAAACAGCGTTCTGTCCAAATTCAAGCAAGAATAACTCGAAATCCTGCAGATATATTGACAATTCTGCAGATGCAGAGTAATTTTTTTTCGGGTTAATCGTTTGTATGGCCGAATGACGACTTTGAAATTAGAATTAATTCCAGTTAAATGTATCAAATCTTCCGCGGTGACTTTTTGCGACCCTTTTTTAATTCTAATTCTAATCTTCCGATTATAATTTCATCTTTATTATATGAATAGCTCGATCAATATTGTGCTTAAGTATCTGAATAATTGCTGGATTGTCGACAGTCTACAACTTAGGTTTTATGACTAAAAACTTTCTTGTCCAGATATGCCTAAGGTGGTTCTGAAGGAGAAATATGCCCAAATTACAGCAGATCCAAAAATCACAAGATCATCAAAGTCGCCGTACTCACCACAGCAATCATTGAATATTTCTTTTACAGTGTAACAAATGCTGCTACTCGAATTTCTTTCATTAAGTATATTTACTACACATCTTTTACAAATTCACATTATCCCAGAAAGAAAATCCAATAAAACTGAATGAACAAATTTCATTGTTACAATTGTAGCACCAATTCAGCGGCGGCACACACAGATCCGCATATGATGTGCCAACACCGTATTATCAATCATCTTGCTCGATTGGCACCAGCACCGGGACCTGTTGCTGTTGGTGCAATCATAGCCGTAGCTGATTGCTATCTTGCCACATAATAGCTTTATCAGCAAAATGAAATCGAGTGAAAATCGCACAACAGCAACATCACTCTCAAAGCAGCAGCCAACAGTAACCAACATTTGCGGCGGTGACTGGCAAAACGCGACGGCAGCAAATGTTGAGCACCATCAGCGGTAGTCTTCGTGGTTCAAACCCCATAAAACAGAAACAATATTATTACAAGCATGTTAAATTGCGAATGATTTGATTAATGATCTCGCCCCGTCTGTATGTTGGTTGTAGTGCATCTGGATTGTGTGTGATCCGATGTTACAGTAGGATATGGCCAAGTGGCCACAAATGATTTCAAGTGGCTAAATTATACAGTACAACGTCGTCGTCGTCGTCGTGTGCTTATAGCCGTAGTATCAGCATCATCCGCACGTAACAAACAGCACAAAATATTGGGTAAAGGATAATCACATGTTTTGTCCGAAATACGCAAACAAAGGGCGAGCGTTTATCCAAAATACCGTCGCTTAAGCAGAAACGTAAGGATGCCGTCGCATTGTGGCATAAATGGCGCTCCCGTACCTGTCTGTATGTCTCATATGTATGTTCGTTTGTGTGGCTCGTAGTTTGTTGTCAGATAATTTGTTTGCTCCCGCGAGAACTATTCGTTTGTAGAAGTTGTTGTTGTTTTTGCTTTTGCTATGCTCGTAGTTGAGGGAGCGCTTTCTGATATGAATGCCCATAATAAATTTTATTTACCTGACACCTAAAATGCCGGAAATTGAATCTTGTTATGAGCTGCTAAGCCAAAGGATTCATTTATTTAACTATAGTTCTTTGGTAGTGTGGATTACTGCTGTGCTTTCGAATAATAGAATTAAAAATCATGGGGACTATATTTTTTTTTTGTAGAAAAAAAGATAAAATAAAAAAAAAAATATTGCTTGTTCCGAATGAACTCGATCTTTTCGATTTCGGGCAAGGAATGGAAAGAATGCCGCTGAATATTGCTTTTTGAATCATTGGAGAAATCGATCACTGGGTATCAGTATCACAACTTGTCTGTGTGGCCTATAAATGAATTGTCAAACAAAAGAATAGCTAGAAAGATCTGATAATACGGTCGTTTCGTAGTTTTACCTGGAAGTTTTAAAGGATTTTTATTGAGTTATTTTGTAGATTTCGGTGTGCTCTTTCCAAATTTCAACTTTGTCATATTGGAAAAATGTCGCTAAATCATTTTTTTGCAAACATCTCGCTAGCGGTTACTTCTAGGAAAAAATTCTGAAAATCATTTTCTAGCTTATGAAATTTCCTATAAAAACGGTCTTCCAATTTTTTCGTACGACTTATATTTTAGGTGATATCCTACACTGAGCTAAAAAACGCATAGTAAAATTGAAGATATTTGCTTCAAATAAAACCTCAAGGTATGCACCTCCAAGAAATATTTTTTCCATACCATGTCTTTGAAATGTTACTTAAACGAGATGTTGTATGCTCATTACCCTTTGGACTATTTTGCACCATTAAGAAGATTCATTGAATTCCGGAAAAACAGCGTAATTTAGTTTAGCATTCAGAATATGTTCAGTGTAAACAACTTCTATAGAAAAAAAAATGCAGGTAAACAAGCGCAATGCGCCGTACACTTACCTAAAAGTTTAGATACCGCTCCCTGTTGCGTCAACATATGTTGTGCAATATCATATCCCCTAAGGCCACCGAAACGTGATAACTCCAATAAACGTTGTTGCGATACCAGCGCACTCAGCGTTGTGGGTGACGGTGAACCGCCGGCAAAAATACCCGAACCTGGTATTTGCACAGATGGCGGCAATCCAACTGCAATAGAAGAACAACAACAATAATAATTGAAATATGAAACAAGTTAATGAGTTATTGTGATTAATATTTGCTAGCAAGCACTCACAACTAATTGTGACTGATTAACAATAATTACAAATGAATACAACACTAATTAAGCGACACCACCAGTGACGACGATGTGTCAATAAATAAACCCACAAACCGCCGCCGATATATCATGCTCTGTTTTCGTTAAATGTATCGAGATCGTTTTCGATTTGTTTTTCGTGCAATATGAAGAGTGTCCCATAATTCACGCAATATTTGAATTTGCCGCCATTTGTGCGGTAAAGGTTGGCCAAGCATAAAATGAAAATTCTTTGACAGCTGAGACCAATCAACCATTGTAGAAGAAAACAAACGCGTTTTCATTGATGAACAATATTTCAGAAATAATGGAAGTTTGTTTGCTACAATATATTTCGCAAAATATAATCTGAACATTGATGAAATAAAACCGCGTTATTCTTTTGTATAGTGCTCCATTTTAAGTAGCCTTAGGCTCTTAAACACACAAATGTCATCAAATTAAAATCTTGTGTTATTTATGGGACATCCTTCGCAAAATATTTATGGAAAATTTCGACAAAAGGGTGCGTATGCTGGCTCAGCCATAGAAGTTATTTGCCCGATGTGCTATTCCATACGTAACAAACGTACTTCATGTTTCAATAAAAAAATACAACTGAAAAAAAAAAAAAAATGGGTTTCCTATTTAATTCAAACCTTGCGTGAGTTATGGGACACTCGTTGCATATGTATGTATCGAGATTGTGTTCCATTTGTTTTGGTTAAATAGACATGAATTATGGCTATAAATAAAATTTATAACATAGGGCGACAAAAAAAATAAATTTTCCGCGGCCTTAGTTTTTTGAGATAACCAGGGTTCAGGTATGATTTGTTTGATTAACTTAGTTCTCCAGAGATCCTTCTTTGAAATTGCAAAAATAGCTGTTTTGAGACACATTCAAAGTTAAATCCCACTTACATTAAACAGCGCAATAAATTTTTGCTAATGGCATCAGGGAACTGTTACCTTCCCAAACCATTTTAAGAACCGAAATGTGGTCCTAAATATGGAAAACATTTTCGTTTTAAAATTAAAGATTTTCAACTTTTCATATAGGGGGTTATCGTGAATAAAAATTCCCGGGGAATTTTCTCAGACTGCCGTGCATTCTCTATTGCAGTTTAAGAAAATTCCCCGGGAATCTTGATTCACGACAGCACCCATAGATTTTGCACCGCTTAATTCGAATTTGCAATTTATTTCTCCAGAAGTTCTGTAATTTTGGTGATATTGACCATTCCATTTTGTATCTTAATTTTCCACCTTGAATGGACAATATCTTCAAAGCTACAGAACTTACAGAAAAATAAGTTGCAGAATCGAATTTAGCGGCTCAAAATCCGTATAAAAAGTTTAACAGTTTAAATTTTAAACCAAAAAAATTTTCCATATTCAGAAACACATTTAAGTTTTTAAAATGGTTGCATCAAATGTTCTCTAAAATTCACCAAATTTGACATGGTGCTTATTTACAAAGAGAACATTTTGGTGCTCCAAAAAATTTTTATATTTTGAACCACCCTGTTTACTGTTAACCATCATTACTGTACTGATGTAACTTAAAATATGCCTCAGAACAGCTATTTTTGCCACTTCAAGTAAGGATGTCTGATGGAGTAGAGTCAATTAGGTAAATCTGATATCATTTTCATTTTCAGTAGGCCATGATTAGTCGATATCGACACCGAAATTCTAAGCCGCAAAATTATTGTTGCCCTGTGTTATTTATCGATTGAGTTTTTAGATCGCATTCTTCTCTTTTGTACGAGTATTGTTCATATGTAGCTCGAAATGTGAATGTCATTTTGAAATGAAACTTATTTGAGAACATTGATTTATATGACATTAATCGATTTCAGTGGTTGAAAAACCATAAAAATCGTCCAAAAACAACAGAATGCGCCATAATCCCAAATGCACGATCATTCGGCCAACGTATGAACGGTAGTTCGAGGCGAAAAAAAAAGAAATAAAATTTGAATTCGATAAAAAATTAAGCGATGACTTATTATTATTGTCATATTGTCATTTAATTCGTAAACAGGAATGGCAAACAATAAAATTAGTTGATTTACTCAGCTGATTTTTTATGGTCGCTTTTTATCTCGGATATTTGTTGAGTTATTGTCTCGCCGCACGAGCATCTCCGTTAATTGTTTTACCAATTTATTTTCGTTTATTTATTCGCATTCGTAAATATGTATTTATGATTGTGATTTTTTGTCGCAATACCTCGAAATATCTAAATATACTGACGTATGTACGGCAGGGTAGGGCGAAAAAATTTTAATTTTCATGTCAATAACGCCTGAGGGCGGAAAAGTTCTCCATCGGGTTGAATTGAAATATCTCACCCAGCGCACAGTGTAAGATTTTGTCAATCTGGATGCTCTTAATGGAAAAAATAAAAGTGCTCCAAATTTAATGATTTTTTAGTATATGTATGATAAATGTCCCATTGTTATATAAATGAACTCAAAACATAATGAAAATAAAATCATCAGCTAGATAACGGTCATCAAACATCAGTTATTAGAATGTTCATAAATACTATATTTTTCAACTTGAATAATTATTAATTATAATTCTTTTACTTTTCGTTGTTCATGCATAGTGTTCCAAACATTTTTATTTTTAATAAACTTTAAGCTTATGAAAAAATGTTTCAATATTTGCACTAGAACATTTAATTTCATTATAATCATTACATGGTTAAAAATTAGACCATTTTCAAAAATCTTATATTTTTCATAGACTATAACTTACAAGTTTAATCAGGTTTACTATTCTTACTATAAAGGAAATACGCGGAGAGATTTCTAGTATTGACTTCGAAAAAAAAATCTTGCTCAAAGTTTGCACAAAGGCTACTTTTTTTACAATGACGGAACTGTTATAATTAACAATTGCACTGAAGTCAACAAAAAAAATTGTATGTTATTAGTTTTAATCACGCCCATTTTTTGTCAGTAGTAGAGTAAATTTAAGGTAATGTGGACTATGCGGGTAATGTTTTATGTTTTATTTCTTATATTAAAGACTGTACAACAAATCGGGTTATTTGTGCACATTAATACGCGAAAAACATATTCTTAGCGCTATTTGGATTTTCTATTATCCTAATTATTCGTGTGCAATTTCTTAGCATATGCTGTGAGGTCAAGTTGACTTATTTGTAGTAGGTACTCTGTGTACATCTAAATAACTTCCTCAGAACTCTGTTTTCTAAAAATCAAATAACTCTAATTATTCAACGAAGAAATGCATAAGCAAGTCTGATTTTACATTTCTTTTATATAATCAATGATTATTTCAAAAAAGTGATGTATTCGGGTATGTGGACTACCCCATATTATATACCGTATATCAACTTTGATTACTATTACAGCTCAAAAAGCTTATTGCATGTGTGGGACACCCGAGTTTGAGTAATGTGGAGTACTATTTTACGTATGATTCGGTAACCCTTATTACTTATTTACTTATTAGTATGAATTTGGTTTATTTTACTATTCTGTAATAAGTCTATAAAGCTATTTCATAGCAAATATAATCTAAAAATTACTACGAGACTTTTAGTCAACAAAAATTGCGAATAACGGTACTACTTTAGGAAATGGACAGGGTGATCCACATTACCCGACACATTTTTTTTTTTTTAGCTTTTTTTAAGAACTTTCAATTCAACTGGCCTCACGCTTGAAAATGTTAATATTTTATTAAAAACAATAGAATATGTATGTATTCTCCTTTAACTCCTAGGAGGAGCAATGGGCCAAAAAAAAAAAACAATAGAATAACTGATACAAATAAATTGACCAAGCTAACCTACTACCATGACTTTGGTAGAAATTGGCAAAAAAATAAAAAGGTAACCACATTGCCCTAAGTTACTCCATTCTGTTACTTCTGAAATGGTGAATACAAATTTTTAAGTTGATATCTCCATTGCAACTAATTTTTTTTAAATTTTTTTAACAAACAAAAAGTTCCTATGTATGGGAGGTTAGACTGACCCAAAAAAACTAAAGGTGTTCCGATCTTAGGTGCTCAGCACTCAAAATGTTCGGTAGGGTCTAGAAACTACGTATGTAAATTTTGGTAAAAAAATATTTAGATTTAGCACTCGCGCAAGCTCGATAAGTACCGCTGCCTTGACCGTACGAGAATGGGGTTCTTTCAGCCCGTGGAAATTGATAAAAAAGGATTGGAACAATTTTTTTTTCTGTCCTACTTTATGTTTTCGAGCTCGCTGACGACAATGGCATTGCCAGTTTTTGGAAAAGATTCCAAGATTACAAGATATTTAGGATATCTCTCGAAAAAAAAAAAAAATTTGAGATTTTTGTTAGATTAAATTGCCATTAATCGTAGGAACATTTTTTTATTTTTTTTTCTCGGACACTAGTCTTGTAGCCTAGATTGTGATGAACAAAATGAGTGGTCGCACAATACTTTTTGACAAAATCTTCTCGAGATATCGGCCACAGACTGAACCGCCGTCCTGCCGAATTGCCGGTCACTGGGGATATCTGCCGATTTTACGCTATTTTCATTGATTTTTGAGATCCTACCTTGTACTTTCGACGTCGCTGGAGATGCTGGAACATTTATTTTCACGATAAAATGCAAATGTTTCAACACATTCAAGATATTCCTATGATAAATTTCCCTAGTGGGATTTCCAATGAAAAGCAGAACTAGCTCTAAAACCTCGGCATAGTTTTTCCGCGCATGATTCATCTGGAGCTAGTGATTGATGACCATCGCGGTTTTCTTCTGGAAAGGTACCAATATCTCCCAAATTTTTCAGTGGAAGATAAAAAAATTTGGGACACATTGGCACCTTTCCAGAAGAAAACCGCGATGGTCATCAATCACTAGCTGCAGATGAATCATGCGCGGAAAAATTATGTCGAGGTTTTAGAGCTAGTTCTGCTTTTCATTGGAAATCCCACTAGGGAAATTTATAATAGGAATATCTTGAATGTATTGAAACACTTGCATTTTATCGTGAAAATAAATTTTCCCGCATCTCCAGCGACGTCGAAAGTACAAGGTAGGATCTCAAAAATCAATGAAAATAGCGTAAAATCGGCAGATATCCCCAGTGACCGGCAATACGGCAGGACGGCGGTTCAGTCTGTGGCCGATATCTCGAGAAGATTTTGTCAAAAAATACTGTGCGACCACTCATTTTGTTCGTCACAATCTAGGCTACAAGACTAGTGTCCGAGAAAAAAAAATAAAAAATTTTCCTACGATTAATGGCAATTTAATCTAACAAAAATCTCAAATTTTTTTTTTTTTTTCGAGAGATATCCTAAATATCTTGTAATCTTGGAATCTTTTCCAAAAACTGGCAATGCCATTGTCTTCAGCGAGCTCGAAAACATAAAGAAGGACAGAAAAAAAAAATTGTTCCAATCCTTTTTTATCAATTTCCACGGGCTGAAAGAACCCCATTCTCGTACGGTCAAGGCAGCGCTACTTATCGAGCTTGCGCGAGTGCTAAATCTCAATATTTTTTTACCAAAATTTACATACGTAGTTTCTAGACCCTACCGAACATTTTGAGTGTTGAGCACCTAAGATCGGAACACCTTTAGTTTTTTTGGGTCAGTCTAATGGGAGGTGCAAGTAGTTTTTGTCCGATTTTTTCCTTCTCTGAACCTAACCTCCGCATAATTAATAAATGTTTATACTCAAAATTTCAAATCCATGTCATTGAAGCTAAAAGCAACCAGATTGGAAAAATCTGACGCTGTGCAGCGGCGCCGGCTCCTTCAATTTTAGGAATTTGGCCATAACACAGTGAAAGGACAAAATTTTGAATATGACAGCAATTTTTTTTTTTTTATGGAGTAATAGCAGTACTTTTGAATATCTTAACCCAAATACTCAGAATAGCCGGTTTTTGCTATTTTTAAGGTTATAAAACAAAACAAAGTTCTTTGCAACTATAAAAACAGATATGGCAGTAGAAAGTACTATTCCTTTTCATCAAAACTTACTTTGAACAATATTGATAACATTTTAATTCCTATGAAAAATCATATAAGGGAATGTCGTATAGGTTGGGACGGGTTCCGTTTTTGATTGCTGGTTTTGAAACGGATGGAAATAATGTTAACTTAGACATACCAATAAAAAGGTATGGTCATTGGCTACAACTTTTCGGTAAAAAGTTATTTGATGCCGTGATCAAGTCAAAAATTATAGCCACTTTAATGTAGACAACTTTTTTGGCCGAAAAAAAAATGGCCGTATAAGTTGGGACACTTTCAAAAATCTGCAAAGTTAGTCAACAAACTAAGTAAAACTGCATGATATTATTTTTATTAGAATATTTATTCAAACATCATGTTTCAAGGAAACAATTTGGGTAAAAATATATTTTTCCGCCTAATCTAATTCGCAGTTTTTACAAGTGAAGAAACTGTTCCGCATATTTCCTATTTAAGCTACTTCTTGTGCGCGACAAGTCTCTATTGTATACCATCAATGGAGTGGCGTACGCAACAACTCTTTTGACAAGCTTCAACAATGCAACGACTACAATGGTTGAAATGCCTTCAATTTTATCATTCACTTTTTGGATATACCTCGCCAAACTGCTTTTTGGGATTTTATAAGGTTTTGCAGGGGATCGAATGCCTTTATTAGCCAAATTTATTTCCTTGATCACTGCGACCAATGCATTGAAATCGGTAATTTAACGATCGGTTTATTGTGCGTTCTGTGACATTGCGGAATTCAAAAGCACATAAACGCATTACAATCTACAAAAATTCAATAATAAATGCTTTTTAGTTATTATAAATGCAATTGCATTCATCAAATATTGTGAAAATACTTATCATTTAAATGGTGTCGCAATGTCTTGGAATAAAAAAAAGTGCTGTTCCAACTTATACGACATGAGTGTCCCAACCTTTACAAAGTTGCCATTTCGTGAAAGCCCAAAAATAATATTTGCCACAACAATACATCTAAATTACTCTTTCACGCAATGAAAACACACTGAATACGAGACACTTTGAACACACTTACATGAAACATGCAGAAACTATCGAAAAGATCTTTTTGACATGACAATTTACTCTTTGTTTGGTACGGACATAATCAACAACAGTTCTTCGATCTATTGCACATGAAACGTTAGGTTATTAACAGACTTAACTTCGACAGTCATAACATAGGTGTCGCCAGTATCGAAAATTCAGGAAAAACGGCTGTCCCGACTTATACGGCGTCCCAACCTATACGACATTCCCTTATACTTTAATCAATATATTTTTTTTGTCAAAAAAGCATTATAGTTTTCAACATAGTCTCCTTTGAGCTCGACATATTAATTCCAACATTTTTCCGATTACTGTATTCCTTCCATATAAAAGGTTTTCGCAAAGGCGAATGCAATGTCCTCTTCTTTGGTCTTGGATTAATGCCATGGTTACTACACAGTGCATTGTCTTGATAGAACAATACTTTTTTCTTTGCCAAATGCGGTCATTTCTGCATTAAATCAATATCTAATCTGTGCAAAAGCTCTGAATAATTTTCACCATCGATCGTTTTACTCCATTCAAGGTAATCGATGTGGACATGATCTTGTTGACCGACAGATACACCTTGGCCTTTGGAAAATATAGAAATATTTGTAGTTGGTTGTAGGCGAGCCAACTCGACTCATTTTTGTTCTAAGCTGACATCCTTGATGTAAAATGTGATGTATCGGCTCATTGAGAAGCCTACAGCCTCAGCTGGCTTACGCACTTTCATTCTCCGATCGTCCGATATCATTAAATGGGTTTTATCGACTATTTCTGGCTTGATGACTTCTTTTGGGCGAACTAAACGTTCGACGTCAGTTATACTGTTTTAACCCCAATGGAGCTCAGGAAACCGCTTCTTACCCGTTGAAATTAATGGTGGAGAGGCCCAAGACATTACGTATATCAATCTTTTCTTGGTTTCGGTGACGATTTTTTTAAGCAAAGAAAAAACTTTGTCAGCATGCGGAATTCTCTTTTTTCCATTTTTAAAATTCTTGGGGTTGTCTGCTTTCAATGACACTGTTAAAGGCAAACTAAATGACCCAGGGTGCTCAAAATTTTACAGTGGTCTGCAGCATTGGATTTAAAGTAACGGTGCAGAAAACTCAAAAAATCACGAACTCATTAAGCTCCTCTCGTACTTTCCACTATCGTATCAGCTTGTATGGCCATAAATAACTTGATCTTGTCAAACAAACTCAAAAATAGCAAAACAACGTGTTTTCTCTTTAAATTTTGGGTAAGAATATCTGAAAATCCTAGCATGATAGAGAAAAACGGTTGCCGGATCTGGAGTTCGCAATCCCAAGTTACACAAAAACAGTTAAAGATCAAATTCAAAATTTTATCCTTGCACTGTGTCATGGCAAAATTCAAAAAATTCAAGGCTCGAACGGCGCCGGAAGATATTATTAAATTTAAATTTTGCGTAGTAATTTAAAACTCGAAGAAAAATTTTTGTTTGGGATTCGAAACAATTTTTTTTTCAGTCCACCCAATTAAACAGGTGGCTTAATGCGTAAGTTTTAACTTTATCTAAAATTTTTCTTCTTTTAGAAACTAAAAATAAAAACTAAAAAGAAAGTCTTGCGTCACAACTACACGAGCAGAGTCTGCATTTTAATTCAGCACTTGTGTTACCAAGCGCATGTGACAGATTCTTAGAGAGATCGAACCAACTTTTAGGTCAACCGTCACCGATCGCGTAAAAACTTTTTTGACATGTTACGTTACTCGATTTGACCAGACACATATTTTAGTTTGTCCGATACCAGTTTTCTTGACCTGTGGGTCATATGACAAGAATTGTGAGATTTTCGTGATTCCGAGCTTGAGAAAGACGTGTTTAGCAAAATGTTCCTGTGAGCCAATTACAACATTTTTTTTTTTATAAATATGGGTACTTCCTGAGTAACGTAACTCACCGTTCTTAAGACAATACATTAAGAAAAAAAAAATTATAAAGGTCAATTTTTAAAAACGTTTTTATATATTTGCGTACTTAATACAATAAGTAGCACTATATTCAGTACAAAAATTTCAACAATCGACCCAAATGATTGAAATATAAAAAAATACAAACGTAAACAAAAAAAATGAGCCACCTATCCCCACTTTAGGTGGACGGACCTTTAAAAGGCCAAGTTTGATTTCAGAGGTTCATATTGTCTTAATAAACATAAGTCTTAATAGAAAGGCACTGCGTCAAAACGGATAAATTTTGTGGATTCCTACTGAAAAATATTGCCGAAAATCCATTAATATTTTCTAATTCACATTTGTTATAGTAAAAAAAGAAATCCATTAATAAATGGTTAATATCAACAATTGGTTAAAACAATTCCTCAAAAATGCCTCAAAAATTTCTCAAGCGAATTCTGGATTCCTACGATTTTGAGGAATTCCCCACATTTTGGCAACGCTGGTAAAAAACTAAATGTTATCTGATCATATTGTTATACAGGGTGGTTGATTCGAAGTGTTACCAATTCAAAAGACTATATTTTTAGTTTCCATGCACAGATTTTATTGATCAAACGCTATAATTGTTGGGAAATGTTCAAATTTTAAGAATCTACTTGAGATTTTCGATATGGCCACCTTTGGCCTTAACTATGGCCCGTAGACGGTCGAAGAACGAGTCGCATGCTGCACGAATTTGATTTTGTGGAAGTTTGCGCCATTCTCGTTGAAGGGCCACTTTTAGCGCATCAACGCTCTGGTATTTTTTAGTCAAGACCTTCCTGTCCAACATACCCCAGATTGAGAAATCCAGCGGATTCGCATCAGGCGAATTTGAGAGCCATTGTTGAGCAGAAATGAAGCTAGGAACGATTTTTTCTAACCATTCTTGATTCACACGAGCTTTGTGTGACGGTGCCGAGTCTTGTTGGAATGTCCATGGCTTGCGATCGAAATGTTTGCGTGCTCACGGTAGTAAAGCACCCTCCAACACTGATTCACGATACACCTGGGCGTTTACTTTGACGCCAGCGACCAAAAAAACGAGTGGTGAGCGCCCATCAGCAGTCACGATTTTCCAGCCAAATAAATAGCAATCACACTATTACGTTTGAATTCCATTTCGAAAATTTTTTATTTTCAATAAATTGACGCGCAAATGCTTTTAGTTACTTGTTGACAATAGAATGAACTAACATCATGCCAATTTTTAGACAGCTGTCATGTTCCATCTGTCAGATAAGTCTATCTGAAGTTGGTAACAGTTCGAATCAGCTACCCTGTAGTGATATTATGCTGCCTTAGGTTTAAACAAATAATAGTTGGCTATAAAAAGTATATAATATAGTCATACCTTTAGCAACCACATGTGAGGCAAAGTTTCACTAAAGCAAAACAATGTCGAAAATGTCTATTTCAAAAACATTTTTCTAATTTCCCTTGATTATAACGCCATATAAAACCACCCTTGAACATGTCAATACAAAAATTATTGAAAAGATGCAACTTAGGGGTTGAAACTATTTCGAGCCACAGAACAAAGTTTTTAACATAAATTGACCTAGAAGACCGAATATCGACAAATATTACGAAAAAATATAATATTTTACAGGTTTGCAATTGATGTACGAGTACGTAAGTATGTATTTTCACTAATACAAAAAACCTTTGATTCATCCTATTGTATGTGTTAAAAAAAACAAAAATTAAAAAGAGAACAAATTTTCTGATTACGACCTTGGTCTCATCACTTACAGTTTACATGTTAAAGTCCATCATCGTGTGAAATCGCAGATAGAATCAATTTGTACGGGTACGCGCAGCAAATTTTTCTTTTTTCAAATATTTGAAAACAATGTCTGATAAACAACTTAAAAATGATCAGAGATAAAAACTTGTGCGAGAGCAACATCAGTGTAACTTCAGTATTATTCAATTTGTTCAGAGTAATATGGAGTTACAAATTGACTTTTTACTCGCTTTCCGGTATAGAATCAATTTTCCAATAATTAAATTGAGAACGTAAAATTCAACGGTTTTCTTATCTCATGTAGCGAACGCGTAGTACAACAATCACGATCAAATTCATTTATTTCAAAAATGAAAATCCATTTCGAAATATCAGAGAGCATGGTGTTGATGCTCTCTCAAATCACTGCTAACAGTGTCGTCACAAGGAGATTCGAGAGGTTGTATTTTCATTTTTATACGCTGAATTGCCTATAAAAACATCTCCACATATAAATTTGAAGAGAAAAGCAAGGGGGGGGCCATATGAATGAATGTTTTAAATGAATAAATTTTGAAGTTAAAGTCATATTTATTTTATTAATATGTATTTATTTTTTAATGGTGCGCAATGATACTAAAATTTTCTGTATATAAAACTCACTCTTTACATTTATCACCAAACAAAACTAATTAGATTGCATGAGTTAAATAGCGTTTTAGTAGAAATTTTACAGTTTTTATGGAACTTAGGCGATCACTTTATAAAATCTGTAAAACGTGTGGAAAAACTTTCAAATTACTTTTTTATACCCTACACCCAGGGTATATTCACTTTGTCCTTCCGTTTGTAACGCAGAGAAGGAGGCGTGGCAGGTATAGAAAAGTATATATATTATTGATCAGCGTCACCTCCTGAGTCGATATAGCCATGTCCGTCTGTCTGGCTGGCTGGCTGGGTGGCTGGCTGGCTGGCTGGCTGGGTGGCTGGCTGTGTGTTGAAATACACTTTTTGGGAAAACTGAGCAAGATAATTCAATGAAATTTGGTACACTGCCTCCGTCGTCAAAGTTAGCTCGGGGGATTGAAAATGAGCAAAATCGGTCAACGGACACGCCTACCGCCCATACAAAAATTATATTCAAAATGCAATTTTAGGAGTATTTTTCACGACAATGCAACCACAATACATATAAGTACTACGAATTGTAAGCGCAAGCTCTGATAAAAATTTGAGCGAATTTGGACAAGAGGGCGTGGCACCTCCCATATAAGCAAAAGCTTCAAAACGCTATACTGAAAGCGTTTTTTGAGATATTCGAACCAAATTTGACTCAGACACTAAGAATTATAAATGAAAGCTCTCAGCAAAAATTGGGTGAAATCAGACAAGGGGGCGTGGCACCTCCCATATAAGCAAAAGATTCAAAATGCTATACTGAAAGAGTTTTTTGAGATAATCCAACTAAATTTCACTCTGACACTAAAAACTATAAATGCAAGCTCTGAACAAAAACTGGGTGTACTCGGACAAGAGGGCGTGGCACCTCCCATATAAGCAAACTTTTCAAAATACTGCAGTGTAGGGTATTTATTTTTTGGCCAGGCCAAAATTTACACCCTTACTAGTTTTATTTTAATAAAGGGTGTTTTTTTAGAGGTTTGTTTTTCGAATAGAGATAAAACTGGCATTTTGTGGTCAAATCTGGCAACTCTAATGTCATTTATGTTTAGTTTGGCTTGCCATTTCATCATGAACAGGTTGACAAAAGAACAACGCTTGCAAATCGTGCAAATTTATTTCGAAAATAATGGTTCGGTTCGCAAAGTTTACCGCAAGCTCCGTCCATTTTATGGTCGACATAATCGTCCATCAGAGCAATTAATTCGGTTAACCATGGATCGTTTTCGCACTACGTTTACTCTATGTGATAATACGCATCCGCAGAAACGTCGAACAGTGCGCACGGAAGAAACAATTGCCGCTGTAGAGCAAAATGTTGAAGAGGACCCGAATGAATCGATTCGCCACCGTGCACAGCAATTGGAGCTTTGTCCATCAACTTTATGGAAGATTTTGCGCAAAGATCTTGGCTTGCGACCTTACAAGATCCAGCTTGTGCAAGAACAAAACACGTACTAAGAATTATCATATACGTACACTCAGAAAAAAAAAACTATTGATATACGTGTTATGATTTTCGTATTAAATTAAACCGTTTTAACTATTAAAATTAGTCAATGGGACCCGTATTTTTAAAACAATATTTTCTAAAGTATTATATTTATAGTATGTTTCTACTATCGATTTAATGGTATGAGAGCATTGATTTTTAATAGATCTTATTATTAAATCATGCTCGATGTTTTTTTAATGGTAAAGATACCATTAACAGGTTAATTACATTGTACCATTGAAACAATAATACGTCTCGTAATTAAATCAATCGTATTTCTAGTTATATTAATTCTGTGTATAGTATGAATAGTAATAGCATTGATACTATTAAATTAATAGTATGCAAAGTATTAAGTTTATAACAAAGCTATTGTTTTAATATGAAATTTATTTGATAAATGTACTATTGAGCCAAAGAGCGTACTATTAACATTATTATGGGACACTTTTTTCTGAGTGTATGATAAAATTATTACGCAGAGAGGTCATGACAGTATAAGTTTGTAATATTACAAGTGAATCGATTAACTAATGAGCAGAGAGGACATAAATGAATATTTGCATATATTAAATGGGCATTTCCATGAGCTCTCACGTGACCGTCGAACATATTTGAAGTTAAAGTAAAACGAATTTTTATTACGACAAAAGGCTTAAACTTAACTTAGCTCTTAATTAGCACTATAATTGGTGTTGAGTTTGATTTTGCGCAATTTTTCGTTTTCGAGAAAATTGCAAAAAACCAAGGCGGTTCACGGGACTAAAACAGAAATGGTTTTCGTGGCCTACAATTCAAACGACGATTTCAGGGAAACCTGAGGCAAGATTTCCATGAGTTCAATTTTGGAATATTGTGCATTAATTCTCTTAAAAATTGTTTTGATTTTACCCAAAACTTTTTTTTAATATAATTTTAATCAGGGTAGCAAAGGATGTTTTTGTACCAAATCTCATAAATGGTGCATTTTTTTAGGGGAGTGGCATCGCCTATTTTCCCAGTGCATTTTATCTGTCCCGGCACTCTGTACACATTTCCCAAATCTCATTCATGTGCGTTAAATATTTTCCGAGATATGAGCCGCCCAGAAGCCATTTTTGATATTTTCTGATTTTTGCTTATTTTAGTAGAATAAATAATATTCCTCTTGGTTATCCAAGGAATTCCTCATTTCTCCATTTTTTCTACGTCAAAAGCAATTTTTTTGAAAGCTTCTAAATATGTTTTAATATATGAGGGTATAGAAAGAAGCAAAGGCGACAATCTCCATTTTTTTCATGAATGCATCTGAGAATTCCATCTAGTTGCATTTGATGTATGCTTGTGATCAGTAAAATTTTGCAATACCAAATAAATATGTCTCTATCCAATATATATCTAAGGTTGAAAACTGCAAATCAAAGCAAAAGCAGCTATCTCCAATAGAGATTGTTGCTTTTGCTTTGATTACTAAACTTCTTAAGCAAAACTTCTTAGAGCTCCACCAAAAAATAATATTATTTTTTCACCATTTTTATTGGTTTCAGCAACTAATGAAGATATGTACCTAATTTCAGCGATATCGAAAGAGGGTGTGGCAGTTCGTTTATTACAAACCTAGCAATTTCCACTTGATTGAAACAAACACGACAATCTCCAAATTTCTTATCGAATTTGTCCATAAACCCCTTTGAGGATTTAATTCAAACTTGGTTTACATCCTCATCTAACTCTGTTCTACAGAATTGCAAAACATACAGTATACTAAATTCGTGTATCTTCAGAGATACACGTTTTTGTTAGTTTTCACAAAATTGAAAAAAGTGGAGATTGTCGCCTTTGCTTCTATACCCCTCATATGAAATTCAGAAGAATTTTAAAAACAAGTTTATTTAAAAACACAAATTTTCTCAATTTATGTTTTTTGGACTTAACATGATTGGCTTCTGAGCGACTCATATGATGAAGTGATTTTTGTGGGGGACCGATGCCCCCATTTTCCCAGTACATACTATTTGTCTTGGTGCTTTACCAAATGTCATCTATGTTCGTTAAATAGTTTCAGAGATATGATGATTTAATTTGTTGGCTCACATAAATTTTTGCACATTTTATACCCTGTAGTGCTATAGAGCATATTTTGGGTTAATATGCGTGTGTTTCGATATTTGGTTTTATTCATTAGAAATTCATTGCAAAATGTTTAGTGAAAGCAATTCTGCTTTAGCAAATTAGAAACTGAAAATACCATTTTTAAATCGATAAAGCATACAAAATATGCAGTGTGGTACGTTTAACTCAATAATCAAAAAAAACTTGTACTTAAGCCAACGATATAAAACATAGTATATAGTTTTTGGTTTCTTGGAGCATATTCTATACGCTTGAGTTTTTAGTTTTTGTGCATATTTTCGGACACTGTGCTAATGAGATAAAGAAACGCTTTCGAGATATCGCCAGGACATTTGACAAAGTGTGGCGCAAGGGTATTCTGTT
Organism: Calliopum simillimum; assembly: GCA_951812925.1. Classification (NCBI taxonomy): domain Eukaryota; kingdom Metazoa; phylum Arthropoda; class Insecta; order Diptera; family Lauxaniidae; genus Calliopum; species Calliopum simillimum. Next base: position 32,172,944 of record OX638371.1, read on the forward strand.
TAAGTTAAAGTTCTCACTTCATCTTAGTTTCCATAATATGCTTATAAGGGTGACCGATAAATCTAGAAGCAAGCTGTCAATTTTCATCCAATATTGGTCTGCAAGCGGTCGAATTTTTTGCAATAAAATATGTTGTTGATAAAAAGAATAAAACTTGAAATTTTTGATTTGTTCGGTCCAGACAATGTTAACGGGGTTGAAGCAAGATTCTTAAAATCGTAAAAATTTTCGTAAAATTCGAACTTAAGTGCACTACAGATTGACTATTTTTTACTCGATCGCAATTAAAGGTACACTGTTAGAAACGTTATTTATTTACCTTCACGGTGAGGATTTTAAGCTGAAATCTATTCCAAACCAATTAATTTTGGATGCGATTCTCAGCTTAGCCATAATTTTCTTGATATCAAGTCCTAATGTGATTGCTTATCAAAAAAATAAATATGCCCATTTGAGCTTAATAAAGCTTATTTTTTCTTATTTATCAAATATGAATATGGCCATTCTTGCCCAATGCAAGAAATGTCATTTCATTTCCAAAAATTAATGTACCAAAATGTCTAAAGACACCTCAGTACAGTTACATCCCATTATGGGATGTCAGTAGTATTAACTCTATTATAAATATCCAATTCGGCTGTCGAGCAAGAATTATTTAAGCACTAGGTGACATAAGCGTATTGAGAATAGGCACGAAAAGTTGCCAATTGCAGGTTAGATTGTTTTGTCTAAATGTCACAGATATGTTCATAAGAGCGGACCAAAAAACATTAATTTTAAAATTAGAAAACACGGCGAGTTCTCAATTCCGGTGCCCTCCACTTTAAAAAATAAAAAGAAATCGGAATTTTATTGCAATAAATAAAGTTGGCTACTTGTTTTAATCCGGTTTACTAAAACGTAATGAGCAAACCAAGACCAAGATAAAGACCATTGCAATCTTGGTCTTGTTCTTGAACATTGAGTCTTGGTCTTGTTTTTGATATTGAGTGTTGGTGTTGGTCTTGATCTTGCTCATTAAGTCTCGGTCTTGGTCTTTGAAAAATTTTCCGATATATCGAGTATTCAAAATTATAAAACCATATTTTTCCAAAGCAGTTGGGTTTTTAAGATGCCAAAATTCAATTCAGATAATTTTATCTTCGAAACGGGCGTGAAACTTTTAACTATAAATTACCAAGACTGAAAAACAGCCATGTTTTAGGCGATTATCCTGAGCAAGACCAAGACTATAGCAGTCTTGGTCTTGGTCTTGCAAAAATATCAGCGTCTTGGTCTTGGTCTCGCAAAATTACCAAGACCAAGACTAATTTTGCTCATCACTAATCGAAACACACAGCACCTTAAGATTGATTCCATTCCGATTTCGTTCGAAATCGAATATGCATGAGATGTTCAGCTCGGAAAAGTTATCGTTCGGGTTGTTTAATTACCATGAGAAATTGTTTAGAAACTAAACAGCATCTTCCGACGGCAACCGTTTCTGTCTATTTCGTCAGAATTTTGAAATAGTTCAAAAAATTAAAACGCAGGTCGCGAAATTCAGAATTTATGCTCTTAGTTAAACAGTTTCCAAATCATATTATCCTTTTAACAGATCAAATTAAACTGTGAAAAAATACAATTAAAATGATAGGTATATGTATGTATGTATTTCTGCACCTACAGCAGTATCGCTATGGTATATGGATAAATATTGCATAAAGTGGCGGGGTTGGACTAGAGGGCGCAGCACCCCACTTACAAAAATACATTTATACTACAGGATTTCAACAACAAGTTAAAACTTTCCATACCAAATTGATCTTTTTTCACTTCAATTTCAACTTCAACTTCAATTTAAAATTTTTTTCAAATCAAATTAACCTCTCCTATTTTAACTCATCTGGTCCTTACATCTGAGGTGTATGTAGTTTAGCATATCGATTTAACACGAGAATGCGTTAAAAGAAGGAAGGTTAAATTGATTTGGAAAAAGGTTAGCTTAATTCGAAAAAAGTTTGAGTTGATTTTGATTTGGAAAAAAATAAAATTGAATTGAAAAAAGTTGAGATTTTAAAATGTAACTGAAAAATAAAAGTGGTGCAAGGTAATAAACGTTGCCGTTTGACTGAAGCAATTTTCATAATTATAGGCATAAGACATTCTAATGTATGGCTTCTGCCACCACTGAATGATATTTTCTAGTTCTTTTATCGTTCGTAAGGGTATACGGAAGCGGAATAAACAAACTATGTGGCAAGTTCACCGAAAATATCTCATAAATGTCCGAGACATACAGAAGTATTTTAAATTCATCATTCTAACACAAAAAGAGGGCTTTAAAGGCTCATTGGGCCTTATCATGAATAATACAGGCCCACAAAAAAAAAGTACCCTGCGCGAAAGATCAGACCACTTGAACTTTATGCTTTCGGGGTCGCTGAATCCGAATATGGTGCCAGAATAGCGAAGTTGGTTCGCGTTTTTTCAGAAATCAACAATTGTGCTGAAAAATTTGAGATTTTTTTCAGCATTATTTCTGATTTGTGAAAAAACTCGAACCAACTCCGCTATTCTGACACCATATTCGGACTCAGCGACCCCGAAAACATAAAGTTCAGGTGGTCTGATCGTTCGCGCAAGGAATTTTTTTTTGTAGTCCTGTGCACAGGCCAAAAAAAAAAAAAAAAGTACCCTGCGCGAAAGATCAGACCACCGGAACTTTATGGTTTTGGGGTCGCTGAACCCGAATATAGTGTCAGATTAGTGAAGTTGGTTCGCGTTTTTTCAGAAACCAGGAAAAATCCCAAATTTTCAGCATAATTGTTGATTTCTGAAAAAACGCGAACCAACTTCGCTAATCTGACACCATATTCAGATTCAGCGACCCCGAAAACATAAAGTTCAAGTGGTCTGATCTTTCGCGCATGGTACTTTTTTTTTTGTGGGCCTGTGTAATTTTTTCGCAGACTGTTTGCAGTTTTCATTGCAGTCTGAGAATGTTTATCCATGAAAAGGCCTTATCATGTATAAAGCCCATAAACTCGGATTTTTTAATTATGATAAAACATCAATTTACTGAAATAACTCTTTCAAAAATAGGAAATTTAATTAATTTTTCTTCTGGGAAAAGAGGCACAGAAACGGAAAATACAATTTTTGACTTTATTCTATCGATATAGCAAAAAAAAAAATGTACTTAAAGATTAATTTTAAAATAACTTTCTCTATACCTAATTATTCTAAAATTTGAGAAATAACCGAAAAATATTAGGGTTACAAATTATACTTAGTTCTCTATTCGGAAGTATGGTTGGTAACATCTCTAACGCATTTTTCAATTTTTCCACTTAAAAAATAGAAAAAATCCGACGGCAAAAGCATAACTATCTAGATGGAGGCTAAAATGCGGCGTTAACAAGCAAGTGTATGAGCGTTGAATAAGGAACATGCAGAAAGATTTAGGGGACATAAATTTGATATTTGTTGGCTAATGAGGTGCCGATAGAGGTAGCTCGACTGTCATGAAAAACTTCGCTTAGATTTAATGGGTCACGCTGTTAACCCTTAACATTTTTTATAACGATATGAAAAAAAAAACTTCAAAATAAAAATTTCTTCTAATCATATTTTTCAGTACATACAATAAATACTTTGGACAAAATTCTAAAACAAAGTTTTTTTTTTTATCGTTCACTTACCATTTGGAGGTGGCGGTGGTATAGAGGAACCACCACCTCCTAAAGACGGTATTCTAGGAGGCTCCATTTTCCAAGGTGCACTTGGTGCAGTTATGCTAGAATTTGCAGTTGGTAATGACCCAAATTCACGATTGATTCCCGATTCAATCAACATGACAAAAAAACAACAACAATCATATATGTTTTAGCGATTTCTCTTTTCTTCTCTCACTCTCTTTTCCGCTCTTGCACACTATGTTGCAAACTCTCCACGTTGCTTTAAACTTTTAACACGAACATGAAGTTGAAGAAACTTCCTTATAGGTACAAATGATAGAGAAATCCTGACACAAACGCGAGATCTCAAAAAACTAGTTTTTTTTTTTATTTATTAAAACTTTTAAATAAAAGCGCCTAAGTTAGTGTTTTTTTTAAACGACGGCAGAACTGTTTTTTTTTTTTTCGTTTCGGTTTTTATAACTTTAACGCTGTAGAACACCTGAATTTCAGCTTGTATCTGCTTAATCACAGTTTTAACAATTTTTTTTTTTTTTTCAAATTTTTATTATTGCACAAAGCACATATCGGCACAGGGGGGCAATTTCTGGTATTGTTCACTAACGAATAATCAGAGAATTCTAATTTGAGCAGCTACACACTCAAAACGGGATACCGAACCCCGAACCAAACACGAGAGCCGCAATAGTCGCACTGAAATGTTCGCTGAGCTCGAATTTCACATCAGCCGCACTTGTCATCACAGTGTTGGTGGTGCTGCTGCTGTATCGGTCTGAACTGCTCAGAGTTGAGTGTTTTCAAATGCTCACTCATCTCACATGCCCACAATCCCAATGTATCAGTGTAGTTCGATTCGATTATAATGGTTATAATGGCGGCCAAGTTTGTCTGCTCAGCAAACGAGAAAGCGAAATATAGCTGACACATTTGTGTGAGCGAGCACACAGTTGTTGCAATAGCAAGTTAGTTAGTTGTTGGTTTTCGTCGTCGTCAACCAGCCTGGCTTACCTGTGCTCACCCAAATCGCATCATTAATCAGTGGCCCAACGAGCAAGTAGGCAGTGCTACGCGCTCATGCTTGCGTTTTCAACTAAGATGACAGAAGTGCCGCCGCAACTAGTGGTTTCTCATTCACACACACACAAGAGTGTGTTCAACTAACTGACGATGCTGCTCTTTCTTCTAGTGTGCATGTGCTATACATTCGTTGTATTTATGGTTGACGACGACAACGGAGGGTTGACTCAACCGGTTCAATGTATTGTCATCATCTTTCGTTCGGAGTCTTCCAGTGGCAAGTAAGTGAGAAGCAATAAACCAACAAGGCATTGTCGTCTTCAGACTGAAGCCATTGTTTGAGTTGAATTTTGTTAGAAATTTTTTATTTTTTTTCTCTCTTTTCTCTTTCTTTACTCGCGCAATTTGGAGTTCGATTAAAAAAAGAAGAAAAACAAAACGCCGACGAGTGGGTTGGTGGAATTTCGACATTTTTGCTGGTTGTCGTGCGATGTTCGCTGCGGCTGGAGCTGGGAGGATGGGTATACTGGGAGTCTCTTACAACATTCGTCATCGTGTAATTACTTTAGGCGTCGTATTGCAGTAAATTAGCTCCGCAACTGTAATTAAGTATTCATGAGTTTGGTTCGGTTTCTCGTAATTTCTTGTACAGAAAAACAAAAAAAAAATTTTAATTCTGCGAATGCTCCAGTTTGAGTTGGAATTTCTTCAAGTTTTAATAACTTATGTTTTAGCAGCAACTTTATATGATGTAAAATGTTATGATAGGTACCTATAGAAATTAACTTGCTGTACCGGAAACTACATTATTAAAAATTTATCAAAAGAAAGTTTCATCTTTCCATAGGCATAACTAAACAAGATGGGTAGAAATCAGTAGAACACCGAAAAATGTAAGGTTCCTAGAATTCTTCAGAAGGAGGAGAGGAATTTTGGGCGCCTACAACATACCGCTGTAATATCAAATACATATCTCCATTGGTTTTGTGAATTTTTAAAAAAAGGCAAAGAAAAAAGTTGCTCAGTATAGTCCAAGGATTCTTAAATTTTTTGGTGTTCTACTCACCTTGTAGATGATTTTTTTCTTTAAAGTTTAAATCAACGCTCAGGGGATGATCCCTTAAAATGCAAATACTGTAACGGTTTGAAGCAAGGTTAGAGGGAGAGGGATAAATGGAGTAGTGTCGTTGTACGTTTTCCTTGAATTTACCAATGTCGTACCCAACAGGATAACATTCGCAGGAAGATTGTTTCACAACTTGATCGTACGGCCGAATAATGAATTAGCGTGATAGTGTGATGTTCTGCTTGGCACCGTTGTAACGCAAAAAACATGGGCCAGATTAGAAGCCCGAGTGCTCTAGAGCACATTCTATTATAGTATCTATAAAATAGAGCTAAGCCCCCTACGTTACGTGCTTTAGGGAATCGAGGGAAGGAGTTTCTTAGAAGCGTGGAAAACTCAACAGCTCGTACTAATAAGCAAGGACAAAGGCAAAGCTGAGTCACCATCTTCATATCGGCCACAGTGTTTGTTGGATACAGCACGAAAGCTCCTAGAAATTTTTATAAAACCGCGATTATTCTAAGCAATGAAGAACTCAGCCGATCTATCAAATAGATAGTACGGTTTTCGGCCTGGTAGATCCACAGTCGATACCATAGCCGATGTTATAAAAGCGCACAGATTGTACATAGCGAAAATCACAGTAGACGGATAGTCCTCTTGGCAAGACTAGATGCGAAAAATGTTTTTAATAGCGCCAGATGGTTGACACGATCGATGCTCTGGATAAAAGTTTTTAGGTCCCCGAATATCTGAGTATGTAGTTACGTCAGCAACAAAACTCTAGTTTACGATACTAACAGCGGAATGCGTCACAAACAAACAACAGCTGGTGCGGCGCAAGGCTCCATCCTATGACGAAATATTACACATTGAGATGCCAGGACGGCTCCTATCTGGTTGGTTATGCAGATGATATTGCAGCTGTGATAACAGCCAGAAATACCGACGATGCTCAACGGAAGCTAAACCAGATAATGATACGCCTGTAGATGCGTTTAGATATGGATGGCGATCAAAAAACGCATACCTTTATACCGGATATTCCGGTGAGTACATTCTCGGAACCATACATACATACAAAACGAAGAAAGTGGTTAAATATCTGGGGTCAGGTTGGACTCAAAGCTGACATACTTGGCGCAGATTCAGCAAGTGGCTACTTAAACCAGTCAAGCGATAGCATCACTGTCAAAATTAATGGCAAGTACAGGTGGACCAACTGCGAGAAAATTAAAGCTTTTGACGGCGACTTGTTATACGTCTGGGTGTTAAAAATAACAACTTTCGACGCGTAGCGTTGTCGTATCACACTGTGTCACAGGCTGCGGTGTTTGTAATAAGCGGAACGATATCAATAGACTTGCTGGTTTTTAAAGCGTCGAAGACTGTGGACGCAGAAAAACGAACTGGTATACCAGTGGATAGCACAAAATGTCAGGGGTCACACCTTACAAAGATGGTGAAATCAAAGGAGCTTTATTCAAGGCATTACAGTAGACGACGGATATTGAAGAAAAATTTCCATGTACCAAAAATTGCCGAATTCTTCACGTCATACAAAAGTGATATTTCTTGTATATGAATTTGCACTCGAGTGAGCGAGACAGTAATACTACCCATATTAAAGTCAATACATACATATTTAAGACCAGGGAGAACAAATTCGCCGTGTGCATAAGTAGTGTTGCCATCGCTTGGTAATCACTTGGAAAATATTTTTGAAGGCCTAGATGGGTAGTTTGATGTTTCCGCGTAAAAATTTTAAATATTTAAGAAGTGTTCATAAAAAAAGGGTGGGTTTACGTTTCTGCGTAAAATCTTGAAATAGAGTCATCACTGGCCTTACTCGGCTAGATTTTTTGCATAGTATACCTCAGCTTGCTTAAAAATTCATTTGGACTATCAAGCTGTTCTTGAACATTATCATTAAAAAATCATCCAGGTAGTTTGAGTGCCTCACCATAAACTAATTCTGCAGCTGATGACTGAATATCTTCCTTTAATGCAGAGTTTTTGTCTATAGACAATTGTTGTGCGATATTAAGGCTGCTTTTACACACCGATGAAAGCCTCTACTATACCAATGGCTTGTGGGTGAAATAATGTTGTATGATGCATCTGAACTATAATTTTCTTTCTACGAGCAAAATTATCGAATATCATTTAAAAGATGAAATAGAAAGTTTAAAATTTAAATGAAAATAACAAAATACATAAAATATCTTAGTAAGTAGTATGTTCTTTGAACAATTAAGTTACTCAAATCAATCGGTTAGTCACATATATGTTGTGACAATAAGCCAAAAGAAACAGTTAAGCCAACTCGAAAATTAACATTAATCAAAGGTAAATATTCATTTGTATTGCTTTCAAGGGTATACAAACATCCTTACAAAGTTTTCATATCTAACCCGCCTCATAAACTCCAACAACATTTCAGTGTTGTTGACCACATAGAGCGCTAAGCAAGGTAAACAATAACAAATTAGGTGCTATTTCTTGTTTGGCGAATTCCGGTAGCATAAGTTTGTTCGAAACACGAAATTTCACTTGTTGTCGTCCTAGAAGTAAAGCTTAATGTTTTATCCTCCCTTTTCAGTCATCCGCTTACCGCTCCTCATTTTCATTGGGGATGAAAAGAATTTATTTAAATTTTTGCGGCTTGTTAACAAAAGCAAGCAGCGTCAATATCTTCTCTACATTCGTAGTGTAATGGTTGCAAATTTTTGTTGTGGGCAATAACATTTTTAGTACTTAAATTACACTCGCTGACGGAAAAAAATATTTCCTTTGTACTAAATACCTACATTAGACGGATTCAAAAAAAAAAAAAAAACTTCTTTGAATTATGTCCAAAAATCTGAAAGAGAGTGTCAAAAAAGTGAGCTGAGATTTTTTTTTTTTTTTTGAACATCAATTTATGCGAAATCTCGGATTGAGGCGGTTTTTATTTTATTACCAACGTTTTTTCGAAATTTCACCCAACTGTAAAACTTTGTTGCTTTTAAAACTTTGAATTTTTTTCTTTTTTCGTAAGCAAACCTTTTACAAAGTCAGTTGATCTTGCTTTCAAAAAAATAAAAATAAAAAATAAATTTTTCATATATTAAATTAAATTTCCAAATAAATAAAAAATACAAATACTAAAATAAATCATACGATAGAGGACATGGAATGCAATCCTAAACATAATTTACCGCCTGATAAGGATTTACCAAATGAGGCTATGCTATTGGAGTCGCCGCAATTTAGTGGATCTGATCCCCTCCATTTTGGTCAGCATCCTGCAACTATAAGCAATAACGTCATTTTGACTTCAGAGTCTGGTGGCTTACATGCTGAGAAAGATGATGATATTGGTTATACCACTATTCCGAATCCGAAAAGAGCAAAAAGGAATAACTTTGGGGAGTTCAAGAAGATCGATATGTCTTCATTTCCTTCCACTACAAACCGGTTTGCTGCTCTAGCAGAGATTCCAATAGAGACAACGGCTCAACAAAATACGAAAAAGGTGGTAAGTTCCTGTAAAACTGATGTGAGTGAGTTGAAAAAAAATTTGAAATTTTGCCCTCCTATTATAATTTATAATGTTAACATAAAACATTTAGTAGACCAATTGAATATAAAAAATCCGAAAGTGGAATTTAAAATAATTAATAAATCGCGAAATAAAAGTAAAATTTATTTTAAAGATCCGATTATTCACTCGGAAATGATGGCTCTTCTTAGAGAAAAAAAAATTGAATCGTTTTCTTTCACGCCAAAGAAATTAAGGCAGGTCAGTCTGGTTTTACGTGGACTTCACTTTTTGTCCGACTTAGTTGAGATTAAACAAGAACTAGATAAAATTGTTCCAAGTACAGTTGATAAAATTGTAAAGTTTACAACTCCAATATCGATTAAAAACAATTTTGATACAGGACTCTATCTTGTCACCCTTTTCCCAGGTAAAAAATTTAATGACATTGCCAAGATAAAAAATGTAATGTATCAGGTAGTTACCTGGGAAGCTCCAAAGTCTCGCAGTAGAGAGGTACAGTGTAAGCGTTGTCAGCAATGGGGACATATTGCAAAGAATTGCAACAGATTGTATCGTTGCGTTAAGTGTGAAAAAGATCACGGTCCAGGTGAATGTGAGTTGACAGTAAATGCAAACATTAGCCCTTTTTGCATAAATTTCGGTAATTCAGGCCATCCAGCTAGCTGGAGGGGATGCCCTTCTTATAAGGACTACTTGAAAAGAAAAAAGACTTTGATCACTGAAGCAAAAGAGAAAAAGCTAACTGCTTTTTCAAATGTCCAGAATACTGTTAACAAGCAATCATTGGTAATTGATGGTAAAACTTATGCAAGTAATTTTTATCAATTGCCCAACATTGATAAACCTATTAACTCGGGAAAGCCTTCAATAGTTAACGAATTTTTGAAAATTGCAAAACAAATTTTTGAAAGTGAACAACCGTCACTTGAGCTAAGAATTGAGTCTTTTCTCAACAACTTCAAAAAAATGCCAAAGATGGAAGTTAAAAAAGAGTGCACAGCTCTCTTAAAAGAGGTAAGAGAAAAGTATGGCCCGTAATAAAACAAATTTATTAACGTTTAATGTGAGGTCCTTAGTGGAAGGAAGTAGATCCATCGAATTAAAAAAAAAGTTAGATACTTTTCATGTTGATGTTTGTTTCCTCCAAGAAACTCATTTGTCAAATTCTAAAAGAGTGTACCTTAACAACTACAATTTTATAAGAGACTTCAGTCTTCAAGGAGTTGCTATTGTTTTGAATAACCGTTTTAAATATTCAGTTGTTACAATAACTAATATTACTTTTCCACACATTTTTGTGGATGTATCTATTTCATTAAACGGTTTAAATAAGCACTTGTTGATGGGATCTGCTTACATTCCTTGCAATTTTTCGCCTGAAAACTTTTCAGATGGACTGGTAAAAATTGCAAACTGTGCATCCAATTTTGATGGACTTATAATTGGTGGAGACTTCAACTCTAAGCATCGCTCATGGAATGACAATATTAATAATTTGAATGGTAACACATTCCACAGTTGGTTAGAAAATCATTCATTAGATTTTGTCAGACTGTGTGACATTAACCCTTCTTATCCAAACGGTGCCTCTTTTCTTGATCACTTTTTATTTTCAGCTGGCTTATTAGATAACATTAATCCACATTATGAAATTAGAACTCTTTCAACATTTTCAGATCATTTTCCACTCTATGTTCAAATAGAATTAAAAGACATTAATTTTTCTTTAAATCAACCAAGGTTTTATACTTCTTTTAAAAATACTGATTGGGATAGCTTTAGATGCGATATAACGACTATTTTTGAAAACATTTTACCTCCCAACAATGTAAATTTACAAAATTCTGAAATTGATTTTCATATAAACTTTTTAACTTCAGCTATCAACTCTACTAAGGATTCTCATAGTCAAACAATTGAAGTCAAGATTGTTCGTTCTTCAGTACTCCCTGAATCAATCATTAAATTATTCAAAATTAAAAATTGTTGGCAAAGAAGGTTGAAGAGTATATTCCATTCAAATTACAATAGAACAACATCAGATTACAAACTCCTTGCTAAACAAATCTCGCTCTTGCAAATTATTATAAAACAACAAGTAGAAATACATAAAGCTCGAGAATTTAGTGAAAGACTTAAACTTATAAAACCTGGTCCTACAGCATATAAACAAATATATAAGTTAATAAAAAAGAAGAGTGGACAGTTTTGCTCAAAAATTGTTCAGGATGACTTTGTGATTACCGATGACGTCGAGAAAGTTGAAGTCTTAAGAAGTCATCTTGAAAAGGTTTATGAAGAAACCATCCCAATTAGGTCAGATATCAGTGACTTGGAATCCAACATTCAAACTACTCTTAATACATATCCAACCTCAATTTACAATTTCTCTTCAGAGTTCAACTCTTCTACTAATGTAGATACTCTCCACTTCGTTAAGTCTGATGATATATGTTGTTATGTCCAGCAGCTAAATGCCAAGAAATCTGCCGGTCCGGATACCCTTTCGAATTATATTATTAAAAAACTGCCCAAAGTGATTTTTGATTTTTTAGCAATAATTTTCAACAATTGCATTAACAATGGTTATTTTCCTAATTCCTGGAAAATTGCTAAAGTAATTCCAATTCAGAAGAAACCAAACTGTTATGAAGTTAATAACTTCAGACCAATTTCCTTACTATCAAATATTGGAAAACTTTTTGAACGAGTAATTTTGGATAAAATGGATGAATGTGTTGACGTTCAATATATTCCAGATTTTCAATTTGGGTTTAAAAAGCAGCATTCTACTGTGCATGCTCTTTTAAAGTTTGAAAATGACTTAATCCTTAACCTTCGGCAGCGGAAATGCACGGTTGCAGTGTCTTTGGATATAGAAAAAGCTTTTGACAAGGCTTATCATAATGGTATTATCTATAAGCTTATGATGATTGGCATTGATCCGTCGTTCATAAAAATTTTACATAGCTTTTTAAATGATAGAAAGTTTTTTGTAAATATAAATCATGTTTCTTCAGAGTATGGCTTTATAAGAAGTGGAGTCCCACAGGGTGCAATAATGGCTCCTCATCTCTATAGTACTTTCATTCACGATTTTCCGCATACTTTTAACGGTTCAACATGCATTCTTTACGCAGATGATTCGCTGGCTTATGCTCACGGTAACACTCCAGAAGAGGCTTTGAGTTTGGTACAAGTACACTTAGAAAAAATTAACAGTTTTTATAAAGATTGGGGGATCAAAATTAATACAGCCAAATCGCAAACCATTTGCATTAGAAACCCTTCAGGAAAATGTCACTGGAAAACAGTTCCTCAAAGTAAAAGGTTAAAATTATCACTAAATGGAACAACTATTCCTTTCAAAAATGAAATTAAATATTTAGGTGTAACTTTCAGCAATCTGTTAAAATTCAATAATCATGCAAATGCCATTTTAAAGAAAGCACGCCAAATTTCTGGAATGTTTTCCAACTTATTAAGGAATAAATATATGCCAATAAATACTAAATTATTAATTTACAAGGTAAGCATCCGTTCAGTGATAATGTATGGGTTTCCGATTTGGTTCACTATCTCACCAACAGTTGCACAGAGTCTTGAAAAATTTGAACGTAAAATTTTAAGATTCTGCTTAGATCGCAACTTTGAATCTTTTACGAAAAGATACTCCAATTTCTATATCTACAGTCATTCTCGCATTGTCCCTTTGTGTTAATATTTGCTTGTGCATTTAAAAAAATTTGTTTACAAACTTCCCTATATAGAAAACGATTTGATAAATTCGGTATATAACTCTCAAAATGAATTCAATTGGTCTAGCTTCGCTTACATATCGCCTGTGGGCATTATAAACGAAATTCTTGATTTAGAAGCTGGTATCAATCCCACATCACTTTTACCGGAATTTTTCACAAAAAAAAGCCCTGGAACACACAGAGGCTAATATAAACTTAATGTAACGTCATTTTTAAGTGTATATATGTAAATAGTGAAAGTAGTATTTATAGTTTAATTTGTAGTTTGTAGTTATTTAGATGTAAGATTATTTGATAACACATCAAAGATACTTCAAAAAGCCGTGTGCAAGCTTTTGATTTTTCCATCAGTAATAATATTGCTGTTAGCATTTTGCAAGACTCCACTATAATAGAATATATTATATCAATTCTATGTATCCTTCCACCGTTACTATTTTTATTATGTACTATTGCTCAATAAATTTACTTACTTACTTACTAAAGGCATGGACATCCAACGAGTCCTCTTTTAAATTATTAACAATTCCTCAAGGTATTGGCGAGAAGGTTTATACGAGGGGCACTATTTATGTTTCGGGAACTGGCCACACTAAAGTCAATAGCTAAAATCTGGCAACACCATTATAAAGTTTGACTTTTTTAGCATAAACGTACTCACAACGTTTTGACGTACAAGCACTATTTGTTTTGTTTACAGTGAGTTAAGAAAATCAATTTTTACATTGATAATTTAAGCGATTGATAAATTAAGGGGTTTTCAACGAGGACAAACATTTCGTACAACTAAGTGTTCAGGCAAAATCGAATGTATTGGAGTGAAACTACTGTGCAAGGATTGCCTCTTTCTCACAATATGTCACATGTCGTTTGCGTTTTGTCTAATCTTTTAAAATTTCTCTTGCAAGTGCCTCTTCCTAATATTTTATTGATTTTATTTAATTAGCACTATTCATTTTTTAATTTTCACACATATGGACTGGTCCAGAAAAATTTTTTTACTTTGTTTTTCACCAATAAAAAAATAACCAATGATTTTTTTTTTTTATTTATTAGCCAACATAAATAATCCCTGAACTATTAAGAAATTTTTTTTTTTCTCTAAAACATTGTACTTTTTTCTAAAGGCTTTTTATTAAGACTAGTATCGCCGGTGGCCAAAATTTGGCCTTTTACTTTGAGATAGATACACTTCTTCCGAGTACCGTTTGGTAAAAAACAAAGCCAGAACATTGAGTATTCATTAGTCGTAGCAACATTTTTTATATGCAGCAGGCTCAGTATATCTTAAAACCGAATAACATAAAAATTGGTGTAGTGCTTGTGCCAAAAAATATCGGAAAACATTCAAAATATCGAAAAGATCTCAAAAGTATCGACAAACATCGGTATGTATATCAGTAAAAGTCCAAAAGTATCGAGCAACATCCAAAATATCGGTAAAAGTCCAAAAGCATCGATAAACATCCAAAATATCGAGAAATATCGAGAAACATCCAAAATATCGATAAAAGTCTTAAAGTATCGAGAAACATCCAAAATATCGGTAAAAATCCAAAAGTATCGAGAAACATCTAAAATATCGGTAAAAGTCCAAAAGTATCGGAAAACATCCAAAGTATTGGTAAAATTCCAAAAGCATCGAGAAACATCCAAAATATCAGTAAAAGTCCAAAAGTATCGAGAAACATCCCAAAGATCGATAAAAGTCCAAAAGTATAGAGAAACATCCAAAATATCGATAAAAGTCTAAAAGTATCGAGAAACATCCAAAATATTGGTAAAAGTCCAAAAGTATCGAGAAACATCCAAAATATCGATAAAAGTCCAAAAGCATCGAGAAACATCCAAAATAATGATAAAAGTCCAAAAGTATCGAGAAACATCCAAAATATCGGTAAGAGTCCAGAAGTATCGAAAAACATCCAAAATATCGGTAAAAGTCCAAAAGTATCGAGAAACATGCAAAATATCGGAAAAAGTCCAAAAGTATCGAGAAACAACCAAAGTATCGATAAAAGTCCAAAAGTATCGAGAAACATCCAAAATATCGATAAAAGTTCAAAGGTATCGAAAAACATCCAAAATATCGATAAAAGTGCAAGAGTATAGAGAAACATCCAAAACATCGATAAAAGTCTAAAAGTATCGAGAAACATCTAAAATATCAGTAAAAGTCCAAAAGTATCGAGCAACATCCAAAATATCGGTAAAAGTCCAAAAGCATCGATAAACATCCAAAATATCGAGAAATATCGAGAAACATCCAAAATATCGATAAAAGTCTTAAAGTATCGAGAAACATCCAAAATATCGGTAAAAATCCAAAAGTATCGAGAAACATCTAAAATATCGGTAAAAGTCCAAAAGTATCGGAAAACATCCAAAGTATTGGTAAAATTCCAAAAGCATCGAGAAACATCCAAAATATCAGTAAAAGTCCAAAAGTATCGAGAAACATCCCAAAGATCGATAAAAGTCCAAAAGTATAGAGAAACATCCAAAATATCGATAAAAGTCTAAAAGTATCGAGAAACATCCAAAATATTGGTAAAAGTCCAAAAGTATCGAGAAACATCCAAAATATCGATAAAAGTCCAAAAGCATCGAGAAACATCCAAAATAATGATAAAAGTCCAAAAGTATCGAGAAACATCCAAAATATTGGTAAGAGTCCAGAAGTATCGAAAAACATCCAAAATATCGGTAAAAGTCCAAAAGTATCGAGAAACATCCAAAATATCGGAAAAAGTCCAAAAGTATCGAAAAACATCCAAAATATCGGTAAAAGTATCGAGAAACATCTAACATATCGGAAAAAGTCCAAAAGTATCGAAAAACATCTAAAATATCGGTAAAAGTCCAAAAGTATCGAGAAACATCCAAAGTATCGATAAAAGTCCCAAACTATCGAAAAATATCCAAAATATCGGTAAAAATACAAAAGTATCGAAAATCATCCAAAATATCGCGAAGTATCGAAAAACATCCAAAATATCGGTTAAAGTCCAAAAGCATCGAGAAACATCCAAAATATGGGTAAAAGTCCAAAAGTATCGAAAAACATCCAAAATATCGATAAAAGTCCAAAAGTATCGAGAAACATCTAAAATATCGGTAAAAATCCAAGAGCATCGAGAAGCATCCAAAATATCGAGAAGTATCCAGAAACATCCAAAACATCGGTAAAAGTCCAAAAGTATCGAAAAACGTCCAAAATATCGGTAAAAGTCCAAAAGCATCGAGAAACATCCAAAATATCAGTAAAAGTTTAGAAGTATCGAGAAACATCCAAAATATCGATAAAAGTCTAGAAGTATTGAGAAACATCCAAAATATCGGTAAAAGTTCAGAAGTATCGAGAAACATCCAAAACATCGATAAAAGTCTAGAAATATCGAGAAACATTCAAAATATCGGTAATAGTCAAAAAATATCGAGAAACATCCAAAATATCGGTAAAAGTCCAAAAGTATCGAGAAACATCCAAAATATCGGAAAAAGTACAAAAGTATCGAGAAACATCCAAAATATCGGTAAAAGTCCAAAAGTATCGAGAAACATCCAACATATCGGTAAAAGTCCAAAAGTATCGAAAAACATCCAAAATATCGGTAAAAGTCCAAAAGCATCGAGAAACATCCAAAATATCGGTAAAAGTCCAAAAGTATCGAGAAACATCCAAAATATCGATAAAAGTCCCAAAGTATCGAAAAATATCCAAAATATCGGTAAAAGTCCAGAAGTATCGAGAAACATCCAAAATATCGATAAAAGTCTAGAAGTATCGAGAAACATCCAAAATATCAGAACGTCGACAGAGCGCAACGAAACAGGTTTCGTGCAAGCAAGGGAAAAACAACAACGAAATTTCTCTCACTCCACTGTGTCATTCACTTTCTTAACAACACAGCATAACATTGTGCATGCTGTTTTTGTTGTAATTATATGGGAAACTTTGATCCTGTTTTTAAATACCTTAATGGCAACTTATGAGGATAATTTTTGGATTCGAGGATTCTACACCACAATACCTTTCATATAAAAAAAAAAATATCGAAAATCGGTTAAATGGTTAGCTCGCAAAAGGGAGGCAAAAAAAACTGTTCACGTATTAATACATAGATTTGTTCAGTAAGTAAGTCCATGCTTTGAGCAGTTAAGTGGATTCGCCCTTTTAGGAACAAAATGTTCATTTTTGCTCTTGGCACCATTCTATGGTGGCTTAAGAATAACGAGAGGTGGCCAGAGTATAACAGTATCTTCGTATTCACGAATAAATGGCAAAGAATCTTTTTCAAGACACTCGTCAATAAAAATTTTCGAATTCCTGGTGGAACATTCGTGTTTCGGTAGCTATTTGAAATCTGACTTAACATGTGTTTCATCGCCCATTTCGCTACAGTAAAATTTAGTCAGGAAACCTTTATATAAATTTCGGACTTGCTTTTAAGCCTCCAGCTGCTTTTCATCGGTATGATCTGGTACTTTTTAAAATCTGTAGGTCTTCAGCTTAACTGTCTTTTTTAGTCTTTGTATAGTAGATTTCGAGGTGCCTGGACTTACAGCAATATCTCGAATTAAACTGTCGGAATTCCGCTCAAAGAGTTGCTTCGCTTTTTTGACCAACTGTCTAAACTAGGCTTCCTATTTGAGATAATTTTCCAAACGATCAGTAGACCCTTTCTATGATTCAAAATAATCCATTGGACAGTGCTTTTTGATGTAACCGTTTTTTGAGCTATAACTAAAAATTTTTAATCCAGAATTTTGAAGAAAGTGGACAAAATCAGTTTTCGAACTTTTTATTGATTGCTAGACATCTTTTTTGTCATCAGGTGAATCGTAATCTTAAGAAACAAAAGTATAAAATTTTTCTGGACCAGTCCTTATTTAACGTTTGCACAATTTTTGTTTAAAAAACTTTAAATTTTTTGGCAACTGAACCTTTCATTTTTAAGAGCGAGTAGAGTAAGTAGCAAATTTTCGAAGGATAAGTCTTCAAATCATATCGTCGGGTTAAAACTTCAACTAGACATTTACATATATTGATGTTTTGAGTTAAGTGTACAGAAACATGAAGGAAAAACGGCTCTGTACCCTAGTTTAGTCGGTTTTTTGAAATGCTGTCCCCATCCAAGTAGAAAACTGCGAATCCCATACAAAAAACGAATTTCAAAAAACTTAAAACGCTTTTTTCTCGAAACATGATAAATGTAGATGTCTAGTTATAGTTCTAACCCGACGATATAATATGTAAATAGAGGTTAACGCCCTCATCCACTCAATTCGGTAGCTAAAGATTATTTTCTTTTCACGAATGTTACTTCTTTTAAATTTGCTCATCAGATCTCCTCAACAAGTTGAGCTCTTCGTTACACAACAAAAGTTTAAATTAAAATAAAAAACACGCAAGTTTCAATAGATGGCAAGCCCAGAAAAACGTCAGCATCGATTCTTTACTTGCGCACAATTAGGCAAAACGCGTAACAAATTTTAATGACACCCAATTCTAGAATGAAATAAATTGACATGTGTATTCCATAGATAAATTGAAAAAATGAGATACCAACTGGCTGATGCTTTCGTAAGCAAATCTATGGATTTTCAACAAAACAAAACAGAAAACATGGAAACAAAAGCAGAAAATCTCAAAATCAAAAGACAACAAATATCTTCTGTACATTCCAACAGGTTTGTTTGCATGATGAATGATTGATGCACAGACGTAGTCAGTAGACGGCGCACAGGCTTTTAAATACATAACACTGGTGCTCACACAGAAGCTCGATTTCCTCCGGCCATCAAAGGAATTCGCACATTAAACTGTCAGATAACGATTGGTGGAGTTATTTAAGATAAATACATTGTATGTATGTATTGTGTTAACTATAGCGATACAGGGTGAAAGTATTTACATTATGGATGGGAAGTATCGCCCCTCTGGCTGAGCTCGGAATTTTCGGGATTTTAAAACGAAGTCAACGGTGTGGTTATAAGCAGGGTGACCAAATATAAAAAATGACAAATTCTTGATTAATTGCCTAAAAAAACGACAAAAATAGAAGGCGACAGGGTTTTTGAAATGTCAATGCGGAACATTATAAATAAAGTACCAAGAAACAATACAAATTCTTTTTCTAGAATGGTCAGTTACGTCGCTCTGGAAATACCCATATCTTAAAATAAATATCAAAAAATTATTGTAAAGAAAACAACGAAAAAACATTTTTAAATTTGAAATACATATTACTAAATACTTTTACTTAAGATGCCGTCTCTATCTTTATACCTAAAAAATAAAAATATTTAGTGAATGCCAAATAGCGTTTGAAGTTAATGCGCTATCCCTCGTGACTATTTCAAAGTGGCTCCGAAGATTCCAGACAGGAAATTTTTCTGTGGAGGACGAACCTCGAGTAGGCCGCCCCAAATCTTTGACTGATTATGCAATTGTAGCGCTGGTGAAGTCTAAAATTGACGAAGATCCAAGATTGATTGATCATTGCTGAGGAACTGGTCTTGAATGCCATGGCTGTATTGCGAATATTAAAAAATGATTTTGGATACACGAAGAAATCTACACGATGGGTTCCTAGAATTTTAAGTGATGCTCAAAAAGAGGCACATGTGCGTTTTCTTAAAAAAAATGTTCTTGAAAAATTAAAAAACTGAGAGTCTAACACTTTCAAGAAAAATTGTAACAGGTGATGATGCATGGTATTACAAGTACGACCCTGAAACCAAACAACAATCCATGGTATGGAGCCCAGAAGGTACAAATCCACCTGTTAAAGCAAAGCAACAAAAGTTAGCAACAAAAGTGATAATGTCAGTTTACTTCAGATGGTTACTGCTAAGTGGTGTATTGAAACTTGCTTACCAAAAGTTTTCCAAAATTTATTCGGAAAACGCCAAAAAAAGGAGCTACGCCGCTACTTTCTACATCACGATAATGCGCCAGCGCACACTGTTGAAAAATCGACCGATTTTATTGCGTTTTCAGGCATCGGAGAAATGCGTCCAGCACCTTATTCCCCAGATCTTGCGTCTTGTGACTTCTGACAGCAATGAGGAGATAATAAATTCGGTTAAAGTTATAAATTTAAAAAATCTTTTATCTAGTTTTTTTCAATTCTACTAAGCGAACTTTGGTTAGGCCCCTCGTAACCCTTTTAAAGATCACTATGGACCCTTGCGGTCTATGTGTGGCAAAATTGCCGCCACCCTAACCTAACCCTTTTAAAGATCTAGCAATTTTAGCACTGCATGTGTTATCGTTGTTGTTGCTGATATCAGCTCAGCAATCAGCTGATAATCAGCATAAAATACATATCAGCATCAGCAAAAAATTTCTGATAAAATCAGCAAAATGCATCAAAGTTTTTATTTATTAAATATTCTTTACTGGTCATTGACTTATATTACACAGGTCTGCAAATATACAATTTGTCTTCCATTCTCTAACCTTGTTGCCGATTATGGGAGTTTTTGACCTCCTATTTACGAATCTGAACTTGGTTTTTTCTATCAAGATAGGACTATTAGCAACCTTTCTTCAAATAACGGAAGGCACTGTACATATATAGTGCACTTCCAGGATAATGTGTACTTTGCTTATTCAAATGCATCTAATAGCCATGCACTTCTTCATAAAACTTTATCTTGTTTACTTTTCCAACAGGATCCTTACTTTCAGAGTTACCATCCGTTTAAGTACAGCCATCTCAGCCTCCATACAAATATATGTATTTAGTTTAGTCCTTCGTATGGAGTTGAAAAACCTTAATTTTGAACATGGACAATAAGTTTGCTTTTACTATACGTATATAAATGCATAGATACTATGTTAATAAATTAAAATTTTTATGCACATTTGTATATTAGGGATTTCAGTCCCGGGATCCCGGGACCCCGGGATTTGAACCTTTTTGCAGTCCCGAAAATCCCGGGATTTCTTTTGTAAGTTTTTTTATACCCTACACCCAGGGTATATTCACTTTGTCTTTCCGTTTGTATCGCAGAGAAGGAGGCATGGCAGGTATGGAAAAGTATATATATACTTGATCAGCGTCACCTCCTGAGTCGATAAAGTCATGTCCGTCTGTCTGGCTGGCTGGGTGGCTGGCTGGCTGGGTGGCTGGCTGGCTGGCTGGGTGTGTGTGGAAATACATTTTTTGGGAAAACTGAGCAACATAATTCAATGAAAATTGGTATTCTGCCTTCGTCGTAAAAGTTAGCACGGGGGATTGAAAATGAGCGAAATCGGTCGGACACGCCTACCGCCCATACAACAAATATATTCAAAATGCAATAATAAGAGCATTATTTGCAATAACAGAAGCAAAATACACATAAATACTAAGAAAAGTAATTATAAGCTCTGAGTAAAAACTAGGCGAATTCGGATTAGAGGGCGTGGCACCTCCCATATAAGCAAAAGTTTCAAAATTATATAATGAAAGTGTTTGTTTAGATAATCCAACCAAATTTCACTCAAACACGAAGAACATTAATTGTAAACTCTGAGCAAAAAGTACGCGAAGTAGGATTAGAGGGCGTGGTACCTCCCATATATGCGAAAGTTTTAAAATGCTATACTGAAAGATTTTTTTAAAAACCTAACCGAATTTTACTCAAACACTCAGAACACTTCCCATATAAGCAATTTCTTTTTATACTCTCCATATAATATGTATAGGTACTTAAAATGCAGTGTAGGGTATTTAGTTTTTGGCCTGGCCAAAGATACCACCCTTACTAGTTGTTTTTAATAACAGAAAAAAGTAAAGATAAAACGTATTCTCTCTAGATTTAAAACTGCAACTTCTTACGAAATTGAGGACAATAGCCATACAGTTAAAGTAAACGCAACAAAAAACTTGCAAGAAAAATTAAATCTAGTTTTTAATAACACTTCAAAAAATTTGTTTTCTAGAAAGTCTTATATTGTAATTTATCCGACGTTTTAATGAAGGAAATTGATATATTTTGTAATAGTGGGGATAGGGGTTATTTCCTCCAGAGAACTTTCGATTATCTTTCTTCAATTCAACCAACAAGTGTTGAATCAGAAAGATGCTTTTCGTGTGCAGGTTGTATATCTGTGGACTTTTGACAAAACAACCTAACTCGAAATTGGCAACTTTTCAGGAGAGCCTGAAAACTGATTAACTACTTTTCAATAATGTGGCTCAATTTCGTTGATGCAGCGCTGAATCTCCTATTTCCATAAGTTTTTACTATTCTTAAAGCGTCAGCTGTCAAAATATTTTTTGGTTCATAACACTTCACCGCACGAATGGCGCTAAGTTCAAATCTTGCGTGAACTATGGGACACCTCTATATCTCTGAAACAAGAAATTATAGAGACATGTCGATTATACCAATAGAAGCGTATTTAAATTAAATAAAGGACTTAAATCCTGGAGAATTGTCTTATCTCGACTTAGGTTGTTTTGTCAAAAGTCCATAGATATGTAATAAATTTAGATCTAAATTGGATGATAAAACAATAAATGCTTTAATTTTTCTAATAATAAAACTGATTAAAAGAAAAGTTAATTCTTTCAAGTCCAATACTTGCTAAAACTTTGATCTCACTACTTTATATAATTAAATATGTCTGATATTTTATCTATGTATTTAACCAAGCATATAATGCTGCAATGTACCTTTATGTTTATTTTTGAAGTAAATAAGTATTTATGAATTTTTGTTTTTTAAAAAAGGCGTGAATTGCTTAATAAAATTACCTGTTTTAAGAAATTGTTCTTTAATTTTTTTGACACTTTTTAAATAAAATATCTTTGTAGGGGTGTAGTAGGGGTATATAAGACAAAATATTAGGAATTTTTAACTCTACTTTATTTAGAAAGAAAAAAATTTCATACAAATCCCGAAAAATCCCGGGATCAAAATTTCTGATCCCGAAATCCCGGGATCGCAAAAAGTCCAAAAATTGGAATCCCTAATGTATATATATATATAAATTTGTAAATATATTGGAAGAGATTTTTTTGAACTAATGTGCACAAAATATATACATAAATATGTGGTTGTTTAGTTTATTAGTTTTTAAAGTTTAGGATTGTTGTAAAAATTAAGAAAAAAATATTTTATAATAAAATATAATAAAAATGATGGTCTCTATCAAATTTTTGCTCTGCTTTTAGCCCAAAAACGGCATGGGCTAGTCATTAAATAGCTGAAACAAGTCTCACTACTCGATTTTCTCGACCGCTAAATAACTAACATCTTCACAAAAAAAATTATTATAAAGTTTTTTATGAAAAATTGCATGTTCTTTCCAAGGGTATTGGTCCCATTTACTTTGGTTTTTTCTTTCACGAGATATACGCAAAACAGTTTAGGAAAGTCCCTACAAGTAATACTAAAAACGAAAAAGAGAATGCGCCACCAGTAAGTATTAATACTATGTGCTCTCCTTTCACCAGAATTATTGTTTTATACACTAGCAACTATTTAACCTATTTGAAAGCAAAAAGGAAACTAAAAGAAATTTTTGAAGCAGTACATAAGTTACTTCAAAAATGCTTGGAAACAATATATCTTAGAATCCTGACATGATGGAAACAACCAAGTTCAGATTCTTAACTAAGAGGTCACACCATCATACTTGGCTTTAAAATATCGGAATGGAAAACCAATGTTTTTTTGGTTTTTGTTGTGTTTTTCACATATATCCATCCATCCATGGTTTCACGGACATTGACATCAAAACAGATCTACAGTCAAACACTCAACATTGATGGACACGCGGTATTGCGTTGAGTGCTTCGAATGTGTCAAAACATGCAATCCTTCACAGGTTTTTCACTTTTTTTCTTATGTTTACCGCATATCTTGCAGGCTCTGTATTTAAATTCGAATTTAAATTAAGTTTACCTCAACGACTTTTTAATGAGCTTCGATTTGTGCTTTTTCATTTGTTGTAAATGCAATAATTTTTTACTGCAGATTATCAAGAATATTCCCTGTCAGTAATATGTGTGTTGTTTTTTGCGATATTGTTATCAAGTCAATTTCAAACTTCTCAGGTAGGAGCTCATGCCAAGTGTTGGCGGCAAAGGGTAGATGAATTCGTTGAGATGCCATGCATTTTCGACATCATCAACGATGTTTCGTGATTCGTGCTGTGACGTGGCCTGACCACTGATCTGAACTACATTTGTGCAAGTTGAGGTAAATCATGCCCGATCCAGGTTTACTCTTCAGCTTCTTCCTCCTCATCTCAAGAGATCTGTGGAACAAATGAAGCTTTGAAAAATCTTAATCACTCGCAACACGAATGCGTAATTATTGTGTTTCCTTTTTCATTTAAAAAAAAAATTTAAAAAAAAAATAATACAACAACCACAACAACAACATGAAGTGCTTGCAAAGATTTTTCATGCTGACAATTTAGATGGGGTGCAGTGCAGTAGCAACAAAAAACTACTTAATTCATCAGTTGTATGAATACCGGAATACACATCAACTGTGCACAATTTATCAATATCCAAAACAGATTTATTTAATTTCGCTATGACTGGCAGCTAACAGGGTGATTGTTAAAATCTCAATTGATCAATATTTGTAACTCTCCAGAGAAAAAGGAGCCTTATCTTCACTGACGAAATTTCGCAACACAGGGTCAAAATTATCGGTTTTCAGTTTAAGGTGAAATTGAGTGGTTAGACATGTTCTGAACATTTGAAAATTGATTTCAGATCGGTTACACTGTCCGACAATTTCAAACTTTTTGTAAAACACATGACAAAATCCAAAAAATTCTTAAAATAGACGTCTCGCCGTTTTTCTCCAGCACGTCAGATTTTTTTTAATCGATTTTCAAGTCTTAAAATACACTGTTTAAGAGTGATACGTAGGTTGCCTTTTATATTTCGGGATTGGGCAATACTAATGTCAATAGCTAAAATCTGGCAACACCATAATAAAGTTTGACATTTTTTAGCATAAACGTACTCACAACGTTTTGATGTACAAGTGCTATTTGTTTTGTTTACAGTGAGTTAAGAAAATCAATTTTTCCATTGATAATTTAAAATATGGCTAAGTTAAGGGGTTTCCAACGAGAACAAACCTTTTTTACGGCCAGGTGTTCATGCAATATTGAATGCATGCTGGTCCCACTAATGCCTAAGGTTGTCTCAATATCACGGTAGGTCACATGACGATCTTGCAATATCAGTTGGCGCACAGCATCAATGGTTTCTGGAACAACAACTGATTTTGGGCGACCTTCACGAAATTTGTCTTGGAGTGAGCGACGGCCACGATTGAATTCATTAAACCAGTTTTTCACAGTGCTATAGGATGGTGCTTCATCGCCATACAAAGTTTTAAGTTCATCGATGCACTCTTATCGTGATAATCCACGTCGAAAGTTGTGAAAAACGATCGCACGAAAACATTCACGAGTTAATTCCATTTTTTTGCCAAATTGATTTTTTTCAAGTCACTGTAAGCAACACAAATGATGGTCGTACGTCAAAACGTTATGAGTACGTTTATGCTAAAAAATGTCAAACTTTATTACGGTGTTGCCAGATTTTAGCTATTGACATTAGTGTTTCCCAATCCCGAAATATAGAAGGCAACCTACGTATCCCTGATTCCGTTTATGACTTTTATGATTTTAAGCTATTTAGAAAAGACACGGATTTGAGCAATAGGTTGATTGACTGCGATTTCCATGTTGTATGCGGAGATTTCAACGTTAATTTGTTGATAAATGATAGTGTGGCGGAAAATTTTAAAGATCTTTGTACTTCCTGTTGACTTAAACTTACGAACACCTCTGAACCGACTCATTTTTCTAATGACTGCCTACCAAGCTTACTGGACGTCTTTCTCCTTTCTGATATTTCCTTGCTTTTGAGATTCGATCAAATTGCTTTTCTGTTCGATCATGATCTAATTTTCTGTTGGTTGGATATAAATCTCTGTCATAGGGCCTCTCATTCAAGTTTCTCCTATTTTGACTTCAATTCTATAAATTTGAACGCTTTGAATGCTGATTTAAATGATTTGTGCTGGAACGACTGTTGGTATAGCGAATCTGTGAATGAGAAACTCTGCCGTTTTATTGGTAATGTGGAATATGTATTCACTCGTCCGTTTTGCTAGGATTGTCAACCATAAATGTCTCTGGCTTACGAACAGTGTATTGACGGCAATCAGAAAAAGAAACAAGCTTCAATCCAAGTGGAAAACTCGCCGTACAGATGCTAACTGGGAAGATTTTAGAAGGGCGCGTAACGATGCAAATCATCTTATAAAACTCGAAAAAAGAAGATTTTTTTCTTCTAAACTAAACCCTAACCTGGATTCCAAAAAACTTTGGCAAAATATAAAAAAATACAAATTCTTCACGAAATCTGCCACGGTTTGTAATTTGAATCCTAATGATCTCAATGATTCTTTTATATGTAGCATCTCAGTAAATCCGGATCAACACCTAACGTTCCGCCGCCTGAACGGGATATTGACTCATCTGAAACTCTGTTTAATTTCTCTGCAGTGTGTGAAAATGAAGTGGCAAAATATATCTGGAAACGGGCTCTAATGCTGTGGTATTCGATTGTATACCCATTAAATTTATTATATTAATTTTACCCTACATTTTGTCGCCCCTTACCTACATAATTAATCATTGCTTCACTTGCTCCAGTTTTTCCGAAGCTTGGAAATTGCCACAATTATCCCTATTGCAAAAATGCCTCTGCTTCTCTCTCAAGCGACCTTAGGCCATTCAGTATTCTTCCGGCTTTAGGTAAGGTATGTTAGTGAATTATGTCGGAACAAATCAATCTTCACCTTAATTGACATTCTCTTCTGTCTCCTATACAATCTGCGTTCCGAACAGGTCATAGTTGTCAGACTGCGGGAATGAAAATAAGCGACGATATTCGAATGGAATTTGACCAAAACCATCTAACACTGCTTTGCTTACTAGATTTTCCAAAAGCGTTTGAGTCCATCAACCATTCTCGACTCTGCAATAAGCTGAAATCTTTCTTTAGATTTAGTGAAAGCGCAATAACGTTGATATCTAATTTGGAAATTCTAAGTTGGAAATTCCTTCTCATCTTTTAGGGCAATCAATATAGGTGTTTCTCAAGGTTCCATTTTAAGTCCACTACTTTTTTTCTCTTTATTAACGACATTTTCTCTACTTGCAAATATTCAAAAATATATGCTTATGCTGACGACATTCAGCTGTGCCTCTCAAGTCCCATAGGTCTTGTTGAAGACCTAACCTTCAGGATGAATGCGGACTTGACTTCTTCGAACAAATGGACTCTTGAAAACATGCTCTTCATTAACCCGTCAAAATCGAAAGTACTGCCTATTGCCAAAAGTGAACTTAGTCTAGTTGGGATTCCTCACTTATTCGTTGGCGCAGTTTAGCTTGAATTTGTATCGAAAGTTAAAAACCTTGGTTTTATTTTGAATTCGAAGCTTACGTGTACTGACCACATTAACAGCATAGTAGGAAAGATTTACGGTACGCTGCCTCTTATTCCTTCATAAACTCATTTTTTCGCGAACACCAGAGAATCTGTTTAGCAGAATTCAATTAAGCCAGTCTATAAGATCCCAACAGCTTATTGTCCCCAGGTTCAACTACCTTAATAGCACCAGATTTTTTTCCATAAACACCGTTAGTCTTTGGAACTCATTTTCAATTGAATTAAGGCAGATAACTGCAGGAGGAAGCTTCAAAAGGTCTCTTATCAACCACTTCACTTCTACTTCTTAATCCTTTTTAATTTCTTTTATTATTTCCTTTCTTTAACTTTTTCTCCTTTTTCTGCCTTCTTTTTTATAAATTTTACTTAGTATTAAGTTATTTATTGTTAGGCCTAGCTTGTTTTATGTTTAACTTTTTTAACTACTTTTCCCGAATTTAATTTTTATAATTAGTTTATATCCATTATAATTTTAATACTTATTGATGTACTATAAAAGATTAAATCTTATTGTACTATGAATTGAAATAAATAAATAAAAAATCGATATATTTACCATATGATACTTACATCTAAGGTGTATCATGTGTAATAGGAAATGTTACACCAAAATAATTTTTAATCCGGAACGATAAGTCTGGCTACCCTTATTTCACCATCATATAAGTATGCTTACTATAACATACTGGTGCTCTCTGCAATGATATCAAATGTGCTACAGCTCAAAAAGAGATTTTTGCTCAAATAATGTACATGTATGTACTGTAACTTAATACATACCCAAAAAATAAGCTGGCGCGTGCTTCATACATCACCAGAAGATCCACTCACAGTAATTAGTGATAAGTTACAGTCTCTAACACCACAACAACGACAACACCGGTGATATTCTTTACTGGTGCTATATTGTAACGATAAACAAAACTTAATTTGAACAAATATTCAAGTTAAAACCAAACAAAACTGGACCAAAATGAGAGATACAACAACAACATCAATAACAAATGCCACCCAAATCTGTTTCAATTATATCTGCTCGTGGATTATGGAAATAAATAAATAAACATTACAATGAATGAATGAATGAATGAAAAAAAAAAAAACCACACGATTGAGTTTGAATATCTGATTGTTTGAGTGGCACTTGAAGACCCCGATCGCTCTTCTAAACCTACACATTTACGCTTGCGAGACTTTGAAAGCAACTTTGGTCCAACGATTTCTCTCGAGTGTTTATTCAACAAATTGTTGTTGTTCCGTGACTCTGTCAGGTGAAATTAAGTGAATATGATTGCGCTTCACGAGAGACGGTTAATCAACTTCACTTCCATAGCGCGTTATGCATGGGTCCTTAGCATATTTAAATCTCAAACATCGACGAGCAGAAGTTAAGGGCCACTTGGCCACCATATAGGACATTCAAAGTTGAATAGCAGCGTCGAAGAAAATGCAGTCATTTGTTTGTACTGACGAGTATTATCTTTGCACGATTACGAAGCTGTAATTTCCTCAAGATGATTAAATTCAAATAATCCAGAGCATCATTAATGTATGTAGATTAAAGATACCAATTTCACAAGTACATTACGAATCCAATCAACTGGTCAGGGAGTTTTTAGCTTTGTACAGACATGCTTTTATTTTCAATCAAAGACAAATATGTAAAACTTTGTTAAGTAATAATACCCGTAGACCGATTTCTGATCGTTCGACAATCTGATCTGGTCAATTGAAGTTGATGTTTTTCATTTAAACTTTTTTTACATGATGCAATTTGTATCTTTTTACATAATCAAAAAATCTTTGAAAAAGTAATACAATAGGTCCTTTTGGTGAATTTTCCATTAACAATTGTCCAGTAATAAATTTTGGGAGGGTAAAAAACTATTTGCTCACAAAGAGAAAAATATCCATAAAAGTCAACGAACGAAATCCAGTAAAAAAGTAAACATATGATTTTGGCAATTGACAATATTGGGGGTTATCGTGAATCAAGATTCCCGGGGAATTTTCGCAAACTGCCGTGCATTCTATATTGCAGTTTAAGAAAATTCCCCGGGAATCTTGATTCACGATAACCCCCATTAAGTCCATTCGTTGAAAAAATGTGCATGCAACTCAGTACACGTGAAGGAATTGGAACTTATATTAGAAAAGTGGGTAACGAAAACTGTCGAAAAAGTGTCGCGGCTTTAAAATATTATATATCCCTAACGCGGTCAAAGAAGTTTCACTTGAAAAACTTTATGGGGGTTATCGTGAATCAAGATTCTCGGGGAATTTTCTTTAACTGCAATAGAGAATTCACGGTAGTCTGAGAAAATTCCCCGGGAATATTTGAGGCTATGAGCGCAATAGTGGCCTAGCCCACAAAACCAAAAAAATTGAGAAAACGTTATTTCCAGTATCTGTAGTGATCTCTGCTGCTATCATACAAATAAAAATATTAAGTTTTGATTGTACTGATAGATGGCAGGACATTGGCCTAACCCAGAAGAAATTCTCGAACGAGCAAGTTTAATGTGGTTGATTGCAAACCACTACGGAAAAGCAGTGGATATGGCGTTGCCTGCCACTAAGCAGAAAGTATTAAGGATTGTATTGTTCCAAAATAATAGGGTTATCATTTTAAATAAATTTTTTGGGGATGTAAAAAGATATTAAAAAAATATGTACTTTATACTTGTTCTGTACTTGTTAATAAGCAAAATAAGTTAATAATATGTGCCTTTGAGCTTCTATATCACATATTGAATAAAATTTTCATTAAATTTTTCACTGCTGGTATGTACAGATATTTCTAAAAGGAGCTATTTTTTGCGTTTGATATTGGTGTTCACTGTTAATTTCAACATAGATTTTTAATAGTTACTTGATCATCATGGGCTCAAAAATTTTATTGTGAAATCTGCTAAGAAAACCAGAAAAATAAAAAGTAATGAAGATAAATGGATTCGAAACATAAAAAAAAAGTTTGCGAAATAATGGAAAAGAGCATAAAAATTAAAACAATGTTACTGTTAAAGCAAAAACTGTAAAAAAGTGTTGCAACGCATTATATCCTTAATTAATAAGCCCAAAGGAGACTCCCCTCCAAAAGATAAATGAGGCTGTCGAAGCTCTTCAAATAAAACTCCAGTTTATAAAATAAAAGATGTGAAAGATTTTATAGAAAAGTTCCCAAAATATAAAAGTCACTATGCCAGACACAAAAGCCTGAATAGGCAGTATCTTGCTCCTAATTTAAGTATATGTTTACTTTATAAACTGTGCAAAGAGGAGATGCTGGATGAGAGTGTTTCATGCTTTATTTTCAGAAAAATTTTCGATGAGAATTTAAATTTACATTTTGATGCTACAATTTCTGATTCCTTTAGAAGATATGATGGTTTTAAGGTCAAAATAATGACCTGTAATCACGAAGCAAAAAAAATAAGGTAGAATTAGAGAAAGAACTTCATCTGCGGAAGGCTGAGAGGGAATGCGTGAGGATAAGGAATTGGCTAAACAACCAGACAAAGATGTGTCAACATTTGCTTTTGACCTCATGAAAACACTTCCTACGCCAGTGCTATCAACAGGAGTGTGCTATTATAAGAGGCAACTGTAGACCTACTGTTTAGGGATCCACGAAATGCAACAGACCAAGCACTTATGTACGTATGGCATGAGTCAGTTGGTACCCAAGGCCCACAAGAAATAGGCTCCTGCCTCATCCATTATATAAATAATTTTTTTAAACCAGAAACTTAATTATGCATTCTGACCAATGCGGAGGTCAAAATAGAAATATAATTTGATATGCATTGAAATTGATATGCAGTCATATTACTACAAGCCCAAATATCACCGTGTGTCAAATAGATCACAAATTTTTATTTAACGGACATTCGTACTTACCTTTTGATCAAGATTTTGGGCTAATAGAAAAAGAAAAAAAAATATCACCCAAATATTTACGTTCAGAGTGACTGGGAAGCAGTGATAAGAGCTGCAAGAAAAAACAACCCATTTCAAGTTGTCACTATGCAAAAGGAAAACATGTTTTCATCGAAGAAGGAAGGTATTCAAAACAAAAGAAAAGGTGGAGTGGCTCAACATCCAGTGGCTTCGGCTTAAAGAGTCATTAATACCCTATTCTCACTTGCCTAGTTAAACAGATAAATGCTGATTAAGCACTAACCAGGATAATTTTCCATATCAAAAGCTTTTTGATTTGTATGGAAAAGATAAGCTAATTTTTAAAATATTAGATAGTTTAACCCAAAAAATCATCTGGTGGCATCTGCAAATTCAAAAAATCCCAGGGAAATTATGATTTTTTTTTTTTTTTGACAAATGTAAAATGTAAAAAAATAAAAAATTTGTAATAAAAAGCAAATTAAAGCTAAAATCAAAAAAGTATTTGTTTCAATTGTTTTAAAAAAAATTAACGAAAAAAGTGAAAATAGTGTTGCCACTTCACTTCAAACTAATTGTCTGTCAAATGACAGAGCCATTGATAAAGGTAAAGGTATGAACCATAGAGCAGGGGTTGAAATAAGAAAATGTTATTACTGCATGATTTTTTTTTGTTTTTATTTGCAATTTTTGGCAACATTTTTTTAATGACTTATTCAAGTGATTAATATTAAATATTAATATTAAATTACAGAAATTTTCTTCGAATGCATTTACAAAAATATGTTTAAAGTAGAGTTGCCGAGTACTTATTGTGGTTGCTACATTTTAGCCCAAATTGGTGAGGTTAGACAACTAAAACAACGGTTATAAGCGAGTTAAAATTAGTATTTAGTTTCAACGATTAACGCAAAACGAAGTAATATGAATTTGGGTAAAAATTATTATTAAAATTTTTTACAATATTCTGAAGTTATAACTGCAAATTTGAAGTTATTACTGCATAAATTGGGTATTACTACAGCTTATTTCAATGCCTGCCATAGAGAACGTATGAACGATGATGATTAGTTTTCTTATTTCATCTGGTTAACCAAGCAAGTGTGAATGTGGTATGTATAAGGTAAATTTTCGAAAATACGCTTATTGTGGGTATCTCTCTAAGAAAAACGTCACGAAAGCTTAACGCCGGCGAAGTCTATAAGTCATCTAAGACTTCGTAAGCGTACAACTTTGGCAATACGAATGCGAACCGTTAAGGTAAATGTTAGAATAAGAACTGTAGAATTAAAAAGTAGTTATTTGAATGTATTGGTACTACGTTTAAAGCTCGCAAAGTAGTAACGTTTACGAACCGTCGAAATCTTTCTTTTTTGCTTCGTTAAAATCGTATCGCTTACGAACTGATTCTTATTAATACATATTAAATGTAAATGATTCCAAATTTATTTAGTATTTATTTATTTTTATTTATTGAAAAAAAAAAAAAAAAAAAAAAATTATTTTTATTAAATTTATACAGTCTCCAGTTATGTATATGACAATTGGCGTATTTTTGGACATGCACAGATGAAGCATTGTGTCTCTGGTCATATACAGGCCAGCCTGTTGGGCGCATGAGACATGGAAGGCGGCATCACAACTATTACAATACAAGCATCAAGACCCTTTTTACGACGAACATAGCAGGTGAGACGTCAACACGCCTGGGGAATGGTCTCAATTGAATCTGTTGTAAGAAAATTAAAACAAAAAATCAATCTTAATATAAAAAAAAACCACAAGTTTCGTTAAGTTTACCAATAGGTTTCAAAAATACAGTATTAGTGCACTTCTGGTATCCGAAATGCACAAACAACGTACGCCCACGTTCCACGATCTGTTTGCTTAAGCGCAGCATCCTTGGAAAAAAAGAAATTTTTGGGTTTTGTCGATTTCACCAATTTTTTTATTCTTTTTTTTTTTTTTTTGTTTTGAAAATTTAAAACTGACAAATAGAACAAAGTTTACATGTACATAATGAATCCATGTGTCAGTGAAATCACAGTTCGTAAGCGATTCGCTTTGGACACGCAATTTACAAACCGTAAAATTTCTTGGAGGGATTTTACCTAAAAAAAATATAGTATGATTGATTTTATGTTCGCGGCACCATTTTGTACATACCTTGATTCAAAACGAAAAATTTGTCAAAAATCGCAATACCTACTTATTCCGTATCAAGCCGAGATTTTGCATAAAACGACGATGAATGATCTCTAAATGACCTTCAAAAAATTTAAAAATGTTTAGCTTTATTAATTATTCATCTTTCAGATTTTTGGCGGTAATCGTGGAACTCCCAATGTTGTTAAGTATTAAATCGCTTGAAATCCCGCTAGATCATAAACAATCTGTCGCTATCGATTACGCTGGCGAAAGCAGCAATTATCATCACGTCGCACGACGCAATTTCGCTCTGTCATAAACGCAGCCTTATTCTCACACTTTTTCTCTCGTTACTGGACTTTTGGTGTCAACAAACACGTTTCAGTAACAATTTGTACAAATTTGGAACTATCTGTTACCAAACAGACCTACTTCCCTAAATTTTGCGCAAAATATGTACATGTCTAACATCTCTGTCGTAAGTGCAGTGACTGTCAAACTGCAATTCTGCTTACGCTGTTTTTGATCAGCTGTTAAATGACAGCATATAATCAATCATTGAATGTGACAAAAAGTGGATTTAAAAATTAATTTACAGAATGGAGTTAAGTACTTGTAGTATTTGCTTAGATGCAAAAGAAGATATATTTTCTGTTTACAAGGAGATTTTGGGGAGAAGTTTGCCATTGGTAATAAAAAACATTAGTGGAATCCAGGTATGATAAAAAAAAGAAACCAAATCCTTTAGTTGGTTATAGCAATATGTTTTTTTTTTTATCAGATATCCTCTATTGAAACTTCAAATTTTGTTATTTGTCGTGACTGTGCGATTGCATTGATCCAGGCAGAAAAAATTATTGATAAATGTCGCAATTCCCTAACGTTGCTGTTAAACAAAAAAGTAAAACTGGAGCCAACAGAATATCGCGAACACCATTCATGCAAGGACATCCGGACAAATGACAGCAATTCAGCATTTGAGCTGCAGGAAACATTAATTGAAATTGAACTTAAAGCAGAAATAAATTCCGAATTTTCATCATGTGTTATTAAACCGGAAGATAATTACCTCAAAAGTTCAGGCTCAGAAAATTCGGAATGTATTGAAGCAACAATAAACGTGAAGAAACAAAAACGGAAATATACACGTAAGAAAGAAGGTCCACGTTTACTTACAGTTAATAGTAAAGCAGACTGGCATTTTAAGTGTGAATTCTGCGCATTTGAAACCGATTTTGCGAATTACTATAAAAATCATCTTATTGATGTTCACCATATTGAAAAGCCAAAAATATTCAAGTGCCTCCACTGCACTGAGTCGTATCGCTCACATGCTTCTATGCGCAAACATATAGCGGTGGTACATGAAAATAAACCACGACCACCCAGAGCACGTAATATTCTCTGTTCGGAATGTGGCAAGAAATTCCTCTGTCGCAATGCATTAAAAATACACATGCATGTCCACACAAAAGAGCCGCTACCATTCCATTGTACAGAAGGTGAATGCAGAAAATCATATGAATCTATGGCTAAGCTTAAAAACCATATAACAAGTGCACATTCGCAGGAGAAAAAGTTTTCATGTGAAATTTGTGGTAACACATATGCGCTGATTTTTCACCTTCGTAAACATATAAGCCTTTGTCACATGAGTAACGAAATGCAAGACTGTCCAAATTGTGGGCGGAGCTATCGTTCTCTGGAGAAGTTTGACAAACATATTCAAAGCGAAAGTTGTAAGAACTCTGTGCACCCATGTGAATTTCCAAATTGTAATAAACGTTTCAGTAGACCGCGAAAAGTGAGACATCATATGTTGCATATGCACTCAGGCGCAGTTCCATAAAATTATATGTAATTGGAAAAACATGTCAAGAAGTTTCACGGGAACATCGTAATTATTCGTAATATATTCGAGATTATTATTTTTTGCAGTATGATGTAAAGAATATGTGAAAATTATAAATCAGAAAAACAATTCAAATTTAAGTGTTGATTTATAGATATGAATGTGAAAAAGGTAAAAGAATGCGACATTTCTTCATTTTGCTTGGCCGAAATCATAATATTAAATTTTTCGGCCTCTACATTATATGGTAATGATTTGCATTTGAATTTATTTACGAATTATAGCACTTACAAGATCGAAAACGATATGCCAAAAGTTTTTTGTACCATCGATGTGATCCGTAGAAATTTTCGATTAAAAACATAATACAGCCATCTATACCTAGCGTAACAAGATTTGGCAAACACCAATAAAAATGGCAAAAAAAGTGTTCTGACTTTTCTTTGTAGGGGCGGTGAAAAAAATTAAAAAGTCGGCAAGTAATGATAAATGCTATTTCACAAAATTGTTCATAGGTTGAACATTTCTTAACCGATTTTCATGTTCTGATCAATTTAAAAAAAAAAAAAAACAATACATAAAAACACAATGCAAAACTTTATCACCAATAAAAACATCTAGCGTCCATGACAGCCGAGCTGCTGGCATTGGATAAAGCTATAGAGTTTGCTATAACAAGTAGCTTCCAAAAAATGTCTGTCTTTACCAATAAAACGAGTATCCTCCGATAATTTTATCATCAAAAGACTAATTGACAAAATCTAAAATATCAATTTGATCAATGTTGAAATTCAGTACATAACCGGTCACAGCAATATTGATCCTAATGAAATTGTGGGCAGCCAAACGCACCGCCAACAGGAGAATTTTTTCCATGCAAAAGGACACTCAAATATGCTATAAGCACAATTCTAGAAAAACTAAAACAACAATAAAAATCCAACTGCGACTTGCTTTGTCACGAATTATCCTTTTCAGGATAAAGAGTTGCCAGCGCAATTTGTATCCCATTGAAATTAAACAATTATATAGAATTTTATCGCGACACATCATTTGCAAGGCGAATCTAGCCAAAATGAATAATAAATATTCTCGTTTGTGCTTGATGTTAAAGCCTTTTGCGCGTGCCTATCAAAAAATAAATTTTCCTATCTGCGTGTTTATGATTCTCAGCACGTTTATGTCACCTACTCCTTAAATAAATCCTGCTCGACAGCCGAATTGGGTATTTATACTAAAGTAAATACTACCGAAGTCTCATAATGGAATATTACGATGTACTGAGATGTCTTTATGGACATTTTGGTGCATTGATTTTTGAAAATGAAATTACATATGTTGCATTCATATATTGATAAATAAGAAAAAAGAGCGTTATTAAGCCCAAATGGAAATATTTTATTTATTTATTTATTTATTCCAAGAAACATTTTGTTTTAGGAATGGGGAAGTGTAAAAGATTTGTTGTGCCGGAAAGTAATAAATCTTAGTTTAACTTTAGAAGACTCTAGTATTCCACTCAATATTTGGAATACATTTTAATAAGTTAGTCAAATTCAACGATCATTTTAAGAAAACAATAATTTTATTCTAGCAACCTTTTTATATAAACAAATAAACGTTATTTAAGCTGGATCTAGGTCATGTTCTAATTAATAGATTTGAAAAACTTTTTAATTGAATCGGTAATACAAGTTAATTTTGGGGAAACTGAAAAAAAGGTCCTATTGCTATGTTTTTGTGTTAAATGGAGAATTTTAAGGAAATATCCTGATGGTCCAAACAAACCAATTATTTATTTAATTTTCATTATCTTTCGGGAGTTATAAGCGTAGAACTTATGTATTTTATATTCAGGCCTACCACTGAATCCATCGTGGATTCGAATTGCTACGAAGTGAAATCAAAATTCGTAGATTGGGATCACTTCATTTGTTTTTGTTTTTAATTTTCAACGACTAGATACGAGGGTCACTATTTATATTTCGGGAACTGGCAACACTAATGTCAATATCTAAAATCTGGCAACACTATAATAAAGTTTGTCATTTTTTAGCATAAACGTACTCACAACGTTTTGATGTACAATGCTATTTTTTTTTTTTTTTTGTTTACAGTGAGTTAAGAAAATCAATTTTTCCGTTGATAATTTAAGCGATTGATAAATTATGGGGTTTCCAACGAGAACAAACTTTTTTACAACTAAGTGTTCATGCAAAGCCGAATGTATTGAAGTGGAACTAATGTGCAAGGATGCCTCTATCTGCATCGATGTTTTGTGGCACAACAACCGAACTACGACCACAATTGAATTCACTATACCAGCGATATGTGGTTTTTGATGGTGCCTTATCGCCTTACAAAGAACTGAGTTCATCGACACATTCTTGTTGAGATAATCCACGTCGAAAGTTGTGAAAAATAATCCAGCGAAAACCATCTCTTGTAATTTCCATTTTTTGGCCAAATTCATTTTCTTAACTCACTGCAAACAAAACAAATAGCACTTATACATCAAAACGTTGTGTACGTTTTTGATAAAAAGTGTCAAACTTTATTACAGTGTTGCCAGATTTTAGCTATTGACATTAGTGTTGCCAGTTCCCGAAACATAAATAGCGACCTACGTATGACTACCGAAGAAATATCATAATTTTATATAAGAAGTACTTCAAACTCAATGAACTTCGAATTTACGTTCGTTATTTGTTGAAATCCATAATAGCATTTTCGTAGACCTCACGAAATTCGTATCTACGTTGGATTCAATGATAGGACTGATTTTTGACAGGGTTAAACTTTCTAAAAAACTTGAACAAGTCCTACTTACATATACAATATTAGTTTTAAGACATTTTTTAACTAAATAGATTACTTTAAGGACTTTTATGTAAGTACAGAAGTAAAACTACAGATTAAGAAGTTACATTTAAATTATTTTTTTTCGAGTGCCACAATGATTCCAAGCTGAAGCTTGCATGATTTATAGACTATAGCTGATTTTTGGACACTATCAAACAAAAGTATATTTGTATAAACTATTAGCCAAAAAACCATGTTATATATTTGACTTTAATATGAAAATCTGTGAAAAACTACTATAAAAATTTACTTTGCGCTGCTATAACGAGCCAATTTTAATCAAATCTTAATTATTGATATATTTGTTGAAAGCGTTGTGAATTTTTTTTTAAAATGGTGTAAAAACAAATTGATCGAAATTGGGTTTCTCGAAATATATTCTTAAAAATGGACCTATAACCTCAAAAATCTAATAATCAATTATATCAAGAACGCCCTAAGGAAAAAAAAAAAATAAATACAATTTTCAGACTCAGCAACCTCAAAATAGTTTAGCAAAATGTTACTTTTGGCTGTCGTATAGTATACTTCATACTTATTGTAAAAATTTCATCAAAACGAACATACAAGCAAACAAATAAACAAACTTTAATTTTAATACATTTATTAGATTAAATGTTTTAAGGTTTAAACATAATTTTTAACGTTGCACTATGGTTTTTTTTTGGACTAAAAAGTGCACACAAAAATAATTCACTACAAGGACCCTTTTTTTTAAAAAAAATCAAATGCAAAATTAAAGGTTATACATCGAGCTATCTGAAAAGATGCCCGCTTTTTCTAGCATTTGATCCACAAATTAGAGACAGAGGTCGAAATCTCATAAAATTTGAAAAAACGGTTTTTCTGTTTAAAAATGTTAGACGCATTAAACGCAGGAGTGATATATGAATAAATTTATGTGCATTCAATCAAATCAATTAAGATGAAATCAACTCAAAGTCAAACTGGGCGGTGCCACGCCCCATAAACAAATTCGTCATATTCGTCATATCTCCGAAACTATTGGACGCAGATAGATAAGATTCGGTATATTTGTAACAGGCACAGAAAGAAATAATATCCACTAAAAAAATGGGCGGTGCCACGCCTTACAAATATAAAACTTATCATATCTCCGAAACTACTTGAGCTACAGCAATGAATTTCGGTATATATATAAAGAGTAGTGAGTCAAATAGCATTTGCTGAAAAAAAGGGCGGTACCACACCCAACAATGAACATATCCTTATTAATTGAAACTCTGTTCTACAGGAAACAAGTTCATTCATGTAGCTCTGCCTGTGGGCGTGGCTCCACATATTTTTCCAGCAGACATTTGTCTTGATGACTTTTGTATATAAACCGAATTTCATCCACATGGGTCAAATAGTTTCGAAGATATGGTGTGTTTTATGTTTTTAAGGCGTGGCACCGCCCACTTTTCTAATAAATATTATTTCTCTCTGTGCTTATTACAAACATATCGAGTCTTATATATCTGCGTCTAATAGTTTCGGAGACATCAGGAATTTGTTTTTGGGGCGTGGCTCCGCCCATTTCTATAATGAATTAATTTTTTCTTGCTTGATTTCATTGAATGCATATAAATTTATTCATATATCACTTCTGCGCTTAGTGCGACTAACATTTTTAAACAGAAAAATCGTTTTTTTTTTTTAAATTTATGAGATTTCGACCTTTGTCCCTAATTTGTAGATCAAATGCTAGAAAAAGCGGGCATCTTTTCAGATAGCTCAATGTATAACCTTTAATTTTGCATTTGATTTTTTTTAAAAAAAACGGTCCTTGTAGTGAATTATTTTTGTGGGCACTTTTTAGTCCAAAAAAAAACCATAGTGCGTTGGAAGAATACAAAAAAGAATTCGAAGTTTTCTTAAGTAAAAAAATGTTAAAATTTGTAAATGATCTGAAAAATAATCAATAAATATTTCTAACTTATTTACTAACCTATAGTTTAAATATTTCAAATATCTTAAAATGTTCACACCCAAGATTTAAAAAAAGTTATTTTTTAACTATCTTCTTTGATTTTCTTTAAATATCTGCTTTAGGGTAGAATATCTCGAAATCCGAATGGACTAGAAATATTCTTCGCATTCAAAATTGTAAATTCTATAAAATTTTATAAGCTTTACTCCGATTTTAAGAGAGCTAAAGCAGCAGCAGTAGCTCATCGTCCTAAGAAGTTGATTTAGATTGCTTTTGGGTTTTTTATTTATTTTTGTACTTGCATGTATGTCATGAGCTTATGATATTCCGTTCGAGTGCACATGTAACATATGAAGCCTAACTTTACGCCGACTACTAAGACGTTTATTACAATTTGGAAACTGACATGGATGCACAGAAGTCTTACACTTTTCTTCTTGAATATGTTTTTCAAACTTCTCTAGTGAACGATAGCTGCGCCCACATTTTGGACAATCTTGCATATCATTGCTCATATGACTTTTCCTCATATGAATACGCAGGGTATAAATCAGTGCAAATGTATTGCCACAAATTTCACAGGAAAACTTTCTCTCTTGCGAATGGACACTTGTTATATGATTTTTAAGTGAAGCCATAGATGCATATGCTTTTTTACAATCCCCTTCTGTGCATGGAAATGGTAGCGGCTCTTTTGTGTGAACATGCATGTGTATTTTCAGGGAATTTCGGCAAGGAAATTTCTTGCCGCATTCCGAACAGAGAATATTACGTGCTCGAGGTGGCGGTTTCTTGTTTTCATGTACAACTGCTACATGTTTGCGCATGGAAGAATGCCTGCGGTATGACTGAATGCAGTGCGGGCATTTAAATATTTTTGGGTTTTCAATATGGTGATCATCGATAAGATGATTTTTATAGTAAACTGCAAAATCAGATTCAAATGTACAGAGTTCACACTTAAAGTGCCAGTTCGCTTTACAATTTACTGTAAGTACACGTCCCCGACCCTCTTTTTTCCGTTTTTGTTTATTTGACTCGGCTGTTCCTTTATCTTCCGCGCTGTCTTCGGCGTCAGAGGTTTTAAGTTCATCTTCAGCGCCGTCTTCGGCAGCAGAAGTTTTAAGATTATCTTCCGGCTCAATAACACATGATAAGAATTCAGTTGTTTCTATTTTGGGTTCAATTTCAATTAATGTTTCTTCCAACTCTAACGCTGAGCTGCTATCGTTTAAAGGAATGTCCTCATGTATTTGCTCCTGATATTCTACAGGTTCCAGTTTCACTTTATTCTCTAACAGCAACCTTAGCGAATTGCGACATTTTTCAATTATTTCTTCTGCTTGGAGTAATGCTGTTGAACAGTCACGGCAAATTACAAAATTTGAAATTTCAATAGTGGATATCTATTAAAAACGAAAACAAACTTTAATAGACCACGTATTCTTTAGAATTTTTTTTATACCTGTATTCCACTTATGTTTTCTATAACTAATGCCAAACTTCTTCCTAAAACCTCTTTATGAATTGAACATATCTCTTCTTTTGCATCCAAGCAAATAGCGCAATAATTTAACAAATCCATTCCTTTTCGTTTAATTTAATAATTTATTCTTAAATTCTCTTGTCATATTAAATTAAACAGCTGTTTTAAAATGGCAGATGCAAAACCAGTTAGATATGCACTGCAACTCTTGAACAGGGGTGAAGAGTGCGAATAGTTTAATAGAA
Organism: Calliopum simillimum; assembly: GCA_951812925.1. Taxonomy (NCBI): domain Eukaryota; kingdom Metazoa; phylum Arthropoda; class Insecta; order Diptera; family Lauxaniidae; genus Calliopum; species Calliopum simillimum. The sequence continues at coordinate 32,214,939 of OX638371.1, forward strand.
TCTTTCGGGAGTTTCCATAAAATAAGTCAATAAAAGAAACAAAAATAATCATTTTCGAATCATTGATACTAAATCAGAATCCGGCTGCAGAATTTCTCTATGAAGTCAAGATTTTGGTAACACCCTTACCAGTTATATCTAAGTTAACGCTCGCATTGTCCCTCTATTTGGTTATTCATTTTAAAAAAAGTTGTTGACAAACTTCCCCGCATAGAAATCGATTCGATAAATTCGGTATACAACTAACAAAATGAATTTAACAACTGGTCTGAATGTGTTTTGCTTTTGGACATAATAAATGAAAAAGGGCTGAGATTATACGAAACGTTTTATTCGAAATCGACTTATTAAGAATCGAACGATATAGGATTCTGTGGGCTTTTGACAAAGCAACCTAACTCGAAATTGGCAACTTTTCAGGAGAGCTAAAAAACTACTTGATGCTTATCAATTTTTTTTTTTTTTTTTTGTGTGGGAGTTGGAACAAATGTAAAAGTTTTTTATTATACATGAATAGAGTAAGTAACTTAGGGTAATGTGGTTACCTTTTTATGTTTTTGCCAATTTCTACCAAAGTAATGGTAGTAGGTCAATTTATTTGTATTAGATATTCTATTGTTTTTACTATTTGATAAATTATATACTAAAATATTAACATTTTCAAGCGTGAAGCCAGTTAAATTGAAAGTACCTAAAAATTGCTGAAAAATAAAAGTGTCGGGTAATGTGGATCACCCCGTCCATTTCCTACAGTAGTACCGTTACTCGAAATTTTTGTTGTCTAAAAGTCAAGTAATATTTTTTTCGATTATATTTGCTATGAAATAGCTTTATAGGCTAATTAAAGAATATTTTTACCAAGATAAACCAAATTAATACTAACAAGTGAATAAGTAATAAGGGTTACCGAATCATACGTAAAATAGTACTCCACATAACTCAAACTTGGGTGTCCTACACATGCAATTAAATTTTTGAGGTGTAATAGTAATCAAAGTTCATATACGGTATTAATATGGGGTAGTCCACATTACCCGAATATATCACTTTTTTGAAATAATTATTGATTATATAAAAGAAATGTAAAATCAGACTTGCTTATGAATTTTTTCGTTGAATAATAGCTCCACAAATGCATTAGAGTTATATGAATTTTAGAAAACAGAATTCTGGAGAAGTTATTTAGTTATTCACTGAGTACTACAAATAAGTCAACTTGACCTCACAGCATATGTTAAGGAATTGCACACGTGTAAGGAGCATAATGGAAAAGCCGAGGAGCGTAAAAAATACTTTTTTAACGTTTTAATGTGCACAAATCACCAGAACTGTTGTACAGTCTTTAATATGAGAAATAAAAGGGTACACCACATTACCCGCATAGTCCACATTACCCAAAATTACTCTACCAAACAAATATTTTCCAGTTACTTTTCTTGCTGTAAGGTCAATAGTTTTTAATAAAAGTGAAATAAGATGTTTTTGTGAAATATTTTTTGATACAAAAAATTCAGTTCTTTCCATAAAAAAGTAACTTATTTCGAAGGAGTGCTTCTGTCAAACTTTTTTTTTGACATTTGGCCTGCATCTTATCACGACTTAAGATGTTTTGTGAAGAAATACACCCTATTCTTATGTCGACATAAGTTGTTTTGTGAAAAGCATTTGTAAAAGTTTTTATTATTGCAAATGCTTGAATTTTTTAACCTATTTGAGATAAATAATATAATAAAATAAAACATCGAGATAGGTTGATTTTCGATTCTTTATCTCTGCAATTTTTCTCTCAAAATTTAATAATGAAACCCGGTTCAAAGTATGAAAAACTTGAACTCTGTTCAACAAATTGCACCCCTGTTCAAATTACAGTGAATATCAAACATTTGTCACTTTAAAACAGCTGTTTTATTGAATATGCTGAAGAAGATATATGTAAAGAAGGGAATTTAAGTATTAGTTTAAGAGTAAATCAATGGATTTGTTAAATTCTTGCACTATTTGCGTGGATGCAAAAGAAGACATATTTTCTATTTATAAAGAGGTCTTTGGAAAAAGTTTGCCATCAGTTATAAAAAACATAAGCGGAATACAGGTATGAAAAAACTCTAAAGAATGCGTGGTCTACTAAAGTTTGTTTTCGTTTTTAATAGATATCCACTATTGAAGTTTCAAATTTTGTAATTTGCCATGACTGTGCAACAGCATTAATCCAAGCAGAAACAATAATTGAAAAATGTCGCAATTCACTAACCTTGCTATTGGAAAATAAAGTGAAGCAGGAACCTACAGAATATGGTTTGCAAATACATGAGGACACTCCTGATAACAGCTCAGCATTAGAGTTGGAAGAAACATTAATAGAAATTGAACCCAAATTAGAAACATCTGAATTCTCATCATGTGTTATTGAGCCCGAAGATGACCTTAAAACCTCTGCCGCCGAAGACGACGCTGAAGATGGGCTTAAAACCTCTGCCGCCGAAGACGATGAGGAAGATAATAAAGAAACAATCGATTCAAATAAGCAAAAACGGAAATATACTCGTAAAAAAGAGGGCCCACGTGTACTTACAGTAAATTGTAAAGCAACCTGGCATTTTAAATGTGAACTCTGTACATTTGAATCTGATTTTGCAGTTTACTATAAAAATCATCTTATCGATATTCACCATATTGAAAAGCCAAAAATATTCAAATGCCCCCATTGCATTGAGTCGTATCGCATGCATGCTTCCATGCGTAGACATATAGCAGTTGCACATGAAAACCAACCACGTCCACCTCGAGCACGTAATATTCTTTGTTCGGAATGTGGCAAGAAATTTCCTTGCCGAAATTCACTGAAAATACATATGCATGTTCACACAAAGGAGCCACTACCATTCCAATGCACAGAAGGTGAATGTAGAAAAACATATGCATCTATGGCTTCACTTAAAAACCATATAACAAGCGCCCATTCGCAAGAAAAAAAGTTTTCATGTGAAATTTGTGGTAATACATTTGCACTGATTTTTCACCTACGTACTCATATGAGCAAATGTCATATGAGTAACGAAATGCAAGATTGTCCAAATTGTGGGCGCAGCTATCGTTCATTGGAGAAGTTTGAAAAACATATTCAAAGCGAAAGGTGTAAGAATTCTGTGCATCCATGTCAGTTTCCAAATTGTAATAAACGTTTTAGTAGGCCGCGTAAAATGAGGCTGCATATGTTGCATATGCACTCTGACGCGATTTCATAAACTACATATGTATTGTATTTTAATATATTTAATGTTGCTCAAAACGAACTGAAAATGGTGTAAGCAAGTTTATAACAAAAATAAATAAAAACCGAAAGAAAATCGAAACTAGCTGTGATGGAGCACGAGGCTTTTAAATAAGAGGTGCATTTTTACATTAAGAACATCCCATCTTCCACAATCCCTCTATTTTACTTAATCTCTGTATCACAAAACAAAAACAAAAAAATTAATTTTCACGCTACGAAATGCTTAAAAAATGCATTATAAATCAAGTGTATGACTCATAACTGTATATCAAAGAAAATTTTATTCGTTTCATGTTATTTTTATTTTGGAACTGAATCCGAGAAATATCGAGTTAACAGTATGTAGTCAGACGCAATTTTCGATTAATTATAAATCTCGCGGTCATAGTTGAGTTTAAACAAAATAGTATTTTTAATGCGGAACCATAAGTTTTCGATTGGTATACTTTTCATCACCTTCAAGAAAATTGAATATCACAATCTAAACTGACAAGTGTATAGAATACGCAACGTCCCCTGATCCAATGCTTTAGCATAGCTATGAACTACTGGACATAGTGCGAATATGGTTTTGATCGGTCAAGTTGCCCCTTAGTGCGCTGTTTATTTTAACCATGAATTTATTAAGGTTAAGCTTTTAGTGAGGTTTCGCATTTAGTGCTAAGAGTTATCATAAGTATTTAATTTAATATTCCAAATTACCATATTCTGATTGCAAACACTTTGATACTTTTCTCTATGAGGGTCCATCAACAAATTATACGAGTTTTACCAATTTTACTGCAAAAATTGTGTTTAGTTAATTGTATTGAATTCATGTTTGTTAATTTGATATAAATTAAAAATAAGTTCCTTTTTTTCAAAATTGGTTGCTTTTATTTTGCACAATAATTTACATTTACTAATGTATCTATTTCAATTAACTAGAGTCAAATAAACTTTTTCAATAAACTTAATACATATAAAGAACAATAGAGAAAATCAATCTAAAATGCCTAACAGATACAGTCCACATAATTATTGCAACTTATAATTGGTATACCTTGACTACATTGTTATGTGTATTGCTTTTTGATATATCATATTAAAAAAAAAATATGGACAGATTTGACTTATGAAATCAACTGCATAATTAATTCACAAGCTTCGTTATTTTGAGCAAAAAAATAATGCTTTGGCACATAATGTGAAATATGCTCTCTAAGTTACACTTGGAATATCAATTAGTACTCGAGGCTATTGCAATAATAATAAATTTCTATTTTATATCAATCAATTCAGTTTTTAAACTCATCGGTTTAGTCAGTGCTCATTCAGTTTCGAAGGATGAGTTCTAAGCTTCCAAAGGCATATAAAAATGCCAAATTATTAACCAATAAAAATCTGTAAAACAACTGTATCAAAATATTTAAAAATTGCGTGTATTGTACATAAAACGGTGGAGTGAAATAATAACTCCCGTGGAAATAACTCACGTGGGAGTTATTTTCCAAAAAAAAGGAAATAACTCCCGCGAGGGTTATATCCAGTCTAAAAACGAAATAAAAACCTGCAGGAGTTTTCCCTTTTTTATAATAAAAGGGACTTATTTTCCAAATAAAAAAGGAAATAACTATCTTTACATTATTTTATAAACAAGTCAAATTTGACACATATCAATAGGGGAATTCACGATCTGGAGTAACGTCCTGAGTAACGGAGTAACAGAGTAACAGTGCACAACTCCAACAACAAAATATACGTAAGTTACTCTGTTACTCTTTTACCCTTTTAGTCAAGCTATTTTCTAGTGTAAAATAATCTTACACTTTTACCTTTTTTTTACTATTTCTATTTCTATAGAAACGTTTGAACTTGTTTATAATTGAGAGACAATTTTCGTTCATCAAAAATAAAAATTAGAATGAGAGCAAAATATTCATATAAAAATTTATTTTTTTGTTTTCAGTTAAAATTATTTTGATAAACAAAAAGAAAATATACGTGCAAAAGTATTGAGTATGCTCACAATTCAGAGTAACCGAGTGCACTTTTACCCTGTTACTCAGCTCGTTACTCCAGATCGTGAATAGTTCTAATGTAATAAATAATAGGATAGGAATCGTATTTAAGATTGCATTTAAAACTATGTACATAAAACAGAATAACCAATTCAATAAAGCAACAATTTCAAAATGTGAATTTAAAAAAAAAAATGGAACACGCGAAATTTTTGATGCAAAATGTTTAGAAAATCCAGATTTTTCCCATTTAGTGCAGTATAGAAAAATGAAGCAAAATTTATGAAATTTAGAGTCTGCCAAAAAATCCATCCTGTCCTCGTGGTGTAAAAAATATATTTATGAACGGGAGTTATTTCACTCCACCACATAAAACATTAAGTTTCCGGAAGCAAAAATTTTCTGATGCTAAAAGTTGCGATAATTTAATGGAGACTGTATTTAGTAAAATGAACACACTTATTATTAAATTAAATATTACATTGCAGCAAAAAAAAAAAAAAAAAGTTAAATAAACCCGTTAAACCGAAAAGCGCAAACTATTCTTTTTTTTTTTCAACAATAAATATAGGTACAATTTGATATTTCATTGATTGCACTTAATTTGTAATTTTATTCTTACACTTTACTATGGATTTCTGCTTGAGCACATTTCATAACATCTAAGGCCCCTTTCTTAATAAGTTCTTCAGCTAATTGTTGCCCAAGTAGGTTGCTTTTCTCAAACAGTTCTCGATCATAACACTCATGACGGAACATGCCACAAAACAAATTCTCTACATCCTCAATTAAAATAGGCATTTCGCTTGATGATTGCGGCTTTTCTTCATCTGCATAGTCAAACATTTTAACGGTCTTTTGCAGAAACGGGCATTTTTCAAGTGTTTTTGCTTCAGTTTTATCTTGAACATTGTGCATGGATGCAAATGGGCATTTTGAGGTAGAAGGTTTTGCATGATCGGTTATATCGGTGGAAGCACTGAGCGTATCATTTTCATTTTTTGTCGTCAAAGGACAATTATCCATAGCTGCCAGTGTAACTTTTGTTTCATTATTTACAAATGGACACTGTCCCATAACATCCTGCCCAATTTCAATCTTTAATGGGCAGCTAGCTTTTGTATTTTTGGATGCATTTTGTGTGGCAGTGTCATTTTGAGTTAACGTACAACTCCCCGCAGCTGCCATTGTGACTTTTGTTTCATTATTTACAAACGGGCACTGACCCATTACATCCTGACCGATTTCAAATTTTAATGGACAGCTGGTTTTAGCATTATCTGCATCACCACCACCACCACCACCACCACCACATGTATGATTTCCATTATTGTCATTAGTTGTGTGTTGACCAGCACCTAAATAAGGACACTTTTTCGCCAGCTGTGCATGTGTTTCAATGAGTTCAATGAAATTGTACGAATTTAAATTATCGACTTCCATGTCATCATTTATTACTGGTGGGCTATCGCGTTTTCGACTTTCCGGACTTTTGGTATAACTCTCACGTATACGTTTTCGCGGGGGCTCATCGTTGCTTTCTTCTTCATCTACTTCGGTATTTTCTTCGCTTGTGTTTTCTTTGCTGGTTTCGATTTCTAAAGAACATTGAATTTCATCGCGAATCTCAATAGTGCCATCAAGACTCCATACAGCACCAGTTAGTCGGAGATTAGGAGCTGAATTTCCATTAGGGTCGTTTATATCGCCTTTAAGTGTTGACCAAACCGCAACTGGAGCACTACAACCACCGCCTAGAGTCTTTAGGAAACTACGTTCAGCTAAAATCCGACACGATGTATTCAAGCACATCAAGCTTTGCAGCATCATTAATATTTCCTCATCATTAGAACGGCATTCAATAGCTAAAGCACCTTGTCCTACCGCATACAGCAATTCAGCTGGTTCTAGTATTTGGCTCACGCGATTAAGCCAACCCATACGCACAAGACCTGCTTGTGCGAGTACAATGCCAGCGAACTTGGAGCCGGGTGCATCGAGTTTTGCTAAGCGCGTGTTTAGATTGCCACGTATATCACAAACAACAAGATGAGGAAACTGCCGCCGAATTTGTGCAGTACGACGCAATGATGATGTTCCTGTTAAAATAGGCACAATAATACAATTTTCTCTTCACATATATAAAAGTAATTTTTGCATACCAATAACACTTCCTTTAGGCAACGTTTCTATCGTAAGCGTTTTATGGTTTTCATTTAACACAAGCGCATCTCTGGCATCTTCTCGTTCCAAAACCGCTCCAATTGCCATACCAGTTGGTAGTGCTGTGGGTAAGTCTTTCAAAGAATGTACAACAAAATCAACACCGCCAGTACGTAGCGCATCTTCGAGATCACGTGTGAAAAGACTCTTTTCACCGATTTTCGGTAGCGATATGTTTAAAACACGATCTCCAATGGTAGACATCGTATCTAAAAAAAAAAAAAAATTAAATCAATAGTACAATCAAGAACATGTTTTTATATGCAAAGGGAATCGCGAGAATTCAGTTAGCACGTGCAGTTATCTGTAATTATTGTATTATTACTTTGCGTGCTTATTGTAAAGATAATTAGTACAAAAGAAAAGCGTCTACAATTTGATTGTGTTTACTTTGTATTTGATAAATTAAAGGGCACAAACTTAAATTGCATTTTAATTACAGTAAAGAGTGTAGCAAGATTTGAATTTGCCGCCGTTTATGCGGTGAAGTGTTGCCAATCAAAAAAAAAAAAAACATTTTGACAGCTGACAGTCTAGGGTTAGTAAAAATGGAGCACTGCACGAAAGAACCATGCGTTTTCTTTGTTGAACAATATTTCATAAATAATAAAAGTTTTTCTGCTAGTTGAAATTTGCAATTCTTGTCCACGACGCCGAATCGATGTTCCCAGATATTATCATTTAAATATTTAGCTTTTTATTAGCCGGCCAGTGTGTCTAGCAAATAAATCATTATTTTTTAAATATTTTGAAAACGCGATGGTTTTTTGTATAAGTGATCCAGCCCTAAGCTGTTAGCTGTCAAACTGTTTGCTTTTTTTGGTTGACATCAATAAACCGCACAAATGACGTCAAATTCCAATCTTGCGTGAATAATGGGACACCCTTATTATTAGTTATGGGTTGTTCCATAAAATTTTAAAGGAACTTCAGTATTTTTTTTTTTTTTTTGTGCAGTAAAAGCAATTTAAATTCCAAACAAAAGTCTTATAGATATTATTAAAAAAAAAACATTTAAATAAAAATGCTTTAAAACTGTTTGGGCTTATGGTCAGATTATAATATCATTAAGCGCTTGTATTGTGCCATGCATTTTTCATCCTTTTTCTTAACATAGCCGTGAAGCACAATTCACCCTATTTTAATTTGTATAATTACTTTTTGGCGTTAAATAAAACGCAAGCATATCTTCACTCGCAAACAAACAATTTACCGATAAGTTATGGCTACTTAAAATTAATTTTGGAATTGAATGAAATAAAAAATTGACAATATTTGGTCACGTTATCTGTAATGCTTTAAATATGCGAGTAAGCATGATTCATATTTAAACAAACCAAAAAAAAAAATAAGGAAAAAACGCACTGGCATCATAGAGATAGTATACATAATTTTCAAAATATAAAAGTTAAGCTCTTTATTTTTCCATAAAAAATCAAAGGCACTTCAGACTATCTGAAAAGTCATATCGTCGACCTAATGCTAATACGATGTGAGTCAAAATAATCTGGAGGCGACGAAAAACGAAATTTCATAGAAAGAAAAAATTAATGTTCTAACGAAAGTTACCCTTTCTTTTTAATAACCCATACATATTATGAAAGCATATTAAATTCTGAAGGGTTAAGGTAGTGTTTTTTAAGTTTATTGAACAACATTATCCAAACGTTTTTATTTTCTCTTCTTATACGGGCTAAAATTGTATGTATGTATACAAATATATAAATATATATGTGCCCAAAGGCTGTTGCGATTTTGATGAAACTTTGGAAAATGATGCACATTAACATAGAATGAAGAATGGACTAGGTTTCGACTTTGTAGTTGCACACTAGGGAGCGTGGCATCGCCCTAAATTTTAAACTTAATCTGGCCAATCTCGGAAACCATAAGAGGTATTTGGATGAAATTTGGTAAACGGGTACTGCTTAATAATACCTTACAACAAACGAAAAGTGGGCGGTATTGACAATGTGCCCACTTTTTAACCCTTTCAAATTTTGATTCAATATTACTCGAAAATAACTGCAACAATTTTAATGAAAATTTAGGAGATGTTACCCCTGCAAACAAGGATTAATATGTGATATGCCGTTATATTGGGAAAACTCGATGAAGGTCGTGGTACCGCCCACAAAAATATAATACGCTATAAAAAGATTAACTACCAAAACAATCTTTTTGAACCTACTTGGTATAAGGCACCTACGAACTGCAAGTGGGTGAAATATCGCCGGTGCGCGTCGAACCTCCCATACCAGTAAAACACATTAAATGCTATTTTTCGCAAATGGTGTAACAATTTTTGATAAAATTTGGTATGCGGGTCTGGTTCATGAGTATTAAAAGCATGATGAAAAGTGTTCGGTATTGAGAAAGCCCCACGCCCATTTCTCATGCACAAAAAAAAATGGTATGAACTTTTTATTTCTTATAAGCAGTCTTATGTATTTTTCGACTCTGAATCGGTCTTTATTAATGAAGTTGTCTGGTACAAGACGGATTTCGAAATATCGGCCGTCTTCCTTAACGTCAGTTGCTTTGTATTGCAACAGCATTTTCATGCACAAAATGTTGCATGATTTTAGGAATTTTTTGACTTAAGTGCAAAGTTAATCAAAAGCAACAACTTTATTATTGCTGCGCTGACTGCAATGCATTGTGAACATATTGCTGTTCGGCGTTAATGCAAGAACGATGCAGTAAAAATGAGCTCCTAAAACTATGCGACATTTGTTTATGCAAATGCTGTTTCAATACAAAGCAACTGACGTTTAGGAAGAAGCCCATCCTTGCTTGAAGTTGAAGAAAACGCTGTGTTCATTCTTATGGCGTAGCTACACGAAAAGATGAATTTTTTTTGTCATCAACTAGAAAAATTGGTCACACCACACCATGGAAAAAGTTCATCATCTATATATTAATTAAAAAATTTGTCCTAACATTTATACTATGTTAGAATTAGAGCACGACTTTGAATTATACACCATTAGAAAGGTATTTGTGTCTAAATGTGCACAGAGTTAAAATTATTTTAATATTTTGCCACTAAGCCAGGTAAAATTAAATGCAAATTTTTCAATATAAACAACGATAAAATACGCGGGCACACAGAGCTCAAAAGAGGATAGAGCATAAAGAGAAAGACAAACACTGACAATGACTTCATGTCGTTTTTTTTTTTTTTTTTTTGTTTCACATTTGTTATTGTACCAGGGATGATAATGAGTTTTTTTATTTTGTACCAAATAGCAAGAAAGTACTACAAATATGTATCCAAAAAGTACCAAAATTATTTAATACATTTGTTGTCAAATTTTGACCATTGGCCGATTCTAGTAGATATTAAACTATTTAATGCAGATGAGTAAGGTTTGGTACACATGTAAAAGGCATCGGGGCAAAGGTGTGGCAACGCTCATCGGGTAAAAGCTAGTCTCCAATAAAATTTAAATAAAAAAAAAAACCTAATTTTGATACCTTGCTTAGAAAGCTTTTGAACGTTATCGTTTTAATATAAACTAAAACGTGAAAAAAATATCTTTAAAAACGATTGATAAACCTTAAAATAAAAATTTTGGATTACACCAGGAAAATTGTATTTAATTAAAAATAAAACAGATAACTTTAGTTTATCTCAATATATTTAGGGTATTTCATATGACGCGATTTACGCTGCTTTTCAAGTTTATACGTTATCTAGATTCTAGAATACCTTAACTAAGGAAATTTGCATATTTTCCTTTATCGCTTTAAATTAAAGTGATAACGTTAACGTTTTGCATTATTTCCTTTATTATCATGAACTTGAATGTTAAGTGAGTCTCAATAAAAGGTTTGATTAGATATTTGCTCACAATTATTCAATTTTGATTAGAATTATGAAATGTACTTACGAATTTCAAATTTCTTCATTGGAAACTGTTTTTGCAAACGTGCGATGACATGCTTTGTTTGAATAAGAGCAAGCTGGAAATAAATGATAAGATTATTGAATTAAAAAAGCTGTTGCATAAAAAATAAAAAAGCGACAAACAGGCGCATAAATGTTGCAAGTGCATGATTTATATTTAGGAAAAATATGAATATTAAAATTATTATTGTATTTACATGAGATCGTTCTTTATAATCGTGACATTCATTCAATCAACTTAAGTTTTATAAAGGGCGCAAATACACACTGCACAAACATTTGTCGAAATGTTATGTAGTAGCAAAACACGAATTATTCATCAAAGAATGGATTCATGCGACCAGTTAGCCGTCGATATCAATTAATTGTATTAATTTTTAAGCAAATAAACGCAGTTATTTTGCTTTATTTACTAAAACATATGTGCATATGGCCTCAAAATTCAATTAAAACGAGTTTTGTGACCGTAATTGCTCGAAAATTATAAATAAAAAGAACTCATCTTATAGAAAAGCGGCCACATATTTAAACGTCATATATGTACAAGTTTGTTGTTGTGTTTGAGTAGCAGTATTATTTAAAAATTATTACACGAATCAGCGTCTTTTTCGTCAGCTTGAAGCTAACAAGCAACTTTTGTTATTTCAACCAAGCTAGATTTTAATGGATACAAATACTTGCAACTTATTCATTAGCTTGGTAAAAAGACGTGAGTCGTGCTCGTATAACAAGACCGATTTTACATTTGAATTTCAAATTTGAACTTCCTTTCGTGGTTTAGTTGAGCAAACGAGTACATATTTTGGTTTTGAGATTCTCGTGGCTTTTTAGCAAAATCCAAAACAGTGTATACAAAATATAAAAAAAAATTTAATTTAAACAAAAATTTTTTTTGGAACTTAATGAAAAATGTCCAAAATGAAAAAAAAAAATTTTTTTTTATTTTGTTTCACGCCAGTCTTTTGGCGATATAAAAAACAAGTTACGAGTTCCCCTAATTTTTTACGGGATTTTAGAAGTCATTTGGTAGTTTTGTCATTTTTATTGAAAATTTTATAAGCTACAATATTATGCCACAATATTTTTCTCTACAAGTAACCGTTAAAGGGATATTAGTAAAAAACTAATTTTGAACGCCATTTTTCGGCGGCGCGAGCAACCACTATTCGAGGTGGCAAAGTTGAAACTCTGAAAGAGCACATCGAAATCTATAAAATAACCCATTTGCAAAAATCCCGGAAAACTTTCCAGGTAACTCCATTTTATTCTCCGAAATGATTGTACTATTTTGTTTATCATGTTTTTAACAAAAAAATTCTAAATCATTACAGCATTTCATTATTTATTCTAGTTATTTTATATCGATTTTTTATACCTATATTTTTGTCTTTCACTAGCATACCAGTAAACATTAAAGTTCGATTTATTTAACCAAACCGACGCATTTTTTTAAGCTGATTCCGAATCCGCAATCGATCTATTGGTTATGGTTTTTGAGATATTATGACAGAAAATAAAAAAAAAACACATTTTTCGATATTTTTGAAGTAATGTAACGAGTCAAAGTAAATTATTGCCGTAACACTTGAAACGGCACCATAAAGGATTACCTTTTTTCATTAAATTTCACCAACTACAGTTTTTCTTTATATTCAAACGCACTAATTTTTTTTTTTTTGCTTCAGTGTATTTTTTATTTCGCTATAACGCGTTTGCATTTTATGATGTCATTTTAAAGTAAATCTCTATAGTTATAAACTTTCATTAATTCTTTCTTCATAAGCTGTGTGATTTGGTATAAAATTTTTAGTAACTATAAGGTACTCAAAGGTTTAAATTTTTCAAAAATTTTCAAAAAAGATCAAAAGAGATAAATACGGATCAGCGGACCAACAGAAAAAAAAGACCATTTTTGGTCTTTAAAGGCCAAAGAAGCAACCATGATTGCATGTTACTTTGAGAGATAATATTGAAGTTCCATTTCTGCATTAAAAAATTTCGAAAATTCGTATACAGAATGAACTAAAAATTATATCATATTTAACGCAAAGCTTATTTTTATGGGCCCCCTTTCAAACATCACAGTATACATATTAGGATGGGCGTAAAGTGTTTTTTTTTTTCGGTATTTGGAGCCGATTTACCACCATCCATTATTGAGATTCGACAAGAAGCCCTTTAAGGGGACATTCGCTTTTGTAATTGAAAACAAAAAAACACTTTTTAAAAATTTTATTATGAAAAAACTATTATATTTATTGACAAAATTTCTTTTGAACATTGTTAAGTATTGTCCAAAAAATATGAAAAATTTTTTTTTTTTTTATTTTTAGTTTCCCTTGGCTGCTGTAGAGGGCGTCATCCAAAAGTTACTTTTCAAACTGGTAGGAAATTTTTCTTCGAATCTGCTCGACGGATTTTAAAAAACCAAAAAGCATTCGATTACTCATAAAAAATATTAAACAATAAACCTCTGAAAGTTTTAAAAAATACACGGGGCATTTTTTGAGGTTAAGTCCCTCAATTTTTTTCGCATTTTTCATAAATATTCATACAAAAACTTCAAAATATAAAAAAGTATGAATTTTAAAGGCTTATTGTATAGTTTTGGGTCTCAAGAATAAAATCCATTTTGAATTTTTCAAAAATCTGTTACAGGAAGTCTAAAATATTTCCTACTGTTTAAAAAGTAACTTTTGGATGGCGCCCTCTACAGCAGCTAAGGGAAACTAAAAATAAAAAAAATTTTTTTTTTCATATATCTTAAACAGTGTTTAACAATCTCCAAAAGAAATTTTGTCAGTAACTATAATAGTTTTTTCATAATAAAATTTTTAAAAAGTGTTTTTCTTTTCAATTACAAAAGCGAATGTCCCCTTAACGGTCAACCTAATATTAATACCATTATTTTTCTCCGGTCCCATTAGCCTATGTTTAAGTATCGTATCTAGAGAGAATATACTTGAAATTTAAGTTTCGCAGATCAAAGAAAGAAAGAATTAAAGAAATTAAATTTTCACGAAGAGAGACTCAAGTTCTTTTGTCGAAAGTCCACGGAAACGTATGACATGTAAAATAATACATACACAAACGCATATAAAATCATGATAATTTTTATTCCAAAGTATTTTTGAAAATGCTAAATTAATCAACTGAGTACTGAGGATCTTATTTGTTAGAAATTTATTCCTCTAACAAAACGCTGCTATGAGAATTTGAATTAAATCTCGAGTTACACACTTTTGAGTGTACATAGCTACATACGAGTAAGCAAACATTAGTAAGTAATGAGAACAAATTAACTTATATTGTACTTAACTCCAATTATTCAAAAAATTCGCAGTCACATAAAAATTTAAAAATTACGGAGAATAAAAAAATGCCTTAAGTTGTTATATTTTTAATGGCACAACTAATTTAAATGGTTTCTAATTGTTTCACTTGAATATTAATATGTATCTTATACCTATGTACGTACTACATATGCTAATTCCCTTTTTTTTCCTTAAAAATTTCAAAGTTTCCATTATACGTGTTATCTTAAGCGCAACAAAATGCAAGTATATATTCTTAAGGTTAATTATCCAATTTTAGCCCTATTTGAAATTTTACAACATTTAAATTTGAAATGTGAAAATATTCAAAATTATATGCGTTAATTGCACCACAATAACTTGTGATTAGCAGAGCAAATTGCATAGATAATATGATGACACTCAATGTTTTTTATGCTTGTTACTGTATTACTAGTTAATTTTGGTTCAATATACCATAACTAAGTATTTACACAGTCTTATTCGTTTGGTTTTTTTAGAAATATGATGTATTTAGTGTTGAGGGTCGTGTTGCCCCAGATTTTTTGTCCCGGTACACTTAACATATGTACCAAATTTCATCTGTCTGTATCAAGTAGTTTCAGAGATATGATAATTTTTATTGTAATATAGCTGAATTTGTAACCTTTTTAATTGAAATATTTATCAATATACTATGTCGATATTGAAAATTACTAAATTAAAAATTTAAAACAAAATTTACCTAAAAGCACGAATATCGAAAAAATTATCTTAAGCCAACACCTTTTCGATTTTTGGAACCAAGTATTATTTATACTACAAAAAAAAGAAAATATAGGTAATTATTAACTACAAAATTTTTGAAGCAGCGTTGGGTATCTTTTTTGTAATGAAAAAACTTATGATCCATGTTTTTTTTAGCCAAAATGCGCCTTTACTAGAACCAAAAGCGCTCTATTGGATTTTCTCGGAACGAATAAAAATATCGTTTTTAAGAGTCCCTCTAACTTTTGTGTCGGTTTCGAGATGAGACTAATTTTCGACCCTATCTTATTTACATATATTAATATAAGTATATATATTTGATAAAAAACGCGATTTTTTATTAATTTTAGTAGATTTTGAAGATGAAAAGTTGAGACCACTGATGAACATAACAACGTAAAGTTACGAAATTGGTGATGGCCTATGGGTTCAGCCAAAAAAATTTCTGAACCTTCACACTTAGTGATAAACTGATGGAGTAACGTTAATCACAAAAAATTACGAAATAACAATATTATCAAGTTTACTTTAGTGACACATAATTAGTGTCCGACCGAAGGTGACTTTTTGGCCGAAGCCGAAGGTTCATTTATTTTATATTTTTATACCCTACTCTCAGGGTATATTCAATTTGTAGCATTATAGGCATTATCAGGCCAAATATAACAGACTTAGCGCCGATTTTGCATTGTTCAGATAAGCCTTAACTGAAATGGATCTTGAGAAGTGGTGCCTTTGTGAGATATCAGGTGCAAAAGGTTTTTGAAAAATGTTTTCCCTTATTTGATCCACGATTTTTTAGCTCAAAAAATTTGCATAAGTTGTTTTCGTACAAATTATATTCTATTTACATGAATTTTCTTGACCTTTAGCACCCGATTTCTCAGGAAGGCAAAATTTCTCAAGGTTTGACTAGAACGAAAGACCATACCTACTATCGGAGGACCAAAAAACTGATTTACTCGACCTTTTGTATCCGATATCTCACGAAGGCACCACCTCTCTTAAATTAAGCGGCCATTTATCATCCGACTGCAAGGGCTCGAAATTTTTGTAATGATATATGTTACTGACAAAAAATAATTAATAATGAACTCTTTAATTTTTCGGTTCGGAACAATTATTTGTACGTTATTGAGAGATACCCTTATTTTAATGGCTTATAACTCGGAAAGTAGGAATAGAATTGAAAATGTAGAGCGTTAAGGGTGATCTTAACTATTCAAATGCAATAACAAAATTAAATTTTGCTATTTACTGTTTTTGTTAAGTATATCTCAAAACAATGATTTTTGCACTTTTGAGCAAGGATAACTCAGGATTCTCACATAATAGAAAAAAACAAAGTTCAGATTCGTAATTAGAAAGTCCCAATCCACTATAAACGGCCATCATTCTGCTTAAAAGTTTTTTTTTTAATAAACAAGTTGCTTTATGCTTGAAGTTACAAACATTCGGCTTCGGCCAAACATTTGGCTTATTTTTGGCCGAAGGCCGAAGGTGTTTTTTTGGCCGAAGGTGTTTTTTTGGCCGAAGGTGTTTTTTTGGCCGAAGGTGTTTTTTTGGCCGAAGGTGTTTTTTTGGCCGAAGGTGGCCGAAGCCGAAGCCGATTAATCGGTTGGACTCTACACATAATATTTATTTTTTTAATGCTGTTTATTTTATAAAGCTTTGAATTCTCAGAAAAATATGTAATCAAAAAGTGTTGCTCGGATATAGTTTCGGGGATATATGTAAGTTCAAAACTCTTGGATGGATATCAAAAATATTGGTGTCATACTAAAGGTATTTTAATAAGCTATCAAATTGTCCCACAAAAGTTTAATAAGCTATAAAAATGTCGTACAAAAGTTCTTAATTTGTCAAACATTACCCAACAAAAAAAAAAAAAGGTTTGGAAAATAACTTATTATAAGCTTATTGAACTAAATATTTCTTTTGGAAATTAACTTGCAAAATATTTGGAAATTCTTGAATTTTAATTATTTAATAATCGAAATTGGACACTTTATAGCAACCTTTTAAAATAATTTGGAACAAGCTTATTATAAATACTTTTATACAATATTTTCCAAATGTTTTTATGCAATATTTTTTTAAATATTTCAAACATAAAGCAAATGTCGAAATATTCTTTCCCAAAAAATTGCCGATAACATTATTTTCCAGTGAGTTTGTAAAAAATTGTAAATTATGCTAGGGAGTCCGAGAAAATATTCGCGAGAATGTTTATTTAAATAAATTTCACCGGTGAGCCCGTGGAAAATTGGCCTTAACTCTGTTTTTTTTTAAGTCGATAATAGCTGTTTTTTCTTTTTGCAGCGGATACGCTGACATTATTCTCATTGATCATGACTTTTGTGGTGAATTGAATATTAATGAGCAAATTAAAAATTCTACAGCACAGAAACATTGACGTACTCTTATGTCGACATTAGTGCGTTACAAACGATTCCATAAGTCAATAGCCACTTTCTTTTCGGAAGTAGAGTATTAACACAAGACAACAATAATAACAACAACAAAAACCGCGGACTTTAATTTTTATTGTAATCAACAACGCTTGAAGAACGCATTTTGCTTCCCATTCCCGCACCTCAAAACAGACTACTTCACTTGATATCGCTACACGCTCGTGTGCTATTACGCGGTGATATAACAAAATCAAAATTCGCAAAATTTTTGTTTCGACTAAGCAACAACGTCATGAGATTTCGACACTATATCAATTATATGTTGTTATAATTGTATAATACCCAGAGAGTTAAAGCAACAGCAGTAGCAGAATTCAAAAGTTGTGTGCAAGGCCAACTAACCCAACTAACGATCCAATTGCAGCTATGCGGGCTTATGTACTTGAGTTTTTCAATGAAACTTACAAGACAAATTAAATAATTTTTAATTTTTAGAGTTTACGTACTTCGCTCTTTCTTGATCCAACGCGAATCGGCTTCTCCATTTGTTCGTTGTCCATTTGGATTTTTTATATTTTACTAAAACTGGTACTCTGCCTGTTCCTTCCCTCTACCTTGCAAAACGTGTAAAATCGTTTGTGTGATTGTTCAAAATTCTCCACCTTGCAAAAATAAGTGAAAGTTGAAGGTTCCCTTATGGCTGCTGGCTTCAACAGTTGATTGATGTTGATGATGATGAACCTTCAAAGTCGAAAGTCAATTTATATTCCTTGGAGTTGAACGTACGTTCCACTGATGAAATGAATTTTCTTCCAACTTAGCTTGCAATCTCACTCAAGAAATAAATTCCAACTTCACATGCCCACACAACATCAAATCAAATCAACACCCGATTTTAGAGCTCACCAATGGAAGAATACGTGCGTTCGACTAAAATAAACTTATATTGGAATTTTTCTTATGACTTTTATAGTGTTGCCACATTTATATTAAGAGCTTGACGTTTTACAGGAAAAAGTGGAAACAGTGGCAGCATTCACGTGATGTTTGTGATACACGATCAGTTACCTCGTTCATGTTACTGAAAGTGACGAGATTAGTTTCATGCATATCTTCACACTGAAGGGTCCGATACATAGAAGGCAGCGCGCGCATTATAGGCTTTGACAGTTGATTTAAAAACATAGTTCCTTATGGAGAGTGATACATACAGAAAAGCGAACAACGCACGCGCTGCGTTCAATGCGTAGAGTTGACCAACTTTCAACTTTTCGAACGCATCATTTGCGTTTGACATTTCGTTTCTTTTGTTTATTTATTTATAAATAATGTTCGCAGTTGAAAATATAAATTAAAAAAGAAAACAAAATCAAAATGAAGGAAAAACGTATAAGCGAATTGCAGGAGCAAGTCTGCCTATATAATAAAGGCCATTCTGAGTGTATTTGAAAACGCGTTTAAGCGTTCTATGTAACGGCACAAGCATCACTCGCGTGCGTTGTGATGCGTATGATGCGCGCGCTGCACGCGCTGCCCTGTATGTACTAGCGCCTTGATTCATGTTAATAAAAGCTGTGTTTTAATACGGAGTTAGAGTTCTTCTAAAATATTTTAGCTGTGTTTTAGATGACAGTTTTCAGTGTTTAATTAAGCACTTTCTGAGAAAATTATGGGAAAACAACAACTGAAGTGCTTAATTTAACGCCACAGATAAATTTGCGTGTTTAATTACTAAGCACAAAGTAGCCTGCAGATATTGCCATACTGCATTGAATATTATCTGTGTTTAATAGGATTTAACATAATGGCACCACTTTTTTACCGATTGGCTTGGCAAGCGGAAGGAAGTGGTGCGGAAACGAAAAGCAGAATAAAGTTTAACAAAATAAGAAGAAGGAGCACACAAACTCGTTTTAAAAAAACAGTGATAACTACGCGTTAGTACGCTGCCATTTAAAACACAGCTTTTGTGTGCTATCTTCTTCTCCTTCTTTTACTCCTTCTTTTGTTTTGCTTTTCGTTTCCACACCGCTTGACCAAAACTCCACAAGCCAATTTAAAAATGTGTAGCCATTACTCTTCCTTATCGTTCTTGATGATATCCTGGATAAAGCTCTTAATAAGGCCAAAAGGGGTATCCAATTGAACTTTACCGAACATCTGGAAGATCTCGACTACGCTGACGACATCTGCCTCTTATCGTCCAAGCATTCAGATATGCAAAGCAAAATTGAAGACCTTGTCTTGGAATCACAAAAGTCCGGCCTAAAAATCAACGTATCCAAGACTAAAAGCATGAAGTTAAACGCAAACAGGAATGACATCACGTTTAGAGCTGGCAGTGATGACATCGAAAACGTCGATAACTTCACGTATTTAGGCAGCATTATCTCCATGGATGGTGGTGTAAAAGAGGATATCAACTCAAGAATAGCAAAAGCAAAAGGCGCGTTTGCTCAACTGAACAAAATATGGTCTTCACCCGTTATATCCACTAAAACGAGAGTGCGCATTTTTGATTCAAATGTGAAATCGGTTTTGTTATATGGGTGCGAAACATGGCTTGTTACTGAACAACTAACGAACAAGCTGCAAGTATTCGTCAACAAATGCTTAAGGCATATACTAGAGATTTGGTGGCCTCGCACTATATCAAATGCCGAGCTACATCAAAAATGCAATCAGAGGGCTATAACAAACGAGGTCAAGCTGCGCAAATGGGGATGGATTGGTCACACTCTCCGGAAACCACACAGCGAAGTTTGTCGCCAGGCTCTTGAGTGGAATCCACAAGGCAGTAGAGCTCGTGGTGGACCCAAAACCAACTGGAAAAGGTCGCTGGAAAAGGAAATCCAAGAATCGGGAAAGTCGTAGCAAGAGATCAAAGTCATCGCAAGGGATTGCGACGAATGGAGATGTTTCATATTGGCCCTATGCTCCTCCTAGGAGTTATTAGACGAAGTCGGACAAGAGGGCGTGGCACCTTTAATATGGGCAAAAATCCTACCACGTATGAGTTTTTTGAGATAATCCAACCAAATTTCACTCAGACACTAAGGGCCGGTTTCACAATGTACAGTTAAGATATTTTTAAACTAAAGTTTACTAACGGAAGCTATGGGTATAAACGTTCCGTTAAATTATTTGGATTTCAATAAATTCCATTTTTTTACTTATGGTTAAATATATATTGTGAATAAATAACAAATTTCCCCTTAAAATGTTTTCAAAAAATGTAAACATTTCAAATTTTTTCATACGAATTTCAAAAAATATTTGAATTTATTTCAATCTTTCAGTTAAATTTTAACTGAAAAAATTGTGCCAGTTAAAGTTAACTGAACGTTAGAGTTTATTTTCCGTCAGTTAATAAATAACTTCACATTGAGAAAACAATTTTATTCAAACTTACAGTTAAAGTTTCAGTTAAACGTTAACTGGACATTGTGAAAACGGCCCTAAGGGCAGTAAATAAAAGTTTTTAGCAAAAACTAGGTAAACTCGGTGAAGAGGGCGTGGCACTTCCACTATGAGCAAAAGTTTCAGAATGCTGTACTGAAAACGTTTTTAAGATAATGAAACCTAATTTCGCAAAGATACTTCGAACAGTTAATGCAAAAACTAAGTGAATTCAGTAACGAGGGCGTGGCACCTCTCATATAAGAGTTTCAAATGGCTCTATTCAAATGCAGAGTAGGGTATTTAATTTGTGGCTAGGCCGAAGACACTACTCTTACTAGTTCAATTTGAAGTTTTTGTTTTCAATGTTCAAAAACAAAATTTTCGCGCAACGGGTAGGCAACTCGCACCGAATGTGTTCAGAACTTCAATGGATGCGGAAATAATTCTCCATGCTACTTGTGCCACTTTGACATAAATTGCGGAGAAGTATGAAGCACGGAATTTTCCGCGGTTTGAGTGAATCCCTATTATGCGATATAAAAAAATGAGCATGCACGGCGGCGTGTCTGCGTGCCACATGTACCTAAGGCCTAAAATATTCAAGATAAAAACTGAAGTCTTTTGTGTCCACTAGATATTTCTACTGTCAAAAATTAATTACTCATTGTCAATTTTGTTTTTATTTCTTTGTTTTGATTACCACTATTATAATTAAATTTGGAGAAATCATTTATTGAATGCTAGTTCAATTCTGGAATCGCCCTGTTGCTGCCGATAGTGCGGCGCGTCGTGCACGACTCCATCTAGGTGATGAGTTTTTAGGAAAACTTGACCGTTTGCACGATGGAGCATTACAAACGGGAGTGGTCAGCACAGCGGATTTGCAGGAAGCCTACCGCAAATCACGCGAAATGGAAAACCAACCAAACCGTCTCAACTTATGGTATGCGGTGGGTATAGTTGCCTTTATTATGGTAGCAACACCGATATTCTACGAAACCATAACATTTCTATTGGGCGTACGTTGTTTCCTGCCGAACAATTATTTAGTATGGGAAGCCACAAGACCAATTAGTGATTGTGGATTTTGCAGGCAAGTAGTTGTATTGCAATATGATAACACCTAAGAAAATGTATCCCTTTAAATACATATAGAAGTATCATTGGTCCACGGATACTTAAAAACCTGACTAGAGAAGAATTTGCACCGTACGCGTATTCATCCCAGCCCATTATAATAAAAAATGCAGTCGCCCATTGGCCTGCTTCGAAAATATTGAATTTTTCGTTTTTAAAAAAATTGTACGAACGTATCCCAGGAGCACTAGATGAAGATTGCCAATTTCTCCAATTTCGTTCAGACTTTAAGACGCTGAAAGATGTTTTTCACATGTCTTCAGAGAGAGCAAATTTTGCAGATGGGTACCCACCTTGGTATGTGGGTTGGAGCAATTGTCACCCAGTTGTTTTGGAAGAATTGCGAAAACTTTATCCACGTCCACACTTTCTGCCCACAGATGCAGAGATGCCAAACACTGATTACATATTTCTGGGGTATGAACAAGGGGCCTTCATGCATGTAAGTAAATTTGAATATTTAAAATAATTTTGTTACAAATTTAAATTATACTTCAAAAGTTGGATTATATTCCACGCTTAATGTGGCAAGCGCAACTACAAGGCAATAAAAGTTGGATATTAGCGCCTACACCTGAATGTGATCACGTTTGCCACTCATTTTCATTTTATGTTGAACCCGGTGATGCAGGTATGTTTTTTCTAAAGCGTATGCTTTTTAAAAGTAACAATTTTTCCTTTTTTAGTTCTTGTAGATACACGTATTTGGTATCATGGCACTTCTATACCAAAAGGACAATTTGCACTTACAATACAGTCTGAGTACGGATAATCTTAGTTGAAAATTTAAAACTGCGATCATATTTATTTAATACTTTATAAACATAAACATTTATGTATATGGAGTAATCCATGCGAAATTTTTCGATGAAAAATTTTTTTTATTCACGCCTGAAAATCATGAAAAAACGAGAAAATTGTTCAACACAATAAACTGTTTAGTGGATATATCGGGTTTGGCGCAACCGATTGCCGTAAGAATTTGGATGGGTCATCGGAAGCTCTTGAAGAACACATCTCCAGGGTAAAAATCGATTTTTATTTTTCGTCAAAAAATTTCGTATGGATTCCCCCAAATGCTTATTTAAAATTTTCAAAGACTACATTGTAATTTATTGTTTTTTATATTTTGAAATTATTGACTACTAATATCGTAATTTTTTAATAAAAATGTTAAAATTTAACGGAATAATCTAAACTTTCGATGGAACAATATAATAGAATTAATTATATTAGCTTTAAACAAGAACATTCACTGGACCTTACTGTTTAAAAAATCACTTCTTTTCATTCCAAAAAATGAACAAAAAAAGGTTTATACGCATCGAGTTATTTAATCGGAATCTCTAGTGGTTTTACTTTGAAGGAAGCAAATATAATTTCAGTCTTAAAACTTAATAAAAAAACATCACATCCAAAAAGTTGCCGTATATCGTTATTAAGTTCCAACAAATTCAAGATCATATTGCATAGCATAATGAGCAATATAGATTTATGCCACGAAAGTTGACAACTCATCAACTTTACTACATTCAAAACCATATAAGGAATCATCTAGAGCTGAAACAATCCACAGGGATAATACTATGGGACAGTGAGAAAGCTTGTTTGACATTCTGGTCTCATACTTAAAATTAACTATGGATTCCCACGATATTTCGCGACCTTAGAACAACAGGGTTCTATCTACACTCACATCACTTTCGAGATATCTATGTTTGAATATTTCGTGTCGTATAACTTTTATGAATTGATTTTAATCACAATGTTATTTATATTACAAGAATTTGATTGTCACGAGGATTTCATTGATACTAAAATAATTAAAATACGTTGCCTAGTTAATAAGGAATTTAAGTTTAAAAAAATCGATAGAACTTTGTTGCTAAACGATAAGGTACTTGAAATTGAGAAACAAGGTTCTAACTGCCAGATAGAACTTTGTGTTTCTGTAAGATTTTTTTTTTATTCAGATAGAACTTTGTGTTTCTGTAAGAGAGCAGGCAAACTAGATAAAACCTTGTAATTTTGTTAAACAAGCCCCAATTTTGAGCCGATATGGCTTATTTTGTTAGTATTTGGACTTAGAAAAAACCAACACCTAAGATTTATGCAGTTTTTGAAAAATGGTCGAAAAACGGTTTTCGAAAAAATTACATACTTTCATGTATCATTTAAATCGAGTATAACTTGTTAAATAAAAATCACACGAGGCCAGTTTGTATCTTATTTTGAAGAAGAAGAATAGTACTTACTGTTTTATCCAATAGAAAAGAGAAAAACAATTTTGTGCGTCTTCTAAACAACCTCAAAAATCGTGTTTTTGATCATTTTTTTAACATTTATGATATCTCCGAAACCATATAAGATATAGCAATTCTGATGCCAGATTCGGATTCAGCGTTGGCAACTATATCGAAAATGACTATCTTCGATTCGATTTCTTCAATTTTCCAAAACCGTTTTTCGACCTTTTTTCAAAAACTGCATAAATCTTAAGTGTAGGTTTTATCTAAGTCCAATTACTAACAAAATGAGCCATGTCGGCTCAAAATCGGGGCTTGTTTAACAAAATTACATGATTTTTTCTTATTTGCCTGCTCTCTTACAGAAACACAAAGTTCTATCTGGCAGTTAGAACTTTGTGAAATTAATTTTAATTTTAATTTGAATATGTGTAGATAGAACCTTGTGCATCTCAATTTCATTAATTATCTCAGAAACCATACGAGATAGAAATATTTGAGTGGCGGTAATCGAAAGAGCGTGGTCTATTTAGTACGAAGCAATATATAACTCAATTTCACAAAAAATGTCAGTTAGAACCCTGTTGTTCTAAGGTCGCGATTTATCAAATTTATTTTTTCTTAGAGGCAGGTATACCAAAATTTCGATTAACCAAACAAAATCCCTACGCCACCAAATACCAATTTCCACAAAGAGCTGTACTTAGCCTAACGTTATGCAAGATCATTATATCAGACGCACCACATCTCATAAATGGCTTTCGAGCATTTTTTGCTGATGATATAATATTTTTCGCCACATTACGATTTCGAGACTTAATAGTTCTTGCTCTGCAAAATGCATTGTCTGTCTATAGGGTGTATCACATAAGGTTACGAAGTTCCTGGGAGGTGATAGAGGAGGCTTAGACTAACAAAAAATTGCACCTGAGGGGGATCGAAAATGTACCCCTGAGGAGTTATAGGGTTAAAACTGATTTTCTGACTTCTTTTAGAAAAAAAATTTTCTCGGGTCACCCAAGTGTTTTAGAGAAAAATTTTAGCTAATTTTATGAGATTTCTAAAAGTTTATTTGGTTTAAAAGGATTTCGTACAGTTCTGGACCTTTAAATTTGATATTTAAAATTTTTTTGACTTTGGCGGCCATTTTAATATGAAAAATGTCCTATTAACATACCCTTTCATAATTTTGTTATACCAATTTTTTTAATTGAGGTCAGAAAAAAATACTTTTCGAGAACCATCTGTTCAGACTGTTTTAAAGCAGTTTCCAAGATGAGAGAAATGTGCCCCTGGTCAAGGCTTTAGTTGACAAAGATCCACGATTGAAATAATTGATGACTTTTTGGGGTTCAATACCATGGTTGTCTCGCGAATATTGGATAGTGATCTGCTGTCTACGAAGAAATCTACTCGATGAGTTCCACGAATTTTAAATGAGATCCAAAAGGAAGCTCGGGTACGTTTTGCCAAATATTTCATAAACAAATCTGAAAACGGACGATCTAGCAGCTATATTAAAATAGTAACAGGTGTTAAAGCTTTGTGTTATAAGTACGACCCGGAAACCAAAAAACAGTCCATGGTATGTAGCTCAGAAGTAACGAATCCGATATAAATTTTTAAATGGCAGTATGTTTAATTTTTATCCCTTTTCCCAATTGTCGTTTCTATTTCGTTTCTGAGGCGTTTCAGTTTTTGTCGTCGTCTCGTTTCTAAATTTGAAGTTTGGAAATATATTGAAACAACGATTAGTATTTATCGAGGGATGAGTAATACGAAGCATATGTTTGATTGGTTCGTTTTCTTAACCCCTCGAAAAAATATACTCGTCGTTCCTATGTAATGAAATATATTGTTACGACAAGGGGTGGTTATCGAGGGGTCCGGAAAACGATGACAAGTGTGATTGCTTCATTTTCGTAACCTCTCTATAAACACTCCTCATCGATCCAATTTTAGAAACAGGACGACGACAAAAACTAAAACGCCTCAGAAACGACAATTGGGAATAGGGATGAATGCCACTATACAGAAGAATGTTTAAATTTTATAACAAAACCATTTTTATTCGATTTTGGTTCATATTTAAGTATTTGGCGTGCTTAGAATTTATTTCATTCTTAATTTCAGTTCAAACTGAAAATAAGTTCCTCGGAAAACTTGTGTGATTTGGTTATAATCAACTGTTAGAAATTACAGTGGTTCCAACGACTAATTGGACAGCGCTTTTAGGTTCTTTCGAGTGCTTAGTATAAAGAAATAGAAGATATAAGTTGGAAAAAAAATTATGCAGTTAATTTTTTTTATTTTTCAAGTTTTGGTTGGTACCAACAAAACAATAAAAACGTTCAACCATCCAGTTGAATGCCATTCAATTTTTTGACCAATTCTTCTTGTGCCATTCGGTCCATAAATTTTCAATCACGTTGACGTCAGGTGATTGAGGAGGCGTTTACAATGACTTGGGGCAGTTTTGTATCTGTCTTAATTGCGCTAAATGGGAAGTGTGCTTCGGGTCATTATATTGGTAAAATGCAAAGTTCTCTTCAATACCAAGTTTTTTAGCGTTTTGCTTAACATTATCTTTCAGAATGTTAAGGTAACCAAACTTATCCATTTTACCATCGATAAACACTAAAATCGCGACACCTGCACTGCACCCCAAATCATCACAGAACCGCCGCATGTTTCACTGTAGAACGAGTATTTTTAATATTAAATTCAGTGTTCGGATGTCGCCTTCCCATTTAAAAAAATTGCTTATAATTACAAGAATACGTGTTATTTAAGGTATTTTAACCGATGGAAACAAATGCAATTTTGTGGTTAAAATGGTAAAGCTTATGTGTGGCGACAACCGAAAACTGAATTCAATATCAAAAAGTCAAATAACGGGCAACAGAATATGCAACAGAACATGCCAAGCGCTTTTGCCTTTTATTAAGAATTAAAAATTGCTTCGTTGGAACAAAAAAGAAATTGTAAAAATATCCCCGCACCAAAAATCGTCACTATGTTTTTATGGCTAAAACAAAATACTACACAAAACTACACAAGGACATACTGCATTGTGGTTGATTCCAAAAATTTGTGCCATTTTATTTTTTTAAATTATTATGTAAAACCGGCCGTCATCTTTATCATGTCACAATTACAATAACAAATCAATGTTGGTTGTATGTGACTGCAAGAATTTGTGGTTATGTTACTTCACTGAGTTGCTGCTGCTAGCAATTGGTATTTTATGCAACACCCCCCATTTTACTGTAGTTACGTAATATACACAAGAAACATTTTGCAATTTTTAACAAATTTTAAAACTTTTGGAAATTCATATTTACGTAACAAGGCAGTTCTTTTCTTTTTGTTCTCTTACACTTTGAACTAATCCGATCCCAACTTAATAGATTACGTAACAATACTTTCAGCGAGCAAAAACACTTTGAATTAATGTTTTTTTTTATGTTTAAATTACTTTTATTGGTTTTGAAACTTTTCCGCATACTTCGTATTTTAATTCAATTAACTTTATGATTACAAATTTAATAATTTCCATCGCATTTTGTAGTTTTTCTCCTTAAATGCCTAATTATTAGGGAAAACGATGGCAGACACAAAAAGATGTTTTATGGTTTTTTTTTTAGCTAAAGTAGACAATAAATGGTTTGGTTGCAGTACTAGCAGCAGTTTAAGCAGCTTCCTTAGCTAGGCGTTCAGCCTTTTCGACGACTTCTTCAATTGGGCCAACCATGTAGAAGGCAACTTCTGGCAAATGATCGTATTCACCAGCCAAAATTTGAGTGAATCCCTTGATGGTCTGATCCAAAGGCACCAATTTGCCAGCATGACCAGTGAAAACTTCAGCGACTTGGAAGGGCTGTGAGAGGAAACGTTGAATCTTACGGGCGCGTGCGACGGTCAATTTATCTTCTTCTGACAATTCATCCATACCCAAGATAGCAATAATATCCTGAAGTGATTTGTAATCTTGCAAGATCTTCTGTACGCCACGAGCAATATTGTAATGTTCAGCGCCAATAATATTGGGGTCCATAATACGAGATGTTGAATCAAGTGGATCTACAGCAGGGTAGATACCCAATTCGGCGATAGCACGAGACAACACAGTGGTGGCGTCCAAGTGAGCGAATGTTGTAGCTGGAGCAGGATCGGTCAAATCATCAGCTGGCACATAAATGGCTTGTACTGAAGTGATGGAGCCCTTCTTGGTGGTGGTAATACGTTCCTGCATAGTACCCATGTCAGTGGCCAAAGTTGGTTGATAACCGACAGCAGATGGAATACGACCCAACAAAGCGGATACTTCAGAACCAGCCTGGGTGAAACGGAAAATGTTGTCAATAAACAGCAACACATCCTGACCTTCTTGGTCACGGAAATATTCAGCAACAGTTAAACCGGTCAAGGCGACACGGGCACGAGCGCCTGGGGGTTCGTTCATTTGACCGTAGACAAGGGCGACTTTGGAGGTCTTGTCCTTGAGTGAAATGACACCACCCTCAATCATTTCATTGTACAAATCGTTACCCTCGCGGGTACGTTCACCGACACCGGCGAATACAGAGTAACCACCATGGGCCTTGGCTACGTTGTTAATCAGCTCCATAATCAATACGGTTTTGCCGACACCAGCACCACCGAAGAGACCAATTTTGCCACCCTTGGCATAGGGGGCCAATAGATCGACGACCTTGATGCCAGTTACCAAAATTTCTTGTTCGACGCTCATATCTACGAATTCGGGCGCCTCAGCGTGAATAGCAGCGGTCTTATCGGATGAAATGGGACCACGCTCATCGATTGGTTCACCAATGACGTTCATAATGCGACCTAGTGTCTCAGCACCAACGGGAATACGGATTGGGGAACCGGTGTCAATGACTTTGTGTCCACGGACCAAACCTTCGGTACCGTCCATAGCAATGGTGCGCACTACGTTCTCTCCCAAATGCTGGGCCACTTCAAGCACCAAACGGGGTTGACGCTTGTCAACCTCGAGTGCGTTCAAAATTGGTGGTAATTGATCATCGAATTGCACGTCCACGACGGCACCGATGACTGCAACAATCCTTCCATTTCCTCCGGCTGCTGCTTTAGCTGCGGCCTTAGCGTATTCGCGTTGGGCCTGGCTAAGGAGTGATATAACTTTCTTGTCCGACCTGGTTACGGCCGATCGTACGGCAGAGAACATATTTTAAAATTTTTTTTCCAAAAACCTCGGTTGAATTTAAGTAGGTTTTATTTTCGTACCTTAAAGAAAGAAAAAAAATTGATTTTTTCTATAATTTTCACAATTTTCTTTCCAAAAATTATCAGGTGCAAATTTTCTTTACTCTCACCGATTACGAAACAGCAATTTTCGAGCAGGGTGACCGAACAAGTAGAAGTGTCAGAAATTTTTCATTTGCCATGCGACGTCGGGTATGGCGAATAAAAATTCCCACTATTTATATTTTATTTCAAAATGGCGGGTCGGTACATTACAAATAAAGAAATCAGTACACTTCAAAATGATGGGGTCAAAAAGTTTACCCAAGATTTTTTGACAAAATTCGTCCAACTCTGGGACACAAATTTGCAGAACCATTCTTTTAACTACATCGAAATATGGAAAAAATTATATTGAACAGAAATCTGACCGCGTACAAGCGAAAGGTACGACCAGAATACGATTGTACAAATAATTTCAACACTGGTAATGTATTTTGTTTCGTCTGTTTCCGTTTTCTGATTATTTTTTTTTTTTTTCACTTTTTGAAGACAAAAAGTAGGCTATGATATTGTAAGTTGTGTTTTTCCCTTTAAGTTTTTTCGTGAGTTCAAACATTAAGGCGATTCCTGAAAACGTGTAAAAGCCTCGTAAGCTCGTAAAACTGTCAAATTTTGTATTGATTTTGACAACATTTCAGAGTTTTCGAGGCTTTTACACGTTTTCAGGAATCCCCTCATTTTGTTTCTACATAGACGCGTGAAATTAACATGTCATGGTAATCCAGGATACATAAGAAGTTTTACAGACTTTATTTAATAACGATTTTGACTTTCTGTATTTGAATCAATTTATATAAATGGATTCTTTATGTACATAATACAGATTAGGTTAAATATTTAGTATTAACATGGCATTTATCTAGTAAAATAGTAGATTGTGTTGGTACTTGCTTTACCATTTTTGGACAACTTGTTCAGAGATTAAATTTCTTTCAAAAAGTTTCTGCGAAATTTGTGGAAAAATTCCTTGGCATCAGACATAAATAAAAGATGCAAGATATCAATAAGTTTTTCATATTAAATTAAATCAAAATTTCGTAGTCGATCAAATAAGTCTAATCTATATATATAACTAGTAATAGCCTGTTTCCACTAAAGATTTAGCTCTGCTTGGATTAGTAAATCATATTGTTAAATCCTACCCGTTTCCACCAGCTAAAATAGATTTATGTCTGTCAGTAAACGTCAGAAGCAGTAAAATTAAACTTGTATTTTATTTTCTTCGTAATATTTAACTTCCATTTGCTTTGTGTTTATGCCAATTCTCAAAGTTCCAGGGGTGTCACTAGGTCAAAAATTGCCAAAATCAATAGCCTTGCTGAGATTAAAGCACAGATTAAACTTAAATATCAGATTTATTTTTGTATGATAAGTCCTGGGATCAACGCCCGGATTTATCGCTAAATCCATTAAATCACCTTTTAAATCTGCGGTGGAAACAGGCTATAAGAGTGTAACCTTTGGCCTGGCCAAACATTAAATACCCTACACTGCAGTATTTTGAAAATTTTGCTCATATGGGAGGTGCCACGCCCTCTTGTCCGAGTTCACCCAGATTTTTCTAATAGCTAGCATTTATAGTTCTTAGTGTCTGTGTGAAATTTAATTCGATTTTCTAAAAAAAACGCTTTCAGTATAGCGTTTTGAAGCTTTTGCTTACATGGGAGGTGCCACGCCCTCTTGTCCGAGTTCGCCCAGTTTTTGCTTTGCCAGACAGACGGACACGGCTTTTCTATATCTGCCACGCCTCCTTCTCTGTGTTGCAAACGGGTATAAAAATGTAGGGTATAAAAATGTAGTGTACATGTTTGATACCTTATAACTTTGAAATCGCCTAACCGATCGTAACTTTTTTGGGTTAGGATGGATTTTGTGGTTGACTGATGACTGACGAAAAATAGCGGCCACACATGTAAACAAGAGATATTTGTACAAAAGTGACGAACTTGATCGATAGTCTGTACCGGCTTTAAGAGAGTTGGCGGGCAGTTAAAGGGTACAGTCTATCGATCAAGTTCGTCAGCTTTGCTCAAAATTTGGCCCCTATTGTGGTTATCTTTTAGCGATAAAATCGATTGTTCTATTTGCTCTTTCTGCGAAACTATTGCATCGATTTGAATAGTTTTTGCCATTTGATTGCAAAAGAATAGAAATGGCATTGAAGAAAAAAAATTCTGAAATCGGTACAGTAGTTTTGAAGATAGGGCTAATAGAAACAATCGATGACCATCGATATAATCGTTAATAGATAACCGCAATAGGGGCCTTTATCTTCTTTGCGTGTGTGGTCGCTATTTTAATAGGTGGTTCACACGTGCAATCATGTTAGTCAGTCAAATATAGCCGCTGACTGTCGTCTGTGGTTGAAAATGGTTTGTGGTTGAAAATAGTTTGTGGTTGAAAATGGTTCGTGGTTGAAAATGGTTTGTGGTTGACCGATGACTAAAGAAAAATAGCGGCCACACACAACCAAGATAAAATTTGAGCAAAACTGATAATCTTGATCGATAGTCTATACCGGTTTTAAAAGCCGCTTGTGTATACCCTGCCTTATTTTATCACGTCTAAGTGTACTCTAAAATACCCCTTTTTAACTTTTGTACTTTGTGTACCATTAAAAGTGGGAATCGCAGAAAAATTACCCTTTAACTAAAAAAAAAACCCACTTTTGTTCCCGCTATAATAAAATTTTTTAAAAATGAAAATCAAAGTCACAAACGTATAAGAAATGGAGAAGATTGACTTTAGCAAAGTAGCTGCATCTGTTTCTTCAGAACTAGAAGATAACTATATACAGAAAGTTACCCTTAAATCTTCTATTATATCAGCAGAAGAATTTTATGTAAATTTTAATTCCGAACTTCTTCAGAAAATAGGAAGGATTCCAGTTTCTGAACAGGAAACTTCGATTGAAGATGTCGCTGCCATTTTTAAATCTTTTGAAGATTATCCAGAGAATATAAGACCAAAGAAAGCAGCTGTGTCAAAAGAGTTCAGTCGATTGAATGTGACAATATCAAAGAATTCTACATTTGCCGCAGGAACGGAGAATACAATCTTACATGGAGATGACCCTTCGTGTTCGGCACCACAACTCTTAACTAATTTCGGTGATTTGGAGGACCGAGAGACAGCAATGAATATTTACAAGAAGTATGAACAGTTCAAAATAAATTTGGACAAATTAATGAAGCGTGCGCAACACCGTGTGGTCTTCGCAGCACAGTATGCTACAAAATTGCAGCAAATTAATATTTTTGCACAGCAGCTAGAGAAACTATTGCCATCACAGTCCATGGGAAAGCAGGCATTCAGCGAAGAGGAAGAAAATAAATTGAAAATGATTGTTGCCGATATGAAAAGGCTGTGCTATTTGCAAAACAATCAAGATGTATTCAATAATATAAATTGTGATAACTTGGAGACCAATTCTAATAGCCAACGTTTGGAAGGCTTAGTAGAAGTGCTGACACATTCGTTGATTTCCATAAGTTGTTATAATGATAATTAATACTTAACAAACATTGGAATTTATTCTTAAATATATAGAATGTATAAATAAATATGTATGTTAAATAATTGCTTTATTCACCTAGACAATCTTCACTTTTTTCGAGACGCTCTTTCATCTTCGACACAGTTTCGTTGATAGCCAATAACTTTCGTACGCTTCCTCCAACGATCTCGATCCTTTGGCTAGTATTTTGCAAAAATATTTCAAAATCATTAACTATTGGCTGTTGATCATCTTTTTTTAACAACGGAGTTTTGCTAACTCCAATTGATTGAAAGGATTCCAAAATTGTAGCCAGCGCGTGCAGATCATCTTTGTTATATGTGAAAGCAGTAGAATCACTTGGTATTTTCGCGGCCGGCTTTAAGCAGCCAGTCTCGATTTGTAATAAAACGTTGTTAGACTTTTCGATGATTTCACACATAGAAACAATTTGGTTTTTCATTGTTTCTTTGTTGTCATCTATTGAAAGGATTTATGCTTTATTGAAATATTGTTTTGTGTTGCTTAACTTACCTAATTTCTCTAGCATTTTCTCCATTAGTTTATCGGAATCCATTGCAATTGAATGTTTAAAAGAATTCAAGCAAAAATAATATGCGGTGAAAATTTAATAAATTTCAAATCCTATAATTTAAATTTCCCTGTATTTAGTACAGTGCTGCCAAAAAAAAGTGATAAGGTAAAGTAGAGAAAACCGATTTTAACAGGTTGCATTTAGAAGGCTCTTTGAAGAGAACGGTGAGTCGAACGATAAAAAGTATTAGAACCTCTTTTGTGGAAAATTACAGGTTCTATGATATCGCCACGTCAATGCTACAACTTCTCCAATTTTCTAGTTTCGTTTCGAGGTAATGCAATTTTAATATTTTTAAAAATTTGAATTTACACTGAATTTCGACTTTTCTTGTTTTGTTTTTCTCATATAACTTTGCAATGGTGCCACTTGAGAGAACTTGGGTTGGGCAGGATTGTGCACAAAACCATGAAGAATACCATAAGCTACTTGTATATAATTTAGAAGTTATCAAGTTGTATCATTGACGTGGCTATATAATAATTCGATTTTATCGAATATTTCCTAAACGGTTACTTTTTCGTAAATACAAATGAATATATATCTGTGCTTTCGACGGCAGCGTGCTTACACGTAGTCATCACTGTTCTTCTAAAACGAGTTTATGTGCTATCTCCTTATTTTGTTTTACTTTATTCTGCTTTTCATATCCGCACCACTTCCCTCCGCTTGCCAAGGCAATCTGTAAATGTGGTGCCACTTTGTTAAAATCCTATTAAACATAGCTAATACAGATAATATTCAGTGTAGTATGGCAATATCAACAGTCTACTTTGTGCTTAGTAATTAAGCACTCAAATTTATCTGTGTTGTTGCTTTCCCATACGTTTCTCGGAAAGTGCTTAATTAAACACTGAAAACTGTCGTCTAAAACACAGCTTATATTATTTGTAGAACCTTAATTCTCCATAAAAGAGATGCTAATATTTTTCATCTAAAAGCTTCCGAAATGAAAAGTAATTAAAACTACACAGATTACATATAGGCCTATAAAAGTTGGTAGTCACCTACTTTTCCCACGATAAAAAGATAGTAGATTTACTATTCAGTACTACACAAATTATTTTATTAAATAATTCATAGCGCCTTATCGTGAATTAACATTTTAGAAAATTTTCTCTCAGACTCATAAGCTCTTTAAGGGAAGCAAGAAACCCACAATTTTTTTTTATACACTGCAGGTATATTTACTTTGTCCTTTCGTTTGTAACGCAGATAAGGAGGCGTGGCAGATATGGAAAAGTACATTTATTTTTGATCAGCGTCATCCCTGGATGGCTGTCCGTCTGTGGAAATATTTTTCACAGGAAAAATAATCAAGATAATTCGATTAAATTTGATATACTGCCTTCGTTGTAAAAGTTAGCTTGTGGGAGTGAAAATGGGCGAAATCGGTCAACGGACACTCATACCTGCCCAAACAAAAAAATATATTTTATGAGCATTACGTTCTTCAGAAGGTATAAATTGATCAGCACTTTTGAAAACGGTTCCGTTACGATCCAGGAAAGGCGATGGCCTGTTTTTTTTTAAATATGAATAAACTTTTGTTTGCGTTCAAATGGGCAATGCATTTCATAGATTGCTTTCGCTCAGACTCGTACTTATCTACATACGTACAGTGGGGAGTGCTTAAATTTATCATGCAAAATTTTTGTTGATAAAAACTTTATAGAATTCGATTTTTTCGAATATTAGACTCTGGGAGAAAATACACTTGTTTTCAAATATTTTTAGTTTTGTCATTAAGTAACACACTTAAAAATTCTTAAAACTTATTTTTAGTTTAGTAAGAAAGGTGTTAATTTTTTTAAAAAATTGGAATATTTCCTTTGGTTTTTTTGGCAGTGACCAAGATTTTTTGGTAAGGTTGGTAGCCAAAGATTGCGTAGAATATTTCAGTATTATCTTCGTATTTGTACGAAATTTTCGACTTGCGAAGAGTAATCGTTCTCTTGGAAAGAATTTCCCAGCAAAATCATTCAAGAATTGCATTCGAGGATAAATATGACAGCAAACGGTATTTCCATGCTTCAAAATAAAGCGTAGGTGATTTTGACATTGCAACGAACATTGAGTGAATAAATTTAGGTTGTTGGTTGATTTTAATCGTTCATTTTTTGGTTTAACAATACAAGTAAAATAAAACTTCTTATGTGTTCATATTACATTTGACTTCTATTTAGTAAATTTAATTAATTATTCTTAACGAATTATTCATACACATCCTCCTTATCGGCGACGTATTTGATGATGTCGGCAGGTTTAAGCAACTTTTCAGCATCTGAGTCAGGAATTTCGAAACCAAATTCATCCTCCATGGCCATAATAACTTCAACATGATCCAAAGAATCAAGTCCAAGGTCATTAATAAAGTGTGAGTTTTCATTCAACTGTAAATATACATATTATTAGAAGTACTTAATATATTTGTTTCGTTTAATTTCGGTTCATTACTTTATTTAAATCTGGCAATTGCAATTAATTTACAATTACATATTTTTTATATACAAAACTGTTTATTCTTTACCTTGCTTGGATCAATTTTGTCGTAAAGTTTAAGCACAAGCAAAACTCTTTCGTTAATTAACTTCAACGATAGTGGCGGCTTGGCAGAATAATTGCGAATGGATTGCGATTGCCAGAGACATCTATCCTAACGAACCGTAAACGAAACAAAATACAAAACAAAAATTAGTATTGTTTGAAAATAAAACGATTTTACCTTATCGGCAGTAACTTTATCATAACTAGATACAACTTTTAATACACGATCACGTATATCTTCGAGGGTTCGCTTTCCAGAAGAATAATTTCGAACTGCAAAGTTATTGCTCTGTAATTTCTGGGTTAAAAACGTTTTAGATAATTAATAAAATAAGCAAATACAATTATTATTAATAGAGTATTGAAAAATTCAATACATTTTTAAAATCTAGTAGATATGTTGCCAGATTCAAATAAGAGTCTTCTCTATGCTAGAAAGAACGGTTGCGCACTTATAGCGAAAGCTTTTGTCAAATCTTTTTGGCGATTTGC
Source organism: Calliopum simillimum (assembly GCA_951812925.1). NCBI lineage: Eukaryota > Metazoa > Arthropoda > Insecta > Diptera > Lauxaniidae > Calliopum > Calliopum simillimum. The sequence goes on from OX638371.1 coordinate 32,252,034, forward strand.
GCTCGATATTTGTATTATATTAACCCAAACTCAATATTTTAATCTTGAATAGGTACAAACAATGCGTCGCCATTTAAAAAAAAAAAAAGTTACAATTAATCTTCTACTAATAATGAAAATACTTTGTATTCATATGGGGGAAAACAAGGCTCTTAGGACGTGTTTAAGAATCGAGGTTAAGAGCTAAAATTTTCAGGAGATTATTTTTTATATATTTAGTCTTTTGAAATGCAAACACACGTAACAACGAAAGTATTCAAAATTTAGTTTTTGCTTGATTATGATATATTTAACTAAACTACATGCCTTCACATAGTTTTAAGCTATAAATAAACATCGTTACGTCTTTTTGCATTTTAAGTGACGATATGTCTGTATGTACATTAGACTGTTTCAGATTTGTAAATTGTTCATCGCACAAAGTTTCGTTATGGTGTAAATAAGCACCATGGAAATTTTGGTCCAATTTAATGAGCATTTGATGGACCCAATACCATTTTTGAATTTTTTGAATTGTTTTTTTTTTTTTTTTTAGAACTCCAAATATTTTGGATTTTAAAGCCAGTTTAGTATTGGTTAATACTGATTTCATATAATGCAATACTTTCCAAAACTGACTTTAAAATCTAAAATATTTGGAGTTTTAAGACGTTTTTTTCAATTAAATGATTTTAAAGCTTTTTGCATCTCAGGTGACAATATATAGGTTTATATAGTGTCTACATGTAGTTATTTTTATGCTAAGTTTAATTTGATTTGGAAAGTTTATTTTGAATTGGAAAAAGTTTAAAATTCTGTAATAAAGTCAGATTGGCGATAAAATTAATATGCATATTAAAAATGGTTAAACCATTGCAGTTGTAGATTGGTATAACGATGAACAATCAAAATTCTTAATAATAAAAAACAAACACGCCTTTAAGATAATCCTACAAGAAACTACTGAAATAGATATACATAAATCAGCTAATATTTCCCGAAGAATTTAAAGCTATTTACAAAATAAAAAATTTACAGACTACATCATCATAATACGCGAAAAAGGCATCATTTGAACCTAGAGTCGAAAACAGTGACTTAAAACTATATAAAACAATATCTGAACAATAGAAATTAGTACTGTACAAAATGAATTTCAGAACGCTTTAATTGTTATATTTTACAAACTTTTGTTTATTTGGCACAAGTCCAGTATACGGATAATACGAGGGGCCTAACTAAAGTTTGCAGAGTTGGTGCTAATTTATTTCTTTTTAAGAAATTCAAATGAAAGATGATTCACAATTATTTAAGGATATTTCATTTAAATTTCAAAAGGATCGTTCGCAATGGAGACGAGAAAAACGTAAAAAAAACTGATGAGTCGAAAGAAATTCCAAATCTCAAAAGCAGGAAATTCATCATGCGATTCTTTACAGCTTTTGGCGCCAGTACAAATTATAAATGGATGACAAACTATATATGGAACAAATGCACCATTTATTCAGATTGCTTCAAAGATTTCAGACTGGACATTTTTTTGTAGAGAACGAGCTACTATAAGTGAGTCCTATTAGAAATGTGGCGATTGTTACAAGAATTTGGGGTTGAATGCCATGGTAGTGTCACGAATAATGATCTACTGTACACGAAGAAATCTGCTCGATGGGTTCAATCAATTTTAAACAAGATTCCAAAAGAAACTCCAGTATGTATCGCCCGTTATTTCCCAAAGAAATTCGAGAAGGGACTATCTAGTACCTTCAATAAAATCGTAACAGGTGATGGAGCTTGGTCTTATAAGTCCGAATCAGAAACCAAACAACAGAGCGCGGAAGGAGCGAATCCTCCTATTTAAGGAAGCAAGGGCGTACGCAAGGGGGGGCAGCTTCCCCCCTTAAGCTCTAGCTTTAGAGTTACAAATATATCATATTCATTCATTTTTACAGTAGTTTTTACAACTTTTCATATTAAAGCCAGATAAAACACGATTTTTGGACAATAGTTTATACAAATACTTTTTTTTTATATTTACTATACTATTTATTTATTTAATTGCAAACAATTTGAAACTAAAATCGGATTATATTTTAGAAAGTTATTAAGGTTTCACTGCAGTAGGACTATTCGTTTTTTTATCGAAAAAATAAACAGGTACAAAAAAATATTTTTTGCTCATAACTTTTTTTTCTTCTCAGAAGGGATACCCAAAGCTGCTTAAAACTAAAGACTATATTTTTGCAAAAAATGCTGCGTTAAAAAATTCAAAATTTTTTGTGCAGCTAGTATAGATAATATCCGGTTCCAAAAGTAGATTTTTTATGTTTTTCAATTACGTGGTCAGAAAAGCATTCGTTTACTCAAAAGGAAGGCTCTTACGAATAAAATGTATAAGGCTTAAAATCGTTCAAAGTATCAAAGTATTTTATAAATTTTTTCAGACCTTTTTTAACTTTTCAAAAATTGGTCAAAGAAAAAGAAAAAAAAAATGGTCAAAATGGTCTTACTTCACTGAAACCTTAATAATTTTTTAAAATTTAATCTGATTTTAGTAAATTTGGGCTTGAAATATTTAGAATTAAATACACTTATAAATAAAAATATAAAAAATATTGCAAAATTGTAAAAAATTGGTATGAAAATGAACTTTTTGCTCAGTTTTAACTTTTAACTTTAACTCAGCCAATTTGAATAGGATTTTAGTAATTGGTACATTTAAAAGAACCGTAAGAATTTTTCTTTAAAATAGTGTATAAAAAAATTCGATCAAAACCTAAAAAATCGAAAGTGTCGATTATATCTCGAACGGCTCCTCGGAAAAAAAAAATCAATGCGTTTTTTGGAGTCAGCGACCTCAAATTAGTTTAGAAATGTGATACGTATGTAAAAGATAACATACCTAAGCAAATTTTTATTTAGAAAGTTATCTAAGTACCTTCATAACTTATAATGAACTTATTATGAACTTTTAGTTAGTTAGCGCACAAAAATATGCAGCTCTTACATTAGAATTTCTCAAAAAAAAAAAAAAAAAAAAAAGGTTCGCAAAATTTGAGTTTGTGCCCCCACCCCCGCCTAGATGAAATCCTGGAAGGAAGACAACAAAAAATCAGCAACAAAAGTAATGATGTATATTTACTTCAACAGAGAAAAAATTGTAGCTACTATTCCCCTGAATACTGAACAGACAGAAACTGCGGAATGGTATACTGAAAATTGCTTACCAAAAGTTATCGAAAATTTGTTTGAAAACTAAAAAAAAGGAACTGCGTCGGTATTTCTTTCATCATGACAATGCGCCAGTTCACACTGTTGAAATAACAAGTAACCATATTCTCCGGATCTGGCCCCTGGTGATTTCTGGATATTTCCAAAAATTAAACAAAAAAAAAAAATTGAGAGGATAGTAATGCGGAGACACTGAATGCAATAAATGCAGAAATCGAGAAGTTTGTTTTGTTAGTCCCTCCATAGTTGTTTTCAACCAATTGTTTTTTGTACAAAGTTCTTTATGAAAGTAAAAAGTGTCACTAGGATTTGGTTTCAAACATGGAGTTGCGGATATATTTTGCGGATACATTTTACGTTGGGAATTCCTTAATTAATTTATAACATGTTAAGCTTATGTTTCATTAGTAAAATTTGTATGGGAAAATACAAAACAATAACACAACAACAGCACCACAAAAAACTTTCGGTCAGGACAAATTTTTTAATGAAATTTGGGCAGGGATTTTCAACTTTTCATTCATTCCTATTATTCCTTGCCAGGATATGGAGTGCCAATCAAGTCAAGTTTTATTTATCTCTATATTTTATTGCATAAAAAAAATATTTCATGAGGAAAGCCGATGAGGGTAGTAATTTCTTCACCAGATCTCTTACTATATATAAAAAACGCAACCTTTTTGTTAACATTAAATTTTTCAAACTTCTAATTTTGAAAACAATACATAATCTTTAAATGGAATGCTAGTTTCTAGCTCATTGTTTATTTTGTAATTATCCGGCAGGTTATATAAGTCGATTGCTACTGTAAATGCACCCATATATATACGTTCTAATATTTTAATATAAAACCAGCGAACTTATGCAAAAAAATAAACGATACATAAATGAAACAGTAGATTGTTTTATATGGATCGCTTTTATTGTCCATGAACCTTGATTTCATTTCAATTGCAAACCAATTAAAAACTCCAAACCGCTCGATTCGATCGATTATCTTTAAAAGTGAGGTTAACACGGAATCAACCAACATGTTTTCAGACAATCAGTGTCGATGTGTGTTTTGGAATTTGTGGCCCATATATTTTTTGTGATTATTAATTTCACTTACTTGCTGAAGTCCACTGTAGAACGCTGGTGCCGCAATTCTATGCAACATCCTCTTTTGTGATTGGGCAGTAGTGAATGCAATTCGTTGAAGGCCAACGGCAGCGGCAGCAAAACGGCTGCAGTTACGTCCAACTTGTGTCAGTGACATGATGAAGCTCCTGCTGGTTAAACGAACAAAAAAAAATATAACACCACGGAATAATTGTATGAAATGCAATTTACACTGGATTTTTCAGCCGTTTCGTCGAGAAGAATATTATGTAAAAACTTCTGATGGATGAATGTGATTTGCAGTACGGACGAAAATGGTTAAGCACAAAATGTCAAAAATACTGGGAATGGAGAAATGTCAAACTATATTTGGCCGGTTACACAGCCACGATGAAGAACGGTTTAGGGGAAATGTCAAGAAGCGTATTTGACAATTAGGCTACATTTATGAGACGTCGCGCCATCGAGAGCGACGAAAATCTGCAACCAAAATACTTTGAACTTTTCTGCTAGTCGAGTGTAAAAGTATAAAAGCATTGAAATTGTACTACGTAGACGACAGAAAATTGAATTCGGATTGTGCGCAAAAATAAATGTTTGCGGAATTTACTGGTGAAGTTATGCGGTTGCCCTAAAAATAAAACCAACAAATAAAAATAAAAATAGCAATTTTAGATGTAATTTTTGATGCTGAATCCGAATCCGGCACTTTTTGAAAGTACTCGATTTTATACCCTACATCCAGGGTATATTAACCTTGTCCTTTCGTTTGTAATGCAGAGAAGGAGGCGTGATAGGTATGAAAAAGTATATATCTTCTTGATCAGCGTCACCTCCTGAGTCGATATAGCCATGCCCGTCTGTCTATCAGGCTGACTGTCTGTGGAAATATAAGCAAGATGGCATTTAATACACTGACTCCGTTGTCAAAGTTAGCTCGACTTATTGAAAATGAGTAAAATCGGTCAACGGACTCACTTACCGCCCACACAAAAAATAAATTCAGAATGCAACTTAAGGAGTATTTTTCACGACAATACAACCAAAATACACATAAATGCTAGGAATGACTAGCGCAAGCTCTGAACAAAACTAGGTGAATTCGGACAAGATGGCACAAGGTGGCACCTCCCATACAAGCCAAACCTTCAAACTGCTATACAGAAAGCGTTTTTCGAGATAATCCAATTAAATTTTAGCCATACATTAAGAACTATAAGTGCAAGCTCTGAGCAAAAAATATATGAAATCGTACAATAAGGCGTGTCATTTTTCATAAAAAGCTATGTATGTGAATTCAGGAAAGAGGTCGTGTCACCTTCCGTACAGCAAAGTTTTGAAAAAACTACAGTGTAGGGTATTTAATGTTTGGCCAAGCCAAAGAGAACACCCTTACTAGTTACCTTTAAGGTCCGCTTTATTATATATTATATAAAAAACGTAGCCTAAAAAGTTGAAAAATCGCAAAAAACATTCTTTTTCGTTGTTTTGTGTTTTTCAGCATTTTTAGGTAAGGATATATCAAAATGCTGATAAGTTAGCGCAATTCTGGTGCCGGATTCAGATTCAACACAAAATTACATTTAAAATTACTATTTTTGTTTTTATTTGTTGGTTTTATTTTTACGTTTTTTTAATTTTATATGGAAACTCTGGTAAAAATTTTAAAATGAGATTTTTCAAAACGGACCAATGGATTTTATAATTTTGTTTTCCACAGTATTCAGAAAACCCCAAAGAAAAACTATCTACAAGAGTTTCAACGCGCGAACATACTCCAACACAAAATTCTTCATATCTCTGAAACAGTTTGACAGAGATGGATGTGATTAGGTATATATGTACATTTGTAAAGTGCATCAAGAACGGGCGAAGGAAGTCAATCCCGGGACAACTAGTAACAAACAAATATATTTGTGGCCAAATTTTTATCGTAAACGGATGAAGCGATTCTAATGAAACTTTGAATACTGATGCATATAAGCATTGAATGAAGAATAGGATAGGCCTCGCCTTTGTAGATGCTTATGAGGAAGCGTGGGGCTGTCCTATACAAGATATTTTGATAAAATTTAGTAAGCGGCTATTGACAATCAATGCTTTATATTAGGCAAAAAAGTGCGTTATAGAGGAAGTGCCACGCCCACTTTTAAACAGTTAAAAAAAATTAATTCAATATTACTCGAAAATGGCTCCAACAATTTTGATAAAAGTTTAGGTGATATTAACCCTGGAAAAAAGGATTAATCAGGCCTATCACTGAATCCATCGTAGATACGAGTTTCGCAAGATCTACGAAAGTGCTATTTTATCTAATATATGGGCATTTCCATAGTGTCGCACGTGACCGTCGAACACATTTGAAGTAAAAAAAGTCAAAATAAAACGGATTTTTATTTTGACAATAACTTTAACTTGTACCTCTTGATTAGCCCTATAATTGGTGCCAAGTTTGATTTTGGCAATTTTCCCTTTTCAAGATAGTTGCAAAAAACCAAGGTCGCACAGGACAAAAACAGAAGTGGTTTTCGTGGCTAACAGTTTAAACGACGATTTCAGGAAAACCTGAAGCAATATTTCAATGTGGCTAGTTATTATCTACTTCAATGGTGTCAGCGTTTTTAAATCACTGAGCCAAGCGCACGCAGCGCAGTCAGCGCAAAATTTTCGCTTTTACAACAACTTCAAATTCGAATTTACAACAACAATAATATTTCAACAATTTTCAAATTTTCTCAGGACTAGGACACACACAAAAAGTAGGGGTATTCACGCGTTGATGCGTAACGCTCTTGCGTCGTTGCGGAAGTGCGGTTTGCGAAAGTTTGACATTTGTAAAACATCAAACATATTGCCGAAAATTTCGCACTACTTCTGCAATTTCTCAAGATGGAAATATTCACATTGCACGTTCAGGCGTTAGTGCGTAAAAGACTTGCATTTTCGTAACTGCGCATCAAAGCATGAATACCCATATTGTTTGTTGTTTTTGATTTTGATGCAACGTAATCTTTGTTGTTGTTTTATGTTGGCTCGAGTTCGATTTTGTGTGTACGCAAAACAAGCAACAAAAACGCGAAATTTTGACGAGCGTGAAAAAAAACAACAAAAATTATTTCTGTGATTCTTGTACAGAAATATTGATGTTGTTGGGATTGTTGTACAGAAATATTGATGCTGTTGGTCGAGCCAAAATTGGCTCACTTTTGTTCTACGCTGACACCCTTGATCTACTTCTATCTACTATCTAATACGTATAATATATAGAAATGCGATTTTGTTTGTTTGTTTGAATGTTTGTTATTTATGGACTCGGAAACTAACAGACCGATTTAAATGAAATTTTCACAAAACCTTAATATTATAAAAAACTAGTCTAAGAAAGAAGGCGTTGTCACGCCCCCCCTAAAAATTAATTCGTAATAGCTCAAAAACTACTTGACGCAGATAATTGAAATTCGGTACATGTACAAAGTGAATTAGGACAAATAATTTGTACTGAAAAAGTGGGCGATGCCAAAAATGTCGTCATCTTTTTGATGGGAAGCGGTCCCTCCGTTGTTTGCCTACAAAAAGTACTATCGCCCGACAGTTTAGTTTGCCGTGTGAACCAGCTCTAAAACTGAGATTTGGGAAAAATACAAATTGCGTCGGAACAATTCACATAACTTAAAAAAAATTGGCGACGCCCCACCCCCAGTACAAAACGGGGTTTAGCAACGCACACCGGGAAGTGCTAGTATTGAATAAAGAGAAAAATCTTTATAATTACCCAAAAATGATTTATACTTTTTCTTTTATTTAATTTTAATCAGGGTCGCACGGGACGTTCCGCACGGGATATTTTTTTCCACCATACAAATTTTAAATTGAAAATCTTTAAAAAAAGAACCAGGATTTCCCGGTGAACGTTGCTTCACCTTATCTTGTTAAGTTGAAGTGGCATCACCAATTTTTCCAAAGGATTTCATTTGTCCCTATTAATTTTATACGTGTACCAGATCTCATAAATTATGATTTTTTTTTTTTTTATATGGCATTGCTCATTTCCCAGTGAACATTATTTGTCCTGGCGCTTTTTACATATGTACCAAATCTCATCCAGGTACGCTTAATCGTTCCAGAGATATCATGATTTAAATTTTTGGCTCACCTTCTGTGGAAATGGCGATATATAAAAATTAAAGTTTGTTTATTTGTCTGTATGTTCGTTTTTATAGAATCGAAAACCACTTGATCTATTTCAATGAAATTTTCGCAATATGTTACATAGTTTAGAACTGGAGCAGTTATAGGCTAGAAAAATTGGCGGTGCCACTCCCTTAAAAAACGAAATTCGACATATCTCTGAAATGATTTTTTGTTCTCAGGGATTTTTGTTAAAAATATTAGCAAAAAGTTACAGTGAAAGTAAAATTACGGAATTTATACATACATATATTGTTGTGATAAAACATTTAATACTTTCAATATTTATCATAGTTTACGGTAATAAAATTTTGCAAAATAAAACATATTCACATAAAATAATTACAAATATAACGAAATACATTTTATAATCGTATTTAAAGCCATAAGTTTCTTAGAAATAATGTTATGAACACTCGATTGTTTGTTTTCTATTGTCCAGCAATCTGAAAGCACAAAAAAAAAAAACAATCAAATAAAATTAAGTTTTTTCCAATTACGAGGGGTACTATTTATACTTCGGGAACTGGCCACACTAAGGTCAGCACCATAATTAATTAAGCCATTTTTTGCATAAACGTACTCACAACGTTTTGATGTGCAAGCGCTATTTGTTTTGTTTACAGTTAGTTAAGAAAATTAATTTTTACATTGAAAGTTTAAGCGATTGATAAATGATGGGGTTTCCAACGAGAACAAACGTTTTTTACAACTAAGTGTTCATGCAAAATCGAATGTATTGAAATGAAACTAATGTGCAAGGATGCCTCTTTTTCACAATATATCACATGACGATCTTGCATTATCAGTTCATGCACTGTATCGATGTTTTGTGGCACAACAACCGATATTGAACGAACTTCACGGAATTCGTCGGCGACCGAACCACGACCACGATTGAATTCACTATACCAGCCATATACTGTGGTTTTTGATGGTGCTTTATCGCCATATAAAGAACTGAGTTCTTCGACACATTCTGGTTGAGATAATCCACGTCGAAAGTTGTGAAAAATAATCCAACGAAAACCTTTCCTTGAAATTTCCATTTTTTGACCAAATTGATTTTCTTAACTCACTGCAAACAAAACAAATAGCACTTGTACATCAAAACGTTGTGGGTACGTTTTTGCTAAAAAATGTCAAATGTTGCGAGATTTCAGCTATTGACATTAGTGTCGCCAGTTCCCGAAACATAAGTAGTGTCCTACGTTATAAATATTCATTTCAGCCTTATCATCGCAGTTGTATTGAAAAAAAAAAATATTTTAAGATACGAAATTTATGCAATGCATCATATCGTAAATATCACCTGTAATTTTATAAAATTATTGCTCATGTGTCATAATTTTACATAAATTGTACAATACTTCATTCGAATTGTAATACTCACTAGTCGTACAACATTTTTACGATGATATACGTACTGTTAAAAATACGACATAATTAGGGTATTCCTTAAAACGTGTATCAGCCTTGAATACCTCGTAAACTCGTAAAACTGTCAAAGTTCGTATTGATTTTGACAACTACTTATTACGAGGAATACCCTCAATGAGAAATACTATTGCAATGATAAGGCTGATTACATATGTATGCATGTACTTACAACAACAAGATGGCCACTCTTATCACGCCCAATACCAGGCTCTGCACCGGTCTGAATATCAATGACACCAGGTTTTCCTTTAACGACGTTATGCTCCAAACTGCAATTTAGAAGATAATTTTTCAAAATGATTTTATGTACTCGTATATAAATACTATGCATTATTTCAACTACTTACGAATCTCTGTCGACGAATCCAACGATATTGGCAGTTCCAACTGTATCAATTATATATGTGCAAAATTCAATAATATTCGGGATTTCCAGAATCAAATCGCCTTTGTCTTTCTTTAAGTCTAATGGAATGCGTATAACTAACAAATTATCGTTATGGTTAGTAAGTACAAAATCAATCTTATCCAGAGGTAGACGATGTTTTTGTTTATAAGTTTTGCCATCTAACACATAGAGAGCGGTATTGCTCAAGAGAATAAAACGATCTCGTGGCTTGTAACCATGACGATCATATTTAGTACAAGCTGATCCATACTTGAGTAAATCACTACCAAAATTGGTGGAAATAAAATTGTTAACTTGTGTTGCGTGCTCTTTGGGGATGCGCTCGTTGTGGAACCACGATGCAATACTTGCAGGATAGTTGTTTTTCTTATCTAAATGAGAGAATAAAACACAGATTTTAAATTAAACTTTTTAAGGACTACTTAATCAAAGTTGGTGGTTTTACCTTTAAAGACTTTTTCAGCCAAAACTTTAAGTTCAAATTGACGCTTCTTATCGGCAGCCAATGTAATGCGATAAATTCTTGCCAAATGTAGCCTATGGTATCTATGTAGGTAAGTAGAGGCTTCTTGGCAGTGACCAGGAGCTGATGGCCAACTTTGGTCTAAAACTTTCGTTGGCAGTTGCTTTGAAAGACGTATAAGCCACATACGTTTTGTATTTGCAATGAATGCATCATTATAGCCATTTGGAGGATCATGGCGTGTAATGAAACCTTTGATAAAGGCACGAATTGTATCGGCGGCTTCACGGCGTTTCTTAGCAGCCTTTTGTGCCAAAAACCGACGGCAATACGACTGCAATCCGATGACTTGTTCGCGTAATTTCAAATATTTTCTACGTTGCTGACGTCCCTTCCAACGAGATTGGATGATAGCGGCGACATCGTGTTTTTTATCCTGGAATGCGTCTTCGGTGTCGAAGAGTGTTCTTGGGAAACGTATAAATAGTTTTGTTTCACCAATGCGATAATCATCCGGACCATAGTTAAGTTCTTTGACCAAAATTTTAACACCCTCCTTAGCAGGGCCTTTGAAATTCGGCCAAGTAGCTTTGCTCAGGCACTTGTAGCGATTCAAGAACATCTCATATGTTCTAGAAAAAGTAAGTTGTTATATTAAATAAAAGAAATTTAATTAAATTAACTCTAATATTAAATTAGTAAGGGTGTTACCTTTGGCCTAGCCAAACATTAAATACCCTACACTGCAGTATTTTGAAAATTTTGCTTTTATGGGAGGTGCCACGACCTCTTGTCTGAGTTCGACTAGTTTCCGCTCAGAGCTTGCATTTATACTTCTTAATATCTAAGTGAAATTTGGTTGAATTATCTCAAAATACGCTTTCAGTATAGCATTTTGGTACTTTTGCTTATATGGGAGATGCCACGCCCTCTTGTTCGAGTGTGCCTAGTTTTTGCTCGGATCTTGTACTTACTATCCCTAGTGTTTATGTGAATTTTTTATCGCAAATAATGCTCTTATTATTGCATTTTGAATATATATTTTGTATGGGCGGTGTCCATTTACCGATTTTGTTCATTTTCGATCCCTCGAGTTAACTTTTACGGCAAAGCCACTGTACCAAATTTCATCGAATCATCTTGCTTAGTTTTCGCGTAAAAATATTTCCACAGACAGACAGCCTGCCAGATAGACAGACGGACATATCGACTCAAGAGGTGACGCTGATCAAGAATACATACACTTTTCTATACCTGCCACGCCTAGTTCTCTGCGTTACAAACGGAAGGACAAAGTAAATATACCCTGGGTGTAGGGTATAAAAATATTCGCAGAAATTCGGGGCCGTGAAATTTCACCTTTCTTGAAATATCGAATCATACTATCGGTTGGAATGAGCGGCAATCACTTTTTCGGCTTTAAAGAAAATTAGCATTTTTTTTTTCGAAAAATTACTTTGACTTTAACAAGCTGTAACATTTACAAACCAAACTCAGGAGATTTCTTAATTGGACTATTTTCTGTAGAATGGTGTATGAAAAAATTCAATTCAATAAATAAATACACACCTTCTGTAAGCAAATCCTGCCCTACGTACACGTAAATTCTCCATCAGGCCCAAATATTTGACTTGATGAAGCACCAATTCATCATCGAAAAGGCCATCTTTCTGAAAATCGTTAGGTTTAATGCATCTTATGTATGATGGCTCCTTGCACATAAGGATCTCCATTAAATTGTTCAAAGATGTCTTAAATTGCGTCGCCGCAGTCTCTGGCCGCTTCTTGTTCTTGTACTCATGCTCTGGGAAGCAAGCACGTACAATGCTATTATTAGCTTTACTCATTGTCTCTTTCAGATCCCTAAATAACAAGTCGTTATTTTTATCCAAGAAACCATACACAGTGTATGTCACATCACCGGCGTAATGTACCAGGCGGAACTCGTCACGACCCATGATTTTCTGCACATGTGTTGGAGCTTTTTCATGACAAATATAATGGGGATGATCGGACAGGCGATCAGTTAATTTCGACAAGAAGGTTGTATCGGTGGGATCGCCAGGGCGCAAGCATTCTTCATCCAAAATCGATATGATGCCCTTATGTTTCTCCTCTATCAAATTGCAGATGATTCTGTTGTCAAAATACTCGACAGGTACCCATTCGATACCTTCACGATGGTATTCATCTTGCTCGGATTTAAGTGTCAACTCGATAAACAACTGTTGCAATTTCTCATTGCAGAAATTGATGCAAAATTGTTCGAAATTATTCTTTTTGAAGATTTCAAAGCCATAGATATCCAGAATGCCCATGACATTGTTGCGTGCACCACGTAGATCTTTAGCTTGTAGCGAAACATTTAAACGTGTAACTAGCCATGAGAAAAGACGATCATAAACAGCCTTAGCGAGTGCATCGCGCGCATAGATAGCCATTTCACGGCTTAATGGTGATGTTACCACATCGCCCTGAGCATCAATTGTGCGATTTGTTAGAGCTGCAGAGAGTTCTACGGCATCGACACCCAACAGCTGTAGAACACAAACAAAGGGTTAATACATCAGCTCAAGATGTTAAAACTTTCAAGTACGGAAATTTACTAATCTGAGCGTAATACTTACTTCAGCTATGGCACGCACTGATTCAATTTGAGCAATTTTAGCATGACCTTCCTCTTCTGTAAAGCCAATATTACCCATATGCAAGACGCTAGCAACTATGCTGAAAATTTGTTTTTGTTCATCCTCTGAGAAGTCGATGACACTCATTGCCTGTTGAATAACTTTAAAGTTATCGGCGTCTTTAATGCTAGCGACTGAGCCACGCTCCTGAAAAATTTTAGAAACAAAAATTATTATGAGTCAAGGACGTTTTTATGGAGGGGCGACTCAGAGGTTTCTGGCCATATCTAAAATTTAGGAATTACATTGCGGGAAGATGTATGAGAACCGCTTATTACACGATTTTGCTAATCAAGTATACAAGAACGATAGAGCTTTAATCCCCTTCCTTGATATCAAAAATCTCTTTATTAGAAGAACTTTTGCCTTTCATAACCGAAATGCAAGGATTTCACTTGTTTAATGCTCTAAAAACCAGATTGTCATGTATGTATGAATTTTTTTTTTTTTTTAAAACACTGAGTAATAAGCCCTGCTGGTTCTGGTCAACATATTTTTATGGCTTCTATCTACTTTGAACAGAGATGAATTATTATCTCCTCTTATTTGGTCCATTGTGATTGATGAGCTTCGGCACCTACTCAGTTCAAACGGTTCTGAGGTGCGAGGGTATGCTGGTCTCGGTCTTGATTTTGATACTGAATTTTGGTCTTGGGCACTAAGTTCTGGCCTCGGTCTTGGTCTTGAAAAAATTTATAAAGCATTCATTCTGAGCATTCAAAATATCCAAACCTTACTTTTATCAAAGCAGATGGATTTTTAAATTGCCAAATTCCGAATTGGGAGATGATTTTATGCTCGAAAGGGACCTGACACACCAACTAACTATAAATGACCAAGACCGATTACCACTCTTAATCTTGACGATCAAGACTGCTATGCTATGAAATTATATCAGCTCGTCTTGATCACGAAAAAATACCAAAACCAAAACCTAGACTAGGTAGATGGTATGAAAGTTAATCCTCAAGACAAATATTCATATTCACGAAAATAAAAAGGAAATCTTATGATAACCTGTTTTCAATGAAATAGTTTTACCATTTCTAGTGAAATTAAATATTTAAGTTTCATTCTAGATAATAATTTCGCTTAAAACTCTCATCTAGAGAACACAATAAGGCCAGTAAGAGCTTTGTAGGCAAAAACTGGGGACTGGGGATGGCGATCGTCAGACCTATTGTTGCTTATGGAGCTCCTGTATGGTATAGAAAGTTGTAACAAAAATCTGCACAAATGAGTCTCTGTGTAGATTGCAAAAAATGGCGTACATACATAACCAGTAACATGAGCTATGAAGATCGCATCAACTTCATCTGGGAAAGAAAGCACTGAAATTCATAGCAATACTTATGTTACTGGAAAGAGGAAGGGCAGGAACTATTAAACATTCCGCTCTGGGAAAAGAATTGATCACTAACAAAGACTTTGCCATCACAATCAATGATAACTGCATACCCAAAGACAACTTCCAAGAAACGATGTTCGCAATAAATATCTGTGGTACACAGATTCTTATTTTTTCAAAATTGCCCATTACTTGGACATGTCTTAACCAATTTTCTTGTTCTGACCTATTTTGGAATGGTAGCTAATTAGGCTATTAGAAAATAGTAAGTTTTCTGCTATATGATGTTAGCCTGTTTCCACCGAAGGTTTAAAATGGGATTTAAGGCAGTTTCTGGATTTAGCTCTTTATCTGGGCGTTGATCCCATGATTTACCATGCAAAAATACATAAATTTGAGATTTAAGTTAAATCTGAGATTAAATCTTCGGTGGAAACAGGCTATATTGTATAGAATGACAGAATTAGATCTATTCCTTTATAGAATTATTGTTTTCAATGGGACTTCCTTTTTTTTGTAATTTTGCTTTCATAAGATATAATACGACTATTTATCCAAGTCCGTATGTTTTCAGATGGTAATGGAAGCAGTTTTCTTGATTCATAACTTAAATTAAGAAAAAATCTTTTTATAAATTATACTTACACCGTCGCTTAAATAGTAGTAACCCTCTAATGAACGCTTTAGATTCAGCTCATTTAAAAGCTGATCAGTGGCACCGGCCAGAAGTTGATAGAAAATATGAAAATTTCTTTCGCCAGAATTCTGATGTACAACACGTGATTTCTCCAGCAAATAGTTCAAAATGTTACCACCAATTGGTACACCAGTAAAATTAAACTGAATGTCCATATATTTGCCAAAACGTGATGAATTATCATTGCGATTGGTTTTAGCATTACCAAAGGCTTCCAATACGGGATTACTTTTAAGTAAACGATCTTTCACACCTTCTACGGTAGCCTCATGACCAGAACAAGCAGCAATGTACTGTAAAACTTTTTTAGAGGCTTCAGTTTTACCGGAACCACTTTCTCCTAAAAAAGAAAAATCAAAAAAAATAAAAAATCGTAAAAAAGAATTAAAAAAAGGTTTCTATTTAAAAAGAAGAAAAAAAAAACAACGCCCTTGTTATCATCATGTGCTATTCATTGATAGCAAAGTAAAAAAAAAAAATCCAGTAAATTCAAGGCACAGACTTAGTTGTGTATTATCAAATTCACGTTTATGTCGATGAGCCAATTGAGTTATATTTTTATTAATTTATGATATGAATATATGCATAGGTTTCTATAAAAAATTATCATATACAATTTTGGAAAATTATCAGCGTTATATTTGCTAGGTAGGTGCATACCAAAAAAAAAGAGTTTCTTGCCAAGAGAAGTTATAAGGGTGTCCCATAATTGATGCAAGATTTAAGTTTGAGGCAATTTTTTGGGTAAAGTGTTGCCTACCTAAAACTGGAAACAGTTTTACAGCTGATAGCTTAAGGTTATTCAAGGCTACATAAACGAAATTCAGATTTAACAAAAATATGTGTTGCCTAGTTGATTCAAATCTTTCATTCTTTATGGGACAGTCTTTATATTGCACGAACCTTCTCTATAATTTATGTAAAATTTATCTTATATAATGCTATCAATATATTGCTTTGAAGCGATGTCCTGCCCTTCAAACAATGCTCTGATTTCTAAAAAACTTGCTAGTGACATTTTATAGTCTATTGTAAGACCTCCTATTTAGGAATATGAACTTGGTTTTTTTCTATCATGTCAGAATTCTTAGATATCCAGCAGCAGAAATCGTTATATCAAGATATTTTTGAAACTATGTGTATTACACATACGATAAATGGCAAAATTGATATTTGTAAATGACATCGGAGAGCCATTATCTTACTCATTAAATATTCGCTTTCAAATAGGATCATTACTTTCTGAGATATCATCCAATGAAATAAAACCCTTGCAATTAATACACAGCACGGCGTGCCTGAACCCGTTGCGTCACGAGCGTACATTTTTTTATACATCATTTGAATGGTAAGTAAATTATCTGGAAAAAAATTTGACGACGTTCGATTTTAAATAGGTTCAGGAACGCCCTGAAAAAACTCAATTGAATCTGTCATTTTTAAAAGGGGATATGTGACAAAATTAAATCTTTTGGGAAATTTAAGAAAAACCCTCATAAGTTTGGTAAACCTTATTTTAGTGCGATTTAAGTGATAGGAGTTAACTAACAATAATAGTAAGCAGTATTCTGCGTACTTGGAAAATAGATAAACCAATCAGTACCGTCGCCACAGTGGCAAAAAAGCAAAAGAATAATTCTCTACTGAGCGACACATATCCCCTTTTAAAAATGACCGATTCAATTATAACTTTGTTCGCAGATTAATGGATGATAATTCGTAAGGTAAGAATTCAAATGGAAAAGTAAAATGGCAAAGTTTTGAGGAACTTCATGGCTATCCGGTGAATTACACTACATCCTGAAAGTGCGCCATATGTCTAAATACAGCGCTTTTCGTAATTTGAAGCAAAGACAACTCAGAACGTGATAGAGAAAACCGTATTCAGATTCTTTAATATGAGGTCTATAACCCCAAAAATCGGCTATAAAATTCGAAAAAAGGAAAAAGATGTATGGCGCGTAAATATTCTGTATAACAGTCTTGACCGCTCTGAAAACCCCAAGAATAGAAAAAGTGCTCCAATATTTATACTTGTTAGAAAGGTATTACAGAGTAGATTTTTCTCAAGTGTAAAAAAAATAATATTTTGGCTTATATTGAATTTTTAACGCATTTTCTTAAGTTTTAAGCATTGCTCGTCTTTGGTGACCCCTATTTTTGTAGAATACCTTAGCCCATTATAGGCTCGTTTTTGGGAAAAACAAAATATATGTATTCCTTGTGTAAATTCATTCTGACCTTCGGAAAATAAGATTTTTCCAAAATATAATTTTAGAATTTTAAAGTATGAAAAATCAGGGCTTAATACGGTATATATTTTATTACGATCTCAAAAGTGTTCGAAATGAGTCGCGCGATATCTTTCTCTCGAGATATACATATGCTTAAAACTTAACAAAATGCGTTAAAAATACAATTTTAGACTTAAAATGATTTCGGAAGCGCCATCTGGTGAAACATTATTTTTTTTTTTAACACTTTGCAAAATTTACTCTGTAATACCTTCCTAGCGCGCCTACGATCATAAATATTGGAGCACTTCTTTAATTTCTGTGTTAGGAAGTCGATATTCGATAAAATAGCAAAGCAACATAAATTCTATACAGGGTGGCTGATGAAAGCTGCTACCAAAAATAAATGTTATAACATTTTTTTAACCAATTAATCTTTTCCATTTTTTTTTTATGTTACAGATTAATCTTTAGATTTAACGAAAATGGAGGTTTGGGACTTTGAGACAAGGATTTGGATTGTCCGTCGTTATTACGCATTGGAGTCCGTAGTTTCAGTACGAAGAGAATATAGGCGCACGTTTAGGGACCCTCCTCCGAGCAGATGGACTTGTAAACAATTTTGCCGAGCACGGGACAATTGAAAGAAGGCCTTAGTATCGAAACGCTTCAGTTCGGACGCAGAAAACTATCGCCGCTGTAGCTGCTGCCATACAAGCCAATCTCAGAATTTCGACAAGGAGCTTATCTGCCCAAATGAGTATCAGCAGACAGTCACTGCAGACAATTATGCACAAAGATTTGAACTTGTTTCCATACAAAATACAAATGACAAATAAACTGAATGCAGCAGACTTGCCGATTCGTTTGGAATTTTGCCAGAAGATCCTTCAAATGGTGGAAGAGGACGAAAACGTCTTAAACTGTATTGTCTGACGAGGCTCATTTTGATATAATGGCAATGTTAATAAACAAAATTGTTGAATATGAAGTGATAATAATCCCCAAATTCTCCATGAGACAGAATTGCATCCACTACGCGTCACAGTGTGGTGTGCAGTTTCATCAAAATGCATTGTCGGGCCTTACTTCTTTGAAGAGAACGGTGCCACTGTTACGGTCACTGCAGACCGTTACTTAAAAATGTTAAAAGAATTTTTTTACCCAGAATTACGCCAAAAGAGAATCTCTCTCAACTCTGTGTAGTTTCAACAAGATGTTGCAACTCCTCACATTGCCCGGCCTGTTATGACGGAATTACAGCGAACATTTTCAAATAAGCTAATTTCCAGAAACTCCCCATTCCGTTGGCCTCCCAGGTCTCCTGACCTTACTGCACCTGATTTTTTCTTATGGGGTTATTGCAAACAGGAAGTTTATAAAACAAAACCAGCAAATTTGAACGACTTAAAGCAATCCATTCGGACAATAATTGCGGCGATTCCTGCTGCAATTCTTCACACAGTTATGAACAACTTTTTACTAAGATGCCGCACATATGTCACCGAGCGCAGAGGCCATTTAAACTCTATATTTAAATTGCTTTGCTTTCTAATCAAAAATCGACTGAAGCAGTTTTTCCTTCCTGCCACAGATTTATTTTTTATTTTTAATATCACCGGTTTTGTGATAACTTCTAAGACGGTTGTACGGTGTGATAAGTATTGTATATTCACCTGAAATAAGCACACACTGCCCCTTATTTTCTTCGATTAATGAGCGAAATGCGTTGTCAGTCACAGCATAACTGTTGAATAAAAATATAGGATTAAGATTCTTTTTTTTAATTATTTATTTAGTTAACTTACATGTGAGGGGGAATTTCATAGAAATGTTTATTTCTGTATTCCTTGATATCACTTTCGGAATAGATTGGCAACTGTTTATAGGGGTTCACAGATATAAGTACTTGGCCTATATAAGTCTGAAAAAATGAGGAAATAAAAAGGAGATTAAAATTTTGAATAAAAATTATGTAAGTTACCTAAAAGAATATCAAATAATTTGCACAAAGAGTTGTCAATCTTCTTAGAGCCTTTGCAATCTCAAAAAATTTTTCAGTGGAAAGATTAAACTCCATTGGTACTTAGTGGGGTCACATCTTTTCGCGAATTGTAAAGATTGCAAAGCACGCTTTTTTAACATCTCTGTGCACTTACATTATATGACAATCTTTGGTAAGGCATAAGGATTTTATGTTTTTGTTTTTCATATATTTTTAACATACGGGTAATCTCACATGAGTCATGGTCTGAAGGCATACAAGAGAATTAAACAGATGCAATTAAAATCCAAATCAGAACACAATACAAATGATTTTCAAATCACAAATAAATTTAAAATGTTTGATATTTCAAAAGAAATGTCAATTTGTGTACTTACATAAATAATATTTTCTTGATAGCGCTTTTTCAGATTATCAATAAATGCCTGTTCATTTTGAATGTCCTCGAGTAGCACGAAGTCCTGTATACCGGCTCGATCACGCTGGGACAAACCACGCTCCATTGATGGTTTGGTGCTGAAAGCGAAAAAAAAATAAAAAAACCGGCTATTACAATGCAGTTTAAACTGAGATACAGAGTCATGTTGCATACAATTCGAACAATTCAACGAGCTTTGTGTAAAAGGATTTATTTTTTAAATGCAACATTATGAATAAAACGGCGAATTTCCAACAACAGAGAATTTACTTTTGTTCATTAGTTTGTATTTTCTTTTTCTACATCTAAATTGTAAAATGAAAATATTTAACAATAAATGTGATGATACCAAGCAATAGAGTGTGCAATTTTCGATTATCCATTAAACAATTGATCAAGTGCTGTGGATTGTTCAACGAAATTTGAGCAACAAAGAAAGATGCAACTGAAGTGTATTGATCAATGTTATGTTCAATTAGCAATATTACGTGTTGAATGGATAAGTTGTAATTGAAAGAAGTGTTACAATATTGTATCACCAGCACTGTTTCTAAATTTGTTTGCTTTTAGCTGTGTTATATGTTAAGTAGGTAAACATTTTTATTTAATGCTCAAGTATAATTTTTAGTGTAAAAAAGTTTTCTCAACCCATAGAGCCAATAGTTCAATTTTGGTGAGTGCAATATCTGAGTATGCAGTTGGAAAAGTTTAAACTTCAAAACCAGTAGCATAGATTTCTTTTTTTTTTGAGAAATACCTAAAAATTGTTGAAAAAGACTTTGTATAAGCATATCATGTTTTTAGTGTCCCTTAGTGTAATTTTCCATAAAGTATTTTTGTAGAATGCTTTAACCAATTATTACCCAGTTTTCGGAAAAAGAGCCCAAAAGGCCATAACAGCAGGATACAATGAGCTAAAAAATTGTTCATTGCGCGATTTTATGATAACCTTGCACGGAAAAAAATCCGTGTCATAGTTTTTACTCTACTCGGGTAATAAAAAACTTAAAGTAATTAACACTAAATTTCAAACATAAATTACCTTACATTATACAATGTATAATATACATTAGATAGTATCGGCCCGCATATAAAAAAAAAAAAAAATTTCGTATAACCGCCCCCAGTTTGAAAGCTAATATTGAAAGAATTTTAAGGAAAAAAAACATATTTTTTTCGGCCTCTAAATTCGATGCGGTTTTTTTTTATATCTCCGCCATTTGACGTCCGATCAACAAGTGTAGTATATCTATATATAAACAGGCAAACGAAATCGGTTCAGCCCTTGTTTCTATACCAAAATCTCCACCGATTTGCTTGATTTTTGTTTTGTTGTGGGGAGGAGCAGTGCATAGGACTATATTTGTTTTTAAAGTGGGCGGTGCCACGCCCCTAAATGGAAAAAACGCTCTCACGGCTAAACCGCTGCATCGATTTTAACGAAATTTGGTATGGAGATAGGGTTAGCACTAACGAACGATAACATGATTGATTTTTATGAATTTTGGTATGGGCCTAAAATTAATGGGACAGAAAGGTATCAAAAACTGTTTGCTCTTTAGAAGGAGTTACACGCCTCTTAATGGAAAGCACGATATTGCAACTTAGCTGCCGCACCGATGCAGATAACCTTAACCCTAAGGAGAAATATTAAAAGCTTTTTGAGTCTTATCGACCAAGGAAGGGCATAAAAACCAAGGACACCTTATGGAATTGAAGCCCACAAAAAATCATAAAATTCATCTCTACAAAGTTTCCTCAAATTGTTGAAATTGAAGAATTAATAGCGAGATTAAAAGCATTTGACATTTCAAACAGCATGCAAATAAATAAAAAAAAAAAAATATTGCATAGTCTTAGGGGGCGATATTCGTTTTTGAAACATAATGTTTTTCATATTTTGTACTTAGCTTTTAGATTCTCTAAAACTTCTTGAACTTCAACAATTTGAGGAAACTTTGTAGAGATGATTTTTAGGATTTTTTGTGATCATCAAATGGCGGAGTTATAAGAAAAAACAAAACCGCATCGAATTTAGAGGCCGAAAAAAAAAAGTTTTTTTCCTTGAAATTCTTCCAATGTTAGCTTTCAAACTGGGGGCGGTCATTCGAACTTTTTTTTGTGATACATACTATCTGATATATAATTATAATTCTAATAAAATTATTTATGTTATATACATATTTTATACCTCTCCATTATATAGGTCAGTGGTGTAGAGGTCTAACAGATTCATAATTGGAAGTAAATATAATATGTTTATCTCTGTCACACGGACGGATTATGGTGCGAATCCTAGGGTGGTGAGTTGGTTCTTTTTTATACTCTACACCCAGGCAGGGGTGTGGAGAGAAAATCCGGGCCCGGGGGTAATTATATACCGGACCCCCTCCACTATTAGTTTTGTTTTTTTATTCGATACTAACCCACAGGATGCCCAAGAGATATATGAAATGTGCAAAGTTGTGATTTTTTTTGCTTCCGCCCATATTCATGAAATAAAAGTAAAAAAATAAGATTTTGGCCGGTATTCGATCAGTGCTTGAAAAATATACTAAAAAAAGGCAAATCATTTTAACTGCCCGTAACTTCGAGACTATTGGTTTTTTCCGGAGATGTCATTAAATCAACTTTGTAGAGAATAACTAGGCCAATATTATATTCTTAGCAGACTTCGGTCCAAATATTAAACTTTTTGCTGTTTTGGAACAAAAATAGCAATTTTTTAAGAAAATTTTCATGACTAGAAATTTATTTTTTGTAAATTTCAAATGGCGAAATATTTGTTCTGGAAATCCTATGTTGTAGGAAATTAAATGTTAATTAATTAAAAACAAAAAGTTAATTAAAATTCCTAATTTTTAAGGTATAGATCTGGTCTCAATGTAATGACTTTTGTCTTCAAAATGAGCTATGAAATGGTCCTGTATAATTTTCCTTCAACAAATAATATTTTCCTGAAGGCAGAATTCGGAAGCTTTAAGTTTTAAGTTATGTAGCGTGTAAAAGGATATTAATTTTATGAGTATTATTTTTTTATAGTTGAGAGCAAAGCTTAAATAAAAATATGGAAAATAATGTATAAGTGAAGGGTTTAGAATGAAAATGGAGTGAGTTAAGTTAAACAAAAAAACTTATTAGAATTGTCCAAAAAGCTCAAGTGGACAGACAATGTATAATCTTTGTTTATTCACGTTTGAAAAAAAAAAAAAAATTATTCTGCGGGCCCGGGTTTTTTTCAAGTGCTTGTTTCGTGTTCGTCAGTTGGGCCCGCTTCCTCTAGTTGAGCTTTAATATCATGCTATAAATTTTATAAATGAAGCTATTCTTTCTGCTTAAGTCCGGGCCCTCCAAAAAACTCCAAGCGGGGGGGAATCCCCCCCTTCTCGTCAAGCCTGCACCCAGGCTATACTTATTTACTTTGTTCTACCATTTGTAACGCAGAGAAGGAGGCGTGGTAGGTATGGAAAAGTAAATACATACTTGATCAGCGTCACCTCCTGAGTCAATATAGCCATGTCCGTCTGTCTGTCTGTCCGTTGAAATTATTTTAATGTTTTTTGGGAGCCAGATAACTCAATGAAATCTGGTACATTACATTCATCGTCAAAGTTAGCTCGCCTTATTGAAAATGAGCAAAATTGGTCAACGGATATGCATTAAGGTGCAGCAAAATTCAAAAAAAAATTAGTGCATCAAAAATTATCATAGATTAAGATCTTAAAACAAAAACTGCATACTTAGTTTTGGTCAAAACCCCCGAAAAGATGGCCCGCCCGGGGCTTGAATGAAGGTCTAAACGACAAAAATCATTGTTTTTTCGCAGTTTTTTCATTTTATCTCAAAAACCACGAAACTATTGGTAGTAATTCTTCCTAAATCTTTGAAAGGGATTAATTTTCTACATTTTTTGTTTTTTTCTCATTGCTCTACAGTGTAGTTTGCCCTATGGAAGTCCCGGAAGAAGTAAACATTTTTTGATTCAAAAAACGGTTTTTTCCCAATAACTCAAGATACAAGAGACACACAAAAACTTTAGAGCTCAATAAATGTAGGAAATCTTCTTTCCTATAGTTTTGCTTTGAAATCTTGATTCCAAAAGAAAACGGTTTTCCGCTAGAGGCCGAAATTTGTTAAAAGTAATTGTGTATCATGAAAAAGCGACCTTTTATTGATTGGTTTTAAAATATACCCAAAAATTTGATTAGAAACTAATGAAAAACTAAAAGCTGCTAAAGACGGTCTTTAGAATGGAAATCGGATTGAAATTGCGCGAGATATGATAATTCTTACATACTTGGTATTTTTTGTAAAGTTCTAATTTTGGATATTTTTGATTCACAGTGTGTTTTGCATCCACAACTTAAGATTTTTTTATGATTATTACTTTACGTTAAAGGACGATAAACAATGCAACTTTCAGGACCAAGAATATCAAAATCGGTTTGTAGTTTCCTTGCGAATTTCAGCCTGAGAGTTTGGATTTTTTTCCATTTTTGTCAAATACGGCTTTTTTTGAGTATGAGCGACTGTATTCCCTATATACCGTAAAAAATGTGTACTATTATATCCCAAAAACTGTAGGAAATATAATTTGCTATATTCTGCTCCTGATAGTCATCTTTCCACAGCTAATAGTTTGTGCCCTAGAGGCCGATTTTTGTGATAAAAAAAATCGAATTTTTAGAAATTTTAATTTCGAAGCAACTTTTTGATTTTTTTGCTTGCAAATTTTCCCAAAATTTTTGTAAAAAATTTAAGATAAGCTTAAAAGCTTTCAAACGTAGTCCTTAGAACAGAAATCGGTTGAAATTTACGCGAGATATGACAGTTTTTATATACTCTGTGATACAAAAAAATAACCAAAAATCATATCAGAGCAATAAAAAAATACTCTTATGTCTCTCCTTTTTAACTTTTATATCTTGCGTAAATTCCAACCGATTTCTTTTTTAAAGACAACGTTTGAAAGCTTTTAACTTTTTCTTAAGTGCCCTTTTAAAATTTTTGGAAAATTTGCAAGCAAAAACATCAAAAGGTCACTTCGAAATAAAAATTTCTAAAAATTCGATTTTTTTTATCACAAAAATCGGCCTCTAGGGCACAAACTATTAGCTGTGGAAAGATGACTATCAGGAGCAAAATATAGCAAATTATATTTCCTACAGTTTTTGGGATATAATAGTACACATTTTTTACGGTATTTAGAGTATACAGTCGCTCATACTCAAAAAAAGCCGTATTTGACAAAAATGGAAAAAAATCCAAACTCTCAGGCTGAAATTCGCAAGGAAACTACAAACCGATTTTGATATTCTTGGTCCTGAAAGTTGCACTGTTTATCGTCCTTTAACGTAAAGTAATAATCATAAAAAAATTTTAAGTTGTGGATGCAAAACACACTGTGAATCAAAAATACCCAAAATTAGAACTTTACAAAAAATACCAAGTATGTAAGAATTATCATATCTCGCGCAATTTCAATACGATTTCCATTCTAAAGATTATGCCTAGAAGCTTTCAGTTTTTTCATTAGTTTCTAATCAAATTTTTGGGTATATTTTAAAACCAATCAATAAAACGTCGCTTTTTCATGATACACAATTATTTTTAACAAATTTCGGCCTCTAGTGGAAAACCGTTTACTTTTGGAATCAAGATTTCAAAGCAAAACTATAGGAAAGCAGATTTCCTACATTTATTGAGCTCTAAAGTTTTTGTGTGTCTCTTGAGTTATAGGGAAAAAACCGTTTTTTGAATCAAAAAATGTTTACTTCTTCCGGGACTTCCATAGGGCATACTTCACTGTAGACCAATGAGAAAAAAACAAAAAATGTAGAAAATTAATCCCTTTCAAAGATTTAGGAAGAATTACTACCAATAGTTTCGTGGTTTTTGAGATAAAATGAAAAAACTGCGAAAAAACAATGATTTTTGTCGTTTAGACCTTCATTCAAGCCCCGGGCGGGCCATCTTTTCGGGGGTTTTGACCAAAACTAAGTATGCAGTCTTTGTAATAAGGCCTGCTCCTTAGATAATCTTTGATGCAACCTATAATTTTCCAATTATTTCGAAAAAGTTCTGCACCCTAATATGCATACCGCTCATAGAAAAAATATATTTAAAATGCAACTGAAAAAATATTTTTCACGACTATCCAACCAAAATACACATAAATACTTAGGACGGTAAGCGCAAGCTCTGTGCGAAAACTAAGCTAACTCGGAAAATGGGGAGTGGCACCACCCATATAAGCAAAAGTTGAAAATGCTAGCGTTGTTCGAGATAATCCAGCTAAATTTCACTCAGACATTAAGAACTATAAATGCAAGCTCTGAGCAAAAACTAGAGAAAATCGGACTAGAGGGCGAGCTTCAAAATGCTACACTGAAAACGTTTTTGAGAAAATCCAATTAAATTTCACTCAGACACTTAGAACTGTAACTGCAAGATCTGAGCAAAAGCTATGTGAATGCGGAAGAGGTCGAGGCTCATCCCTTACAAGCAACTTTTTCAAAATACTGCAGTGTAGGGTATTTAATGTTTGCCCAGGCCAAAGGTAACAAACACCGTTACTAGTTTTTGTTTGTTTTTTGTGTTTGAACTTTACAGTAAGTGATCATATAAATATATAAGGTAAAATTTACTTCATTGGGGAGTTGTCACAATTCTGATTTGAAATTCTAGTAAAATTTTCAAGAAATAAAGTAGTTCGAACATTTTTTTTCTCAGTGTAGGACAACTAAATATAGTTTTACAGTTTTATTAGTTTTTTATTATACCTTGGTTTAAAACGAAAAATTTGATAAACCGCACGATTCATTTCGAGGTCAATATAAAATACAAATCGTTTCAAGTCGAGATTTCAAATAAAACGACAATGAGGGACCTCTAAGTGAGTAAAAAGACACATTTTTTTATAATTTGAGGGTTGTCGTGGAATGTCCAAAAATCGTTTTGTTTTAAATCAATCTAGTGTTCATATTAGTTTTAAATTTGGATGGTGATATCTCAAATAATTTTATTTGAGATGTTTTGAAGTTCTTGATTGCATGGTAAGTGCTTTCTTGTTAAAACTAATTTTTGTTGAGTGTTTGCCTGTGGCATTCCTTATTGTTATCTGAGTTATGAGTCGAGAAAAATGGCCGTTTTAATCCAGTAGTACCAATCGTTTAGCTGGATTGTATTTTTCATTAACCAATTTCTTTGCCTTGTAATTGAAAAGTCGCTTCCAATTGAAGCAAAAATAAATTTTCCTAAAAGTTGCACTTTGTTCTGTATAATATGTATGAATATTTTTTAAAAGTATCTAAGGTATTTTAATTTTTTTATACTCAAAAAAACTCGATAACTTCTTAAAGTTCTTCAATAACTGTTATCAGTTTATAAATAAAATATGAACTGCGATAATCAAATGGTAAATCCAAATGAGGCAGATTACGTAATGCAATCAAATACATTTGCAGTTTGGTTATTTGTTGGAAATTAATTAACGGAACATTGTTCGAAATAGGTAGCATTATGCACTACATATTCGTAAATCGTCGTACAAATACTTAGTAACTTGCAATTGAAATATAAATTTATTGATAAAATATAGATAAGTAATGTTTTATGACGAAAGTTTAGTATTTTTGTATCTAAGAATGAAGTCATAGATTGCGATGTATACGATTTATTTAATTATAATTAATTGCACCGTCCTTAAATCGGAAATATTGATCCTAGGTATAAAATACAGTTCGAGTACCCTAAATTAAACAACAATTTAACCAAATTTCACTTAAATATCAGAAATATCTAGTGAATGCTCAAGAGAAAACTATGCCAAATCTAAACAAGAAGGAGTAGAACGTACTATGCAAATATACATATACAAAACTGCATACGCTGATCTAGTTATTCGGAATTTTTTTGCATACGAACAAAAGATAAAACCCTTGATAGTTTTTATCTCTAAAGTTCTATGGTTTAATAAGCTAATTTTGTGATTTCCGTTCTCTTACCATCGGTAAGGTGATGTTCATAAATTACGTCACACGAATTTCACGATTTCCGGACCCCACCTCCCCCATGTTACACTCTGTTACATTTTTATTGACCCCCCCCCTATTTGTGACTTCACACTCTGACTTTTTATGCCTTAAAATTAATTGAACGATTTTTTTTTTTTTTTTTTAATTCTATTCATTCTATTTTAAACACGTGAACTATTTTGTATCAATCTTGTGTGTTTTTTGTGAACAAAATATGCTTGAAAAACTCAAAATTTTTATCGACTTGAATTTTGTCACATCACACTTTCCAAGACCCCCACACTTTGTCACAAATTTGTGAACCCTCCCACTCCGCTAAAAGTGTGACGTAATTTATGAACAGCCCTTTACTGCATAACTATGTACACAGGATGTATCGCATAAGATTACGAAGCTTCTTGGAGGTGATAGAGGAAGCCTAGACTAACAAATAATTATGCATGGGGGGGTCTAAAATGTATCCCTGAGTTGTAGTGTTAGTTGTAGGGTTAAACTGATTTTTTGACTTGTTTTACCAACAAAATTTGATTGGATCACCCTAACATTTTAGAGAAACATTTTTATGGGAATCCTACTAAACCCTCTAAGCCAAATACACTCTTAAAAAGCTCATACAATTAGCTAAAACTTTCCGACAAAAATATTTTCCAACAAAATTTGTTCGTTATATAATGCCATACACCCTATGTATACGCAAAAGTAGAGTACCTCCTTTAAAAACGGCAAAACCGAAGTTAAAAAAATCGTACGAAAAAGATTAAAAATGTATAACTTTTTTTCATATACATACTTACATACTCGTAGTCAAAAATATTCAAAAGAAACTAATTCTTTTTAACCCTTTAACGACCAGGTCTAAATACGCGAAATTCAAAATAAAAATACGACAAAATCGAAGTAATGGGAGTTAATAAAACTTTCATTCAAGCAAATGGGGTTCTGGCAAACATACTTGCCTTTAGTCGTTAAAGGGTTAAAGAAATGAACTTAGTGGAAATACCATGTCCCTTAATTGAAGTGTCCGTTCGCCTGTATAAATTTAGTTAACTACAGTTTTTTTTGTGCTGTTTACGTAATTGTTATTTCCGGTGCAATGCAAAATGGACGAAGAGACGGATATGGCTTAATCGGCCGAAAATGTACTTTCATCTATACTTTTTCTATATCTCCTACAACTCCTAATATATGCATGTTTGTTAAATACTTAAAATACCTCGTATGTACGATATAAAAATTGTACAATTTTTTATAGTCACAATGGTTTTTATCTTTAAAACTGTGTATATCAAAAAAAGCCGTACATATCATAGTAATGAAGTCATAATTATATATACAACTGCAATTTAAATAAAAAACATTTATTTTTCCTTTTATGACGTAAAATAATACGAACAACATTTTCAAAGTAATCGTACCTTGCCATTGTTGTGGAGCTTTCGATTCTGTAGCTTGAAGAACAAATTCTGGAATCACGAATCACACGCTGAATTAACCGACTTTACCAAACTATTTCCGATTTATGTTATCACATATAGGTATATTGATAAAACCTATAAATGGGTATAGGATTATTCAATATAGCCGGTTTAATTTTGTACTTGACGATTGGCGATTTGAACAGCGAATCTGTCTTTGCGCGACGGGATTGGATCGACTAAATTGAATTCTGGTGCCACGGTGTAGTTTAACAGAAAAAGCAAATTGTGTGATGTGATGAATGTTCTGCTTCTTCATCGGCCCAAAAGCATTGGTGGTTGGCGATTAGATAAACACTGAAGTATTTACACACTCGTAATATTTCTTTTGTTTTTTTTTTCTGGTATATTGTTAGTATCTTATCGCACGTTTATTTCAATTGGCAGATACAGATACTCGCACCTACTTGTATCAAATATACGACAATTAAGACCAAATACAAAATAAGAACAAATCGCTATATAACTGAAATACACTTTTCGCACTTCATTTGAAACCTAATACATATCGCTCATTTACAACAAGAATGGCACAATTCAAAAAACTCGATTTTGCAGAAAATACGTGTAAAGTTTTCAATTGCAAAAGTTATTTCGTTCTCAAACGGTGACCATAAAAGATAACATTAGGCGAGAGTGGGCTCATGGACATATGTACATGAACCACTGTCTAGGACTTTTCGTGCGATTATCATGTGTGTTGTGAACTCTTTCGGTAACCTAACCTCACATGTATTTGTGGTTGCGTAAAACGTCACCGGCCCGAAAGTGCTTCAATCGTGGCATTAAGTTATTCCGAAAAAAGTATGTCGTGTTCCACTTCTGGAACTGAACTCGATACAATTTCTTGTACATGCAAATTCTGTCAATTTTACAAATGATTCTGCTACATTGAAATTTCCCATGTCACCTTAAAATTATTTTCATTATTATTGTAGGGATACATGAACCATTTTTTGTAAGGATACATGAACCACTTTTTAATTTCAATCCGCAAATATTCTCAGCATCAGACTTGCTTGAAGAAACCACCATCATAAAAAATGAAATATCTCTTCAGAACACTACCGCTGAAAAAAACGACTCAATTCAGTGTGAGACATCTCCTCATATCGACCTTGATGATCTTCCGTTGATATACAGAATGCGTGGGTTTCTGCCAGGAAGATCACCAGAAGACTTACGAGGATTTCCGAAGGCTTAACCACGGAATCTACAACACAGGGAAGAAAACGACGAGAGAGTGTCATTGCTACGGACTATCCTCAAAAAAACTTGACCAAGAAAAATTATGATAAGAAAAACTTGTCAAAAACTTCCAGAAAAGAAAGAAAACGAACGAAAACATCGAATAAATAAAAGATTCGTCATGTTAGATTTCATGCTTCATAAATGTCATGTATTGTTTTACAAGAAATTGCTTGCACAAAGAAATAAATAGTTATCTTTTGATATATTCAAACAATCTTTTATACTGCCTTGGACGGTGGTTCAAGTGTTCCCATGGGGTGGTTCAGGTATCCGCACGGGTAGAGATACTTGGACCATTTGGCATTAAATTTTAAACTGTGAATAATTTCATGAAAAATTAACATTTTATTCTTGAATAATACTGGTATATTTAGAGTGATGTTTAGTCTTTGGTATTACTCATAAGAATATATTCTATCACGAATTAGTAAAAAAATTTAACCGTTAGCAAAAAAAGTGAGCCACCCATCCACACTCTCCCCTATGAAATTTTCACACAATATGAAGCCTGATATAAAGAATAATTCTGCGTCATTAACTCAAAATTCGCGTTTTTTGAGTTGTGCCGTTCCTGTAGTAAATGAGCGATATCAGTACATGTTGTTGTTACTTTTTCGGCAATTAAACTGCCGAGTTTGATTTAAATTTGTGAAAATTTTATCAAATACATTTCTTTCAGCATGTACGATATGTAAGTAAGTAAGTGTCATGGTTAGAAAGGCATAAGCAAAGAAAGTTCTCAAAAAATTTTGGAGTCAAATTTTTAGTGTTAGGTTTTTGTTTTCACACTGATAATAAAGCAAATGTATATTTAATATGGAACAATTGAATATTTATTTGAGTCAAATATATTGTGACGTAAATAACTATGAAAAAAAAACATTCAATAAAAATTAATCGTAATTGCACCCTGTAAAATATCAAATCAAACATAATGATATACATTTTGCTTGTGGTAATTAAAATATACATATAACGAAAGCAATTATCGGAAATCGTGCTTAGTTTTTGCTCACTAAAAAACAAAAAATTCTTAATTCCTTTCTTGGGTTTCAGTCTTTCTTCACCCCAAATTTTATCAAAATCGCATTTGCTTTTATGAGCGTCGCACTTCCACTTAAATAGTCACCGACTGAAACACCTTCTCTTCACCTACCTCCCCCCGAGAAAACCGTTTCTTGGCATTGCATCAGAGGAATTTCCTTAACTGAGGTATTTAATGCCATCTCTTCATTTGCTTACTAGAGGGGGCTAAGAAGTGCTTCGGCACTTGATGAGCATCAAGCTTTCTCTACTTTAAGCGTAAATGGTACAAATCGTCGTATCAATAACCAATTTCAATAGACTTTGATGTATTCCGCAGTGCAAAAAATTTTTCTTTTCTTCCTTTTCTATGATATTCGGTATGGAAATTGGGTAAACGCTAAGGAACGATAATATAATTTTTATATTTTTAAGTGGAGGTGCTACGCCCTTAAATAGAAAATACGCTCTCACTGCTAAACCTCTGCATCTATTTTTATGAAATCCCGTTTGGAAATAGAATGCACATTAAGAAGAGTTATAAAAGACTGAACATTGCACAATAGCTCATTTTACGAAAAGAAGTTGCAAAAATCAATTTTGGAGTGGTTCTTTTATGTAAATCTGATACTGGCATCGGATAGAAAAATGTTAGGAGCTAAAGAATTTGAAAATTTTAACCCATTCGAGCTGGTTGTTCGATATCTACAACATCTCAAAGTTGAGTAAATTTTGAAGTTAGCGAAAAAATTTAATTTATAGAAAAATTCTTCATATTAAGATTTAATAATTTGGCAAACGATTAAAGAAAATTCATTTTTTTTTTTCGCTGAAATCATTATAGTTCTTCTTTTAAAAAACTAAGTAATAAAAAAACTATTTTTTTTCAATAGTTTTTATTTTTTTTTAAATCTTTTTTAACACATTGCTTTTATCGTAGTTTTAAAGCCTTGAGTTGAGTTCTAAAAAAAACTCCACTTTTCGAAAAGCTACACAACTGATTGCTGTTCATCTCTGAGCTTGTAGTCCGAAAAATGACTGCAAATATTTGCAACACTTTGCGTTAAGGCCACTTTTATGGAGAAACCCATGGATATAAGATTAAGTTACAAAAGTTGAAATTTTTAATTTTGTTTTAGTCGATTACAGCGCCATCTAGGCCGAATAAGAAAAAATTTTTCAAACAAAATTATCGTATTTTTTTAAGTTATGTAAACACGAATACGTAAAACAAATTGTGGTTTTCCATTTAAGATTTTAAAGTTGCCCCACCCCCATTGGGAGGTCACAGGGCATTACTACGATTGGTATCGTTGAATAGATTTCTTAAAATTATTGAACACGTATTTGTTTGTTTTTTGATTTAACGTTCATTTTCCAAAATATTTGATCGTTCCGGGACTTTCCTAACACCGTGTATGTATGTAATTTACAGAAAATCGATCTTAAACCAAATATTGTTCCTTAAACTGCAATGAAATCTATAGTAAATGAAATTTGGGATTATAATAGCTACCATAACCAAAAGCATAATTAAAATATCTTAAATGGTTCAGAAGTTATGATTTTTGCAACGAGAAAAGCCAAAACGAACCACTGTGTGTTGGTGGTGCCACGCAACTGAATTTAGAATGAGATCTCACAGCTATATTGATATTCATGAAACTCGGTTTGCAGATAAAGTTAGCACTTAAGAACGATAATATGAACTTTTTGTTTTTAACTATATGCTGATGCATCGATTTTTATGAAATTGGAAAGAGATTGGCCTAAGGAGAGAAATTATAACTTTTTGTGTTTTATTGCACCCCCCTAGGAAGGTTATTAAAACGTTTAACTTTATAGAGAACAGTGCGTTGCGTACAATGGCGACGTATCTTTAAAGTCAAACTTAAGTGTTCGATTTTCGGCCACAAGTCAAACTATCAAATTAAATAAAATACTTATATTGAAGCATATATTTTTGGGACATTATTTTAGAAAAAATGTTTTCCGAATTAGCTATTTTCAGTGCTTCTTGTTTAGAAAACGCATTTTTACTATTTATCACGTTAAAAATTAAAAAAAAAACCCGAGGAACGCCGAGCAAAACCGCAAGTTTCTTTTATAACAAAATGAATTTGTTTATTTTTTGTTTTTTTTTTTTTTCAGCCAAAATTTTCTCATCTTTAAACTCCAAAAAAAGTCTCCTCTCTGTCTAAAATATTGGAAGATTTCATTAAACCATAACCAATTGTATATTTCGACCTATGCCCACTTTGATACACAAAGAACCAGGAATTGAATTAAATTGCGATTTTATTTTATCACTTAAAGACATTTGTGTATTTCGAAAGTTTTTAAAAATGTAATTTTTTTTTTTTTTTTAATTTGTTCTTTATACTTTTTGCTGACGCGAAACACCATAGTTTCTTTAAATTATGCACAAACAAAAATTATTCTTGTATTTAAATGTTTATTTTTTATTCCCTTAGGGAGTAAATCTTTTATTTTTTGTGTTTATAATTCTTCTTGTAAAATTTCGGTTTACGATTGGGAACTGAAATGAAATCAAATAATAATTGTGCTTGAAACCGAAAGATCCATAATTGTACTTTGTTAAATTCGTTATCAGTGTGCTAAATAATTTATTTACAAGTACAGCGTGATGCTTTGCGGTTAATGTTTTTTTTTTATTTTTTTATTTTTGTTGTTTTTATTGAAAACACCAAGAACCAACCAACATACAAACTAACATAAGTACATTATAATACTCACATACTATTTTTAAATTCACATTAGTCATGTATGTATTAAACCCTCAAATTTAAGTCGTATTCTATTGATATTTGCAAAGCTGGCTTAAATTTCCAAGTAGTTGCCAGTAGATTCGAATTAAGTGGGGGCAGGCAAATGCAGAAGGTTAAATTTTTCTTTAGAATATTCTCTTCTATTGTTCTTATCAATTCTTATCAATTTTTAAATTTTATTATGCCTGAAAGTATGCTACAAAAATATTCCATTAACATTATGTGGCTACGAAATACCACAGGGTGATTGATTCTTGTGAAACTTTTTTAGATAACTAAATGTGACCGTCCATAGGAAAAGCAGCCTTTCTTCACTGACAAAATAAGAGATATGGATATTTCCCGAAGCTACGAACGTGACAGCCGTACGAATGTTTTTCAAAAATATTCAAGTTGTATGGAAATCTGTGTTATGTGCTTAGACTATTGTGCTTAGACCTAGTGCTAGGGGAGGACTATATTTGGGAGAAATTGCGGAATCGGTCGAGATTGCAGAATCAAAATATAAGCCAACAAAAGTCTATACGGACGTGACACAAAATGGAAGTATTTTTGAGGAGCATGGAAGACATTTTTTTACTTCTAAAAATGTAAGAATTATGCTGAAACATGCTTCTTCATAATGCACCCTTCCTCAAAAAAATAATATATCTCTTACTTTCTGTTATCTATACATAAATAGGCAAACGAAATCGCTTCAGTCCCTGTTTCTATACTTAAATTTCAACCGATTTGCTTGATTTTTGTTTTGTTGGAATGGTTGTGAGGAGGAGCAGTGCATAGGGCTATATTTTTTTGAAAGTGGGATATAAAAACGCTCTCACAGCTTAACCAACGCATCGATTTTTATGAAATTTGGTATGGAGATCTCTAAATGAAAAAAAAAAAACTTTCACGGCTAAACCACTACATCGATTTTTTTTAAATTGCGTATAGAGACATGACTAACACTAAGGAACGAGAGTATGAACTTTATGTTTTAAAGTGGGCGGTGCCACGCGCTCATGGCATTGTTTTTTATGAATTTTGGTGTAGAGATAGAATAAACAGGACGGAAAGATATCAAAAACTTTTTGCTCTTTAGTAGGAGTAACATACCTCTAAATGGAAAGCACGCTTTTGCGATTAATCTGTGCACCGATTTTTATGAATGCATATAACCAGAACCCTTAGGAAGAAAATTATAAGCTCTTTGTGTTTTATCGACCAGGAAAGGTTATAAAAACTTTTTGCCTTATAGTCAAATCGAAGTGGTCGAATTTCGGCCACAAGCCGAACTCTAGTATAAATAAAAATGCAATAATGGACGTGACATTTCGGAACATAAAAGTCATATTCTCATTCCTTAGTGTTAGCACTATCTGTATACACAATTTTAAAAAAATCTATGTAGTGGTTTATTCGTGAATGCGTTTCTCCATTTTCCGTTTAGGGACGTAGCACCACCCACTGAAAACATTATGGTTACGTTATCGTTCCCTAGTGCTAATCTTATCTCCATACCAAATATCTTAAAAATCGATGCAGTGGTTTAGCCGTGAGAGAGTTTTTTCTATTTAGGGGCGTGGCGCTGCCCACTTTTAAAAAAAAGATAGTCCTATGCACTACTCTTCCTTACAACCTTTCCAACAAAATACATACATATGCTAAACATTAGCTTCGGGCGTTGCCCCTCATTAAGAACTCCACCGTACGTTGCGACTCTCACGCATAGTAGATTCCTTCTTGTTGTTGTTACTTATTATCATTTAACACTAGAACGACCAATGTGGTCAAATTGACAACTTTGGACACTTAACTCGAGATAAATTTTTTAATCGAATGGAAGAAAATTCAAGTTTTATGACTTTTCCCGAAACTATAATGAGCAGTATGAACTTGTTGTCCCAAGTTCATAGAGAAATTCCATAAGGAGCATTTTTTCCAAACACACTAACCCGTTATATCCTGTTTTTGTGGGTCTGCTTGGTCCCTTTTCCAAAAAATGGGTTAAGATGTTCTACAAAAAAAAATTTTTTCACAAACAAATTTCTCCATGGGCCACCTAAGACAAGAAACGCTTAAAACTTAAGAATAATACGTAAAAAAGTTTGATAAAAGTGCAACGTGAGAAGTCTTCATTGGTTTTGACGATTTTATGACATTCGAGATGAAATTTCAACTTTTTCGTGTTCAGCGACTAGTAGTAAAATTTAATAGCAAATATTTCTGTAGTACATTTTAACTCCATATTCCCACGATTTCAATGTAATTTTTTACCATTTTAAGAAAAGGGTAAAAATTACCCATATGTGGGGGATGTAGAGGGTTAAAGTTTTCCACAAAAATATTCCTCGTAATATCTTACAAAAGTTTGGTGAACACATGATACACCTCAGATGTAAAATTGTGTTTTTCATGTACCGAACTGAAAAAGAAATTATAAAATTTATTTTCAAATTGTAGTAAATATCTCTTAGTCAGAATTTGGAAAAAAAATACGATTTTGGTAAGAGGAATTTTTACAGTAGTCAAAATTACCGCATTTAGTCATCTAAGCTCGGTCGTTTTAGTGTTAAAACCTAAAAGGGAAAAACGATAAAGAACTAATAAAACGGCACTGCGATATACAATCTTAGCCGCTAACCCATATTAAAACAGGTTGACTTTATTAAAAAAATAAAATATGCATTTTCAAAATGCATTTAGTAATGATAAGGAGTAACCAAAAAAATATGTGGGTATTTATTGATGAGAAAACTTTCTCCAAATAAATGTCAATTGTATAAACTTGTTTGATTCCCGAAATATTTAAATTTTAAATGTAATATTGCTTGTTGCAACGTTATTAATGTTGCATACATAACACAGATGAATCTCTTAAATCTCATTTGAATATCGATCGGTATTCTTAATTGAATGGAGTATAAATTCTAAGCATAGGTTTGCACTATCATTGGAGGCCTATATAAAGTTGGAACGCATGCATTCTGACCATTAGTCTTTTTAAAATGTGCCACAGAAACGGAAGCATTTTCATAGGTACGGGTTGTAGTGATTTGAACAAATTAAAGTATTTTAATTTCTACCCAAAATATACTTTTACATTACAGTTCTTTTGGTGGTTACAATTGTTTTGGGTGAAGTAGAGATCATAAAGGAAAATGTAAATAAAACAGAAGAAACGTCAACTGAAGGAAAAACTGTGGACTCGGATGGTGATGCTGTTCAACATGAAAGTGTGATCAATGATAGTAAAACTGTGAACGATGATGATGAACCAGAAAATGATGACACAGATACTGAGCCTGAATTACGTATAAAAGGATTTACTCATGATGGAGGAGACAGTGGAGGAGGAGGGGGAAAACCATCTATACAAGTTATATTGACTGCGGAAACAACAACGAAAAGATATACACATCCTCCTCAATATCCACCATACCCACAATATCCACCATATCCATATCCACCGCCGTGTATATCAACAACAACGCATAGACCGCATCACAATTATCCGGACTATCCAGGCCATCCTGGTGGTGGTGGGGGTGGTTATCCAGGCTATCCTGGTGGTGGTGGTGGTGGTGGTTATCCTGGTTATCCTGGTGGTGGTGGCGGCGGTGGATGGCCAGGATGGCCTGGATTTCCCGGTTGGCCAAATCCAAATCCAGAAGAAAGATCTATATATCCTGCATACAAGTCAAGGAGCGTAGCAGAGGACGTCAGAGCGCAAAATTCAAAAGTAAAAAGTGAAACACATCCAGCATTTCCATTTCTCAGTTTGTTTGGTTTTGGGCATTTACATTAAAAAAAAATTATCATTATTGTGAATTCTAATAAGTTTTCAGACACTTTGATATTTCATTTCTTGTGGAAAAAAATTATTTATTTATATTAAATTGACAAAACTCTAAATAAATACATAATATCATACATATGGTTGGAGATAATATGGAGTTATTTTAATTATCATTTTTTTTTCAAAAATAATAAGAATTTTTTTAAATTTAGTTTAATATATGAAGCAATCCACGCCAATTGTACCAGTTCAAAATTTTTCTTTTTCTCCGATTTCGCTCAAATTTGGCAATATGGTAGATCCGGTGTGCAAGAAAAACAATCCGGGAGGATTTGGTACTAGTACCATTTGTTGTTAAAATACAGGGTGTTGAAGTGGGCATTTTTAGTCATTTTCATGAAAAGGGTGTTTTTTCCAAAGGTTTATAGCTTACACTTTAGTTTGTAAATTGATAAATCTAAGTTACTAAGTGTTCTTTTTATAAAAAAATATTTGTTGATGAAAAAATTTCTTTTTCACTAAAATTTTTTACACTTAAAAATACTTTTGAACTTTTTTTAAAAAACCCCCCTTCGATTTTTTTTAAAAGTATTTTAAATTAAAGCATAATTTATAAGCTTTGAAATGATGTATAACTCAAGATGGGACTCGGACGTTACATGGAAAAATCTTTTTTTACTCAAGAGGAAAGCATCTTACGAAAAAAGAAAACCGGGCATAAAATGCTTAGAATTATCAACGAAATAAGTTGAAATTTTTTGGAAAGTTTAAAAAAAAATTTAAAAATTATTCAAAAAAAAAAAAGTTTAAAGAAATTCCAAAAAAATCACACGTATTGCTTGGATAATTCTAAGCATTTTTTTGCCTAGTACACTTTTTCGTAAGATGATTTCCTCTTGAGTAAAAAAAGATTTTTGTTTGCCGCGGGCGTTCAAAAGCCAAAAACTCCCATGTAGCGTCCGAATTCCATCTTGAGTCATACATCATTTTAAAGCTTATAAATTATGCTTTAATTTAAAGTACTTTAAAAAAAATCTAAGGGGGGTTTTTTAAAAAAAAATCAAATGTATTTTTAAGCGTAAAAAATTTTAGTGAAAAAAATTTTTTTCGCCAAGAAATATTTTTTTATAAAAAGAACACTTCAAAATGAATGGGACCAGTAACTTAGATTTATCAAATTTACAAAGATTATTATCAAACTTTAGTGTATGCATTAATTTCCATCGTTTTTTTTTTTTTTATTTGAGACTTTATTCAAAGAAAATGGTACAATGTATTTTATTCAAAGTATTGCCCATCGCTAGTCACTACTTTTTCCCATCTTTCTGGTAATTTATGGATTCTATCCCAGAAAAACTGCGCCAAAAACGAATGGAGCCAATTTCGATATCTTGAACTTAAGTGAAGCGTATTCCTGATAGGGCATTCTGCATCGATCGGAACAAATGGTAGTCTGATGCTGCAAGGTCTGGGCTATAAAGCGGGTGAGGCAAAATTTGTATAGATTTCCCATCCGTTGTTTTCCAGGTAATTTTTGACTGGGGCAGCAATATGTGGCCGAGCGTTATCGTGGTAGAAAATGATTGACTCGTGCATGGTCGCATACGTTGGCCGCTCTGCCTGGATTTTCTGCTTCAATCGGATCAATTGTTGACGATTGAGTTGAGCATTAATGGTTTGGCCACATAGCAACAGCTCATAATGGATCACACCTAGCTGGTCCTGACCAGGACGTTCTTTGTCTTCGACATCAAAATCACCACTTTTAAACCGTTAAAACCACTCACGACAGCTTGTTTCAGCTGGAGCATAGTCCCCATAAACTTCTACAAGAATGCGATGACTTTCGGCAGCTGTTTTCTTTGAAATATAGTAGTGAAGTAAAACTTCCCGCAAATGTTGCTTTTTCGGCACGAATGCGGACATTTTGGAGCACAGTAAAATTTATGATGCGGATGAAAATTTTCAAATCTAATGATGCAGAGTTGTTGACAGATGCCTAAGCTTCAGATATGACGTTTCTGATTTAACATTTAAGTCACCATGTATTGATGGCGACATCTATTGAAAACCGATGGAAATTAATCCATACACCCAATATAAATTTTCTTAAAAACACCCTTTTCATGAAAATGACTAAAAACGCCAACTTCAACACCCTGTATTTTAACAACAAATGGTACTAGTACCAAATCCTCTCGGATTGTTGCTCTTGCACACCGGAACTACCATAATGCCAAATATGAGCGAAATCGGAGAAAAACAAATTTTGAGCTGTTACACTTGGCGTGGATTGCTTCATATCTATTAACAAGGTGTGTCTTAGGAATAAGAAGCAAGTGAAGGCATGGATCTTTATCCATTTTATGTTTGAAATATCAAAATGCTTGGCCTTGGTGCATATTTTCCATGTGATTTTAAAACATCATTATTCAGGCCTGTTCTAATCCGTGTGGTTTCAATTACTTTTGATTTAAGAGGCTTTTTCATTAAAATGGTGGTCACTCGATAAAAAATACTAGTCTCTTTTTTGTGAAAAATCACAGGTTCTACAAATAACATTGATTGGCATTAACGAAAAAGTAACCTTTTAGGAAATATTATTAAAAAACCGCAAGAAGTCGAAAAATTCGACTTTATCGAATATTTCCGAAACAGTTACTTTTTCGTGAATACAAATAAGACCAAGACAATAGCAGCATTGGTCTTGGTCTTGAAATCATATCAGCGTCTTGGTCTCGCAAAATTGTCAATACCAAGACCATGGCTAAAGACCAACACTAATTTCGCTCATCACGATTTGTCGGACTACATACTTCAAATTAGAGCAAAATTAAGCTGTGGTACGTAAGTAAGTTATATGGGCTAAACCATGAAGTGCTAAGAAATTCAAAAGCTCAACGATTGCTTCAGACCAAAATCTTTATCCACAGTACGAAACAAAAAATGCATTCTTGTGTAAAATCGATATGTTTCAGCTTGAAATACCGAGCACTTATCTGATAGTCTTACTGACTCTTGGAGATAAGCGGCGTTGCAGAAAATTCCACAACAGGTTCCGATATCCATTTTCGAACCATCCGTCTGATTCATCCCTGCCAAAATAGTTGGATGCCCATATATAAGTTTATTGAACCTATAGGTCTGATTTAGTCTAACAGCTGTTTTGGCAGCAGTTTCTCTTATATGAAGATCTATCAATAAAACGTTTAATATCACCTCCAATGCTTTTGTCGAAGTTGTCCTCATAGCCACTGATATTCTTAAAAGAGCTAGCCTTTGTATTTTATTCAAATCCTTTAAATTGTTTTGTATTTTAAGGTATGGCCAACATACTATACAACCATATGACAGAATTGGTCTAATTTTGCCGTATATGCCCAAGAGGAAACATTTCTAGCGCTTCTGATCCAAGCACTTCAAAAGTGCTTGTCCCCATAGAAATTTAGAAGCACTATCACAATGATTTTTTATAAGGCTGCAGTAAGAACAACGTGAGTTCGAACCCAGCCCGGGAGATTTTTTTTTTTTACTTTTTTTTACTTTTTTTTGCTTTATTTTTTTTTTAATTAAATATTTTTTATTCAACATCTTTTATTTCACTTTTCTATTTTCCTTTCTCTTATTAATTTACTTTTGTTTAACCGAATTGAAATTGATTACACAATGATTCCATATAAGGCTGCAGTAAGAACAACGTGAGTTCGAACCCCGCCCGGGTGATTTTTTTTTTTCCGTTTTTTTATTTGTTTTTGCTTTATTTTTTTTTTTTTTATTAAAATATTTTTTATTCAACCTTTTTTGTTTCACTTTTCTATTTTAATTTCTCATTTTTATTTACTTTTGCTTATTTGAATTGAAACTGATTGCACAATGATTCTATGTAATGCTGCAGGACAACATTTGCTTAATATACAAATTTAATACCTCTTCATATCATCGGGCGTTGGTGGAGCGGTCTAAAGGGTTGGTAAATGTAAGAAAAAAATGTCTAGCACGTGGAGGGTCGTGAATTCGAATCCTGGCGCGGCCGGTTTTTTTTTTTTCTTTTTTTTTTTCTTTTTTTAATTTTATTGAAAAAACGCTTACCGCAGCATTACAAATAAGCGCTTTAAAAACTTTTTTTGGTAAGGCTGCAGTAAGCTTTTGCTCGCTTACATCCTATGACATGCAATGTTAAAAAGAAAGTATTGTTCTTACGGAGCGGAAGCGCTTATTGGTGAAAAGGATGCACTTCAGAAGGGTTTTTGAAGCACTTCTTTTCCCCTTGGGTGTATATCTGATAAATTAGCGCCGGTTTTAGGCCCCACTCTAATCCAATTATTTTCTGACATGAGTAGAAAGCTGCATAGGCCTTCCAAAGTCTTTCTTTGACATTTAGTTTCCAGTTTAATTTCCTGTCTACTATTGTTCCGAAGAATTTTTCGCCATCGTGGAGCTCAAGTTCTTTTCCATTTATTTTTGGTACACATGTAAAATGGATAGGGTCAAATGACATCCTTTGAAAAAATTTTTGATGCTACGTCAACTTAACAAGATAATTTGAACCAACATTCACTGGGAAATCCTGGTTTTTTTAAAGATTTTCAATTTGAAATTTTGTATGGTGGCAAAAAATGTTCCGTGCGACCCTGATTAAAATTAAATTTAAAACAAAGTATAAATCATTTTTTGCCTCAGGTTTCCCTGATATCGTCGTTTGAACTGTTGGCCACGAAAACCAATTCTTTTTTTATCCCGTGCGATCGCATTTGTTTTTTGCAACTATCTTGAAAACGAAAAATTGCCCAAAATCAAACTTAACACCAATTATAGGGCTAATTAAGAGCTAAAAGTTAAGCCTATTGTCAAAATAAAAATCCGTTTTATTTTAACTTTTTTTTTCAAATGTGTTCGACGGTCACGTGAAACACCATGGAAATACCCATTTATGTACCTTGATTTAAGACGAAAACTAATTCTGAGCATTTTTGAGATCGTAATAAGATATAAACCATATCAAGCCAATATTTTAGCAGAAAACGGCTACGGTTTTTTTTTTTCAATACGGTTTCAAAAATGCTCAGAATCAGTCGTGCCATATCACAAAATTTTCGTTTTAAATCAAGGTATATACAAAAATAATATTTCAAACTTACCATCAACCATATATTGCGTTTTAACTAAAATCCCCAAAAGCAACGTCTTTTCCAAATTTCACCCCACTGTAACACTCTAAAGCTACATTTTGGATAAAACTCATTGTCCCATGATCATAACGAAATCACACAAGGATCATTGCCCTAGAATACATTATCCCATTATATCCTGTTTTATAGGTCTTTTCCAAGAATTGCGCGGC
Source organism: Calliopum simillimum (assembly GCA_951812925.1). Taxonomy (NCBI): domain Eukaryota; kingdom Metazoa; phylum Arthropoda; class Insecta; order Diptera; family Lauxaniidae; genus Calliopum; species Calliopum simillimum. The sequence goes on from OX638371.1 coordinate 32,295,927, forward strand.
AGTGGGTTAAATAATTCTACAAAAATATTCTACGCAAAATTTCACTATGAGTTATCAAAAGCGAGAAATGCTTTAAAACTTAAGGAAAATGCCTCAAAGATGTAATTAACATGCAATGTAAGAAGTCCTAATTGATTTTACCGATTTTTTGGCTTTCAGGATGAAATTTTGACTGTTTATTGTTCAGCAACTCGGATCTTATAGTTAAATATATCGATTTAACACAAGAATGCGTTATTTTTGTTTTTTTCTTAAACAGTGGAATTAAAAACTTCATAAATCGACTAAAAAAAAATCTGATACGCTGGAGAAAAACGACGAGACACGGATATTTCTTATTAACGTCTACTTTAAGAATTTTTTGGATTTTCTTATGTATAAAAAACTATGTCAGGCCGTGCAATCTAAGCCACTCACCCATATTCAAACAGGTTAGTTGTATTAAAATACATACAATATGCATTTACAAAATGCATTTAGTATTGATTAGGAGTAGACAAAAAAGTATGTGGGTATTTATTGATGAGATAACTTACACTTTTGTATAAAATTAAAAAGAAAATAAAGAAAGCTTTCTCCAAACAAATGTCAACTGTATAAACTTGTTTGATTCCCGAAAATTTGAATATTAAATGTAAATTTGCTTGGTGCTACATTATAAATGTTGCATTCATAATGCAGAGGAATCTTTTGAATCTCATTTGAATATCGATCTGTATTCTTAATTGAATGGTGAATAAATTCTAAGCGTAGGCTTGCACTATCATTGGAGGCCTATATAAAGTTGGAACGCATGCATTCTGACCATTAGTCTTTTTAAAATGTGGCACAGAAGCGGATGTATTTTCATAGGTACGGGTTGAAGTGATTTGAACAAATTAAAGTTTTTTAATTTCTACCCAAAATATACTTTTACATTACAGTTCTTTTGGTGGTTACAATTGTTTTGGGGAAAGTAGAGATCATAAAGGAAAATATAAATAAAACAGAAGAAACGTCAACTGAAGGAAAAACTGTGGACACGGATGGTGATACTGTTCAACATGAAAGTGTGATCAATGATAGTAAAATCGTGAACGATGATGATGAACCAGAAAATGATGAAGATTTTCAGCCTGAACTACGTACAAAAGGTTTTTCGTTTGATGGAGGAAATGGAGGAGGAAAAGGAAAACCATCTATACAACTTGTATTGGCTGCGGAAACAACAACAAAAAGATATACACATCCTCCCTACCCATATCCACCATACCCATATCCACCGCCGTGTACAACAACAACGCGTAGACCACATCACCACTATCCGGACTATCCTGGTGGTGGTGGTGGCTATCCTGGTGGTGGTGGGGGTGGTTTTCCTGGCTATCCTGGTGGTGGTGGTGGATTTCCAGGATATCCTGGTGGTGGCTTTCCAGGCTATCCTGGTGGCGGTGGTGGGTTTCCAGGCTTTCCTGGTGGTGGTGGTGGCTTTCCAGGCTTTCCTGGTGGTGGTGGTGGTGGCTTTCCAGGCTTTCCTGGTGGTGGTGGTGGTGGCTTTCCAGGCTTTCCTGGTGGTGGTGGCTTTCCTGGCTATCCAGGCTTTCCATTCTATCCAGGATTTCCATTTATTCCAGGATGGCCATTTTTTAATCGTCAGGCAGATGAGGAATCACAACAAGTCGAAAGATCTATACATCATGAAAACAAGGCAAGGAATGTAGCAGAGGATGTCAGTGCGCCAAATTTAAAAGTAAAAAGTGAAAAGCGTGCAACATTTCCATTTCTGAGTTTGTTTGGTTTTGGGAATTTACATTAAAAAAAAGTTATCATTAATGTGAATTTTAATTATTTTTCAGACACTTTGATGTATGATTTGTTGTGTAAAAACTTGATTATCTCAAAACAAATACATAATATTATCCATATGGTTGGATGTAATATGGAGTTATTTTTATTTTTATTTTTTTTTTCCAAAAATACATAGTAAGGAAGCGCTATGCAAGTAAAGAATTATATCAACGAGCTACAAGGTAAGGGCGATGCATGACAAAGGAAAAACGCATAAATTAGAACTTTAGCATGTGCTTTAATTCCCTTTTGCTGTGATTCTCAACAAATCTATGTTAAAGGCTAAATATAATATGCTTGTAAGTTCTTCTGGATGTTGGCGAATTCGTCTGAAAAACGAAATATAGGGGTCAAAAACAAAACGTCAGCGAAAAACAATCACAGATGACCACGCGATAGCTCATTTTGAAGACGAAAAATAGATCTAAGTAATGGAATCAAAATAAAAATGCGTACTGTATATAACTTAAAAATTTTTGTGGAGGGTTTTTAACTCTCTCGAAAAGTGATCAGGCGATGATTTTAAAAGTTTTCATGAGTATTAAGTACCTACTAATTTCTGCAAAGAAAAAATAAATGCAAGAATCTTGAGGTCCAAACAAGTTCAAGCCCACTGTGCCTAGCCAAGTTACTATGTGATGCTCCACAGGGAAAGGGTCCTTATCTTCCATTTGGATGAAATAGATGGAATAAAACAAATTAAATGGACACTGTTATGCAATAACGAGTCAACCCTCAAACAAATTTTTTTCGACTTATGAATGCAGTTCGATTCTAAATATGAAGAAGCACCTATTTTTAAAAAACCAAACCTAAATGTTGTTAGTAAGAGGTTGAAAACAACAAAATTTATTTGACATTTTCATATCATTTGTTCTACGACATCTACACAAAAACATAAATGTCTCAAAACTAATTTCGAGTGGGTTGACTCGTTATTGCATAACACTGTCCAAATACATATCGTTGAATTTTTATATTAATTGGAAAATTGTAAGCGATATAAAGAATTTCTGTTATTGGAACAGAACCAAAATCTTTAATATTAGTCATGTTAAAAATTACTTGAAATCCTTCATCAACATATTACTCACCATAAGAAAATGATGTCACATCGGTGAATAAAAAATTCATACAACGCAACTTGTATTTGAATTCATGAGCCTACCCAGTAAACAGCAGAATAAGTCAAAAGCGCTATTATACGTAAGGGGCACGATACAAGCAGCTTACTTTCTTTTTTATATCAAATTAAACAGACCAATTCATTATAATTCATTACTTTCAGACGTTTTCTAAAGCTGGCATGTGTAAGGTACCTAAACATTAAAAAGTAGGTGTTTTCGGAAATGCAACTAAATTTAGTAACACTGCGCAGCAGTTACACGGAGAAAAATCCGCGTCATAATTTTTACTCCACTCGGGTAGTAAAAAAATTAAAGTAATAAACACTAAATTTCAAACATAAATTACGTTACGTATGAACTATTTGATGGTTGTGTAAAGTAATATTTACAAATAAAATTTAGTGCAGTAATAAAAAAATATTTAGGGTAAACTGGGGTACATTTGACACTGGGGCACATTTGACTTTGCCATTTTCGGTGTGAACACGCCTTTCGAACCAAAAACCTGAAATGCAGAAACATATTTAATTAGAGTGGAAGCAACGTAATGAACTTTGGTAGTTCTCTTTCAACTTCTCCCGCGCTAATACGCTTTTTTAACTTTTTGTGTATTTTTTTGTTATTTTCGACATCTTGTTCGTAAGGGTTTTGCAAATAAAGTTGTATTGTTTTTTAGAAGTAAGTATGAAAATTTGGTAGCTCTAACCTTTACAATTAATAAAATAAAAGAGTTTTTTATCAAGGTCAAATAGTTTAAATTTTAAAATATTTTTAATTCTTCAAGAGATATTGGGGCACATTTGACTTTTGTCGAAGGGGCACATTTGACGTTCGTCCAGACATATGTGTTTGTGTATTTTAGAAGATTTTCTAGTGTTATCTTTTTAAAGATATGGTATACCATTATAAAATGAAGACGAACAGACGCGATGGCGATGAAAAAAAAGTTAAATGCGCTATTTCTAATATCGGAAACCAACGAAATTTCCACCAAACTGGGTCTTATCTAATTTAACATTTTATGTTGATGTTTTCATTAAGGGTATTGTTGGAAATTGTACTTTATATTGAAAACTTGTTGAATGTTTGATGTTTGCCTGACTTTGAGGAGTGCAATAGATTTAAGCTACCAACTCGAACAAATCCAGCCTCAACTTCACGTTCATGCACTAAATACGTATTTGACATCGACTTATATATAAAATAGGTCTTCGTTAATACATACATACATACTTATTATTTGCATTTATATGAATAAAATATATGTATTAATGTTTTGTTTAATGTTTTTGTGTTATTTTTGTGAGTGTCAAATGTGCCCCTTGCAATGTCAAATGTGCCCCGTACCAGGGGCACATTTGACAAAATGACTTTTTTTGAATAAATTTAAAAAAGGACTCTTAATGCAATGTTTTAAAAATTTTTTTTGTCTTTGTTTTAATCTTAAATAATCAATGTTTCAGAAACAGTAAAGAATATTTAGATAGTGCAATAATTTTCAAAGATACAAGCCTTTGAAAATTTAGCGTCAAATGTGCCCCAGTCTCCCCTACTCCAAATTGCCTATACTTTACTAAGTAAAATATACTTTCAGCCAAAAAATGTGTAACCATTTTTAATTTATAATTCTAATAAAAATTATTTTATTTTTTTCACTAACACGCTCACGAAGAAAAATGAGTGTCATAATTTTTACTCCACTCGAGTAGTCAACAAATTAATGTAATTAACACTAAATTTAAAACATAAATTACCTTGCCTTATTTAACCATTTTGGCTTTATAATTTTTTGTGTTTGAACTTTACAGTAAGGTAAATATTATAAAGACATATAACCATTTTGACGTTAAAATTCTAGTAAAAATATTTATTTTTGGACAGACATTTGCTTAATTTTATACCCCTTCATCATATGGGTCAGCAGAGCAGAGGATATGTTTCTATCTACCACACGTACGTATCACGGTTCGTATCCTAGTGCGGTCAGTATGTTTTTTTTTTTTTTTTGTTTGAACTTTACAGTTCTTGTATGGTTCACTTTTTATTTGGTTTTCTTTTTTTGTTGTTTGAACTTCACAGTAAGGTAAATATCGTTTCAATATTTTCAAAAAAAATTACTAGACTGTAAGGTCATTCGAAAATTCTGAATTGACTAAAACAGTACGGGAAGATGGGGTAGATTCGTACAGTTTTCACTTTATGGCTAAAAATAAAGCAAGCTACTAGCTTTTTTAAAATAACTACATAGTATGCAGTTAAATAAGTACAATATTAAGCTTTTAATGTACATAGTGTAAGCTAAAGACGGTCCAATTTATCATTCAAGAGCAATGACAGATTTTCTGAAGATACTCAAAACGTACGAATGTGCCCCATATGCGGGGTACATTCGTACATAACGTGGAGTATACGTGCAACGGTGGATGCAGCAATTAAGGCGATAAACTCGTATATGGATCGAATGAAAGAGTATCCTCTTGAACGTATAGAACATCTTTCGCATGCAGATCTGCCATGGAACTTGACTGGTAAATCACAACAGATGCAAAATGTTCGTCGCTGCACAAAAGTTTGTTAAATAGCCATATTCTTGTCATTTCAATTGCACTTGCAATATTTTACCCTAACATGATTGGAAACTTTAGCCAGACTTGGAATATTGTACATAGTAGGAACTTTTCCATGGTTGTTCACATTCCAATCTTTGAATGCAGTTCTCAGTTTTCAATAAAAAAGCCCAATCAAGCCTCTACTGGTTGCAGACGATTTGTAAAGTGTGATAGGAGTAAGAAATAAACTATCCCGATGCCCCAAGCATTATTAACTGCATCTATTAAGAAATGACTTTCATAGCTGTGTACTAGCGGTATATTAAAGTTATCTTTGGAGTATTGCGTTTGCTTTTGGACGTGTTTCAGTAATTCCATGAATTAATTGGTAATTATACACAGGCTCTAACTTTTCTTATACTAAATAAATTATTTCTATCAAAACTATTAGCAAAATCGCAAAAATAGTAAACACACAGTAAAATAGCATATCTGTTTTTTGAACCAGCAGAAGTATTTTAAAAGTTTAGCATAAAGTTATTACCATTAAACGAAGTTAAAGTCAGATAAGAAAATTACTATTGCACTGGAAAAACACACAGCCTTTTTCCGGCCAAGTCAACAATCGTACAACCGCTACATTTCACAAGCTAAATGGCTGCAAAAGCACCAATATTGAATATGGAGAATCGGAAATGCTAACGTCTATAGTTTTCGAAATAAAACCACTGTACGAAGGCGCCCCGTGTACGAATCTACTCCGTCTTCCCCTAGGGTAAAATTTACGTCATTGAGGAGTTGTCACTATTTTGACTTAAAATTCTGGTAAAATTTATGAGAAATAAAATAGTACGTTCTATTTTTTCTCGGTGTAGAGCAGTGTTCGCAGAAATTGCATCTATGCAGTATTGCATATCCGAAAACACCTAGTACTACTGATTATTGTACAAGCAAGTATGCCTTTACCGTGGTACAAAACCTTATTTTTCTCTATTAGCTTAACAAACTTATTTACTTCAAGAAAGTGTCTTTCACACTCAGACAGCACCTTAAGCGAAAAAATCTTAAAAATTTATTTTCATGCTTTCACGCCTTTACCATGGATATTTTGAAAATATCTATGGAAAAAAAATATAATTTTCAGGTGAATTTAATTTCTGTTTTTACTTTTATTATGACAACTTTAAGATATTTCAACTACATACTTATTTGCGGCCACAGAAGAAGACTTTTTCTTTGGTTGTTTCTCCTAGTCAAAATAACGGCTTTTTTGTTCAATTGTCTACTGGGTACTCATTTGATGGAAATGTGTCCCATATGCCGATTGCATAAATTAATGGTTACTGATACCATTTTTTATAAATGTTTTTTTTTTTTGATGATTTGTTTTTCATTATTTTGTACAAAAGCATTTGTGATCACTTGCACTGAATGCTGACTTTGACAATGGTGGATGGAATAGAAATGTTTGACGACCCAAATTATTTATCACAGCAATTGCTGTTTTTGTACTTTCGTTTAAAGATCAGCATCGTTTGTTTACTTCAGCAAATTTTTTCTCTCAACGTACGAAACGATATGTTTGTGGTGTGATTTTTTTTTTTTTTTGTTTATAACTTTGGTATGAGTCACGACTTAAACTTTGAAATGTTTTTGCATTACCTGTTTTTAATGGTGTTTATATTCTTTATTTTTATTTTGTGAATTTATTTTCATCATTTCTTACCAGCATTTAAGTACGTCACCAGCATAACGATCGTTGACCCATTTGAGGAAATACTCACTGGCTGACAAGCAAATCAAATTGAAATTACAAGCACAAAGTTATTTTGCTTAAAAAAAAAGCTTTTTTTTATTAAATTAAAAAAAGACTTTATTTAATTTTTTTTTTAATATTTAGAATTTTGAATTTCTTTGTCATTAAAACGCTTTCTTACTGTTACTATTTGTTAGCAACTGATGAAGTTCATGAAGACATTTTTAACTTAATTTGTTTTCAACTCAGTTCTCTGATAAAAAACATTTAATTGTAATGCCTTGAAGGGAATCTATATATGTATAACCGAACGCCGAAATAAAAAAAATTGTTTTCTAATTGCTATCAAACAGCAAAAGATCTTGTAGGCATTATTAAATTCAATTGGGTGTTTCACTTAAATCACTTAAGTCGCACAATCAAATTTTTTTCAGGAATCAAAATAAAAAATTCGTCATTCACAGATAAATTACTTTTAAAGATTGATTTCTGCATAATGGGCTTTTACAGATGTTTTTTACATTAAAATAATAAAAATCTGTGAATATGAACAAAATCCGCCGACGGACACGCCTACCTTCCATACATAATTATGGCGTGATCATATATTTTTTCAAAATGGGTATCAATTTCCATTAACTTGACTACGCTGATTTTAAAAATGTTACAAATATTCAGCTGTAGTCTATAGTTTTCAAGTTATGAGAAAATAACGAAAATCAACTTCATAAAAACTAGATTTTGTTTGTTTGTATATTTGTCCCTTATTGACTCGGAAACTAACTAACCGTTTTTAAATAAGTTTTTACATTGTGTTAGGATAAAAAAGGGTAAGTTGTGGGCTAAAAAAGTTTTTGGAAAAATGGGCGGGGCCAAGCCCTCAAAAAAATAAATTCAACATTTCTCTGACAATATTTGAGGAAGATAGATATGATTTTGTACATATGCTAAGACAATTAGAACAAATAGTTCCCACTAGAAAAGTGGGCAGTGCCACGCCCCTCTGAATGCTGCTTCATCATACCTCAGAAACTGCTTGACGCAGATAGATAAAATCTAGTAAGCAAAAACTGCAACTGGAAAAAGTTCATAAAAAAAAATCTCAAGTAAGGCAGCAGGAACTTTCGATTTCGATTTGCTACATTAAAAAAAATGAAAATCCGGAGATGCATATTTTTTTTTTTTTTTATTTTTTTTTTACAAAGTAGAAGCAATATACATACTTTCTAATGATATGTTATTTTAGGGCATCTGACTTCAAACGAATTAACTAGAGCGTTTATCCAGCAGTTGCTTATGTTAAAAGTTCCCTAGAGCATTTTTGCTGTTTAAAGTTCAAGTTTGAGCCCACTGTGCTACTAAACCAAAACAAAATTTTAAACTTTTATAGTTTTTTTCTTGTCCCTAAGTATTGTCTGACGATAGGCGTAAATATTTATTAAATCCATAGTACTTTCAAGTTTAGTAATTTTTTTTTTTAAATTTAAGTGATGATACCTTACAGTAAAGTTCAAACAAAAAAAAAAAAAAAAAACAAAAATGAATTGACCGCACCAGGATTCGAACCGTGTGTGTTTTAAATTTAGTGTCAATTTCTTAAATTTTTTTTTACTGCCTGAGTGGAGTATAAAGTATGACGCGGATTTTTCTCCATGCATATTTAAATGAAAACGTTCAATACTAAACGCTAGCGAGTTATTTAAAAAAGTGTATTTCGAAACCTTTTAGTTTCAGGTGCCAAGTCCTCACCAAATGAACACTATTTCTTCATTATTTTCAGCACGTTTTGAAGTTGTGCCAACTCAATGAAAATTTAAATTTTTAAGGTCATCTAATCAAAATCTCTTTTATGAAAATCGTCATGTACTCTTCCGAATTCACTTTAAGTCGTCTAGTTTTTACAATTAATTGACAGTACCTGGAGACCGATCCCTGCTCGGTCAACAATCTAATCTTATTATTTTAGTCGATGTTTTTATTCATAGCTGTTTTTTGTTATGAAACTCGTACCTTTTCACCTCTAATGGTTCTGCTTTCAAAATGATAAATTAACCGATGAGAATAATAATAACAAAAAATTCGGAAAGTATCGAATGGTGTAGAAAAGTATCAAAAACTCAAATTTTTTTGGCGAAATAGAATGCCCTAAAATAAATAAATGGGATATGCCACGCACCCAAAATATTTTGTCTTTTGTTTGGCGGCTGAAATATCTTATCTTCAAAGGATCATAACTCGGAAAATAAGAATCCTATTGGAAAAATCTGAAAGAATATTTGGATAAGGAAGAGTGTAACTATCCGATGCTATTAATAAAAAAGAATTTCGCCTTTTCTTATAGCTACGCTGTAAGACTGAACACAGCGTTTTCTTCAACTTAAAGCAAAGATATTTCAAAATCCTGCAGGTATAATGACAGTTCTGCTGATGAAGACGGATTTAGCGTCAAAAAGTACATAAGACTGCATATAAGAATTAAACAGTTCATTCCATTTTTTTTTTTTGTGCCTGAGTTATAAACAAAAATTTTTATTTTTATAAAAAAGTGGGCGTGGCAATTATTAAACAAAGCCATCTTTTTGTTATGCTTTAGATACTCCTGATCCAGATTCGCATACCAAATTTCATCAAAATATGTTGTATCATTTGCGAGAAACAGCATTTAATGTGTTTTACTTGTATGGGAGGTTCCACGCGCACTTTCGATATGTTGCCTACTTTCAGGTCGTAGGTGCCTAATAGCAAGTAGACTCCCAACAGTTAAATTCAGAAAGATTGCTTTAGTACTTTTCTTTTTATAGCGCAATATATTTTTGTGGGCGGTGCCACGCCCTTGAACGAGTTTTCGCAATATAATGGCATATGACACATTAATTCTTGTTTGAAGAGGTTACAGATCCAAAATTTTCATCAAAATTGTCGGAGTCGTTTTCGAGTAATATTGAATCAACATTTTCAAGGGTTAAAAAGTGGGCGTGGCACTTACTCGATCCCGCCCACTTTTCGTTTGTTACAAGATATTATTAAGCAGTACCTTCATACCAAATTTCATTAAAATACCTTGTAACATTTGCGAGAAATAGCATTTAACGTATTTTGCTTGTATGGGAGGTTCCACGCGCAACGGCGATATTTTGCCCGCTTTCAGATCAGAGATGCCTTATAGCAAGTATGCTCCCCACGGTTAATTTTAGAATGATTACTTTATTAGTTTTCTTTTTATACCGTATTATATTTTTGTGGGCTGTGCCACGCCCTTCAACGAGTTTTCCCAATATAACGGCATATCACATATTAATAATTGTTTAAAGAGGTAAAATCTCCAAAATTTTCATTGAAATCGTTGGAGTCGTTTTCGAGTAATATTGAATCAAAATTTTCATGCGTTAAAAAGTGGGCGTGGCACTTATTTAATCCCGCCCACTTTTTGTCTGTCACAAGGTATTGTCAAACAGTACCCGTCTACCAAATTTCATTCAAATACCTTGTATAGTTTGCGAGTTATGACCAAATCAAATTTAAAATTTAGGGCGGTGCCGCGCCCCCTGGTGAGCATTTACAAAGTTCAAACCTAGCTCATTCTTCATTGTATGCTAATATCTAACACTGTTCCAAGTTTTATTATAATCGCTGTACCCGTTTTCGAGAAAAAGTTTTGCCCGTTCCGAACAAACATACATAAGTACATAAGTACATACAATTTTATCTCGTATAAGAAGAGAAGATTAACGGAAGATAGACTTTAGATGATGGAAGTGAAATAGAAGTTGAAATTTTTAAAAACTATGCGGGATGTTGTGCAGGAAAAAATATTTATTTAAATGCCAAAATATATGAATTTTTTTTTACTTTTAAACAGTCCATTATTATTTCCGCTTATTTATGCACCTTTACTGCTTACCTGCATACAGTGTTCTAAAATTATTCCAGGTTTTTTTTTACTTAATGGCTTTCCCTTAACTTTCCCATGCAGTTTTTATACACATATGCTTGTACCTAAGTACATTAGGGCGGGCCGAAAAAAAAAAAACATTTTCGAAATCAATTGTTTAAGTACCATGCGAAATTGTTTTGAATAACTTCCAACATACATATAGATTTACACTTTGTTTTCTATTCTCTGAGTTGATCTCCTCTACATTCAGTTTAGAATTCAGATATAAATCGTAGTATGCTCAATGAAATGTGTACGAAAAACTACTTTAGCTCTACTCTGTTTAGGAGCTAAAGAATTCCGTCCAAACCAATCATGCATGGATCAAATTAATATACGTACCGAAGAGATATACATATAATCAAGAGACGCAAAGAAGCACTGGAGCAATTTTTTAGAGTTTGTATTAGCCGTAGACGGTAACTTTGACGAATTTCGAAGTTGAACGGCAGCGTAATTCAACCAAAAAATCTGTATACATCTCCTCTCATCCGGAAGCGAAGGGATATAAATAGATTTTTTGGTTGAATTACCTTGCCGTTCAACTTCTAAATTCGCCAAAGCTACCGTCTACTCGAAGAGATATATTACGCTGCCGTTCAACTTCTAAATTCGTCAAAGCTACCGTCTACGGCTAATACAAACTCTAAAAAATTGCTCCAGTGCTTTTTTGCGTATCTTGGTTATATATCTCTTCGTACTTACAACAATTTTCGAATATTCATACAAGAACTGTAAAGTTAAAAAAAAACTAAATGACCGCAACTAGGATTCGAACCGGGACCCGATCGTATAATAGAAAGAAAAATATTGTTTTTACATACAATTACACACTTGATAGACCTGCACACCAATAAATAACGCCCAAAAAAAAAACGGAGTAACGCTCAAAAAATAATATGACGTAATAACGCCCAAAATAAAAAACGAAATAACGTCCAAAAAATATGAAATAACGCCCAAATTATTTTCATATAAATTTGGGCGATAATCAATTTGGAAATAACGCCCAAAAATTTGGGCTTTATTTCGCTTTTTTTGGGCGTTATTTCGTTTTATTTTTAAAAAACGATATAACGCCCAAAAACAAAAAACGAAATAACGCCCAAATTATTTTCATACAAATAAATTTGGGCGTTATTTCGTTTTTTTTTTTTTTGGGCATTATTTCCTTGGGCGTTATTTCCTAACGCCCAAAAAAATGCCTTGGGAATTAAATTGGCTGTATTTAAGAAAAAATGAAAAAAACTTTTCCATTCGTTTTATAATTGCTCTTTAGAGCAGATTAGATTAGCTCCTTACCCAGTCTTAGTCAAAAAAAAAAAAAATTATTTCAAATCGCGCCCTCTTGATTTTGAAATTTATTTTTCAGTCCACTCTAATGTACATGTATGTACGTAAACCAGTATAAGTTCACGTGCTTAAAGTGCCGCTCTTATCGCACAGAGATACAACAAAATTCTATGAGTGCAAACAAAACGCGATATCGTGAAAAAAGCGTAGTGAACATTGTGTGCTTACACAGGATCAGACAGAACACTAAACGTTTACATCACATTCAATTTTATGACACTAAAGACCAGTGTTTTCTTAACTTCACGTGTGATATTCGTCGTATTCGGCAAAGCCAAAAATACAAAGATATTATGTACAGGTAAAGCAAGTCTCCTACGCTTCTTTAGGCCATTGAACGGAAGTCACTTAAATTCACGTATGGCGTGGGTCACCGCGTAACCGCCGCGTTAATTTATGTAGGTTAATGGCACTAAGAAATTGTATGTTGTTTTCTTTTACTTTAGAAGACGCCTTTTTCTGTTTTCGATGCAATCAATTTGTATTCATCATTTAACTAAGTTTTATGTAACATTTTTGATTTTACTGATTATGACTTTAAAGTACAAAACTTTAATTCAAGTATTTTTTGATTTAAATGAAAACAGAAAAATATTCGTAGTATAAGAAAACAACTGTTTTGATGCAGAAATTTGTCGTTAATAAAACACGTTTTTTTTAAGCAAAACTTTAAGTCAACTTTTTTCTTTTTAAATACGAGTTGCCATGTATTAGTTACATAAGCACGTGTTGCTTCCGTTGTTTAACTTTGAAACAAAAATCAAAGTTTAAAAACGTTCAGAGTTTATTATACATAGTTAAGAAGATCATGTCTAGATTTTTTTCTTAAACACGATTAAGTTGAATCTGCACGTTAAAAAAAAAAAAAAAAATAGTGGGATCTCTTACTTCCGTATCTTTCTTTAAATATACGTGTTCTTTTACCACAACATAGCTGTACAAAAAAAAGGTTGCAACTTTCTTAGTGATTTTTAAATGATTTTGTCAAACTAATTTTATGAATGATCACCATTTTTTTCATCCATTCTTTACAGAAAATATTTTTATGGAAAAAGTTTTACAAAAATTCAGATCAAAATATAAGAAAAATGAGAATTTAATAAAGTTTAACTTTATAATTTCTAAAGACGGTTTCATAATATTCAGTACTAATTTTCAAAAGGTAGCTGTAAAATTTGATGATCATCTGATATTTGTTTCAAAAGTTATAGTGGTTTCAGTGAAACAAATTTTGTTATTTTCAAAACAATGGAAAAAAAAAATAAAATTTCCTGTGTTTATAAAACATTGTTTTTGATGGAAAAAACACAGTTCAAACAAAAGTTTGGCTTGATAAATGTGATTCGGACTCGGCACTAGGAAAACCGACCATTATTAACTGGCATGCTGAATTTTAATCCGGTCATAAAAAGATTAACTAAAATAGGTCTGATGAGGCTATGTACATTAGACTGACCCAAAAAAACTAAAGGTGTTCCGATCTTAGGTGCTCAGCACTCAAAATGTTCGGTAGGGTCTAGAAACTACGTATGTAAATTTTGGTAAAAATATATTGAGATTTAACACTCGCGCAAGCTCGATAAGCAGCGCTGCCTTGACCGTACGAGAATGGGGTTCTTTCAGCCCGTGGAAATTGATAAAAAAGGATTGGAACAATTTTTTTTTTTCTGTCCTACTTTATGTTTTCGAGCTCGCTGAAGACAATGGCATTGCCAGTTTTTGGAAAAGATTCCAAGATTTCAAGATATTTAGGATATCTCTCGAAAAAAAAAAAAAATTTGAGATTTTTGTTAGATTAAATTGCCATTAATCGTAGGAAAATTTTTTATTTTTTTTTCTCGGACACTAATCTTGTAGCCTAGATTGTGACGAACAAAATGAGTGGTCGCACAATATTTTTTGACAAAATCTTCTCGAGATATCGGCCACAGACTGAACCGCCGTCCTGCCGTATTGCCGGTCACTGGGGATATCTGCCGATTTTACGCTATTTTCATTGATTTTTGATATCCTACCTTGTACTTTCGACGTCGCTGGAGATGCGGGAACATTTATTTTCACGATAAAATGCAAGTGTTTCAATACATTCAAGATATTCCTATGATAAATTTCCCTAGTGGGATTTCCAATGAAAAGCAGAATAGCTCTTAAGCCTCGACATAAATTTTCCGCGCATGATTCATCTGGAGCTAGTGATTGATGACCATCGCGGTTTTCTTCTGGAAAGGTACCAATATCTCCCAAATTTTTCAGTGGAAGATAAAAAAATTTGGGACACATTGGCACCTTTCCAGAAGAAAACCGCGATGGTCATCAATCACTAGCTTCAGATGAATCATGCGCGGAAAAATTATGCCGAGGTTTTAGAGCTAGTTCTGCTTTTCATTGGAAATCCCACTAGGGAAATTTATCATAGGAATATCTTGAATGTGTTGAAACATTTGCATTTTATCATGAAAATAAATGTTCCAGCATCTCCAACGACGTCGAAAGTACAAAGTAGGATCTCAAAAATAAATGAAAATAGCGTAAAATCGGCAGATATCCCCAGTGACCGGCAATTCGGCAGGACGGCGGTTCAGTCTGTGGCCGATTTCTCGAGAAAATTTTGTCAAAAAGTATTGTGCGACCACTCATTTTGTTCATCACAATCTAGGCTACAAGACTAGTGTCCGAGAAAAAAAATAAAAAAATTTTCCTACGATTAATGGCAATTTAATCTAACAAAAATCTCAAATTTTTTTTTTTTTTTTCGAGAGATATCCTAAATATCTTGAAATCTTGGAATCTTTTCCAAAAACTGGCAATGCCATTGTCTTCAGCGAGCTCGAAAACATAAAGTAGGACAGAAAAAAAAATTGTTCCAATCCTTTTTTATCAATTTCCACGGGCTGAAAGAACCCCATTCTCGTACGGTCAAGGCAGCGCTACTTATCGAGCTTGCGCGAGTGCTAAATCTCAATATTTTTTTACCAAAATTTACATACGTAGTTTCTAGACCCTACCGAACATTTTGAGTGCTGAGCACCTAAGATCGGAACACCTTTAGTTTTTTTGGGTCAGTCTAATGTACATATATATATATGCAAATATATATATGTATGTGTATGTGGTAATAGCCGAAACATATGTCACCAATTTCCAAGTTAATATTTGTAACGTCGGTTGTTGTTCATTGCAAATTTGACTGTACAAGTTCGTATTAATGGAATATTCAAAAATAGCAGTCTTAAAAAGCAAAATTAAAATCATTTTAATTTGTGAAAAATCATTTAACATAAAAGTTAATGTTTAACGGTCCGTTGGCCCAAAAGCGGCAGTTGTTCCGGAAAATATGAAAAAGTCTACAAAGTAGTTTTAGAATACCTTAAACCGAAATTGTGTGAGATAGCTGTCACCTAAAAGATATCAGAGGTTGGTATGTTAAAAATTGTACATACAAATTTGAGCATGCGAAAGGTACTTTTAAGATGGATTCCGCGTTTGTTCATATTCCAAGACAATGCTTCGTTTCACAAGTCGATATAAACGATGATTAAAATGAATGAATTCCGTTTCGAATTGTTTCCACACCCACTCTATTCTACAAATTTGTCTCCCAACAACTTTTACCTGTTCGCACATGGAAAAAAATCCTCATCATAATTTTTACTCCACTCGGATAGTAAAAAAATTAATACTAAATTTCAAACATAATTACTTTACGTATCAACTGTTTGATGGTTCCGTAAAGTAATATTTACAAATAAAATATAGTGAAATAATAAACTAATATTTACTCCAAATTGCCAATATATTATTTTATGCAGAGTAAATTATACTTTCAGCCAAAAAATGTGTAACCATTTTCAATTTATAATTCTAGTAAAAATTATTTTATTTTTTCACTAACATGCTCACGGAGAAAAATGTGTGTCATCATTTTTACTCCACTCGAGTAGTAAAAAAATTAAAGTAATTAACACTAAATTTCAAACATAAATTACTTATCATACCTTTTATGGGCAATTATTCAAAAAAGCCAAATTTTCGTGTCTCACTAATTGCACCCACAAAATAAATTATTTTTATCAATTTTTTTTTCGAGTGGAAACTGAGGTTTTTTTGAAGAAATACCCTTATAACCATTTTGACTTTATAATTTGTTGTGTTTGAACTATACAGTAAGGTGAATATCATACATACGTATATGTAACCATTTTGACTTTAAAATCCTA
Organism: Calliopum simillimum; assembly: GCA_951812925.1. NCBI lineage: Eukaryota > Metazoa > Arthropoda > Insecta > Diptera > Lauxaniidae > Calliopum > Calliopum simillimum. Next base: position 32,312,690 of record OX638371.1, read on the forward strand.
GTAAAAATGTTTATGTTTGGACAGACATTTGCTTAATATACAATTTTTATACCTCTTCATTTCCATCCATCACACGGACAGACCACGGTTCGAATCCTAGTTGCGGTCAGGTTTTTTTTTGTTTATTTGAACGTTACAGAAAGCTAAATACATATCACTACCATCACGTATCACTACAATTTAAAAAAAAAAATTACTAGACTGTAGGGTCATTCGAAAATTCTGAGTTGACTTAAACAGTAAGTGAAAATTTACTTCTGGTAAAATTGAATAGATGTAAAGTAGTAAGTACCATTCATTTTCTCCGTGCAGGATTTAAAAATATGTGAATGTAACGTTCGCAACGCAGGATAAGCCCATATCGTGAATAGCTAGATATCGATAGAAAACATAAAATTTACCAAATCACATCGAAAATTGACCTGGAATTTTTCAAACCTAAAAAATATGAATTTCTTCTTTGCATTAATCAAATAAATACAAAATAAAATTAAAGAGTCTCAGTCTACTTATTCACAAAGTTTAGCCAAAGAATTGTAGGCTCCTTCATTGGGAGAAAAACTACAATAAAGAATTAAATCAGATTTGAACAAATAACACTTCTTATTTAATGCACTTACAATAAAATTTACATCAAAAAACATTTATCTGTATGAAATGAAAATAAATAAAAATGTAAACCAAACAATATCACACTAGAACACTTATTATTGTAGTCCTCCCTGTCTGTCGTTCACAGCTGTTTTCCTATCTTGCCTTACTCTAAAAATCTTCAACGTCATTCTAACATTTCCACTCCTCTCACTAATATCTTTTATTCACTGGACTTTTTTATCTAATTTCTGAAGTACGTCATTGAAATATGGAACAGAGATCATACTCAGTGAAATATCACCGCTGTGGCTATCCTGCACGAGATAAGTTATATTAAGATCTTAGTGAGTCACCTTTAATCAAATAATATTTATTCGCTTTCACTTCATCATCCTAAATTTTTTTATATTCTCTGCAGCTTTTATTGTTTCTCAGAATATGTGTGTACTAGATAAGGTGTTATTCATTATCATTATTGCATTTTTCCTGGAGCTTTTTAAATGCCTTATTATCTGCATTTGTTATCATTTGTTCAATATTGATAAAAATGACAATTTAATGGGCATGTTATCTACTGATAAAAGTGACAAACTCTTGCTTTATGAAAAAGTTTATGAATACACTATGATAAATAATTAATTGAATTCATTTTAATTTAATTATTGATTTCTTATTAAAACTCTAAGCACAGTTTAATACTCGTACAGTAAGTACTAGTCCTAGAAAAATTTGGCACTTTTGTTTATTAAGATTGTGATTTACTTGATCATGGTATTGACTGAAATATGAGTGCTATTGTTTTTATCTAACATGACAATTATAAAGATATATTTTAGTTGGTGATAACGCTTTAAACGAAAAAAATGTCTAGCAATCAATAAAAAGTTCGAAAACTGATTGATCAAAACCAGAATCAAAATATTTTGCTATTACTAAAATAATAGTTGCATCAAAAAACACTATCTAATGGGTTATTTTGAATTACAAAAAGGGTATACTTATCATACGAAAATATATATTAAATATAGTGATGAGCAAACCAAGACCAAGACCATAGCAGTCTTGGTCTTGGTCTTGTTCTTGCACATTGAGTATTGGTTTTGATATTGAGTCTTGGTCTTGATCTTGCTCATTAAGTCTTGGTCTTGAAAACTTTTCAGAGATATTGAGTATTCAAAACAATATTTTTCCAAAGCAGTTTGGTTTTTAAGATGCCAAAATTCAAATCGAGAGATGATTTTATCTTCAAAACGGGCGTGAAACACCTTTTAACTATAAATTAGCAAGACTGAAAAGCAGTCTTGATCTTGACAATTATCGTGAGCAAGACCAAGACCATAGCAGTCTTGGTCTTGGTCTTGCAAAAATATCCGCATCTTGGTCTTGGTCTCACAAAATTAGCAAGAGCAAGACGCAAGACCAAGACTAATTTTGCTCATCACTAATTAAATAGCAAGACCGGCTTGGACACACATTTGGTAAGAAAGGTGAAGCAACTCTTTAAGCCGAATTCCGACACTTCAGTATGAGATATTGCCGTAAGAGCAAGTATCCGAGATCTACTACACAAAAACTAAAGAAGTAAAGTAATCTGAAGGCTTACAGAGTTCAAAAAGCAAGCCCGAAAGTTACATGAAAGCTTCCTGACTAAATTTGAGTGTAGTGTGAAGGACGATAAAAAACACGTTAATTCAGATTTCAAACAGCTACCAGGACGCGGTTTTCATACCTGTACGGAGGAGGGACAGGTGCCGAGCATCATTAGAGAAAAGAAAATCACAAAATTTCGCAAACAGTATATGGTTTGACGGGCCATATGCACCTGCGGTCTGAGAAGCAGTTTTTTTTTTTTTTTGTAACACAGGGCACAAAAAATTAGAAAATTTATATTGACAATACAAGAGTAAAAATTAAAATTTTGTTGCCGTGCCAGTCCACTTAACTGCCCATAGCTTCGACATTTTCAGAGGTATTGGTCTCTAATGAAGTTGGACCTTCGAAAGAGTAAAAATTTCAGATTTCAGAAATTAGTGGAGAAAGTCGTGCGATACTGACGACGATACAACTGTACAAAACTAAATATAGACCATTAAGAAAAAAGTAAAATATTTTACGGAAAATAAACAATTTTAGGGTTATTTGCATTCTTTATATTACTCATTAATAAAAGAAAAATAAAAAATAACAAAAAAATTCGTTTGCGAAAAAACAAAGCGCCAATTTTTCTGGGACAGTTCCTAATAAAGTTATTTCAAAGAATTAACACAACTTCAAATGTCCGATTTTTTGGAAGAAATCACTAAAATCATGAAAAAATTATTGCGAGTGCGAGTGATGCGAGTGCATAAAATATAATTTCATATACATATCAGTTTTCAACAATTGTTCCGTCATTAATAGAATAAAAGTACTTTAACTTTAGAAAGTTCAATGCATTGGTAAAAGAAAAATCCCCGAAGCATTACATAGTAAAATTTGAAGAAATTCGAAAAAAAATTGCACAAGTGTTATTGCTTTTACAAATTAATAAGAATGAATTCTTATTTCGAGTACATAATACATACATATACAAAAATATATTTTGCTTACATGGCTTAAATATATTTTGCTTATAATAAATTTTTTACAAAAATAATATATTGGGCTCTTAATGAAAAGATGTAAACAAGTTTTAAACAAAAAAATGTTTCAACTTAACAACACAGAGAAGCAAGTGGTTTATGAAGAAACATATATTAAAAAAAAACGTTTACACTTTACGTATACTTTCGAATTTAGTCCACCTTAGAGTAAGTACTCCACTTTTCCAAAGAAAAATTTGCTATCAATTTGCTTCATAAATAACATATTTCAGCCGCAATAAACATTTATTATTTTCAATTCTAGTTCTAGGGAAACCAATATAAAAGTTATATCTTTTAATACATTGATTGAAAATAATAAAAGAAATCAATCATTTCATTGCACTTAATATAATCGGCACATGACTAGTATCTAGTCACAATTGTGAGTTTGTTTTTGTACATATTCATATCTTGGTAGTTGATATCAGAGATATAACTCTCCTACAGGAAATTTAGGTTGAAAATCGTAAAAATACATTTTTGATATTTTTTATAAAAAATTCATTTAAGCCAAAAATTAAAAAAAAATATAATTACTCGATTTGGCTACACCAGTTTACAAGAAATAAAAAAATCATATGTACAAGAAATGCCACAATTTCATTCCGGTGCATCAAAAAAAAATTAATTATTCAATTTGGAAGAAAATTTTTCAAATTTGTAGATCTTTGCAGGAGATACGACTACATACAAAAATAGAACAAAAGTTGAATTTTGGTAGCTTCCCTTAATTGGCCATAGCTTCCTTAATTATCCATAGATTTTCTTCATCTGGCTGGGATCGGCAGAACAGCGGACTGGGGCTATTCTGAACAACTTTTCTTAGTTCCATTTTTCGAATTTTGCAGAACCAACGGAGTATTTTTTAGTAAAAAAAATTTTTAAAAAATCGGAGATTCGAAAGCCAAACTGTCTGGCATTGGCACAGATTGCCCTATATGTTAGTTTTTTACACTTTGCAACATTATTACTATCGAATGCAAATACTTAAGTAAACTTAACTTTTTGAATGCTGTTCTTCAAAGTACGAGTTTGGCTCCATGTCGGTTTTATAACACTATGCAGGGCGGGCGGCAATCGGTAGAACACCGGAAAATGTAAAATTCCTGAGACTATTCTGAATAATTTTTCTTAGTTACGGAGTTATTTTTAACGGTATTTTTGAAAGAGGAATAACTCCATGAAGCAGCAAAAGTCATATGTATTTTGTGCTACAATAATCGGTTATATTATTTTCTCAACATAATGCGATCAATTGCACACCTTATGACATTACTTTTGTCCCTTTATGGACTTACTCCAATAACTACGTTGGTTTCGCAAATTTCGAAAAATGGATCTAAGAAAAGTTGTTCAGAATAGTCCCAGGAATCTTAAATTTTCCGGTGTCCTAACGATTCCCGCCCACCCTGTATATAGGGTGTAATCGATAAGGTTACGAAGCGACTGGGAGGTGATAGAGGAGGCCTAGACTAACAAAAACTGCAACATGTACCTCCGAGGAGTTATAGGATTAAACGGATTGTTCTTGAAATGTTTTTTTTGTTCTGACCTCAAACTGAAAATTTGGTGTAACAAATGTGCTACCGAAGAAAAGGAAACTTTACGAGAATTCCAAAAAAAAACTATAAAAGGGTAAAATGGCCGCGAAAGTCTAAAAATACGAAAATAAATTTAAAATATCAACGCTAAAGGTCCAAAACATTGCGAAATTCTTTCAAATCCTATAAACTAAATACATTGTTAAAAAGCTCATGTACTTAGCTAAAAGTGTCCTCCTCTAGCACCTCCCAGAAGCTTCGTAACCTTATAGATTACACTCTGTAAATGTAGTAAGGGAATGTATCCGGGTATGAGACGGGTTTTGTTTTTGAGCCATACATTTTTACTGGTCAAACCGTTTGAAGTATTTTATATATCGTTCAAAAGATAAGAAATGCAGGACATATTTAAAAGTTATGGCCAATCTTCTAAGTACTTTTTTTTAGCAATTTAAATTTTGTATCCGGCTATGAGACACCTAGAAAAATGCAATGAAAATCAGAAAATATGAAATAAAAACCCCATGACTGTGTATTAGCACAAACTTTTATTCATTTTCCGTTACATTAATATTGATAGATTTTGGTTCGAAGGAAAAAATGTCCATATCATTACAAATTTTGTATCCGGGTATGAGACACCTTTAAAAATGGAATTTAAATTAGAAAATACGAATTAAAAATACCATGTATCATTGCATACATGTCGATATTTGACAATTGCACACGATTTGGGTTCGAAAAATAAGTGTCTCATACCCGAATACATGACACTTTTTAAGAAAAACTTAAAAATAATGTTTTAACCATTTATATTTGCACAAACCCAAATCATATCACAAAGTAGATATAATACAGTAAACGCTAACGCATGACACTTCCCATTTCCAGTTGATTAAATCCAAAATATAACACTTTGAAATAGATCATAAAAAACTTTTTACAGTCGAGTTGCGACCTGAGGTGTATAACTTAAATAAGCAATAGATCTTTTCACTTCGGTGTTGGCTTAAAAAATTGGTCCTAGTAAGAGGATAGTTCGACAGTAGTCAGATTGGCAATATTAATTTTGCATCATAGAAAAAATCGACTATCTCATACCCGGAGGTGTCTCATATCCGGATACATTCCCCTACTACAATATAAAATCCGACACTGTGTTATTTTTGAAGATTTTAAATTATCGTCCAACTACTTTAACTTACAGAATTTTGCAAAAACAAATACTTAGGTGGGCTATAAACGTAATATGTCTCTGAACTCTCTTTTATCTTCACATGATATAATGAAACAAGACACATAAAAATCATTTTTGCATAGCGAAAATGTACCGTTTTATTTTGTAAAGTGTAGCACATTTTTCATATTTTTTTTTTTTATCAAAAACACAATAACCTTTTTTTTTCTTTCTTTTCTTTTCTGATCTTTTCTTCGAAGATAGTCTTTTGTTAACTAGATTTATTCATTTATGTTTAGTAGGTACTTAACTGTTACTTTTTTTATTTTTGGTGACAAAGTTGCGAAACTGTGGCCCAGTGTTGTCTTTTTTGAAGTTTCTTAACAATAACATTAATCCCATTAAGTGTTTGGACTTTTGAAATTTGATCTCTTTGTCGTTGTTGGGTATTATTGTTATTACATTTCTTCAAGGTTATGTCTGTAGTAATTTAACTATTTGGAGCATATTAAAGTTAATTTTGAACTCCTCATTTTATAACACTTAACTGAGGAGCACAATGAACTTGTGTTGTATGGAATGAATTATACAAATAAATTAATTATGATAAATATGCAGGATATCTCACTGTTTTCTTTTTCCAATGTCCAAATAAACATGAAATTATATTTGTTCCTGTACAAAGAAATAAAAAAATAAAATTTATGATGAACAGCTTTGCACAAACAAAGTTGCTTGCACACACATTGAGTGTGAGTATCGTCGAAATATCCCCGCACTCGTTATCTGATTCACCTTTTTAACGCAGAACAAGAAATGAAAATGGGAAATTAATTTCTTTTGCCGCTACATAAACCACTAAAGAAACAAGATTGTCTACATGGTTGCAATATCCAAGTTCAAAGAGGCAACCAGCCAGCAGTATCAGAAAGGAAAAAAAATAAAAAATAAAAGTAAAAATACACAAACCGGCACAACCACTTTTTTCGTTAGTTTCGAAAGGATTCAACAAGATCTTTTTTTTACATTGAATTCGCAAGTACGTGTATCTATTGTAATTGAAATGGCCCAGTAGGAAAAGTCAATGATGACATAGACGAGTATAAACAATTTTATTATTAAAACGTGATTAGAGCTTTGCGAATTTTGGCTGAATGCTTAACTAATCTAAAATTTATGCCGATTTTCGGTGGTCAACTTTCAAAATATACCAGTTGGTCAAAAACCTCTGGAGCCAAAATTTCAGCCGAATCGGACCATGTAAAAGCGTGCGAATATGACGATTTATATGATTCTTCCGCATTTTTTCAACAATTTCATAGCATTATTGCTATTGCTTGTAAATCAACATCGAGATATATTCCTGGTAATCAGTTTTTACGGACTCAGTACGATGTAAAGTATACGTAGAAATTACAAATCAGAAACTCATCTCAAATTTGAGTGTCGATTCATTGATGTGAAAAATGTAAAAAAAATCTGACATTCGTCCACTTGCTCGGCCGAAAACATATCTACACTATACGGAATTGATTGAGCATGCTCTTTTACATCGAAAACGATATGTCAGAAGTATTTTTTACCAATGATCCGATCCAGAGAAATTTTTGGCAATAATTTCTTGCCTAGCGTGACAAGATATAAAAATAAAACTAGTAAGGGTGTTACCTTTGGCTTGGCCAAAAATTAAATACCCTACACTGCAGTATTTTGAAAATCTTACTTGTACGGGGGCGCCACACTCTCTTGTCCAAAATCACTTCGTTTTTGTTAAATATTCCAAGTGTTTGAGAGAAGTTTAGTCGGATTATCTCAAAAATTGCTTTCAGCATAGCATTTTAAAACTTTTGCATGAGTGTCGCCACGCCCTCCTGCCCGAGTTCTTCTAGTTCTTTCTCTCAGCTTACATCTAGCGTTTCTAGTATTTATGTGTATTTTGGTTGCGTTATGATGCTCATAAAATTGAGTTTTAAATGTTGTTTTTGTGTGGACGGTAGGCGTGTCCGCTGACCGATTTCGCTCATTTTTAATCCGACAGACGATAGACAGTGGGCGGAAATCAGTAGAACACCAGAAAATGTAAGATTCCTGGAATTATTCTGAACAACTTTTCTCAATTAAATCTTATGAAATTTGCAAAGCCAACGGAGTTATTGGAGCCGTTAGTTCTGAAAGTTAGGTAATGAGGCAAAAGCAATATTAATTGGCTGAGGTTTTGTTAGAAATGAATAAAGTTAGGCTCTGTTTCCACGAAAAGTTTACTTGACGGTGTAAAATTTATGGCATTAAGTTGAAAAAAGATACCGGAACAAAACGCGTATGACATTACATTGCCTCTTTTGTGGAATTATTTCTCTTTCAAAAATAGCGACAAAAATAACTGCGTTCGTTTTGCGAATTTCGAAAAATGGCATTAATAAAAGTGGTTCAGAATAGTCTCAGGAATCTTAGATATTCCGGTGTTCTACCGATTCCCGCCCACCCTATATATATATATATATATATATAACAAATACTGCTTCACAAAATTGTTCGAAGCTTGGACATTCCTAAACCGATTTTCGTAATCTGACGAATTTTAGAATGGTAATGAATGAGGATATAAGCGCAAAGTTTATACTTTTCAAAAATAACTTTTTAGTGCTAAGGTTAATAAAAACGCTCAACTACCTACTTTTACGACCTTTTGAAATACTTTCCTTACCTTGTGCTTATGATTGATTCAATGCCCTTCAAAAATTGGTCAAATTATTCAGATTATTTATTTATTTTTTTATCTTATCGCGCTAAAAGCCTTTCCACACTATTTCACATTCTGTTTATGCATGCCAAATTTGTGGGATGCAAATAGACTATAACAGTGTGGAAACAAGGTTTGACAGTCGGTCTGAGCTCAATTTGACATGTTTGCATACAAAAAATTTTTAAGAACATTTCTAAAACTGTCACACATTTCCACCACACTTTTTCAATGACATGTATTAACGGAATGTGAGATAGTGTGGTAGGCCTTTAGGCATGGAGTTTTGTGTACATATCGTGAAAGAAAACAAAAACTTAGACGAATGGCGCTAATACAGGATTTCACTCACAGTTAAAACTTTTTTAAATTCAATTTAAACTTTTCCAAATCAAAATAAACTTTTTTCAAATCAAATTCATCATTGCAAAAAACACGCTAAAAATTATATATTTCTGCACCTACAGCAGCTATCATTATAAAACTTGGTACACACAAGTATAGATATGCCAACAAATAGGTGCAGAGATTGGTATATCATTTTAAGCGTATTGTTTTTGCAAAGTTTAATTTGATTTGGAAAAAGTTTAAATTTTTTGAAAAAAATGGGAGTTTAATTCGATTTGGATAACGTTTTGAATTGAAAAAAATCAGTTTGGCGTGGAAATCCTATACCATTGAAAAGAGCATGAAATTTCTTTATAAAAAAATTTGTAATAATTTTTTGGTGAAGATATGAATTCGTTAGTTGAGTTGTTTTTTGGCACTAATATAATTGTAAAAATCAAAGTAAACAATAGAAAATCACCATGTATTCTCCTTTAACACCTAGGAGGATCATAGGGCCAAAATAATAACCATACACCTTCCTACTTTAAGAGTCTTGATTTTCGCTTTTCCAGACTAACAAAAAGAGTCACCGATAAAAGGATTTCCATTTGGGAAGCCATGTGAGATAAAAACTTGTTAAAGGATACACATATGTAGGCATAAATAAATAATAAATAACAATACGTTCTTGGTAATTGAAACTAATTTGACATTAAGATAACAATGATAATGAAAGTAATGATGTTACCAAAAGGCCAGAAACTTCTGTGCGAATTATTCGGGTATTATGTTTGAATACCGGTTAAAAGAAAGTTTCCGCTCAATTCTGCACTCACCTTTTTCACTTCACTTATATGTATGTATGTTGAAACACTTAATCCTGTATTGGTGATCTGCAGCGCTTCCTTTACAATTGTCACAATTAAACTGACAACCTTTCCAATGCGCGTTCTTTTTTTGTGTCCCAGTTTCTTGTGGAGAAAGAGACGTTAGAATTTTAAACGGGAATTCGTCTGTTGTATCGATCGATTTGTTTTGTATTTTTCTCTGCGTAACTTCACGTTCGCGATCACAACGTCAACGTCGCAACGTGCCAAAAATTTTAAATTCAACTTAAATTCAGTTTAACAAAAAATCGGATTTGAAAACCACAAGAACGATATGACAAGCGCGTATTTGCATATAACACACAAAAACAACAATAACAATTATTAAACTCGATCACCGACTCTGCGAGACACTCACTCACCCATTCGGTCGATTCAAAAGACAAACGTTGACTAATTCAGTCTTCACTATACTGATTGCTCTTTGTCCATGGTATATTCTCCGTCTCCTCCGATGTTACGATGATGGTATCGATGTCGAAGCAGTCGAAGTCGTTGTCAGCAGCGCCTTCACGTGCTTGCTAGTCTACTGTTTGCCTTCGGCGTTTCTGCTGCAGCTGCTGCTGCTGCAAAGTTTTGGTGCTTTTTTTTTTTTTTTGTTGTCGATATCGCAGTTTGTGATTTCCCAGCTGTTGTTGTATCATCTACTCATATTTTGTTTTGTTAAAAGTTTCTTTATTTATCGTAATAATTAAATATTTTTGGAGCACCTTTTCAGTGTATGAAAACATTGTTTTTGTTTCGACTTCCCACAAAGTGCAAGAAACTTTTCTTCCCCATGTGTGGGCGGTTAAATGTCCCCTATGAAAATTTCTTTTTTGTAGCTTCCAGTAGGTTAATTTCATGTTGATTTGCAAAATGATTTCGCAGTAGCGATGACCATGACGATGACGTGGAAAAGGAAATCCAATAATCGAAATTGTGTCTTTACAGATAAAAGTCTTCGCAAAGGATTGCATAAGATGGAGACTTCCTCTAAGGGTCAAAGTACAAACATACATATATACCTATATAGTGTACTTAAGATAAAAAATGGCGAGAAAACCATTCAAGACAAAAAAGTTCCAAGAATAGTGTTTTGAATAGGAAATTTATATTACGAGGTGATTGGAAATTTCAAACTTTCAGTTCTGCAGAGTGTGTCGCATAAAGTTACAAAGCTTCTGGTAGGGGATAGAGGAGACCTAGGCTAACAAAAAATTGTACCTTAGGAGAAGGGAGGTCTAAAATGTACCCCTGGGGAATTATAGAGTTAAAACTGATTTTCTCACTTGTTTTAGATAAAAAAATATATCTTGGGTCACCCCAGCGTTTTAGCGAAAACTTTTTTTTATAGTTAACTTTTAGCTAATTGTATGAACTTTCTAATAATGTATTTATTTTATAGGCGTTAAAAGAATTTCGGAAGTTCTGGACCTTGAAAGTTGATATTTTAATTTTTTTTTTCCTCTAATTTTTGACTTTTTGACCAGTAATATAACCATTTATAATTTTTTTTGTGCAATCCTCGTTAAATTTCCTTTAATTCGATGGTACATTTGTCATACCAACTTTTTAATTTGAGATCAGAAAAAAATATTTTTCTATGTACACAAAGGTTACTCGCATGCGTTGCTCTGCATATGATTTGCGCGCTACACGCAATTGGAGCCTTCAAACGTATTGTTCTTGAAAAGTATTTTTTTTTTCTGATGTACTGCCGAATTAAAGGAAATTAAATGAGAACTCAAAAAAAATATAAAAAGGTATGGGACCTTTTTCGTACTTAAATGGGGGCCAAAGTAAAAAAAAAGACAAAAAAAAAAATTAAATTTAATATATCAACTTTTAAGGTCCAGAACTTTGCGAAATCCTTTTATGCCCTACATACCAAATACAATTTAGGAAAGCTCATACAATTATCTAAAAGTTTCCGTCAAAAAAGTTTTCTGTAAAACGCTAGGGTAACCCGGAAAATCAGTTTTAACCCAATAACTCCTCAGGGCTACATTTTAGACCCCCCTCAGATACGCATGTAGAGTAGACCGTTACGTTTTGGACGAAAGTTTGAAATTTGTCGCGCAACCGGCAGAATTGTAAAGTTTAACTATCGACATGAAGATTGCCGCCACCCTAGCTCTGAGAGATGACGGGAAAGGGTGTCGATATATTTTTGAAGATTGAAAATGCATGCTCATAGGTCCGTAGTAAATCAATTCTCAGCTTCGTAGTAGGTCGAAAACTGAAATCCAAAACATGAATTCTTATGTATTTTTTCCCGTAGAATCGAATGGCATCATTATTTTTCTGATAAGACGTCCATTTTTGGCGTTAAATTAACTTTTCAGCTCAAAAAAGTCGAAATTTTTCCAAGTCCCCTGTTCGAGCACTCCACAATTGAACAGAAAAAATCTTAGAAAAATTTGAAATGTATATTTTGTTAGGATTTTTCCTGACGAATCCAGTGGTACCATTTTTTTTTGCGCTACGACATTATTTTCATTCATGAAAAACGAATTTTTGATTTTTATTATCAAAAATATCACGAAATCGGGCGTAAATATTTAGTCAACGACGGTTCCCAACGTCCAGACGATTTTTTCTTTTCGGCGCCCCCTAGTAAAATTTTTTTAGAATATTTTTGGAATTTTTTTTAACCCATTATAAACAAGTTTTTGAAAAAGGGGCCAAAAAGACCCTTAAAACTTCGATATAATGGGTTAAGATGTTCAAATAACTTAATGTAGAATTAAGCATGGAACAATATTTTGAACGTCTTAACCCATTATAACGCGTTTTTAAGGGTCTTTTCGACCCCTTTTCCCAAAAACTTGTTTATAATGGGTTAAGATGTCCTAAAATATTGTTCGATGCTTGATCCTACATTAAGTTATGTGAACATCTTAACCCCTTATATCCCGTTTTTAAGGGTCTTTTTGACCCCTTTTTCAAAAACTTGTTTATAATGGGTTAAAAAAATTCCAAAAATATTCTAAAAAAATTTTACTAGGGGGCAATGAAAAGAAAAAACGGTTCGGACGTTGGGAACCTAATGTAGAGCAGTTCTTACGTCATGTTTCTATATATGTGCTTAACTCAAAAAAGAGCGTATTTTTCTTGCTCTCACGCGTTTGATAGTTCTACAGGATTATGCCCAGAAAACTAAAGGAAAACTCCTAATATTAACATACTTACATTATAATGATCTAAAAAAAAAGATTTTTGAAAATTCCATCATTTATCACGCAAAATTTTAAAGATGGTGTCAAAAAAGGGGGCTGAGAATCAGTTATACGTGGGCTGCTACATATATTTCTGTCCTAATAATGAAAATGCGAATATTTATCATCAAAAATGGTTTTATTGTTTTTCAAAGTATTCTCCAGCATGATTTATATACTTTTGCATGCGCTCAAACCAATTGTCGAAGCACCTTTTTCCACTCCGATTGAGACACCTCCAAAACATGGTTTTTGAACGCTTCAACAGCATCTTCTGGCGACGAAAATCGTTGACCACGCATTTTTTTCTTGATGTGCGGGAATAAAAAGATGTCATTGGGTGCCAAGTCAGGGCTGTACGGCGGATGACCCATCAATTCGACGTTTTGGCCGGTCAAAAAGGCGCTGGTTTGAGCCGATGTGTGAGAGCTCGCATTGTCATGGTGAACAATGATTCGTCTTCTCTTGTTCGTTTTTCGAATTTCTCCGAAGACTTCAGGCAAACAAATTGTGGTATACCACTCAGAATTGACCGTCCTACGTTGCTCAAGTGAAACAGTCGCCACATGACCAGTTTTGCCGAAGAAACAGGCGACCATTTGCTTCGAAGAGCTTCTTCCACGAACAACTTTCGTTGGATTTGGTTCGCCTTCGAAGACCCACACGGTCGAATGCTGTTTTGTTTCGGGCTCATACGCATAGATCCATGATACGTCACCTGTGACAATCTTATAAACGTCTTTTAAAGCACCACGATCGTATTTTTTCAACATTTCTCTGCACTAATCGACACGAGCCTTTTTTTGAGCGATTATCAAATTGTGCGGGATCCAACGAGAATAAACATTTTTACGGCCAGGTGTTCATGCAATATCGAATGTATGCTGGTGGGAGAAATGCCCAAGGATGCCTCTATCTCACGGTATGTCACATGACGATCTTGCATTATCAGTTCACGCACGGCATCAATGTTCTCTGGTACAACGGCCGTTTTTGGACGACCTTCACGGAATTCGTCTTTGGGCCACGATTGAATTCATTAAACCAGTTTTTCACAGTGTTCACGAGTTAATTCCATTTTTTTGCCAAATTGATTTTTTTAACACATTGACTGCCAGACCAATTTTCGTACTGTTTCCCAGGGTGCCAAAATTTTTTTTTTCTATTTTCATGTTTTATTTGAAATAACAGTCATTGTTAGGTGTTTAGTTGCGTTTCTACAACTTTTGGAAGTCCTAGAAAAGATTTAGTTCTGGCTATTGAATGTCATAGCCACGGCACCCTATGTGAAGATAGACGTCTATCTGTTTGCCAAGTGCCATGGCTATTATTTACAATAGCCAGAAAGAAGAAAGAAGTGTTATAAAGTTAACAGTACTGTATATAAATATATATGGGACGTTTTACGTCAACCGGCCACCTCCGTCGCGAGAATTTGTGCGGACGGAAAATAAAGTTTTGAATCATAAAATTTTCGTTTTTTTAAAAGCTTTCCAAAGCCCAATTGCGCATTTAAAAATTTCAATATGGTGACGTTGTAAAACGCGCCGAAAGGAGGCGTAAAATAATTTTTTTTTAATATTTTGGCGTAAATTTCATCACCCGGGGGTTTTGGGGGTCGCTGATCACGAATCTGAAGCCATAATTTGAGAATTCTTGAATTCAAGATGGCGAATGCACACGTTGTGGGAAAATCCTAATTTTGACCAAGTCGAAAAAATAAAGCTAGAGTTGTTCAAATTCGCCCAAACTTACACATATAGCTAAGAAATATTAAGGTGTCATTCCTACATAGTTTGAGAACCCTAGCGTTATTTTTTCGACTTCTAGCTATTAGAATTTTCCCACACTGAAATAGTTTTTATTATGTCTCAAAGTAAATGGCTATAAAATCTTAACAAACCACAAACTCCTCAAACCAAGTTCACTTAGCTCTAAAAGTGGTACTACGCTTTTCGTTTGGTATTGAATTTTGTTTCTAGAGGCTATGCATTTTTCATGACGAGGCAAAATAACAAAAAACTACTGGCTATGGAAATCCATAGCCACAAGCCTGAATGAAACTGTACTGGCTATTGAAATCAATAGCCATGGCAGCCAATGTGTTAAGTCACTGTAAACAACACAAATGATGGTCGTACGTCAAAACGTTCTGAGTACGTTCATGCTAAAAAATATCAAACTTTCCAATGCAAATGTCAGATTGCACCTGGCAACACTTAGTGTTGCCTAGGCCAGAAATATATATAGCAGCCCACGTATTAAAATAAAAATAACTAAAAAAAAAAAAATTCATTAAAAGAAATTCCGCGTTTCAATGAGAATTGAACCCACGACATCAAGATTATAAGTCAGACGATTTCCCAACGTCATCGCACAGCGATAGTAGGAATTTGCGTAATAATTTTTGGTTTAAATTAAAAATTTTTTTATGCCATTCTAAATCCTGAAAATTTTTGAAAACCAGTTTGATTTGTACATAAGTGTTAAAGTTTGTTAAACTTTTTTTCGAAAAAAAAAAATCAAGAATATTTTCGAATCACAAAACTTTTTGAAAATAATAGTTTTTTCTTCCGTAACTCCTAGGAGAGTATAAGATCAAATTGCTTATAAGGGAAGTACCACGCATTCGTCTCCGAGTGTACCTAGATTTTGCGTAGAGCTTGCATTTACTTGTTTACAATCTTTCAGTATAGCATTTTGAAGCTTTCGCTTATATGGGAGGCGCCATACCATCTAGTCCTACGTCGAATAGTTTTTGTTCAGAGCTTGTACTTACTAATGTGAATTTTGCTTCTGCTATTGCCAATCATGCTCTTATTCTTGCATTTTGAATAAATTTTTTGTATGGGCAGTAGGCGAGTCCGTTGACCGATTTCGCTCATTTTCAATCTCCCGAGCTAACTTTTACGACAGGGGCAGAATACAAAACTTCATTGAATTATGTTGCTCAGTATTTCCACGCACACCCAGCCAGCCAGATAGACGGACATGGCTATATGGACTCAGGAGGTGACGCTGATCAAGAATATATATACTTTTCCATACCTGCTACGCCTCATTCTCTGCGTTACAAACGGATATAAGTGAATATACCCTGGGTGTAGGGTATAAAAATGTATCAGTATGGTAAATTTTATGGAAATTTAACCAAAACTGTGGAAATGCCGTTTTGTTGCATGGAGTGGCAGCATTGTGCGTCGATAACTTCAAGTAAAGTTGTCTAATTGCTATTCCAATGCTTCCGGTTGAGTTCAATAAAAAACTTGTAAGGGTGTTACCTTTGGCCTGGCCAAACATTAAATACCCTACACAGCAGTGTTTTGAAAATTTTGCTTATATGAGAGGAGCCACGCCCTCTTGTCCGAATTCACCCAGTTTTTTCTCAGAGTTTGAATTTATAGTTTTTAGTATTTGAGTGATATTTGGTTAGATTATCTCAAAAAATGTTGAACCTTTTGTTTATATGGGAGGTGCCACGGCCGCTTGTCCGATTTTATCCAGTTTTTGCTTAAAGCTTGCATTTATAATTCTTAGTGTCTGAGTAAAATTTAGTTCGATTATCTCAAAAAACGCTTTCAGTATAGCGTTTTGAAGCTTTTGCTTCTATGTATGAGAGGTGCCACGCTCTCTTGTCCGAATTTGCCCAGTTTTTGCTCAGAGCTTGCGTTTACAATTCGTACTATTTATGTGCATTTTGGTTGCATTGTCCTAAAGTTGCATTTTGAATATATTTTTTGTATGGGCGGTAGGCGTGTCCGTTGACCAATTTCACTCATTTTCAATCCCCAGAGCTAACTTTGACGACAGAGGCTGTACACCAAATTCCATTGAATTATCTTACTTAGTTTTCCCAATAAATGTATTTCCACACACAGCCAGCCAGCCACCCAGCCAGACAGACGGACATGGCTATATCGACTCAGGAGGTGACGCTGATTCTGCGTTACAAACGGAAGGACAAAGTGAATATACCCTGGGTGTAAGGTATAAAAAAAGGGCTCAATATTCTTTATATTAGTACAGTTTTTACTTAAAACACGATCACAGACGGAAACCAAAATTAATCTATTTTTAATTTTTTAAATTAAATAGATAATTAATCTGGTTCTTAAGTGACGTGGCCAAAAATATAAAATGGAAAACCATTGTGTTAACATTATAATTTTAAGAACCCATGAAAGAAAAGATCGCTTAGTGTAGTGGCTGGGGCTTTTTTTTAAACTAAGGACTTTTGTAACAGTGAATTAATTTATATGTTCGAGGAGGGATTTTTTTATATTGTACATACTATAAAAAGTAAAGTTTACCAAACATTTTTTGCGCTTCTGATTTGATTTTTCCCGCCTATTTTTTATTAAAAAATTTTTTCCCAGTGCCAATTACATATGAACCGAATATCATTCCCCTGAGTCCAATATTTCCAGAGATACAAGAATTTCGGGTCCAAGGGGCGAGGCACCACGCATTTATACTGATTTTAAAAATTTTTGTATGAATTACGGTATTTGTCTTAGAGGGACTAAACTGCGTTTACTTTGGGAAGAAGGATTTACATATATGCTTTGTACTGTTCCACTGTATACATATAACTTCAATCATCATTGCTATGATTTCTACAATCAAATAATTTTCAGATTTAATTGAACTCTCTAAATAAATTGTTATATTAAACTTTTTGAAAATTTCTTGTATGGCCGCTAGGTTATAATAGTTTATAACATGAATGATGTCGCGTTGTTACAAGCGAAATTGCGAGCGACAAGGGTGTTTATGCCAGGAGCGATTTCGCAAGGTTTCATTTAAGAAAAATCATGACACTATAAAATACAGCTCAAGATTTAAAACTATTGTGTACCAATTTGGTAGCTTGTTAACATATCGAGCCCTAACCGCAATAGTAGCGTATGCGACAAAAAGCTAATTTTACAGGAGAGAGTTTTTTTTATTTTTTTTCGAACATGTATGGCGGTTTTTTTTAAAACGTCAAATGTAGTCTATATTAGACCTCATATAAATAACAGACTCGTTTTCAAATTGATTTTGTGCATATTTCACTCATTTATGGCGCATACGACATTTTCGCAGTCACTCTTGGCGAAGGTTGAAATTAAAATGTGGCGCATACGTTTTTTGAAATTTCATGGTTTTGCCTTTGAAGAATACATTTATTACATTTATTTAATACACAGAAAGAAATTTGTAACAATTTGAGAGGTTTAAATTGTACCAACCCACAAAAACGGTCAGATTGACTGTAATATTGTTAATTTACAGTACTATTTTGTATTAAAAACTTACAAAATATCACACATTGTTTGAGCTTGGTTTTACTCCGATGTAATCCCACTCCAGGTCTTTTTTTTGCAAAGTTGTTCATAGAGCTCCAAATATACAGAAAGTTTTTTTTTTTAAATCGGTCAACGAGCTAATCGATTTCCGAGTCGAATTCAGGTTGCCAAATGGTCTTCACATTGTTTCTGCATTACAGATAAAAGTTTGACAAAAACTCACTAAAAACTGGGTGTGCAGTTAGTTTTCTGTTTATTTGTAGATTCAAAAATATTGTTTTTGAAAGTTTTAACTGATCGCGTTAACGAGATTTTGTATTTTTAAAAACTTTTTTTTGAAATTTTTTTGTTAAAAAAAATGAACTTTCGCGTTTTTTTAGAAAATTAGCAACAGACGAAAACAAGAAAAATTATTTTCAATGTAAATTTTAATGTTAAATCCGAATCTGGTTTTAGAATTGCTGTATCTAAAATGGTTTGAGAGAAATCTTAGCCTAAAGACTAATTTTCCATCCATTTTGTGAAAAGTTAAAATAAAATTTTTTTTTTATTTATTTGAGGTTATATAATAGAACAAGAAAATCCTTAGCCATAAAACATTTAAAAACACCTTGAAGCCCTATTATTTTACTTCAAAACCCAGATTAAATTATATCGATATATTTTTTCTTCTTCGAATTATTCTAACCTGAAAAGGTGAAAA
Source organism: Calliopum simillimum (assembly GCA_951812925.1). Classification (NCBI taxonomy): domain Eukaryota; kingdom Metazoa; phylum Arthropoda; class Insecta; order Diptera; family Lauxaniidae; genus Calliopum; species Calliopum simillimum. Next base: position 32,331,777 of record OX638371.1, read on the forward strand.
AAGGAAAAATCCACGTTTTTTTGATATTTCAGCTTACGATATTTTGAAGACAAGAAAAGATATCGATATAATTCAAACTGATTTTCAAAGTAAAAGAGTGGGGCCTCAACCTTCATTTTTAATGTTTCGAGATAACTTTTACAACAAAATTTCGTCGAATTATCTAAGTTTTCCCCTGAATAATATTTCCACGGACACACAAACATCCATCCAAACAGACGGACATGGCTATACCGACTTAAGAAGTGATTCTGACGAGGAATATATTTACTTTTCCATACCTGCCACGCCTCCTTCTCTAGTTTTTGATGCTTACGTTCTTTTTGCGGTCAACAAAAAAACATATGTGGCTCTTATGACATAATTGAAAGTGTGATATCTTTGTTAATACACAAAATTCAGTTTTAATATTTGGCATATAGATGTGAATGACATTTTAGAACATATTTGCATCAAAAAAAAATTTCGAAAAAATGTCGCATACGCTACTGTTGCGGTTAGGGCTCGATATCTTTCATTTAACATCAATGTTTTCTAAATCCGTCCACAAACATTATTTTTCACGCACAACTTGAATTAATTTCTCCATCGTCGTCAACGGAAGATTTACATAGTATGTATGTATGTATGTATTATCCTTTAACTCCTAGGAGGAGCAATATGAAATCCCTCCATTTGTCACGATCCCTTGCGATGACTTTGATCTCTTGCCACGATTTTCCCGATTCTTGGATTTCCTTTTCCAATGACCTTTTCCAGTTGGTTTTGGGAAGATTTACATAGAAGTTGAAAATATTGTAGAAGTAGATAGTCTTATGTACAATTTCTCGCGACTAGCAAAAAAGTTCAAAATGTTTTGGTTGCAGATTTTCGTCGCTTGCTCATAAGCACTTCCATAAGAATGCGTGTATTTGATTTTGCTAGCGATGTCGTAAGAAATGTCATCTACTCGCGCCATCGGATAGTTATAGGATAGTTACGCAACTATCTGATTCTTCATTAAGGCATATGAGAGAGAACACACGAGCGTGTGTTTTCTACACAAACACGATTCAGACGAGATAGTTGCACAGCTATCCTGTCTGTCATATTATAAAGCGACCTAAAAGCTTTGACGATAAGTCGTTGCGTGTATGTATTGCCAAACATAAGATCAAAATTGCGAATGTCATGTGGCAGAGATATACGCGGATTATCAAATTTTAAACTTTAGATGCCATAATTTTGTTTTCTAAAATAATTGGAGTGATCAACCAGTGTATAACCAGAGTTTACGTACCGTAACCTGAAAAGAAGGAAACTGTGGTAAATTTGAATAAATAAATAAAAATCGTTTCGAAATTAATTAAAGTTATTAAACTTTGCGTTTGCTCTACCATAACCATGGTGAATTTTTTGACATTTTTCTTTATGCTGTCGTATGTTTATGTTTTATCTTCGCCTGACAACTACGTAGAAAAGAAAGTGAGATTGACAGTGGAGGAAACCCAACAAAAAAACTGGGGATGGATTGGTCACACTCTCCGGAAACCACACAGCGAAGTTTGTCGCCAGGCCCTTGAGTGGAATCCACAAGGCAGTAGAGGACGTGGTAGACCCAAAACCAACTGGAAAAGGTCGTTGGAAAAGGAAATCCAAGAATCGGGAAAATCGTGGCAAGAGATCAAAGTCATCGCAAGGGATCGTGACAAATGGAGAGATTTCATATTGGCTCTATGCTCCTCCTAGGAGTTAAAGGAGAATACATACATACATAGTTTTTTATAAATAGTTCGGCTCTCCAAATATGTACAATTTTTAAAACGAAACGCTTGTAAGAAAAACACAACAAACCACATCAAAAATAATCTTTTTTGATGTAGTCGTCAGTGCTGAATGTAATTTTGAAGTTTTCTATTACGTCTCGGAATTATTCAATCACGTATGGTTTTTAAGATATTTTAACCTAAAAATTCGTGTTTTTGAACCTTTAGGTTCAAATTCAGATTTAGCGCCAACAACCGCATCAAAAATTAATATTTTTGTTTTTCTTTCAAGTGCACGGTTTTTCGACCTCTTTTTAAAAAATTTTAGACCAAAAATTTTAAAAATAGTTTCACTTTGTTGTTTCTGCTCAAAAAAGGCCTACATAAAAAATGATTTGAATTGAGTTTTCGACCCCATGATCTGGCATAAGAGTGCCGATATGAATGTATACGAAAAAAGTAATCGTTTAGGAGATATTCGATAAAACGATTTTTTTGTTTTAAGTATATTTCCTAATTCAATAATATTTCCAGTACCTGTGATTGGCCACTAAAGATTGTGCTACTTTTTATCATGCGACTCAACTTTTGCATTGAAAAGTTTTCGAAATAAAACGGGGTTGAAACCACACGGATTGGGTCAAACTTAATTTCCGACCGTACTGGCAACTTCTGACAACCGTGGTGAAACGCTGCAAAATTTTTGTTTTGACGTTAATAATCCTTTGGCGGGCACTAGGTCAGCGGGTGACGCTGCAATTGACGTTAATAATCCTTTGGCGGGCAATAGGCCAGCGGGTGGAACTGCAAATAAAATTGCAACCGTGCATTGGGTGAGTTTTTTGTAGGTTGGTGAATAATTTAACAGCTGATAGTGACATTTATCAATAAAAACAAAACATCAGCAAAGTAAGTTAATTCTTATAATTTTAAGTGTTTATATCTAATTTATAATTTATTTTTATATTTTTACAGCTGCAAAAAAACGGCAGGAACTCAAACCGACCAGCAATGTGCGGAATGCAGTGCAATCAAAACAAGATGAGCCATCGCCTCGGTAGTTGATGGCATAGACTGTTGAACGAGAAAAGCAAAGGCAAAGCAGATGAAGGTGCTTATGATCCATTTACGGATGTTGATGCACGTTCGCATCATGGCGATCATGTTAGTGAAAATGGTTTTGATGATGACGAGGAAATGAGTGCAACAGATAATGAAACTGTTAAGGATGTGGGCAGTGAAGAGGACGAAAGTGATACAAAGGCGTCATGTAAGAATCATGAATACTTATAATAATTTTGCATCCAATTACGAATAACTCTTATTTTTTAGTCAAAGAGGACATTTACGGCCGTAAACGTGATAAGGATGGCAACATTATAGCGGATATTCAATCCAACGTAGATGCCAATACATCGGTTGCTCAACCACAAAAATATATACCACCATATCATTTCAAAATATATGAACATCGTTTCCTGCTCGAAATTATCTCAAAATTAGCTGAAAATCTATTGAACAATTTATCCACAATTTGATCCAGAGTTGGCTGAAGAATTGTGTAAATGCTTAAAAGCCATTCTACGTGATGATAAATATGTCATAACGTTGAATATCACATTGGATGATCTGTTGCGTGCCGATCAAGTGGGTAAATGGTGGATTGTTGGCTCTGCGTAGAGTGGTAATATTAACGATGTTGGTGCACAAAAACGACTCATCTTTGGTGGTGTTTCACAGAAAAGATACTAACTCTTGCGGAGAAAGAAAAAATGAATACCGAAGAACGTCGCAACATTTTCTGTATTATTATGAGTGCCGAATTTGATTTGCAAAATAAATGTGTGGTGAAATGAAATGTCAAATTTATTTTCTGACTATGTTGCCATATGTTATTATTTTAAGATAATAAAAAATAATCGAAAATAAAACCATTAGGAGTATCGCATATTAATCAATTTTGTATTTTATTCAAAAATTTCTGAGATATTGCGCGAAATATATCATAAATTTGATAAAATCAAAAAAATAATTTCTATAACTCCCTAATTTGGGTCAAAACACCCTAAGTGGTAGGGCCACAGTTTTACTAGTCACCACACCTGGGTGAGTTTCAAAGTTACTAACACAACACATTTCATCACTTCGTGCCAGTTGAACATTTTCGTTATTATCGTTTGTTCTGTGTTGCTCGAATGTTTTTGGTTTCTTTTGTTATCGGATTTTGTGTAAAATTTAAAAATCGCAATTAAAAAGAAAAAATTCGTTTTCGAAAACTCAACTGCACCGAAAGGAAAAAGGTCGAAAAACAGCAAATAATTTGGACGAGTGGAGTTTTTTTTTATTGTTCTTGTTTTCGTGTATGATATCCAATATTTGGGCATTAAATCATAACTGCGTCACATTCACACAAACATTTCGCCCAAATTCGTCTCATCATTGAAGGAGGAAAGGGCATTTAAGCTAAAGTTAATTAGATTTTTGTACATCATTTTATAAAACTGTAAGTGTTGTTTTGCAATTAATTACAATTAATTTGCGCTGACTTCATTGATTGTGTCATGATTCGTGTCTAGATAATGTTTGTGAGTTAAAATGAAGTTTTTCTGTTGTGCAAGGGAATACATAAGAACCTTGGGTTTGGGGGTGAAAAAGTATAAAAAAGAAAAACTGAAGGTGTTACACATTGACAGCCCAACTAATTTTTGATTTATTGCTTTAAAGTCCGGAATACTGAGACAAAAAGAAAAAGTTCAGAACTTTCGACTAAGCTGGAGTGTGGTGAAGACTATAGTTTTCATATCCTAGAGAGTATCATTTCTTTTTTTTTTTTAATGGGTGGAAAATTGTTATTTACTTTTACATATCTTTAAAATTGCACAACACCAGATCCTGATACTCTTTTTTTCCTGGAAAGCTGTTGTCAAGTGAAAGCAACTTGTTGATGATATTGTTATCCGCAAATTCAAGCTCTGAACTACTTAATCAATTTCAAAAACATGGGATGCATGTGATAGATAACACCACAACAAATAATGGGTTTGTGATTGTTGCATGGTAGTTTTTTGTCAACTCCCAAGGAAATTTCCTCGTAGAATCCAAATTCGAGGTCATAACTGGCCCATCAGCTCTATATTTTGAGATATTTAAGGTTAAAAACTCGTATACAGTTATTTTTGAGGTAAGATTCAGACAGCACAAATCTTTTTGTATTTTTTTTAAGTAATTCTCTTTCTCTTCAAAATGAGCTCTTGAAAAGTATCGTATGATGTTTCCTTCAAAAGTTTGACCGATTTAAGATAATATCATGAAATTGTAGATGTATAAAGTCTAACCCGAAACAGTCAATTTCGTGATGTCATCTTGAATCGATCATAACTTTTGAAGAAAGTATCGTACGAAACTTTTTTAGAGCTCATTTTGAAGGGTAAGAGTAGTACTACGTGATAAGTTAATTAAAAAAAAGATTTGTGCAATCTGCAGCGAACCTCAAAAATGTTCGTGGTTTCAACCTTAAATACCTCGAAATCTAGAGCTGATGGACTAAGTCTGAGCTCGGATTTAGATTATTCAGAAAATACCTTGAGCTGCCCTGCAACAAACTCATTGTTGTGCTGTGTAATACAATTTCAAGTAATATTTACACCTTTTAAAATTAGCTGTTTTTGAATTGCTGGAAGACTAACTCCCGCTGCTCAATCTCTGTTCGTCAGCTCTTTCTCAAAAAATACTCACGTGCTCAAGTCCTCCATTGGTGATCTCGAACTAAAAATAGCTCCAACATATTGCGAATACAGGAAGGAAAGCATAGAAAATAAAAGAGCCACCATTCTGTTCCACGGACGATTTTCAATAACCTAAGTACTCTCTACACCGCTGTGGGACGGGGAAGAATATTTTTTTGATTTTTCATTTACACATTTTACGAAGGCTTTTTTATGTAGAAATCTGCATTTGAATTTTGTTGATATTTCATTTTGCTTAGAAGTTAAACTCATTTGAAGTTTTATACGGTTGCAGGTCGAAATAAGCTGTGAGCTACTGTAGGTACATACAAAATAGCTCGTATATATAAGATTTGCTAAGTTATAGGCACTTAAAAATAATCTGCCAAGTAATGTGGATCGGCATCTTAATTTATACTATGTGAATTATATTCAAATGCCACAATTTAGTTGTTAAGTATTTAACGCTCCTAGAAGAATAATGTTTTATCTCTAAAAAGTTGAAAAAATTGTCAAGTTATCATAATATTTCCAAAAGTTAAATCCATTTCTAAAAAAGATTCTCATTAAGAACCATTACCAGACATTTTTTTCCGCGGCTTTAGTGTATTGAGTTAATCCACCTTGACTAAGGTTATTAAATATTTATGGCATAATTTTTCTTCTCTTTCAAGAACGCTCAAATGAGCACAACAACAAATAGAAGCAGGGAATAATTCCCCACGAGCGCTATAACAAAGCACTTTTGGCCTCGTTATCACAAAGCAGATTATTCCAAATATTTATTATCAGTCTGCTGACCAGAGTTATGACTGGTCATTGTCTAATTCTAATTTGTCATGCCTTTAGATTGGGCGTAGTCTCCAACAACTGGTGCAGAAACTGTTATGAGCTTGAAGAAGAGGAAAAAATTTATCACCCTTATCTCTGTCCTGTTTTGGCAAGAACTAGACTAAAATGCTTTGGTCTCACAAAAATGCACCTAAGTGACATTAAAAGGTTCGATGTGCTGACAGCATCCTTAAGTTTGGACAAAACACTATATTGCAAAGACCAGAGTTAATGAATAGACATTTTTAAGTGAGTTTGTGATATCACTATGGACCCTTGCGGTCTACGTGTGGCATTATTGCTGCCACCTTAACCTAACCTAAGCTAGGGGTATAATTTGTTTGTCTGAACTGACTCTATCTAGTTTTCCGGATATCCTTGCTTGAAGTTACAAAAATAGCTGTTTTGATGCATACTTGAAGTTATATCACACTTAATTTTTGCTAATGGCATCTGATAGCCTTTACATCCTCATCAAGCCTTACCTTTCAACTTTTCCAATAATATCCTCTTTTGATTGTACACCTTCTGCATTAAAATCTTTGCCCAGATCGGTTTAGTAAACAAATAATCATAGAGCGTAATGACAGCCAATTACCGAAGTTCAAGGTCGGACACTTAACCTAATCAATGATATTTAGATTTTTTTTTCTAGTTAAATTTGCCTTTGTAAATTGAATTTCAAAATAATTTAATTCTTTGATGTAGAGCTAAACTTTTTTCATTTTGGTGGCTGAGGCAATCTCTTTTTTATTGGTATTTTGTTTAAAACATAAAAGTTTCGAAGTTTTTTCCTCATCTTATACTTAAAACTTTTATTCAAGAAGCTCTATAAAAACAATTTATATGCCACCTTGGCTCAGTACATATTTTGTTAAGAACATCATCCTTATCAGGTTTTGTGGTGCAGGAATAATTTTTATTGTTGCGATTTCTTTTAGAAGAAAATCTTACAAAACATTGTGGGGAAGCCATAAAGTGCCTTTAGTGTTGTGTGACAATGAACTTTGTAATGAGACGAAAGACAAATAAAAATATGTACATATGTATGTTATACTAACAATGCGCACCTGAATAACAAAAAATTATGATTCTTTTTTTCCCGAATCTCATGTGTTTAGCATAGCGACACTCAGACTTATAAATATATACAAATGTATTACATAAAGTTAAAAAAAAGTAATTGGTACATTTCAGCGAAATTACACTCTGTTGATGAAAAAATTACATACTCGTACACACTCACGTACTTTTGAAAGCAATAAAACAATTATTAAATTTCCAGCTGAATTTTGTTCAATTTTGTTGCATTTAGTTTAAGCTTTTTTTTTTTATGTGGAGGTGGCAAAAACAATCCGATTATTTAGTTTTAAAGGTCTTTATGCTGTGAAATCTTCGAACTACGACATCATCTTCCTCTCGCATTCAACATTTATTTCTAAAAAAACTGATGTAGAATTGATGCTCTTGGAAAAATTATGTGCAAAATTCACTGTTTTGAAGTCACCTCACATCTACTTACGTTTATGATACACAAGCTATATTTTTATTTTTTGTTCGAATATTACATTACAGCGTGGCGACAAATAACTGTTACTAAAGTTAAGTTAAAAATAAAGGAATCTGTGATTGGTTTTGATGAAAAACATTATTTTTATTTGACGACATATTTCTTTACTTTGTATTCATTCATTTCAAACCTTTCACACTGAATTATTTTTGCTAGCCGTAAACGCTTGAGGAAGAAAGCGCAAGCGGCACTCACGACTTTGTCGGGTATTTCGTTCCATATCTTCTGTAAGCTCCGCATAAATTGGTCTACCTGAAGATGTTTTATGTTCTTCATTTTGTCCGTCATAAATCCCCATATATAATAATCCAATAGATTCAGATCCGGGCAAAATGGCGGACATTCATCTGACGATATAAAACGCGGAAGTTTGGCTTCGCACCAGTGTAAACACTGTTTGCCTTGTGCGCTGAAGCTAAGTCTTGTTGGAAGCAAGCTAGTTCATTACCAAATAACGGCGAGGTCTGTAGCAACACATGCTTTTTGAAAACTTCTTCCAAAATATTAAATCGCGCTTATTTTGACGTCTTTTTAAATAAAATCTCTCTCATAACGGATATTATGTTCTGATAACGTTCAACTGCCCTCACATAAGTGAGAATATCAGCCATATTTGCTGCATATACGCGGTCATTTTAGGCTGCATCAGCATTCGTTTCGTGCCGCCGAAGAAGTTCCTCACTTCTCTTACTTCTCATTATTGTTTGGCGCTCTGTAAGGCTGTTAATTCGCTTTTTCTTGAATGCATTCATCTTCAGATTTTTCTTAAATAGCGTTTTGCATGCTTTTATGGCGCACACCCATCGCTCTGGCGATTTTTGTTGCCGATATAGCACGAAAACTGTTGGAATTGACACAGTAACGCTTTGAAATATAAAAATAGTTATCCTTCGGCACGCTGTAAATAAAGAAGTTATTTTGGAACAGTAAATTATGCTTTTTTGTAACTTTTTAAACCCAACGCTCACATGGGATAGCCCCAATAAATGTATTCAGTAGCGTAACGTGTCTTATAAATTAGAAGGACCCTTAAAAACGGCATCTGCATCGCTTTTGATTCTGCGATATTCTTACAAAAAATTTTGGCGTTAATAAATTGCGCATTTTTTTTTACGTGGTCCGAAAAATGATTTTTTACTCAAATGCAAGGCATCTTACGAAAAAAATGTGTGTGCGTTTGTTAAGAATTTTTGGAAGTTTTTAATTTTTGACCAATTATAAAACGTTTCAAAAAATTCTATAAAAGTGCATACGTATTTCTTGCACAATCCTTAGCATTTTTTGCCTTATACGCTTTTTTTGTAACACTCTGGTCTTGGATCGTGCTTCGTCACTAAAACCCTTTTTCAGTCGATCGAAAGACTCTTGTTTAGATAAACATTCTCGAAAATCGGTAAAACATCGCATGAATATTTTCACGAGATAATGCCACTTTTTCTACGAATTGAATTTATTAAGTGAATAAAACACAATATTGCAATGCGAACTGATAGCTGAGGGTTGAGAAGCTTTCCCTAAATAGAATTTTTGGAAGTTTTTAATTTTTGACCAATTATAAAACGTTTCAAAAAATTCTATAAAAGTGCATACGTATTTCTTGCACAATCCTTAGCATTTTTTGCCTTATACGCTTTTTTTGTAACACTCTGGTCTTGGATCGTGCTTCGTCACTAAAACCCTTTTTCAGTCGATCGAAAGACTCTTGTTTAGATAAACATTCTCGAAAATCGGTAAAACATCGCATGAATATTTTCACGAGATAATGCCACTTTTTCTACGAATTGAATTTATTAAGTGAATAAAACACAATATTGCAATGCGAACTGATAGCTGAGGGTTGAAGAAGCTTTCCCTAAAAAATGTCAAACTTTTCAACTTTAAAAAAAAATTTCCATCTACAGGTCCTATATCCTACAAACTTATGGACCAACCCTCGTATGAGCCAAATATTGTCTACAGTGAGCTTGAAAAATTTAATAAACTCTTACCCTTGCCCATCACGAATCTTTTTAGAAGTTGCAACCTAGAAAAAATGTTAGTAAAGCAGGGCATACATTAGTGATTTGTTCGTCTGATTTGTTGGGCAGCGCTTCGCCATACACTACCAACATGTTTATAAACTTCATTCTGTCAGTGGTTTTCGAAGTGAAAAGATGTCGGATGAACATTTAGAAGACCCTTTAGCATATTTAGTAATATGCATTTGCGCACAGAAAAAAAAAAAGAAAAAGAAACGAAAATGGAATTTTTGATTCCCGCTATGAAATTTTCAATAAATATTTTACTTTGCGACGACATGCTATATGTTCACTGCTAGAAATTTTGACGAAAATGACAAAATGTTGTCGTACAACGCCATACACTACGCACTTGTTGGTAAACTTCGTACATGTTCATAAACTTCGCCATACATTACCAACATGTTGGGCAGCATGTTCACGGTTTACAAAATATTTCGTAAACCGACAACATGTTGGCGAACATGCCCATACACTGCGGATTTTAACCCCAACACCAACAAATTAGACGAACAAATCACTAATGTATGCCCTGCTTAAGCCGATTGTTTTTCTCTTTTTTTTTCATGTTTTGAACGCTTGAATTCAAACGATCCAAATCCGGTTGCAAAATTGCTCTACCAAGTCTAGATTTCGACGTATCCCAACCTAAAAGTTCGAAAAAACTTTGAGGTTATGTATGCAAATATATGGGGCATTACATACAGTTCCGGACAGCATTTTGCTCACTGTTTTGTTAATTTAAAAATTTAAGAAAAAAAATCGATCCCATTGTTTGCCCATTCTAATAAAAGTCTTAAAATTTGTCGAATTCATTAAAGTTTTTCTAGCATTTTTTTTTTTAAATCGAAGAGTATAATCATTGATAAAAATAGCAAATTTGTTTTAAAAGTTGAAAATTCAATAAAAAAAATTATTTAAAAAAAATTTTTGTTTTTTTTATAAAAATTTCCTTAAAAAACAAAACTTAAAAAAAAATTTTATGATTTGGTTGACTATTGACGGAGTTATGACCATTTCAAAAAACTACTAAATGTTGTTTTTGCAGCTTTTTTAGTTTTTTGAAAATTTATATCCCATACGTTTCTCAGAAAGTGCTTAATTAAACACTGAAAATTGTCGTCTAAAACACAGCTATTATTAAGTTCTAAATATGAACTAAAAAACGCCTATTCGCTCACCGCTTTCATTAAAAAGTTTTCGTAATGAAAATTAATTGAAAGCTCACGGACTACGGATTGTATGTATGTATTCTCCTTTAACTCCTAGGAGGAGCATAGGCCCAATATGAAATCTCTCCATTTGTCACGATTCCTTGCGATGACTTTGATCTCTTGCCACGATTTTCCCGATTCTTGGATTTCCTTTTCCAACGACCTTTTCCAGCTGGTTTTGGGTCTACCACGTCCTCTACTGGATTCCACTCAAGGGCCTGGCGACAAACTTCGCTGTGTGGTAGACTACGGATTAAGCACTATTAATTAATTTTTCCAATGTCAACCTTACAATTCCATAGAATAATGCGCTATAGAATGGAAATTATTTCAAATTTAACAACAATGTTCTAATTCAAGTCTTTGAATGAAATCGACAAGTAAATTAATTCTATTCGCAATGAATTGGGAAAGCCAATTTCAAGGAATTGAAATTTTCGAAGAATTTGTCCTTGATTTATTCCTTATGCTTTGTTCAGGAAAAAATATAATGAGCTTAAAAATAAAAACGTAATTCTAAATGTTATCTTTTATATTGGAAACATAAGATGTTGAGTAACAATAAGATGACTGTTGGAATTGCGCTTGATTGGTTTTAAAATAAAATTCAAAAGATTTATTACACAAACCTATATGTTTTACTTGAATATCAACTAAATATATAAACAATAAACGGCCTTATTAATCAGCATTTAATATGGGTTACAACTTTAGTTCGCTATCAGTAATCGTATAGTAATGAATGAATGAATCATTTGCGTTGTTTGTAAACATTAGTTCAAATGAAAGGGTTGATTGCTGAAAATTAGCTGTACTGCAATTATTAAACTCAGTTTGAACAGATAATAAATACATATATGTACATATGCATGTGTTTATAAATTTTACTGTGTACAAAGTACATATTTGATATTCATATATAAGAGAGACGTTGTCTCAGAAATGTATTCTATCCAATAACATGCTTTATTATTTTTATAGCAACTACACCACAGCACGCAACCAACGAAATCGTTAAGTATTTATAGCATGTCTCAAAGCCTTAACAACGCAAATCCAAACATTAGGGATTATGGAGCTACAACGAGTACTTCCTCCAATTTGCCGGATGTCAACTTTTCGGGTTTTAGTCCGACTGAATTTATGTCGCTTAGCGAAGATATTGCAAATAATATAAACTCGGTAACATCGAGCTGTAAGAATTTAGAGAAATTTTTAAAAGTCATTGGCACTTCGCGGGATCAACAGACGACTAGAGACAAAATTCACAACATTAATACCAAATCCAACACACTCATTGAGACTACAAGCAAAGATTTACAGCGTCTAACTTCAGTAGTACGCCGTGGTGACAAGCAGCAAAAATTACAACTCGAAAAACTAACAAATGGTTTCGGTAGCGTGGTGGAAAAGTACTCAGCTATTCAGCAGAGAGTTTCTTCAGCTATGAAGCAGACATTTGTTCAATCGGAAAATGCACAGTTGCAGGATGAACAAACATATGCTGCAGCTGAATCCGATCGTTCAGTATTGCTGCAAAGGCAAACCGAAATACAGGCAGGATTGCAGTTTGAGCAGGATATACTGGTTGATAGGGAGCGACAATTTAAACAAATTGAGGCTGACATTTTGGATGTGAACTCCATTATGAGAACAGTTGGTAGTATTTTGCAAGCGCAAGCCGAGAATGTTGGTAAGGAAGATTTTCAATTTTTTTATTTATATGTAGTTACATACATATGGGTATTTCCATGTAAATGTGGACAAGGTATTGAAAAATTTCTGGTTTCTTTTCAACCTTCAACTATATCCAAAGTAATGTTTAATTGAAGAAACATTAGCATTTAGTGTCAAAATTAAGATTGGACATTGCAATTCGTTATTATCGCGTTTTTTAGTTAAAGTCTGCACATCAGAAGAAGTAAAAACGGGCATAAAAATAAAACGGTACTTCTCCGAGGAAAGTTATGAATCTGGTGGTGACAGTAATAGTTGTGATGATAATATACCATCTGTATTTAAACCATAAATAATTTCAATCGCGATATAATAGACTTAGTTAAACAAATATTAAATTTTGATCTAGTTTTTGTTCCTGTGCATAAAGGCCAGAAGTAGTTCTTTATTATTCTTGTATTTTGACCCAATTTTAATTTGTATACCTATGAACTTGAAAAGTTCCTCTGTATTGGTCTAAAAATCGATAGTAACGCGAGTTACCAATTTTTTTGTAACGCGAGTTACCACATAATTTTCGCATTATTTTAAAAAATACCACTTAATATTGTTGTTTCTAATAAAGAAATACTTATTGATATCCTTCTGGCTTTATTTCTGTCTAACGTAAAGAAATTTACTCACAAATTTCGCAGAAACTTGCGAAAGAAATTTACGCTCTAAACATGTTGTCCAAAAATGCGAGTTACCAGCACTATTAACTATTTTACTGGTTAAATATTAAGTTACCACTGAAAATTTCAACTAATATGCAACAAGAACGAAGTATTTTGTTTGTAAAGAATCCAATTTTATTAGTTACTCCAAAGGCTGAGCCTCAAAAGCTCCATTAAAGTCTTAAAAAGTGTTCTAATTGTAACGCGAGTTACCATGGAACTACCCATATATCGTTGACAAAGTTCTCTTTTACCCCCATACGCATGTTGGTGCATTTCGAGAAAATCGGAAAAGAAAGTTTGAACTCTAAAAGAGGCTCAACATAAAAATTAGGGAAAATTTGCGATATTTTTGATCAAGACAAAAAAATCTGAGGCATCAATTGACTTCTTTCGAACATTTTTGATGTTTTGTCAAAACAAAAACCGTATTATGAAGTTGAGCTGCATACATCGACTTTGAGCGACCTCTAAACGATCTTTAAAATATATAAAAAATGATCTGCTCACTATAGGCACCATCTTATAGAATTTATTATAGAATTTCCAAAATTTTAAATCAGTTCAATATACAATAATATATTATATATTATAGTGGCGAGCAAAAATGGATGGATATTAGTAACTGGTCATAAAACCCTTAATATTAAAACGAATTCATATTTATTTTGATTAGTGTAGTGATGCCGTATTCGAAAAAAAAACTACATATTTTCGAAGTCTGATTTAACTTAAACTTAAAGAGAACCTCTTGTCTTCTTCCTCATATGCAGTTGGAAAGGCAAACAAATAGCCTTTTTAGCATTGGGCTATTTGTTGAGATCAAATAAAAAATAGTCAATATATAGTGGACTAACGTTCGAATTTCACTCAAATTTGAATGATTTTCAGAACCTTTATTCAGCCCTATTAACATTTTCTGGACCCAACAATTAAAAAAAATTAAATTTTATTATTTTTGTCAACAACATACAATATTTTTTAACAAAAATTTTGAGCCAATGTGGACCAAGATCAGATTCAAGATTTAGTGAATGTACAGAACAAATTTAATTTTTGTTCTGTTAATTAAGTGAACAGTAATTTCGTAGGTTCATTAACTAAATATAGTATAGAGCTGTTATTTTTCATCCGACCTTGGTCCGCATTGGCTCGATATTTTTGTAATACAACATTTTGTTGATAAAAATAATAATAATATTTTTTATATTTTCATTTAATAATTAGTCATAACTCTGTTATTTATCCGTCGATTTTCTCCATTTGTACCTCCTTTTTATTGAAATTCTTTGGGTTTGTGCTCAAAGTTTTTTATTTTTAGCGTTTCTTTTTTTAGGAAAATTTCCCAATTGAAAAAATTTTTTCTTCTTAATATTTCAAAAAATAAAAAAACAAAACCTTTGGCAATTAATATCTCAGAAACTAAAGGACTGATCGAAAAATGAATCACTTAATATGATTAAATTGTATTGAACTTATTAAACAGAAATTTTTGCAATTTTTCAATAACAGACGCAAACAATTGTTAACATTTAAATCGATTACATATGTTTCAGCTATTTCCACATATATAGCCTCATCAGATCCGATTTAGTTAATTTTTGTCAAAACACATACTAACACCTTGACTACACTTATTTTTGATGAGAGAAGCACAGTGCTTAACCATTTCGGCTACCATCAAGGTCAAATGCCACCGTACAAGAACGTTATATGTATAGATCATAAAGCTCACTTGTCGCCGTCTATTGTGAAAAATTGCTTATTGTTTTAAGTTGGTAACACACTGGTTTTGAGACATGCTACGGTACAATTAAAACCTACAAGGGCGGATTTTTTGTCAACATGAACTGCAGGCTCTCGAATTTACGATAATTTTAATGATAGGTAGGCAGGTTTCCCTAGATAATTTATGAAGTTAGTTTATTGATTGTTTTTGCTTATATAGTACTAGTGAAAGTACCAACGCGCTTTCTTAATTGAAATATGATAAATTTGTATTGAACTACTTAAACAGTAATTTTTGCAATACTATAGAAGCAATAACGGTCAATAAACTTACTTCATAAATTATCTAGGGGAACCTGCCTATCTATCTATAGCTAGCGTAGCATGTCTCAGCTTTATGATTTATACATATAGCGTTCTTGTACGGTGGCATTTGACCTTAACGGTAGCCTTAATGGTTAAGCACTGTGTTTCTCGTTTCTCTTTTCAGAAACACGAAGTCAAGGGTTCGAGTGTGGCTTCTGACAAGAATTAACTAAAACTGATCTGATTAGGCTATATACATGTTTATATATGAATATGTATGTGGAAATAGCCGAAACATATGTATGTAATCAATTTCCATGTTAACACTTGTTTGCGTCTGTTTTTGAAAAATTGGAAAAATGAATGTTTAATTAGTTCAAAACAAATTTATCATATTTCAATTAAAAAAGCGCGTTGGTACTTTCACTAGTACTATATAAGCAAAAACAATCAATAAACTAACTTCATGAATCATGAAATGTTTATGTGAAATTTTATTACTTTTAGATAGATGACTGGTTTATAATGGCAATCAGATCACATTTTTGCTGTAAGCTAGTGTTATTATTATTCCGGTAAAAAAAAACTGCACTTAAAATGTATGCTTTCTTCGTCAGTCTTTTAAAGTCATCCAAACTTTACGATTTTCACTGAGCCAGACCTGCAAAATTTCCTTCCATACAAATTGACCTACCATAATAGACATACATTTATATTTTTATATATTTTTTTTTTTTTTTTTTTCTTTTTGCAATTTTAGATAGGATTGAAACCAGTATTGAAAACACTGCTACTGAGGTGGAACTTGGACGGGACGAATTGGCAAAAGCTTCTGAGCATCGTCAAAGTTATCGTCGCAAAATTTTAATACTTTTAGCGATTGCTGTGATAATAGGCTTAATTGTGACTGGAATAATAGTAGGAAAGTTAAACAGTTAAATTATTTAATATTAAAATCTTGGTAATAAATACAAAGAAAAAAAAAAAACAAACCAATAAATAATGTATTTCAAATACATATTTAATGTTATTTTAAATTAATCCATTAAAACATCCTTACATAGGAAACAAAAATATTTTATTATTTTTGCTATTGTTACTATAAATGCTATTAAATATGAAATGGCTCAAAATAATTATTATAATTTCAATATTAAAAATAAATCTAAAATTTGATATAATAAAAAATCTGTCAAAATTGGCGAAAATGGAAACACAAAGTTAAAAAATTTAAATTATACCGAGCCCTAACTGCAACAAAAACGTATGCGCCAAAAAGCAAACTTTACAGGAGAGTTTTTAACATTTTTTTTTTTTTTTTTTTCAAACATGCATGCCAGATTTTTTTAACATTAAATGTAGCCTATATTAGATCTCATATAAATAATATACGCGTTTTTAAATTGATTTTGTGCCTATTTCACTCATTTATGGCGCATACGATATTTTCGCTGTCACTCTTGGCGAAGATTGAAATTAAAATGTGCCGCATACGTTATTTGAAATTACATTGTTTTATCTGTGAAGAATACATTTATTTCATTTATTTAAAACACAGAAAGAAAATTTTAACAATTTGAACTGTTGAAATTGTACCAACCCAAAAAACGATAAGATTGACTGTAATATTGTTAATTTACAGTACTCTTTAGATGTCGTCCCACTCCAGGTTTTTTAAGCAAAGTTGTTCCCAGGGGTCCAAATATACAAAGTTTTTTTTTTTTGAATCGGTCAACGAGCTAATCGATTTTCCGGGTCAAATTTCGGTTACCAAAAGGGTTCATATTGTTTCTGTATCAAACAAAATAGTTTGACAAAAATTAACTTAAAACTGTGTATGCTGTCTGTTTCTTTGTAGATTCAAAAATGGTATTTTTGAAAATTTTAACTGATCGCGTTTATACCCGAAAAAAATATATCGATATAATTTAAACTGATTTTTAAAGTAAAAGACTGGGGCTTCAAGTTATGTTTTCAATCCTACGAGCTAACTTTTACAACGAACCCTCTGTACAAAATTTCGTCGAATTATCTTAGTTTTCCCGTGAAAAATATTTCCACAGACACACAAACATCCATCCAGACAGACGGACATGGTTATACCGACTAAAGAGGTACCTCTGATGAAGAATATATATACTTTTCCATACCTACCACGCCTCCTTCTGTGGTTTTTGAGATGCTCACGTTATTTTTGCGGTCAACAAAAAAACCTATGTGGCTCTTACGATATATTTGAAAGTGCGATATCTTTGTAAATATATATATATAATTCGGTTTTAATATTTGACACATAGATGTAGATGACATTTTTATTTTTATATGCATAAAAAAAAAATTCCAAAAACTGGAAGCGGGGCAAACTCTGATTTTTGTACTTGGTAGTAAGTGGTCGTCGGGTATTTATGTGAATCTAAAATGAATAGTGATGTAAGTGTATAATAATAAAAAAATATCCTACACATGATTAAAATAGCCTTCAGTATATTAAAGCGACGCCATAATGTAAGACATTCGTTTAGCCTTTAAATTCAACTTACCACTTGCTTTCCGTTCTCATCCAAGCTGACAGCAACACGTTTCAAAGTTTTATTACCGCAATTAGGACAAAACACCTTAGTCATTATACTTGTTGTCTTAAAACATGAATAGCAACGTAGTATGTATGTACGCAAATGTTTAATTATTCGGCCGTTTAATGCTGCAACATTTAAGTTAAGCTGCTTCAGAACATTTTGTAGCGCGTAATCTGTGGTCATACAAGCCACTAATGGTATGGCATCTTCAAATTTGCCTTCCAATGATTTTTTAACTTTCTTTAAATTGGAGGGTGTAATCCAACTATCATCATCATCATCAACAGCTTTAATCTCAGAGCTTGTGACATCATCATGTTCATCACATTCGATGGAATCTTCTGAATCACTCTGTATATTTTTTGTTGATATGAGTACTTCATTATCATCTTCAGTGGACTCACAATTCATTTCTGCAACACACTTTTCCAACTCGTCTTCAGTTACTTCTTCTTGGTCATTATAAGGTTGTTCTCCTAATAGCTCCTTTTCTATTGCTTTCTTAACTTGATCCACTTCTTCAGGTTCATCTGTAGCGATTGCACTTTGTGGGTTTGCATTATCGCCCTTTTCAACCTTATCACCGTCGTAACTTTCATCGTCGGTGGAATCTTCGGCACTATCTTCTTTGCCATCGCCCATACAAGGTTTATACCATCCCGCTAGCTTTGTGTCATCTTGAAACTCTTCTGGTTTCTCTTTGGATGCGATAATTCTGGAAACAACTGGTTCGGTACGAAGGTGTTCGCTACCAAGGTTTTCAACTTCTAGCTCATACGTTAAAGAAATCACTTTTATATCAATGCCCGAAAGGCTCGCGTAATCTCCAGTTTTTTTGGCAAATTGAACGCAATGCTTAACACTTTCAGCTCTAGGTTCGCGGATCTGCAGATCGAAAGGCAAAACACACAGACGTCGTATTTGTCGTTTGTTTTTCACCTCAGAGATTACATCGGGCACGGTCAGGACGTTATCTGCGTATTCCTAAAAACTTATGAATAAGTTAATTGAATAAATTTGCTTATTTAATCTACTCACATTTAACTTTACAGCATTTATGAAAGCTGTCGTATCTGCAACTATGTATTTAATTTTTTTCTCTGACTCCGTCATTTTAAAGTATTATTGATTTAGCTCTTTGTTTTAAATCAAATCTAACATCTAAAATGATCAGAAATCCAATATTTCTACAGTTGAACGCCCCGTATAGACAGACTCTAAAAGCTACACCCCGAACTTCCGATGGCTATATCTCCGAAACTAGGCATTTGCTCCACTTTTCAATTACAGATTATGCGTTAGAATTATAAGTTTAAAAAGAAAAGTTTGAATCAAATTGGATTTGAGGACAAAATATAAACTTTAGCCAGTGAAAGGGTTAAAAATAAAAAGTTCTTGACAGTATTATTTGGAAGCACCCTGTGTTATTCAATATAACAAAATCCACATTTCAAACTGAATTGTCAAAATTGACAGGTCTATTTTTAGCATCATGTGAAAAAAAAAATATTTTGACCAAAAAGCAGGAGAGCATATACAAAGAAGAACCAATTTAACAGCGCTAAAAGAGAGCTACTACTTCCGCCAACAAAATTGAAACAACAGAAACAACACGAGCCAAACAACCACCATAACACTCAGTGGATAATTCGACAGACGCCGTGATTGAGAGCACAATGGTAAGAACACATGATATACAACCAAATAAAAAAATATGGAGATATATCCATATATATATATATATTAATACTCATTTAATATTTTTCGTAGGATAAAACATTGGCAATCTCAGATTGTGATGATAATTCAACAAATATGAGCGGGGGAAGCTTATTGGGTGTAAAAAACGAAGACACTGCAATGACCTGAGTCAACTTTGATAATAAATTAAATTGCGTCGTCTGAAAAAAAAAGTTCCTCACGTAGAAATTACTTTTTTATCAATTTCTTTATTTTTAGCTTATATTGGGCTAGACAAAACATCGAAATCAAGTAATGCTTCCTCTTCATCTTCAACACAAAATTTAAAAAGTTACTTAAGGAATCAACTTCAACGCAAATATACACAATCACAAACATCATTTTCATCTGATGATGAAGAAATGCTCAAACCAGTGAAAACAGCAAGACCACAAACAGCTAGATCACGATCACACACAGCTAGACCACAAACTGCAAGAAAAAGGCAGCACAACGTATCAGCGCATCAAAAGAAACTAATTGTTACTCAGAGAAGTGCAAGCGGCTTAAAGATGAGCATATCGTCTGCACCATCTAAGAAAACGCAGGATATTATGGAACTTATACAAATATCTTCATCCTAAACAATTGATCTCAGTGATGAAGAAGACGAAGGCTTAGATCCAATGAATCTAGTAAGCACCTCCTCATTGTATGAGGATTAGATTTTTACTTATAATTTAGTTTTTAATTATCATTAATATAACGATGGATTACTACAATACAGAAATGTGCAAAATTATTTTAAAATTTTACAAATAAATATAAATTGAATGAATGAATGTTGTATTGAATGGATAAATATTTCACATGCTTCTTGGTGAAAATAATTCGGTTAATACCCTCTCATATTATTGGATTTTAAAACTTAATATTAATATTAAATTGGGTTGCGCCTGCTTGGACATGAATCATAATCTATTTCAATTCCGCTTTCATAATCTTCATCATTTTCTTTCATCATCTTCATCACTTCTACCCGATCTGGATGCACTTTCAGTGAGAGCATCCTTTGTGATCTTGAACACGAGTTCCAAAATATTCTTCACACGTATCCAGTAAATGCTTGCATAAATTTCACATTTATTTTATAATTTTGGTCCTGGTGAATGTATTTAATGCTGCCAGTACAAATGCATGGATAAAACAATGGACGATCCGATTGTGCGATTTTATAACATTGACCTCGGAACTGTTTTCATTATCAGCTGTTTGAAGACATAAACAATCTGAACGTGACCACTAGCTATTAAACTGTTATTAATTCAACTTGACAATACTATAATAAATTCAAAACGAAACAAATCACAAAGTAAAATCAGAAACGTACTTTTTGTTTACGAAGCAAATTTTATTATAAATTCAAATTTGTTTGTAATATTTGTGAAAATAAATAATTCATTCATTGGATTTTTTTTTTGTATTATTATTCGTTTATTTTGCTGCTGACGATAGTTTGTCAATTATGGAAAAGTATATAAGTATCACCTCCTGAGGAGAAACTCCTGCTTCCAAATACCACTGGCAGACTGTTATGGCGAAGGATTTTTTCAACTGGGAAATCTTTTTGTTTAAATTGGTTGCTACTCCACGAGTAAGTTCAACTGTTATTCAGCTTCAAAATAGTCAAAAATCAGTTTTTATACCAAAGGACGTACGTTATTGTTGCGGTTAGGGCTCAATATCTTGATGCATGGTACAATTATAGAGGTAACGCTTAATTGTTTAGACGAGCAAAGCGGTGACAAAAAAGAAGCGAGTTCTGTCAATGAGAACAAAAGGGAAAAAACAAAATTGTTTTTGTTTTGCTAGTTCATTTTTGCGGTACTCGCTTCCAAAAAAAAGAACAAGAATCACTATCTGTACTCAAGTTACCTTAATAGTAGTATCATGTCTTGATGCTTACAGAACATGATAACAAAACGAATATGTATAGTCATTTTCGACGTATAAGTTTGAAAACATGGGTTTCGGTCATTTTATGGTTTTATGCTGGAGCAGGGGTATGGCTGTTAATGAAATTTTTAAACAAAGGGATAATAAACCGAGAGCAATTCGAATACATATGCCACAAACTTTTCCATTTCGTGATTCGGCAACTGTTCGGTTTTCATTATGACCACCATGATTTAGGAATGCCTAAAGCCTGCCTAATTAGGCAATTGTTAGGCATTCCGAAACTAGGCAACTGTTCGTTTACCACTACGACCACCACATTGGGCTTTCATTAGGGAAACGAAATTTGGCAACTGTTTGTTTATCACTATAATCACCGCATTAGACATTCTTTAGGCACCTAACTAGGCAAGTAGTAGGCATTCCTTATTTAGGCTAACCACATTGCTTCCCAACAGAGCCTAATGTATTTTTAGGCATGCCTAAGCAAATTTCTAGTCGGGAAGAAATTGATTGTTTTTCTCTTAAACATCATTGGTGTGTAAAGATCATGTGAACGCTTGAGCTGTCAAATTAAATTCATAAAAAATTTAGACGTCTGAATGCCTACAACCTTAGTGGTGGGAACTATCGAATGATTACAGTTATCGATAACTAGTAAATGCGAAGTGCGATATTACACGGAGAGAATCTGTTCGCAGGGAAAACCAGTTCTTTCAGAGGACAAAATAGTCTGGCAATAGTTCTATTCTCCATTGCGGCATATGAGAGCGGATGCACGACCGAATTGCTGTGGCAGATTAAATAAACTATCGGTTTCTCCTTCATAATTTAACGAACGTCAAGGCGTGCAGACCTTACGCGCTGCTTATTTTTTCTTCCTGAGTGCTCTTTTTGAGTTGTAGGAAGCAATATGCTTGAAAGATTTAAATAAAATTAGTGTCATTCAAAAGGCATTTTAACAAGCTAAAAATCTTGATTATAACCAAACTTAAAAATGAGGTATCGTTCCCAATATACCATCTGGAAGAGGTCGCTGGAAAAAGAAATCCAAGAATCGGGAAAGTCGTGGCAAGAGATTAAAGTCATCGCAAGGCATCGTGACAAATGGAGAGATTTCATATTGGCCCTATGCTCCTCCTAGGAGTTAAAGGAGAATACATCGTTCCCAATATATTAGTTTATTTTAAAATTCATTGTTTCATAAAACAACTATTTCCCCAAAAATGTGTAATTAACCTAATAATAACTTTTTTTTTACTTTTATTTGGCAAAACATTCGCACCTGATTTTTCTGAATATTGAATCAAAAAATTTGTTTGAACTTTTTTGGATTTACGAATAACAACAACAAGAAAAAAATAAAACAACAACTATTTCGAAGCAGATAATCTAAACTTATCATTATGAAAATTGAAAAAATATGGGTTAATGATATATTTTTTGAAAAAACAAAGGTTTTTTTGGCGTTAGGAAATAACGCCCAAAAAAAAAAAACGAAATAACGCCTAAATTATTTTCATATAAATTTGGGCGATAATCATTTTGGAAATAACGCCCAAAATTTATTTGTATGAAAATAATTTGGGCGTTATTTCGTGTTTCGTTTTTGGGCGTTATTTAATTTTTTAAAAATAAAACGAAATGACGCCCAAAAAATAACGAAATAAAGCCCAAATTTTTGGGCGTTATTTCCAAAATGATTATCGCCCAAATTTATATGAAAATAATTTGGGCGCTATTTCGTTTTTGTTTTTGGGCGTTATTTCACATTTTTTGGGCGTCATTTCGTTTTTTATTTTGGGCGTTATTACGTCATTTTATTTTTTGGGCGATATTTGGTTTTTTTTTTGGGCGTTATTTCCTTGGGCGTTATTTCCTAACGCCTTTTTTTAAAAAAAAAAACAATGGCCCAAATTTTAGAAAAAAACGATATCTTAAAAATATTGGCCCTAATTTGGGAGTTTTGCATGCAAATATTATTTTTAAAATCCATCCAGGGGCTCCTAACTTATACAGTCGAATCCGCTTAGCTGAAAAATACGTTTGAGTGGAACACAAAATTTAGTCCGGAGCATTTGTTTGACAATTTCCAAATGAATTACTCCGCATAACTGAAACCCGCCTAACAGAAAAATTCGGTTAACCGAAAAAAAAATATGACAAAAATTAAACCGCTCTGCATAACTGAAAATAAACACATCCACAAAAAAAAATGAAAAGAATCTTGGAAATCTTGAAAAACATAACCTTGGGGTAGTAAGGCAAAAAAATCTACTCAGAGTTCAATTGCAATGGTGCAACTTTAACTTGAATTCTTCATAATAAAGAATCACTCATTAGCTTGCCAACTAAAAACCAAAATATGACCAGAAAACGTAAGCGATCTGGAGCCCACAAAGTTGTTGAGAAAGCGCTTTCGATTTGGTTCGAAGACATGAGAGCAAAAACTGAAATTATGTAAAAATTCATCCTCTCGCTCAAATTTTATTTGATTTCATTTTCTACGGGAAAAACAACAATAGATCACGCCCGTTGTGTGACGTTGCACTATCCATAAAAAATGTATTTTCGTTATCAATCGATTAATTCGATAGTTTTTTTTTTTCGTTTTATCCCATCGCTAAAGAAAATCACGTTCCTTCTATTGATAAATTTTGTGGTTAAAGGTTCGTTAAAATAAAAGGAAACATGCCTCAGGGAAAATTCAAAAAAACTAAACTACCAGCTAGTGTGCAAAAAAAGCAAAAACAAAAAAATGTTGTAGCCTTTACAAGGAGATCAAGTAAGCGAAGCAACAAAATTTTATATTTTTTCCTATAACAAATTGTTTCTATCGTTAGATGCACCGATTCAACCAAAGAAAACAAAATTTACTGAGAATCAAAAAATCAAACAAGTGGTATCGAAAAAGGTTAATAAATCCGTTGAAAAGGAGCTTCGCTCACGTTCATCCAATTGTCAAGTTAACCTCAGCAGTGCACAGCAAGCTGTGGCCAAACATCATCAGACGCAGGCAGCAGCTAAAGAACAGTAGGTTGGTTTTACATGGTATGTAGGTGTAATCTTTATGATGTGTACATAAATTAATTTTTAATTTCCATTTTCTTTTGTTACGACTAAGATGCTAAGAATAAAGTGAAACAAGATAAATTGTAAGTTTATCTTATTTAATGTCTCTATTTGTCAAACTCAGGATATGTCCACTGGAGTAGCTGCAAATATCTTAATAAATATCAATTTTTCCGGCACGGCTACGATTTTCGTGGCCTCGCAATTTAAAGATGTTTTCATATCGTCGGTTTAAAAATACAACTAAATTTTTCATGTTTATATTTTTTCAGCGTTTTAGGTTTTTTGTATGGGATTTTGAAGTTTTTTGCTTTTTATTCTTATGTTGAATGAGGACGACATTTCAAAAACCGACTAGACTGGGGCATAGAGCCGCTTCTTCATGTTTCTCCATATTTAACTCAAAACATCAGTATATGTAGGTAGGTGTCTAGTAGTTTAAACCTGACGATATAAAACGACCAAAAATAAGCAGAAAATATTTAATTAAATGTTCCGATATCTCGTTTCTTTTTTGAGATATTCGAGATTTAAGCATACGAGAATACTGAAGAAATTTTAAGGAAAAGGACTCAAAACTAATAACATTTTTTGGTGTCTCGCTTTCGTTTTGAGATATTGGGGGTTATCGTGAATAAATATTCACGGAGAATTTTTCTCACACTCAATGGAGAATATACGGCAGTCTGAGAATTCCACGGGAATATTTGTTCACGATAACCTCCATCGAGTTTTAAAGTTTTTAGGGAGCAAGTCCAGTTTAAGGATAGTTGTCTAAACTTCTTAATCTGAGTTATGGTTTTCGAGATATATCGGGTTTTCGAAAATTAAGCCTCTATATCAAAAACGAAGCTGGAATCGATAAATTTTAATATTTGTACCCCGGCTATTTTTGGGTAGTCAGCTTTCGAGCATTGAGATTATGTTTGTATATGTCCCAAGCTAAATTGGTTGCCTTTCCATGGTAGGAGGGCTTTGTTCCCCTATTGTTTTCAATGTATAACCCATATAAGTCATGCAGAATTCAAATTCTTCCTCTTCATTAAAATCATAGATTCAGAATGGGCCATATTGTACCGTTTGGTCATAAACGTGATATCTCAAAACTTTTAACGTAGGATCCGAAAATCTACGGAACTATTTTCAACCATAACAGTCAACTTATTGTGGAAGCCATGACAATTCAAGAAACGTTTCATTTTGGCCCTATGCTCCTCCTGAGTTACAAGAGAATACATAAGGAAAATAAATTATAAGGTAAACAGAGATATACAAGCACAATAGCGTCTATTCCTCCTCAGATTTAATGAAACTTTATTTAGACCACTACATTTCGTAGCAACCTTCGAATCAACATCTGTTATTGGGAACTATCATGTATGTATTTTCCTGTAACTCCTAGGAGGAGCAAATGGCCAAAATGAGACGTCTCCATTTGTCACGATACTTTGTGATAACTTTTATCTCTTTCCACGACTTTCCAAATTCTTGAATTTCCTTACCAAGCGACCTTTTCTTTTCCAAGTGGTTCTCGGCCTACCACGTCCTCTAGTGCTTTGTGGATTCCACTCAAGAGCCTCGAAGAAGACTTCGCTGTGTGGTTTATGAAGAGTATGACCAATTCATTCCCACTTGCGTAGCTTGATCTCGTTTGCTAAGGGCATCTAGTTGCATTATTGGTCTAATTCAGCGTTTGAGTAACAAGCCACGTTTCGCACCCATATAACAAAAACGATTTCACATTCGAATCAAAAATTCGTACTTTCGTTTTGGTGGAGATAAAATATGGTCATCTCCCATTACCTCCACCAAAGCAATGAGTCGTAAACGATTTAAATCTGGTGAAATTAATAAAATAACATTTTTAGAAATAAAAAAATATATATTTACTAAAATTATATTGATGTCAACTACATTTCGGTTGAGCTAATGGTACGTGCTAAATGTTCGCGCATTTGCATAGCTGAAGTAGCATCACGCTTTAATTTTTGCCGTCGCTTGACCTTTGTAAATTTAGACAAGTTTACTTTGCTGCCCCATTCTGTTAAAAAATCATCTCCTTCTTCTTCTAAAAGATTATGCAGAATGCAACAAGCCATAGCAATGGCTTCCATAGTTTTCGGTTCTAAGTCACATTTTCGTTCAAGTATATGCCAACGAGCAAATAGACGATATAAGGCTTTATCCTTTATTTCTAAAAGTTGATCCACCGCATCATTAAAATCATGTTCATGTGGATTTAGTGGTATAGAGTATGCACTCATTAACCAACTGTGCAGTGGGTACTGTGGACTTGGAGCTACTATAAAACAGGGCAGTTCAGTTCCATTGGTTAGATATTTAGGCAGCTAAAAATAAAATTATTAAAAAAATAGATTAAAATTACAAATGTATGTGCTAATTCAAACAAACATTTTTCTTTTACAAGATGTTTAAAAAAAAAAGTTTATATGCAGTAGAAGCAAAACTATCAACAATACTGCTTAGCATCCGTACTAATTAAATAATCAAAAATAAGTATGAACCAAACGGAAGCTTAACTTCTCTTTTTTGAAATATGTGAACAATTTTACCGAACTTTATACCATAAAAAATAATGAACAAAAAACCATATTGAAAACATTGTGATAATTTTGCACCACATTTACTGATGTCCGTACAGACCTGGAACGTATGCTTTTCTTAGTTTAAAAATTCTAATAGATTTCGTTGTGCTGCTGAATCCTGACTGAATCTACCAAGTCAGGATTTTCAGATATCCTAACCTAAATGTGCAAACAACGAGGTTTTTTAAATTAAGTTCCAGGACGCAAAGATTTTTTTTATTCCGTAAAGTGCACTGGACTATTTTACTTTCCCCTTTCCAAAAAATAGCCTGAGTGATCATCTACTATTTTTCCTTACAAAGTTATGGCCAGTCATGATATCCTATAAAACGGCTATATCGGCAAAGTTTGAATTTATGACATCTTATATTGGTTTAATTGGTATATATTTGTTTATAAACATATTCTAATTGATTTTTTATTTAATTGAACTTTTAGTCATATACAGTGACTCACGAAATTGATCACGCTTTGGCTATGAATGCAAACAACCAATTAAAAGTCTGAAATGGGATTGTATTTTTAATGTATTTTTATTTTGGTAAAACTGCATTAAGTAAAGGAAAAGGGACAAATTCCATAAAAACTCTTTCTTAGATAAAAAATAATAAAACAAAATCAAAAATACTCAGCGTGATCAATTTTGTGAATTCGCATTATGAACCTCGGAAACTAATGTTAATATTTTGTATAGCCTCCTAGTGCATCAATAACTGCTTTTATTCTTCTGGGCATACTTTCTAGAAGAGTTTCACAAGTTTCTGGAGCAATAGCATCTCAAGCATTTTGAGCCTTAGGCCAAAATTCATTAAGAGTACCAATTTAACCTTAGATCGATTTTCTCAATATGCCCCATAGGTACTCAAAAGGACTGAGGCCTGGAGATTACGAAGGACATTTTATTGTTGTAATTCCATTATCTGAAAGCCATTTTTGTGTCTTTTTTGCAGTGTGTTTTGGATTATTGTCCTGCTGAAAGACAATAATCGAAGCATTTACTTTCAAATCTTGTAAAGTACCAAGCAAATGACTTCGTAGAATTTCACTGTTAAACTCTGCTGTTATTCGACCTTCAATTTTGGTAACCCTACCAACACCTCTAGTGGTCATACATACCCACACCATTACTGAGCCTTCTACAAACTGAAGTGTGGGCTTAACGTAGTATGGCTGAAGTCTCGACCCCTTACTCCTCCAAACCCACTCACTGATTTCCGAACCTAAGTGGTTTATTTTGGTTTTATTTGACCATATAACCTTCTCCCAATCGTAAGCGCTCCAGTCTTTGTAACATTTGACAAACTCCCAACGCAACTTTCTGTGCCTCAATGGCTTTTAACTTTTGCACGCCCTTTGAGTCAACAAAGTTTGTGTTTAGAGGAGGCTCAATAACGATGTGGGTATGTTTGACCACTAAAGGTGTTGGTAGAGTTACCAAAATTGAAGGTCAAATAACAGCAGAGTATATTAGTGAAATTCTACGAAGTCATTTGCTTGGTATTTTACAAGATTTAAAAGTAAATGCTTCGATTATTGTCTTTTAGCAGGACAATAATCCAAAACACACTGCAAAGAGGACACAAAAATGGCTTTCAGATAATGGAATTACAACAATAAAATGTCCCTCGTAATCTCCAGACCTCAATCCTATCGAGCACTTATGGGGCATATTGAGAAAATCGATGGAAGGTTAAATTGGTACTCTAAATGAATTTTGGCCTAAGGCTCAAATGCTTGAGGAGCTATTGCTCCAGAAATTTGTGAAACTCTTCTAGAAAATATGCCCAGAAGAATAAAAGCAGTTATTGATGCACTAGGAAGCTATACAAAATATTAACATTAGTTTCCGAGGTTCATAATGCGAAGTCACAAAATTGATCACGCTGAGTATTTTTGGTTTTGTTTTATTATTTTTTATTTAAGAAAGAGTTTTCATGGAATTTTTTCCTTGTTTATTTTCCTTTACTTAATGCAGTTTTACCAAAATAAAGACACATTAAAAATGCAAACCCATTTCAGACTTTTTATTGGTTATTTGCATTCATAGCCAAAGCGTGATCAATTTCGTGAGTCACTGTATTTGCAAAGATCGATTTACATATAAATCTATCAATGCATTTTTCTAACACATAATTATGACAAATCAAGGAACGGATTAAAAACACGGCTATAGTGACATATGTTTCGTCTTTCGCCACAAAGACTCATCAGACTATTTTTGTTGTAATTATAATTATATTTATTTTACTAAATTAATTATAATTGAAAAATTGCAAGTTTGAAAACTTTTTGTGTTTTTGGTCTGGGCGGGAGACGAACCAAGGATCTCCAGGTTGGTAGCAGAAGTCGTTACCACTGCACCAGCCTTGCCCGGCTGCGAAGCCGACTTTTTGCCAGTTTTATTTGTGTGTTAATACGTATTGATATATCATAATTGTTGTTTTTGTGTTATTTATTGATATTTGGTATAGTTGTTCCTTTGGAACAAATTCAATACCGATTGCAGGTGTTTCCACCTTATCAGGGCGTGTTCTCCCAAATAACTTTAAGAATTTTTTAAGTGTGTTACTTAATGACATTTTATATTGAAATTGATTTTTTATTTAATTGAACTTTTAGTCATATATTTGCAAAGATCGATTTACATATAAATCTATCAATGCATTTTTCTAACACATAATTATGACAAATCAAGGAACGGATTAAAAACACGGCTATAGTGACAAAGACTCATCAGACTATTTTTGTTGTAATTATAATTATATTTATTTTACTAAATTAATTATAATTGAAAAATTGCAAGTTTGAAAACTTTTTGTGTTTTCAAACTTGCAATTTTTCAATTATAATTAATTTAGTAAAATAAATATAATTATAATTACAACAAAAATAGTCTGATGAGTCTTTGTGGCGAAAGACGAAACATATGTCACTATAGCCGTGTTTTTAATCCGTTCCTTGATTTGTCATAATTATGTGTTAGAAAAATGCATTGATAGATTTATATGTAAATCGATCTTTGCAAATATATGACTAAAAGTTCAATTAAATAAAAAATCAATTTCAATATAAAATGTCATTAAGTAACACACTTAAAAAATTCTTAAACATATTCTTTTTAAAAAATATGGCCAATAAGTGCCTTAATTACTTTTTACGTATTTCATGGTGACATTTTAGAGTATCCATAACTAAGGAAAAATCGTAGATGGCCACTCAGGATATTTTTTGGAAAGGGGAAAAGCAGAATAGTCTAGTGCATTTTATGGAATAGAGCAGAAAAAATCTTTGCGTCCTGGAACTTAATATGCAAAATAGCAAAAACCTCGTTTTTCAAACTAAGTAAAATATACGTTCCAGGTCTGTACGCAGATCAGTAAATGTGGTGCAAACTGCCAAAGTGTTTTTGAAATTGTTTTTTGTTCATTCATTTGAGGGCACGTCGAAAATTCCGGAAAGTGTATTTTTAACTGTCACCCTAATGTATAAATCGTCGGTTAAGAGGTAAAACTTACTAAGTGCTAAACAATTCTTATGCACTTAGTGAGTTTTACCTCTTAACCGACGATATGTATCTCGTTTGTCTCGACTAATTTTGTTCTTTGAAAAATTACCTTTGACATTTCTCTGTCCAGTAACATGGGCTGTGCTAGTGATATTG
The DNA here is from genome assembly GCA_951812925.1 of Calliopum simillimum. Taxonomy (NCBI): domain Eukaryota; kingdom Metazoa; phylum Arthropoda; class Insecta; order Diptera; family Lauxaniidae; genus Calliopum; species Calliopum simillimum. The sequence continues at coordinate 32,362,858 of OX638371.1, forward strand.
CTTCAATTGAAACGTGGCGAAACCTGAAATAAAGAATAAAATTTGTTTTAGTTTTTCTGCTTAAGGGGTGTGAACTCTGTAAACGCTTTAATTTCGGTGGTTTTTATTTTATTAACTAAGAAAAATTGGCTTGACATATAAATATAAAACTTTGTATATGTATTAATTAAAGTTAGTACTACATGAAAAAATTTGATATTTTTTTTTATGTATCGAGTTTGGCCACAGTCCTCCGCCAAACATGACGCGCCTAAAAATTAGCAAAACGGAGCGTCTAAAAGCAAAAAACCAAAAATATTTTTAAAGTCCATATAAATGACTTTAGCCTGACGTAGGGGATTTTGAAAATATCAATTTACAAAAAAATTACAACCGATTAAAAAAAAAAAAAATTGCATGAAATTTTCACTAAATAATAGTTATAAAAAAAAGTAAAAAATGAAAAAAAAAACTACAAAATGCCGTTGGGATCAAGTCGACCGGACAAAAACTCTTCAAGTTATGGTATCAACGCGGTTAAAAAAAAGGGTTTCGTGAAAACGGCGTTTAAAGTTTTAGAAAAGACAAATTGTACCAATATCAAATTTTTTCATGTAGTACTAACTTCAATTAATACATATACAAAGTTATATATTTATATGTCAAGCCAATTTTTCTTAATTAATAAAATAAAAACCACTTGAAATTAAAGCGTGTACAGTGTTCATATCCCTTAAGCGAGTAGCATTATTATATTTTATAATTCCGAAACCCCTCAAAAACAAAGTTGTTCATTTAATCGTAGCTAAAGGCAATTATTAAAAGAATGCAGTTGAACGCTATAATCCTAAATATTGCAGATTTTAATTTTCGGATTATAGTATTCGACTGTAGTTTAATAGTACACTCAACATATGATCCTGTGGCCAACTTAATTCCGTGGAGATATTTTTTTATTTACAAAGTTCGTTTCGAGGGATATAACTCTATAAGAACGTTCTAGTTAATATGGTTGTTTTAGAGTTATATTGCTTATAAAGGACAGATCTAAAAACAATAAATGTGCAAAAAGTAACGGAACCATCGTGTGTCTAAAAGGGTATGGAAATCTTTTAAAATGTTTATATCAAAATTTATATTTAGCCTTTTAAGCTTGAGAGTCTTCAACAATGGTATTATAGAAAATTGTAATACTTAAAATAAAATCGTTTCATTCAAATAGCGAAAAATAAGTTGAATTTGAAAATTCGTTTTTTTTTTATCATCTTTTTTATTTACAAGAGTGCTCAAAATAATAGTAGTGCTTACTTTAAAATTGAAAACGAGCTAAAAATATCTGAATTTTGATGAATTTGATGTATTTTACAAGAGTTTGATCATAAGATATTAAAAAAATAATAGCAAGATTTCAGGTGATCAACATAATAGGAGTAGAAATTTTACAGTCGTGAAAATTTTGCAAGATAGCTACTTTTTTTAAATTAAGGGTTAGTAAGAACATAACATTATCACTAGTATTTAGTTGCGTGGTTTTTGTTTTGAACAACACCAGCACAGCGCTTAAGCGTCGAGTCTACAAGATGTATGCCTGTGAACAATAATCAATCTACTTACATTAGTTTATGGTCTACCAACGTTTGCATGCATAAAGTTGGATTGCCAGTCTCATTATAATATGTGGCCAAATCGTCAGCAGGTGGATTTACAGGTAATTCACACTCTCCTAATACACCCACTACCAACGGCGGCATTTGGGACACGAGCTTAAACTTGCGGCGTATTTCATCATATTCCGAGAGACTAGTGGGTAGTGCAATTAGTTTATTTCTAAATTTTTCTATAACCGAATCAGCGAAACGCTTCATGAATTTGCAAACTGAAGTGCGTGAAACACCAAAAAGTTCTGCAACTACGCGATAATCTGCACCATTTGCAAAAGCGTACAGCACCAATGCAACCCGTTTTTCAACTGATATAAGATTTTTCAATGGCACACTCGATCCATTAGGTTTTAAAGCATCATTCAGTTCTGCGCACAACCAGCTATAAGTTTTCTTTGTCATGCGAAATGTAGACAACCATTCTGTATCATTGAATCTTATTACAGCATCGTCATAAAAGCTAAGCTGCGGCGAAGGCGTACGTTCTCTAACATTTTCTTCTTCTTCTTCCTCATCTGCTTCGTCTTCTTCTTCCCCTTCTTCAAATTCTTCGCTTTTATCATCGTAGTCCTGTTCATCTTGAGAGGAAGTTTGAAATTGTTTTTTTAGTTCCTGCTGTTCCTTACTACGTTTATAGGATAAGTGTAATTTCGGCATTAGCTGTAGATAATTATTTTGTATGTCCATTAATTGACGGGCATAGGCAGCAATCAGTAACTTGCGGCGCCGTTGTATGCGCTGCTGACTGCGGCGTCGGCTCATAATAATCGCGCGTTGAAAATTAAGAAGATTTAATTGAAGAAGAAAAACAAGCTTCTGGCGTGTTTTCAGAGAGGCAACGGCGTTATTATTTGACGAATCATTCGAGTCGATTAATTCCTGATCTTTTATGGAAAAGCTTGTTGATACTTTTTTAACGGGTTCACCTTCATGAAGTTCAACATTGTTTTCTTAAATAAAAAAAAGACCTTTAGTACACTTAAAGTATGTTATGTATATATAAAGTTTAAATTGAAATACCATCAATCTCCATTTGAATGGGCTCTAATTAAGAATATCGGTGCTGCAGTAATCGAAGATGGCTAGTTAAATTAATTGTTGCTTTTGTAATTTTCTTTCTTGATTTAATTTTTATCCAACTATTTAGGGAGCTTACAGTAATAACAGAATCGTTAACGAACACTATGAAATCTTCTTAGTACAAGCAACAAGAGGTAAGGAAATAGCACTCCAATCGAAATTCGATAAACACCTTCAATATGCTCAGCTTCGGGATGTTTATCAGTCTTCAATTTTGTCACTAACGAAACTTAAAATACTTGAGTTGGATGTAAAGTCAATTCTTCTGTATGGCTGTGAAAAATGATAGCATGGTTAATTACTAGTACTTTTATTGACTAAAAATTATTTGGAATTTTTAATTAAATCAGGTGCTTAAGTTTACTTAATCGACGCCAAAAACAGTCAAATCAACATTTTGGAAATAACGCCCAAAATGTAGGCTTTATTTCGTATACCCTTGTTATGTTCAACAAAATATCGGCCAGGTATCGCTTAAGTAAACTTGGAGCCAAATAAACAACCATCTACTAGATTTTTGGCGAAAAAAAATTAAAATACACACATTGGTCAAATAAAAAGTTTTACCGATTAAGTTATAAGCGAAACATGTCAAATAAAACAAGTTTTGAACGCAGCAAGTTGTTTGTTATTCAGTTCTATATAACAATTTATAAAAAAATGTACACGTAAACGTTTATTGTGAATTTTCAATTTTGATGTTGACGTTTCCACTATCCTGTATTTTTCCGATTTTTTCTTTCACTGTCCTGTTATTCTTGTTTGGGAGCAATTAATCTTCGCGTTTTTTTTTGCCTCCAAGAAAGAAGACTAAATCCTTTTGCGAGCTCTTCGAATCTGTTTGTTCTTGTAAAAGAGTCTGCCGATAAGAAAAATAATTTGACAGTTGTTTGTCGTTGTTGTTGTAGGTACCAGCTGGTACGTACAACAATTGACAGTTGTTGTTGTAGGTACCAGCTGGTACCTACAACAACAACGACAAACAACTGTCAAATTAGAAATTTTTTTTTGACAGCTGATATTTTTCTATTTGTTGTTTCCAAGATGATGTACAGCACAATATGACTAGAACATCATTTCGCGTACGCTAATTGAGTTTCGCGTACGCTAATTGAGTAAATTGAGAGAGAGAGAGGAGTTTTCGCGTACGCGGAACGCCCCGCATCAGCTTCTGATAAAATCTCAAAACCATTTAACCGATCTGGCTTAAAAACATACTTTTTGGCTTGATAATCGGAGATAGTGCGGAAGAGTGAATCTAAACATCGTGGCATAATACCACGATGGCGTGCGTCACCAGTCATTGTGTATGTTTTGCCACTTCCAGTTACTCCATATGTAAAAAGTAAACTGTTCTTGCCGCGTATTAAATTTTCCACTAACGGTTCGGCGACAGCAGCATAAATATCACGCTGCGTTGAGGAGGGCTCAAAAACATGTTTGAAGATGTACTGAGTTTCTTTTTGGGCACCAGTCTTGTACTGAATCATCTAGATCTGCATCTGATTGGAGTGGTCGCACACGACAATAAACATGGACAGGATCTTTTTGTGTAGCACTTCGCTCTGATGAGTGCGGTCGGCTACGTGGAGTCTTGGGAATTCGCATTGGCGTGCGCCAATGTTTAGGCAAATTCGAAATTTCTTTTACTTTATTTATCGCGGGCACTTTCTGTATCCCAAATTGTTTCAACGAAAATTAAATTTCGAATTTCACTTTTTATGTATACGCTTTTCCCATTTTGACAGTTGTTGTTCAGTTGTTGTTGTAGGTACCAGCTGGTACCTACAACAATTGACAGTTGTTGTTCAGTTGTTGTTGTACGTACCAGCTGGTACCTACAACAACAACGACAAACAACTGTCAAATTAGAAATAAAAAAATCGCGTCAACGAAAATTTTAAATTTCGAGACTCGTCCAAAATGGACGCGAAAAATATTTGCACTTGCAAAATAATCTAAATTGTTATCTATGTACACTGGATAAAACACAAAATAACTAAATCAATAAATAATGGCAGATGACTACGAAGATAACATAAGCTACAAATCCATCAGGTGGGTGAAGAAATTCCATTAATCTTAATATTAAATACTAATTCTTGCCATTCTACACAGTTGTGAACAAATTCCGGAACTCTTTTTAGACGAACTTGTTGCCAAAAAGCATTTTAGTAATTTTGGAACAATTAATCGTTTCATACTGCGTCCCCGCTTGTGCTGCACCGTTGACTATGAAACCGAAGAGGATGCTGCAAACGCCTACGAAAACGCCGGCAATTTTAATGGAAAAGAATTTCTTGTTAACTATGCTGAAAAAGAGGTGGGACATGTACAAAACACTGAAGAATGGGTAGATCCTTATGTGCGGGCAGAGCTAGATGCAATGGGACGCAACATTACAGTAAGTGGCTCACCGGTTTCAATTATGAAACCACCACCATTACCAGTTGGAAACACAACAACAAAAGCTGATTTAAAAGAAATAAGGTGCAAGCCTTGCGGTAAGAGCTTCGCAACGTTTTTTACGTACCAGCAGCATATAAGAATACATAGAATTAAAAAATGTCCCTTTTGTCTTTATGAGACGAATCTATCGTCGAATTTACCAATTCATGTTGCAAGGCACATAAATGAATGTCAATTTCAGTGTGAAATTTGTGGACTTTCATTCAAAATACGACAATTATTAATAAGGCACATAAATCGTCAACATACACCTAATTATGTTCCACCAAAGCCACATGCATTTTTTGGTTTTGTCATTCCACTATCCTGTATGCTGCTTTCTGATTGGTTGAACGGTTTCGTGTTGCTGTCAATTATTAAAAAATTAAAAAAATACAATTAAATCATTAAAAAATTGTGGAAATAATTAAATTATGTAAATAATTAAATAATAATTAAATACGTGAACGATAAATGTGCAATTGAGAAAAAGTGCTGAAATAATTGAATAAGAAAGAAAAAATAATGCGCAAACAAAATAAAATGTATGAATAAATTAGAAAATTTTAAGGTTTGCCAATAAAAGGAATATGAAATGATATGAAAGTGTGTCCATATGTACGATTTGATCTGGCAGTACTGTTCAAATGTCAAAAATTGGCAAACTCTCCTTTCTGTTTTGCATTAATTTTCGCTTTAAGCGGCATTGTGGTAAAAAATTGTAGTTTATTTTATTTTTTGTTTAATTTGTTAATTTTTGTTTTTAACGCAGATATTTCATGCATTTAGGAAACACTTAAACAACTTTTAGATCCACTTCTTAATAATTAGCAAAAGATCAATAGAAAAGAAGCTAAACTTTTTGAAGCTGAGCTAATAAATTTACGCGCCATTTCTGGAAAACTAGCAGCCACTGAAAAATTTCTTAAAATGGCCCAAATACATCTCTTTCAAGACCTTGTACTAGACGCACTGGAGGTAGTCGAATTCAAATTAAGTAAGTAAAGTCATAGTACGCAACAAAGAGGATATTTCAAATGACGCACTAAGCTTTCGTCCTTTAATGGCTCATCAGATTTTTGGTGAATCTGAGAGCATTTTTGGCTATCAGGATTTAAAAGTACAACTATGGTACACCGCAGGTCCGTTACAAATATATTTGGGTACAGAATATTCAAGCAGCATAAGCCAACTTTCACAGGGTGACATCAAGCCCGATGATGTGGTTAACACTATTGCGCAAAAGTTGCCCGACGGCTGTTATTTTGTCAATATGGATGAATTTTTGAAAACATTGGAAAAAGCAGAAAAATTCAAGCCATTCGGAGAGAAGGTTTTAGAACACACAATTGAGGATGGCGAGGAGAAAGGACGCACATTTGAAATTTATCATTGTAATTACAAAATTCCATCATTTCTAAAGTTTTTTGTGCGCTTGGAGACGTTTGTCTTATGGTTTGTTGATGCTGCATCATACATTGATATTGATGATGCTCAGTGGAGCTATTTTGTTTGGTAAGTTCAAAACAAATTTTCATTATAGTTTGAAAAATTGAAGGTAAACATGTTTCTGCTCATTGAAAATATTTGTCAAAATGTGACCAAAAATCCCCGTAGACATTATCGTAAAAAATGTATGTAAATGTTTCAAAAGAATTTAGCCTCTTAGCCAAAATGGATACACAATGGTTTCGCGCACGTTTACCAACTATGAACGAACGACTGGAGCAACTGCAGCAAGAGTATGAACTACTGGAGTCTGATTATAATTTAATTATTGATAAGCTGCGTGTCTAAATACGGGGTTATTTATTTCGTTGTGTAATGTTTAAATTTTTTTATTTTTTTCTACTAATTTTTGTTTAAATTATTATAAATAAAGTTCGTAAGTTCTGTTTGTCTTTAAAAAAAGTGCTTTTTATTCATAGGAATTTCTTGTTCCTCCGAAATTTTGATATACATATCGTCAGCTGAAATGCAAAAAGGCGTTACTACAAAAAACGTTTCAAAACTCCAAATATGTTAGAATTTAAGGCCAGTTTTAGCTAGTATTGCTTAATACCTTGCACTCTAGGAGCTATGCATTTTTGCTAGTTGCTTTGTCTCTCAATTCTCAATCTAGCCCCATTTTTTGCTAGTTGTCTAATATAATGGGAACATGCACTCTGGAAATCTTCATTAAGAGGTTTGCATTTTTGCTTGTTGCTTTATCTCTTGAACCTCAATCTCAATCTTGTAATTTCCTTCGTTAGATATAACCCAGTTTTGCTAGTTGTCTAATTTTTTGGGAACCTTGCTCCAAACTATGTTCAATTTTGAATGTTGTTGTCAACATTGGTACTACATATGAACATATGCTAACATTTAGGGTTGCCACCCTTATCTGGCGAAAGGTTGTTAAACTAATTTATAGTAGGGCAGGTTCGAACAACTTAACTAGTTGTCAACTTATATGACATATTGGGGTGTACAGACTATCAAATTACAAAAATTTATTTGATGAATTCGAATTTGGCATCACTTATTTTGCCGTCAAAATAATTTGTATGTGGGGTGTCACACGATGGGCACGGGCGCGGAGGGAAATGAAAAGCACCACTTCCCTCCGCTTGACTTCAAATATGACGTGCCTTATATGCCCGTGCCCTTCGTGTGACTTCACTATATGGATTTGATGAGTTTTTGATAGTGAGAACGCTTTTTCAAATAATTTGTCAAAAACTTTGAAAAAAAAACAAAAATTTTTGACTTTTCGTTGACTTGACGAGTGATTTAGTGAGTTATTTGAAAGTGTGAACGCAAATACATTTTTCTGTATGCGTATTTTGATTTAAAAAAAAAGATTTCAACGAGTGCACATTAGATAGTAGGAGAACTGATGCTATTGTGGTATAGGTAATCTCTTTGAAATTTGCAAGAGAACCGTTAGATCAAATTCAGCCAAATTTTTTTATGCTGGTCAGTGAAGTATTGGCTATAGAATATTTTTCAATAAAATGTGTGCAATTTCGTTAAAAAGAGTTATTGAGCAAAATCTGAAAAAAGTCAAAAAATGTGGTATGTATGAGAGTGTAATGTGGTATGTATACTGATCAGTACTCGTAAAGTGGGCTGGTAATGTGGTACATATAAGTAGGGTAATGTGGTATACTTAACCATACAACCAAATAAAAGGTTTGAAAGGTATGAAATAAGTTCATAATAACATTACATTGGTTCTCAAACTCATAGTTCTTATTAAAAAATAAACAGCCATGAAATGTTAAGAATATCAAGAAATGTTCATATACCACATTAGCGAACCCCGACTATACCACACTGACCAATTTTTAGAAATTACAAAATTCTAAAAATTAAATTGGAAACTTTTTGAATTTACACAATTAAACACTTATTTCGCAATACTTAGCACTTACCTTTATTGAATATAAATAAAACTTCACCAAAAAGCAACTTTTTATTAACAAAATTTTTTTGCAAAAAATCTGGAAAAAAAATCAGCCACATGCGATTTACGTTTCGTTCAACTGACATCGGAAAAATTTTGTTTGGTGCATGACAGCAACACATCCCTGGTTTTTCATGTTTTCAGACAAGATTCTTACCCAATTTTGAGATATGCGACTATACCATATAAAAAAACTATACCACAATAGCATCAGTCCCCTATCATAAAAAAAAGTTCGAATATCCGCCTCCAGTTTGAAAACTAATATTGAAAGATCGATGCGGTTTTATTTTTTTCTTATGTCTCCGTCATTTGAAGTCCGATTAACAAATATAGTATATCGTTGTAAATGTTTTGACATGAGCTATATCTCATTCATAAAAGTTATTTATCTGAAACGTTTTTTTCGACTAGTAGTACTCATTATCTCAGTTTCTACCACCCTAAGGTGCCAAGGACGCTTCATAGAATTAAAGTCCACAAAAAATTATAAAATTCATTTCTACAAAGTTTACTCAAATTGTTGAAATTGAAGAAGTTATAGCGAATCTAAAACCTCATTACAAAATTGTAAAACGGGATGTTTCAAAAATGAATATCGCCCCCTAAGGCATTTACAACGATATACTATACTTGTTGATCGGATGTCAAATGGCGGAGATATAAGAAAAATATAAAACTGCATCGAATTTAGGGGCTGAAAAAAAATTCAGACGGAATTGTTCTGTTCAGGAGCATGTTTTAAACCATAAGTAGAACACATGTTTCTATACCAATGCGCCTTAGTGCTGTTATAATAGCACTAGAAAAATATTGTTGAAGGCTCCTTCTATATCAATAAAAGTAGCTAGAGTAAATTCTTTGTAAAAGAGAGATTTTTCAATGATAGATACGGCGCACAGTGGTCCAGAATGCTATTCTAGCTGGTCATAACTCTTTCCTGGTTATTTTTAAAAAAAAAAAATATCAGTTTCTATGTTTTGGGGGTCGCTGACTCTAAATCTGAAAACGATTTTTTAAAAATCAAAATGGCGAATTCAATATGGTGGACAATTTTCTTAAAAATTATTTTTATCACGACAAAATTGTGGTTAAGGGGGTTTTTGAGGTTGGTGATTTCAAATTCGGTATCATATTTTTTGTAAACAAAATGGCGGATCCAAAATGTCGGACAATTTTCTAAAAAATTGATTATATCACGACAAAATTGTGGCTAAAGGGATTTTTGAGGTCGCTGATTTCGAATTCGGTATAATCTTTTTTTTAAATAAAAAGAGCGGATCCAAAATGGCGGACAATTTTCTAAAAAGTTGATAATATCACGACAGAATTGTGGCTAAAGGGGTTATTGAGGTAGCTGATTACGAATTCGGTATCATCTTTTTTGTAAACAAAATGGCGGATCCAAAATGGCGGACAGTTTTCTAAAAAATTGATTGTATCACGACAAAATTGTGAGGTCGCTGATTACGAATTCGGTAATAACAAAATCACTGCCGAATTGAAAAAACTCGCTCGTTTTTTGATTGACGGACAAAGTAATTGCCTACTTGACATGATTTAACGCAATGCTATTTTGCCTAAGTTTTTAAATTAGCAACACAAATAGTAAATAGAAATTTGTTACTGATAATATCTCAGATATAAGACATAATTTTTGTACTTGAAATATTCGCGAAGTTATGGCTATTTAAAATGTTAGTCCCTTATGGAGGTAGGCATGCCCTTGACCCGAAAACGCCCATTTTCACCAAATGACTTAATGATATCTATTCTAACTCAGATATTAAATATTATTTTTGTACTTGAAACATTTACGAAGTTATAGCGATTTCAAATTTTTGTCCTTGACCCGAACACACCCATTTTCAACAAATAAATAGATGCAGCTAAAGCTATATCAGAAATCGAATTTCATTGTTTTACCTCAAACACTTTGGTTGTTATTAGTTTTACGAAACTGGAACGTTGCAAGAATACAGAAAAGTCGCTGAAGAAAAACTCATCGTAGTCCATGAAGGGAAGTGATGGGGGAGTCAGATAAATGCGTAGAGCATTCAGAAAACCTGATTTTACACACTTAAATGATCTAGCCGTTGCAACTTCATGAAACATATTAGTTATAGTCCACAGAGTGCAAATTTCGTAAATTTGCGAAATGAAATTAGAGATTTTTTGTGATGATCCGGATATCCTTTTTGTATTAAAATAAAATTAACTTCCAAGTATGCAAATCTTCAGCAAATAGATCAAATTATTCTCACAATAAGTTTCATGAGGTAAAACCGCTTAGTTTAAAATATACACTCATTTAAACTTTCACAGACCACTGTGCGGCGTCGTGTAAGGCCGTTTCGGTCGATTTCCCTTTCAAGTACTCATACTGATCATTGCATAAACCATAAGATACTGTTTTTTCACGCAGATCGTAATCCAATAACCTCTCAAAAGTTTTTAATAGAAATGATGATAGACTGATAGGTCTAAAGTCTTTTGTTACATGGCTTGATTTTCCAGCCTTAGGAATAAAAGAAACCTTCACTTTATTCCATTCTGAGGGAAGGGAGTGTAAAAAGAGGCAACTCCTATAGATAACCTTCAACCAATTTAGAAGGTACTCTGAGGCTTTTTGAATCATTGCTGGAATTAGTCGGTCGGGCCCTGGAGATTTATAGGGTGCAAAAGAACTAACAGCTAGTCTAACTTTTTCGTCGGATACTATAGCCACAGATAAATTCCAATCCTCAATCTCGTTTTCGCATTGCGAGACACTTTAATAATTTTGAGAACCTAAAGGATTTTTTTGGGATATGTGTCTCAAAAAGTAAATTCAATGTATCATTTGGAGACACAGTCCATGTTCCATTTGTGTGTTTCAAACTGCCCAGAAGAGATGATTCTTTTGTCAGAATCTTTCTAAGTCTTCCGGACTGGTTGACGCGCTCAATGGAACTGCAAAGATCACGCCAAGAAGTAGATTTCGCATTTCTGACTGTCTTTTTAAAAAGTCGTAAATGTAAGCGATAAACTGACCAATCTTCTACAGAACCGTTTCTTCGTGCTATATTAAATAGCATTCTTGCAGTTGTACGACTGGTTCAAACATTTTCATTCCACCAGGGTGGGTACTTCTTTTTCGAAGCTTTACGCAGTGGGCAAGACTTTTCAAAAGCCGAACATAGTTTTGAAGTAGTGTCGTTTGTCTATTTGTTCTAAACTTTCCAGCTTCTCCATTAACGGAGGTGCTAGGTCTTTTGTAATAAGATTTTCAAATTTCGACCAATTCGTTTTCAAAGGGTTTCGAATATTGTTTCTTCGATTTTAAATCGACAAATAGAAAAAGTTATAGGTATATCTTTGATCTGATAAAATAGCAGTATCAGAAACGAGCCAATTATCAACTTTCAACTCGTCAAATTCAGTGATAAAGGCCAAATCCAAAACCTCAGCTCTTACGCGAGTTACAAAAGTAGGACCATTTCCATTATTGCAAATTAAAAGAGAAGAATATATAATAAAATCAAAAAGTGACTCACCTCGGTCATTTATATCAATACTGCCCCATTGAGTGTGATGTGAATTGGCATTAGCGGCTATCACTAATTCCAATCCATGAGAGACAGTCCAGTTATAAGCTGCTATAACTTCTACAGTGGGTAATGGAAGTACATGTGGAAGATAAGCAGAAATGGTCTATGTCGGCCATCATCAGCGCGAATGACAACTAGGTTATCAGTGCATAGGTGAGGTATAGCAGAAATATTTATATCCTTACGAGCCAAGATACAAGATCTAACTCTTTCATGACTAGAAGGTGTATTTTGAAAAATTTTTAAGTCCTTATGACTAAGACTACGGATTCTATCTTCAGAAATCCATGGTTTTTAAATCAAAGAGAGATCAAGGCGTTCCTCGGCAAGAAACGCTAAAAGTGAGGCAGAGGCTGCCTTACAATGTTAGAGGTTTATTTGAATTAACCTCATCGACTGTGCAGAGAACTTCATCGATAACTCCAGTGAGACGGACAGATTCCTTTTCGACATTATCGTCGTCAAGGAATTTGCAATAAACTACTCCAGCAGTGAAGAAAAGTTTATTGCCTCTGCCTTTAATGTACTGCATGGCTCCCTGTTCAGCTTCAATAATGAGACTTTGGGCACTATCTTTCTTTTTCTCAGCCCGAATAATTCGCAACTCTTCAGTCGCTAATCCAGGGTTTTGGAATTGGAGCAATATCAGGATTTTCTCCTTTTCCACTATGTGCGGAGGGATAAAAATTCTAGCCCGAGGTGGTTTTGGAACATCAGTCCGAGGGACAACCTTGAGCTTCGAATTCGTCCACAAGCCGCCCATCTGAGATACACAAGTCGTGATTAAATCGAGAGAGTATTGATCCATGCAGTCAATAATTCTCAAACCATGTTGCCAACTCATTGCATCAAATTGGGGCGATTGAGCATGTGGCTTCTCGGTACAGAGGACAATTAGCTTATCCCTAAGGAAAGCTGTAACTAAACCCCATTTGTCCTCTGGGATAACACCGTTGCCATTGCCTTCATCAACCAAACAAATTTTAAAGCATTCCTTAGCAGTATAACTAAAGGTGCTAGAGTCTGCTTTTGACTTAGCCTTTTTCGGCGAAATCTTCGACAAAGACTTCATCGACTTCTTTTGCAAGCCACGAGGATCCACAAATTCAGCCGAGCGGTTTCTTTTATTACTTTTAGTAACCAAAGGAGACTTAGATACAGTCCCTTTCTTGGAGGTACGAAGTTTGGAGCTTTTTTCAGCCTCCACATCCTTCAAAACACCTTTACCCAAAGTTAGAGACTTTTCTTGAGCCTCAGAAAGAAAGCTAAGGGCGTTAAGCCGTTTAATAACAAAATTTGCCGACCTTGCTTGACGTCGGGCACACTCACCTACGCGGATGCATGTTCTGCAGTTCCACAGGACTCAGCCCCTTCTGTCGTTGCGTTCAGCGCCGGTAGTGGAGAACGAAGAGAGCGTCTTCATCAATCTCTATGTTAATGTTGTTGTTGTTGTTGATGGTCGTCATTTCTTTAAAGTTAAAACACTTTTAAATGCGCGAACCGTGACGCTTGCAAAAGCTCGTATATGCATATTAGGCATGCGCTTATTTTACGATTTTCTGATTTTCGTTGATGCCGCCCCTGAAATCCTTCTAATGGTCATAAAAACAAATACTATGAAGTTTCACGGCGATCGGATAACGATAACCCGGCACGCAAGAGAGGTCAAGGTCAAGGATTATCGTTATCCGATCGCCGTGAAACTTCATAGTATTTGTTTTTATGACCATTAGAAGGATTTCAGGGGGCGGCATCAACGAAAATCAGAAAATCGTAAAATAAGCGCATGCCTAATGCATATGAATATGCATATAAAAGCATATATATGGCAAACAGATCTATGTGCATATACATACATGCACACACATACATACGGCGCACAGTGGTCTATAAAGATCAATGAAAAAATTCATAATTTTCATGACAGAACTATCACATGCAATATAAATGCATTTGAAGAGTGAAATTTAAGCGACAGATTGAAGGCACGGCCTGTACGCCTGTTACAACTTGCCTGCAGTCCGCCATCGATTTTTTCCCTCTAGTGTATCTATATATTCTTCGTTTTAACTATGAAGACTTCGGGTGTCCTTCGGTTACTCCAAAAAACCATCAGTTAAAACTTGTTGAAATTCCGCTAATGATATTTTGCTTTTAGTGTACCTAGATATTCTTTGTTTTGACTATGAAGCCTTCGGGTGGTCTTCGGAAACCTTGGTGTATAGCATAAAAATATTTCCATACCTGAGATACACTCATTTCCATTTCAGCTCAATTGGCCGAGTAGTTTCTGAGTGATAATGCAGTCATTTTTATATACTTGTCGATTTTTTTAAAATATTTTGAAGCAAACTTCAATGAATTTGACAAATTTTTTGACTATTTTTAGAATGGGTAAGAGATGGGATCTATTTTTTTAACATTTTTTAATTAACAAAAAGTGACTGAAAGAGCATTAAAGTATTTCTCGTTGCCGGGAGAAGGTAAAAATGTTCACCGATACCCACTTCGTTTTCCTCTCTAAAATTTTTTAGAAACATACTTCCCCATTTTTTCCACCCATTTAACGGGCTCCCACACAAAATTTTCATAAAAATATCTAAAAAATTCCTCATTGCTGGGAGAGTAAAAAAAATTTTCACGGACCCCCCTTAATTCTTCCTCCTCAACATTTTCTCCAAGATACGTGTACTAGCTCCTTTTTTCCATCCTTTAAGGGGCATCCCACACTAAATTGATTTTTCTATCTAAATTTTGCATGGAAGCCCAATTAATGGGTGGAAAAATGGCGGTAGTATGTTTAAGAAAAATGTTGAAGAGCAAAAATCAGTGGGGTCGGTGTACATATTTTTCCTCTCCCGGTAATGAGGAATTTTTCTGACAATTTTATCAAAATTTTGTATGGGAGCTCGCTTAACGGTTGGAAAAATGGGGTAGTATGTTTGAAAAAAATGTTAGAGAGGAAGAATTAGTGGGTTTCGGATAAACTTTTTTTCCTCTCTCGGCAATGAGGAATTTTTTTGATATTTTTATCAAAATTTTTGTATGGGAGCTCCCTTAAGTGGTAGAAAAAATGGGGTAGTAAGTTTGAGAGAAATGTTGGAGAGGAAAAGTAAGTGGGGGTCGGTGTACATTTTTACCATCTTCCGGCAACGAAGAATTTGCTAGTGCTCTTTCACTCACTTTTTTGTTAACTAAAAGATTTGAAAAAAAAAATCCCATCGTTTGCCCATTCTACAATTATGTGGTCTGAAAATTTGTCAAATATATTAAAGCTTTTTTCAAAATTTTTTAAAAAAATCGAATAATGCAATCATCGATAAAAAATCAACTCAGTTGTGAAGGTTGAAAATTTTATAAAAAAATCATTGAAAAAAATGTTCTTACAAAAAAAAAAATCACATGATTTGGCGGAGCTATAGCATTTCAAAAAATTAATTAATGGAGTTTTTGTAGCTTTTAAAAAATACTTATATACATATCTATTAGGCGAGGAGCCGGCAATACTAAAAATGCCGTCATCACGGATTCTGAAATTTTTAATGCAAAATGGTAGTTTGCACTAAGGCGAATAAGAAAAGCTTGGTCAGCATGGTTGTAGCCTGGCAGAAATATTTTTGAATGATTTTTGAATTATTAAATTTTCGGAATGTTTTGCCGTCATCGCGGATTTTGATCAATCTTAATATTAATCGATTGTAAATTTCATAACCATTCAGAAAAAATCCGGCCGACCAAAGTTTTTTTTGCCGAAAATGGCCGGCAGACCTATTTTAATGGTGCGACATTGGGTACTTACGGCAGTTTCTAAGCTCGCATACCAAGATATTTTTAAATTTGCCATTAAAACACGTAAATTAAAAAAAAAAAAAAAAAACGAATTTCCGTGATAACAGAGAAATTGTACTCACCAATAAAATCGGTCTCCTAGTCATTTTCGGCAAAAAAAATTGGTCGGCCGAATTTTTTCGGAATGGTTATGAAATTTACCATCGATTAATATTAAGATTGATCAAAATCCGCGATGACGGCAAAACATTCCGAAAATTTAATAATTCAAAAATCATTTAAAAATATTTCTGCCAGGCTACAACCATGCTGACCAAGCTTTTCTTATTCGCCTTAGTGCAAACTACCATTTTGCATTAAAAATTTCAGAATCCGCGATGACGGGACTTTTAGTATTGCCGGCTCCCGGACTATATGAAACGGTTTGATAAAAAAATTGAAAAAAAAAAATCGAAATTTAAACTAGTAGGGGAGTTTTGCAACAGTCCCTCTGTTGTGCAACATGTCGATGAATGTTAAATGATAGCAGTTGTCATGTGTCCAACTACTGTCAATTGTTTGTCTCGCTACGATCTAACTTTTTCACCAATATTCGTCACTTCAATACATATTCTTCGTGTCGCTCTTCATTGTGCGTCGAAAAATTTGTCGGAAAGTTTCATTGGCCTCTTGTGTTTGCGGTGTTTTCAGCCACTTGTTGAAGCTGACCATAAAGGTCAGTATATGTATACAAAACATTCCTTTGTGAATATCCTTTCAACTCATAATAGTACTGATGCATAAACATTTGATGTATCGATGCCACGGTGGGCATGTTGAATATGTAGAAAGTGGGGAGTTTCGCAAAAAAATAAGAAAAAGACTGTCAAATCATCACCAGCGAAGCGCCGTCGGACACTGCGTTGGCCCATAGACAAAAATCAAAATTTTTTGTGACTCAAAACCTAACAATATTGATATCAATCGACAGGTAATTGTATCAATAAAATAAAACCAAAATATTTAGGGGAAAAACTCAGTTTTGGCTATGCTGTGACACTTCAAAGTTGAGATATTTTTCAAAAAAATCATGTTTTCTTCAACTCGTTTTGGGTTCTATTAAACAAATAATTATCAGAAATTTGTGTTTTGATTGAACTAAACGAAGTAAAGTTTTTTATTATAAATAATATTTAGGTAAATAAATAAAATTAAAAAATTTTTGAAAATATATAATTTAGTATTTTTTAAACTGGCTTTAGGTCAAAAATAACACTTTTTTATAAAAAATTAATAATTAATAATTTGTTTCATTTTTATATTTTCGTTTATATAGTTTCCTGAAGATGATGGACAAAGTTCGTCGAAATATCGAAACATAAAAATAAAAACATTTAATTAATTTTTTATAAAAAAGTGTTATTTTTGACCTAAAGCCAGTTTAAAAAATATAAAATTTATCCTAAGGTCGACTACGAATTAAATTTACATATATAATTTAGTATATATTGTAGTGGTTTTAACATATAATATTATCAAACGAAAAACTTCAGAAATTGACAAATTTCGATGAAAAAAAAACCAAATCTTATAAAAATAAGTGCCGTTTTTTTTTTTAGTCTTCAAGTACTGATTCTATATAATCAGGAACTGTAAATAACTTTTTTTTAAAAATGCTTAAAATGAAAAATTGACATGAAATATAAAATTTATGTTGAAAATTTTTTTTTGTTTTTATTAACACAAATGGTTTCAAAAGTACATAAAACATTATTTCTACTACGTATATTACAAAAACACATATTTTGAAGATAAATAAAAAAATCGTTATGCATGGGACTTAAGAAAATCGTCCTAAACAAATGGTTTTTAGCAAAACTATAAAGATTACAACAAATCTGAAATCATTTTTGAGCTCAGCAGCCCCAAATTATTTAAAGTACCAAATTTCATCGATATCCAACCAATCCTTCTATTTTGACCATTTTTTGTATGGGCTCAACGCACTGTGCGTCGCAGTGCGCGTTCTGCAGGTAGCAAAAATAATTCCAAGTTCATCCGAATCTGAAGAATTGCAATACATGTGAAATGTGCCAATTTAACAGCAAGCTACTACACCTTTGTTCACTGGGAATTGGATTAATTGGAAATTTTTTTTTTTTTTTTTTTTTTTTTGATATTCAATATGATTTTTAACTTTACCATTGTTCACAAATAAATTACATAGTAAATATTCAACAAAATATGTAATTTTCTTTAATTTATAGCTATGTTGCACAATCCCCTCCGTGTTGCACAACTCCCCAAAAACGCGTCTTTTGCGCTAACAAGCATAACTTTTAGATTTTTTTAAATTTCAACCATACCCTTTAGCCAGAAGTTGTGTTTTGAGGCATACTAGAGATTCTATATACTGAGATGCTAAAAAAAATGAATTTCTCTGAAATTAAACCTGTCGCGAACTCCCCATTCTCCCCTGCAAAAGCCTAATGCTATATGGTATCGTATGTATGCAATGCACTATATACTAGGGATTTCAGTCCCTGGATCCGGGGGTCTCAATCCCGGGATTTCTTTTGTAAGTTTTTTTAAACAACAGAAAAATCGCATTTAAGTAGAGATAAAACGTATTCTCTCTAGATTTGAAACTGAAACTTCTTGCGAAATTGAGGACAATAGCCATACAGTTAAAGTAAAGGTCTTATAATTTATCCGACGTTTTAATGAAAGAAATTGATATATTTTGTAATGGTGGTGATAGGGGTTATTTCCTCCAGAAAACTTTCGATTATCTTTCTTCAATTCAACCAACAAGTGTTGAATCAGAAATATGCTTTTCGTGTGCAGGTTATATATCTGTGGACTTTTGACAAAACAACCTAACTCGAAATTGGTAACTCTTCATGAGAGCCTAAAAACTGATTTACTACTTTTCAATAATGTGGCTCAATTTCGTTGATGCAGCGTTGAATCTCCTCTTTCCATACATTTTTACTAATCTTAAAGTGTCAGCTTTCCAATTTTTTATTTTTTTGGTTCATAACACTTCACCGCACGAATGGCGCTAAGTTCAAATCTTGCGTGCACTTGGGACACCCTTATATCTCTGGAACAAGAAATCATAGAGACATGTCGATTATACCAATAGAAACGTATTTAAATTTTAATCATAGAGAACTGTTTTATCTCGACTTAGGTTGTTACTAGGGATTCCAATTTTTTGACTTTTTGCGATCCCGGGATTTCGGGATCGAGAAAATTTGAATCCCGGGATCCCGGGATTTTTCGGGATTCGTATGAATTTTTTTTTTCTTCCTAAATAGACAGAATTTAGTATTAAAAATTCCTAATATTTTGTCTTATATACCCCTACTACACCCCTACAAAGATATTTTATTTAAAAAGTGTCAAAAATATTAAAGAACAATTTCTTAAAGCAGGTACATTTTATTATTAATTCACGCCTTTTTTTAAAAACAAAAATTCATAAATACTTATTTGCTTCAAAAAAAAGCATAAAGGTACATTGCAGCATTATATGCTTAGTAGAGCGCCCACAAGATATATGAAATGTGCAAAGTTGTGAATTTGTTTGCTCCCCGTCCATTTCCTGAAATTAGAGGTCAAAAAAATAAGATCTCAAAAAAAAATTTGGAATCGGTAGTGGAAAAAACCCAGCCGGTTTTCGATCAAAGGTCGAAAAATTAACTAAAAAAAGGGAAGTCGCTTTGACTGCCCGTTACTTCAAAACTATTAATTTTTTCATAATATTTTCAAGTCAACCATTGTACAGAAACTTCAATTCATTAAGAAAATTTTCATGACATTTTTTCCATAAATTGTTTTTTTGTAATTTTCAAAGGGCGGAATATTTTTTCTGGAATTCTTATATTGCATGGGATTAAATTTTAATTAATTCAACAAAAAAAAATTATTTAAAATATTAAGTTTTAAGGTATGGAGCCGGTCTCAATGTTGGAAAAAAATTAGTATTCTAATCTTCTTTCTATAAATCGCTACTTTCTTGGATGCAACAAAATGCATTTTTAGTTGGTATTAAATGCATCATTTATAACTGCTTTTTGCCTTCAAAATGAGCTATGAAATGGGTTTGTGCGACTTTTTTTCAAAAAGTTATGATCATTTTAAAATGACATCATGAAAGTTACAAATCATGTATGGATTTTCTATAGCACTTGCCATATTACTATATCTTTTATAATGTTATTTTAAAATGGTCATAACTTTTTAAAGAAAAATCATGCAAGACCATTCTGTAACTCATTTTGAAGGAAAAAAAACAGTACTAAGTGACGCATTTAATAAAACAGACCAAAACGATTTTGTGCGTGTTCTACACAACCTCAAAAATCGTGTTTTTTGAACATTAGGGGTGAGATATCTCACAAACTATAAGTGATACGGCCATTTCGCGTCCAATTTCGAATTCAGCATTAATAACTACATCTAAAATGACTATTTCGGTTTTGGTTTGTAGTCGTTTTTTTTTAAATACCGTTTTCGACCTCATTTTAAAAACCATGCCATGAACCGATTTTGAAAACTTTTTTTTCTTATTCAGTAAATACTCAGGTGCAATTTCACATCTTTGTGCAGTTTTTGACAACTTGATTGAAATTTTTCCTGAGCTGCGTGCACGAAATTCGAAATTTTAAATTATCTCTGCTGGAACAGCCCAAAAACGCACTAAAACGAAAATAAATGCTATTTTCATGTTCAGCAATCCCAAATTAGTTAAGGAACTATGACTACTAAAATGGTTTCTTACCAAATTAAAAATTAAGAAGAAAAAATAAAAAAATAAATTTTTTTTCTTAACTTTGAAACGCGCTCCATTCCTTAAAAATTATTATTTTTAAGTAATTTTTCTTTTAAATTAATCAACATTTAATTCCCTACAATATGAGAATTCCAAAACAAATATTCCTCTCTTTGAAAGTTACAAAAAACCAATTTATAGAAAAAAAGTCATGAAAATTTTCTTAAAAAATGGAAGTTTTTGTACCGAAACAACAACAAATTCAATTTTTGGACCAACATTTTTTAAGAAGATAATGTTGACCTAGTCATGCTCTACAAAAGTTGTCTTGAAAATATTATGAAAAAATTAACAGTTTTGAAGTAACGGGCAGTCAAAGCGACTTCCCTTTTTTTAGTAAATTTTTCGACCTTTGATCGAAAACCGGCTGGGTTTTTTTCACAACCGATTCCAAATTTTTTTTTGAGATCTTATTTTTTGACCTCTAATTTCAGGAAATGGGCGGGGAGCAAGCAGAATCAGAATTTTGCACATATGGGCGCTCTAATGCTTAGTTAAATACATATCGATACCTTAGAGCGCTATAGTCCTATCTCAATTTTTTCAATTATTGGGAAATGCAAAAAGAATTGGCTGCGATTTTGAAAAAACTATACATGCAATAATTTTACCTTAGTATATTTTAACATAATTTTATGTTAAAAAATTCTTTTATTAATTTTTAACAAAATCAATTTAACAAATTATATGGAATTGCACTACTATTCAAATAAACTACACATTTAGTAAATTTTATGAGCGACCAGCATTTCCCGGTGTGCGTTGCGATAGCTTCTTTTGTACGGAGGGCAGAGCATTTCCAATTAAACCAATGAATGTAAATTGCTCCGATGCAATTTATATGCGCACCAAAACTCATCTAGATAGTTTCAGAGCATTAGATAGTTTCAGAGGTATGATACTTTTTTAAGGACGTGAGACCGCCCATTTTTCCCTTAGACACTATTTGTCCCGTGACTCTTAATACACATACCACATCTCATCCATATCCTTTAAATGATTTCAGAGACATGAAAAATTATTTTTTTTCGAATCATGGAAAAAACAAGAAAGTTTCAAAAATTTCTGGTTCTGACCTTTGGGTGAAAAAAAAATGTTTCCACTAAAAAGATGTAAAATGTCATGAAACGTGTAGAAAAGACGAAAAAAATGGAAAAATTTTCTTAAAAATGTGACTTATTTAAATATTCAGAGGAGATAGCACAGTGGCGCTCTTCAAAAAATTACAGTTTGGAGATACGATTTTTCTTAATTCTCGAATATTTCGGTGTTTTAGTGGTATTTTGACATCCCACAGAATTCCACTCGGTAAAGAAGCCCACAAGGATACCATATCTGCAAAAATCGCAAAAAGTGGAGATAGGACTATAGCGCTCTAAGGTATTGATATATAAAATATCATACATATTTAATTATATAAAATAGTGAGATCAAAGTTTTAACAAGTGTTGGACTTGGAAGAATTAACTTTTGTTTTAATCAGTTTTATTACTTATTATTAAAATATGATTTTAGGAAAATTAAAGCATTTATTATTTTATCATCCAATTTAGATCTAAATTTATTACGTATATAACCCGCACACGAAAAGCATCTTTCTGATTCAACATTTGTTGGTTGAATTGAAGAAAGATAATCGAATGTTTTCTGGAGGAAATAACCCCTATCACCACATTACAAAATATATCAATTTCTTTCATTAAAACGTCGGATAAATTATAAGACTTTCTAGAAAATTAATTTTTTGGCAACTCTGATAGTGGGTATGTAAATTTATTACACAAATGATTTATCAGAAGAAAACTCATATGAGTTATTTTGGCATTAGATTTGAGTCTATTTGAAAATAGAAGTCATAGGTGTTTTCAAATTTTTAAATGTTGTTTGAAAAATAAAAAATTAAAACAATTTCAACAATATAAATTAAAAACAATAAAAAATTGACAGTCAGAGAAAAAATCATACAGAAAAACATAAGAGAACTAGTCTGAAGTGCCTTTTAGCAAAAATGATATTACTCAAAGCAGATTTATCTTTCTATATAATATCAATAGTGATTTTGATTGGTTGAAGAGTTCGAGCTAATTGTTTAATAATTTTAAATTCGCTACAGTGGATCGAAGAAACCTTTAAGTCAATACAAGCTGTTTTTATGCTACTCTCAAGCATAATAAAGTGCTGCAGCATATCTAAAAGACTACTCCATCTCATTTTGCAATCTAAGATTAACTTCAGCTCTTTATTATGTTCAATTTTAACATAATGTTGTAAGACTTCGTTTTTTGTTGGTGATTTTTGGAACATTCTAACAATTTTTCTTACCTAAAAAACTTACAAAAGAAATCCCGGGATTGGTAGCACTAATCCCGGGATTTTCGGGACTGCAGAAAGGCTCGAATCCCGGGATCCCGGGATCCCGTAATCCCGGGACTGAAATCCCTAGTTGTTACATGTCGATTATACCAATAGAAACGTAAGTATTTAAATTTTAATCATAGAGAACTGTTTTATCTCGACTTAGGTTGTTTTGTCAAAAGTCCACAGATATGTAATAAATTTAGATCTAAACTGGATGATAAACAATAAATTCTTTAAGTTTTCTTAAATCATATAATAAAACTGATTCAAATTTCAGTTCCCGAAAATCCCGGGATCGCAAAAAGTCCATAAATTGGAATCCCTACACGGGACTCAAGTCGGATACGTAATCAGCGCCAAACGCCACATTTACGAGCAACAGAGTGTAAGGGCAAAATACAACGGTTGATTTCAATACAAGCGGGGTAGAAATGAAAAGCAAAAGTTGAAAATTTGTAGCAAATACGAACGCGCTCAGTTGTTTACAGTTGATCAAACAGTTCTCATTGCATCTTAAAGATATGTACAAGTATAAACTTTGACTGACTGTATGATTTAAGCTACAGAGTGTTTTGTAGCCGCTAAATATGAGTCCACCGTTGGGACTGCAACGGCGCGATTATGTTGCCAAACAAAAGATTTTTGAAAATCGACCAAGTACTATAGTGATAATGGAATGAAATTTTTTGAACCAGACGTTACTAAAGCAGCAACTAAATATATTTACACAAACATACAATAAAAATAAAAGTAGTAGGCAAAAAATCGCAAGTGAAACATTAATTAACACACAAACACAGTGAAATATCGTTATCTTTGTAAAACAGAAGGGAAAACCCACAGTAGCATAGAAATCAAAGCAAATTCCTAAATCGATTGGAGTTCTTTCTGTAACTCCCTCCATTAAGGAGACCAAAACCAAAAGACAACGAAATGGCTCGAGATAGACTCCCAGAATTAATTCAGGTGAGTACAAAAAGTTAATTACTAAAGGTAAGCACGCGCTTATCAGTAGCATTTACTGTTTTGTTCAAATTTTTCAATTTTTCATCAACAGAAATCCATTAGGGTTGGTTCTTCGAATGGTTCGCTACACATAGAAGCCTCTATAATGGAGCAGAACGCAGTGGTAGAAGCCATTCTCAATCCGGTAAGAAAATTAAGAAATTGCTCTAATTAATGATCATCATTGGTTAATCATTCTACAATATTGGCTTATACTACTTGTGCAAATAAGATAATGGTTGAGGCAAATATTTTCGGTTCTGCTTGTTATATATGTAGATAGTTTAGTTCCACATGAAAATGATATTTGTAAAACGGTCATTGCTTATTTTTATATCATTTTTCGAAACAAATTTATCAAAAATGTCTGTGGTTAGCCGGGCTGATGAGTTTAATTCAATCAATGCAAAAATGGTCTTTATTTCAAACGGATTATTAGTGAATAGTTTCGAATTCTGTAAAAACTATTTGATAGGATAAAGCATGTATCCGTTTATTTCTAAATCTTTTAAGAATTCCTTTGAAAACTTGATGATATAGTGATATTTTTATTAATTTGCTTGCATCAGTAAAACATCGATGCTTAATACGCAATGCAAAAATGTAAAAATGA
Organism: Calliopum simillimum; assembly: GCA_951812925.1. Classification (NCBI taxonomy): domain Eukaryota; kingdom Metazoa; phylum Arthropoda; class Insecta; order Diptera; family Lauxaniidae; genus Calliopum; species Calliopum simillimum. The sequence continues at coordinate 32,387,648 of OX638371.1, forward strand.
TTAATGTGAATGTTTTGATGAAACATCAGTGACGCATCACAACTTTCAGCTGCTGGGAGTACCAGTTAATTTCTTAATTAAATTCTGTGAAGTTTACTTAAAAATAAAAACTTCGTTATCGTCGGCTTGTCATAGTGAAATTTTGATTTTAATAAAGCTATAGATATCACAATGGTAAAATACTTAAAGCAGCTGCGAGAATGTTTGAAATACTCCGTATGCTACGTTTCCACTAGAGATTTATCCGTGATAAGATCTATCTAAGTCTCGTCGTTAAATCCTACCCGTTTCCACTTTCCGAGAGAAATTTATTTTTGATAGTAAATTTCATAAGCAGGAATATGTATGTTGTTTTTCCTTCTCTTCTTAATATTTGTTTTCCATTTCCCGTGTTTTCAATGACATTTAATGACATTCGTTAAAGTGAATCAGTAATCAAAATCAGGGCTACCGATGAGATTTATACTCAGATCAACAAAAAAAAAAAATATGATAAATAGATTTAAATTTGTATAATAAATCACGTGATTTACTTAAACTGAAAAAATAAATTAATAAAAGTCCATAATTTGAAGCAGGAAATTTTTGTCAGTGTTACTGAAGATTATTCTTCATCGTTTATTATTTTGTTATTCGATTTTATTTCACGTTAAACTCGCACTGAAAAAGTCATTTCATAGTTAAACTAAGTTTAACATTTTAATCGAGGTTAATAAAATTTAGTATAAATAAATTAAAACTTGCACTGGACCTTAGTTTTTCAATCACAAGATTTAGTCGTAATATGACATAAATTTCTTAAATAAAACCTAATCGATTGTGTGGAATTTACACTTACAATACCCTTTAAAGGTAATTAATTTAAAAAACCAATTGTTAAACAATATTTAGCATGAAAAAATAAGTAAGAGCCAATACACAGATTTATCTCTTATCAATGCAAATATTATTATAAGATAACAAAACTTTAATAAGAATGATTGCATTGCTGCTGAAGTCGGCATATTCTTTCTTAAATTTATCTCTTATTGAAATAATTTTATTTCCAAAGACTAGGGGGCTCTGCCCCCTGCTCGTTTCGCCCACCAACCCCCGAGTAGCTCTTCCTCTTTTTAATTTTCTCTCTTCCACTCTGTGCGTTAGACTTAAGAAGCGAACTTGATGTCGCGAGCAACTGAAAACTATTTTGTATTGTATAATAACAAGAGACCGATCCCTGCTCGGGCAACAATCTGATATTATTATTTTAGTCAATGGGGGTTATCGTGAATCAAGACTCCCGGGGAATTTTCTCAGACTGCCGTGCATTCTCTATTGCAGTTTAAGAAAATTCCCCGGGAATCTTGATTCACGATAACCCCCAATATGTTTTATTCATCGCTATTTTTTGTTATGAAATTCGTATCTTTTCATCTCCAATGTTCATGCTTTCAAAATGATAAATTAACCGATGAGAATAATAATAATAAAAAAACTCGGAAAGTATCGAATGGTATAGAAAAATATCAAGAACTACAAATTTTTTTGGTGAAATAAAATGCCATAAAATAAATAACTTGGATATGCAACGCACCCAAAATCATTCGTCTCTTGTATGCGGGCTGAAATATCTTATCTTCAAAGGATCATACTTCGGAAAGTAAGAGACCTATTGGAAAAGTCGGAAAAAATATTTTGATAAGGAAGAGTATGGCTATTCAACGCCATTAATAAAAAAGGATTTCACCTTTCCTTGAAGATACCCAGTAAGACTGAACATAGCGTTTTCTTCAACTTCAAGCAAGGATCTTTCAAAATCCTGCAGTTATAGTGACAGTTCTGATGATGAAGAAATATTCACCGTAAAAAAGTACATAAGACTGCATATAAGAAATAAAAAGTTCATTCCATTTGTTTTTTTTCTTTTGTGCCCGAGTTATTAACAAAAATGTTTATTTTGGTAAGAAGTGGGCGTGGCAATTATTGAACAAAGCCCACTTTTAGTTATTTTTTAGATACTCATGACTCAGATCCGCTTACCAAATTTCATCAAAATATGTTGTACCATTTGCGAGAAATAGCATTTAATTTATTTTACTTGTGTGGGAGGTTCCACGCGCACTGGCGATATTTTGCCCACTTTCAGGTTGTAGGTGCCTAATAAAAAGGAGATTCCCTACAGTTAAATTCAGAAAGATTGCTTTAATGGTTTTCATTTTATTGCGTATTATATTTTTGTGGGCGGTGCCACGCCCTCCAACGAGTTTTCTTAATGCAACGGCATATAACATATTGATACTTGTTTTCAGGTGTAAAATCTCTTAAATTTTCATTAAAGTTGTTGGAGTCGTTTTTGAATTATATTGAATCAAAATTATTAAGGGTTAAAAAGGGGCGTGGCACTTCTTTGATACCGCCCACTTTTTGGTTATTACAATTGATAAGCGGTACCTACATACCAAATTTCATTAAAATATCTTGTAACATTTGCGAAAAATAGCATTTAACGTATTTTGTTTGTATGGGAGGTTCCACGCGCAACGGCGATATTTCGCCCACCTTCGAATCAGAGATGCTCTATAGCAATTAGTCTCCTCACACTTAATTTCAGAATGTTTGCTTTATTAGTTTTCTTTTTATACTGTTTTATATTTTTGTGGGTGGTGCCACGCCCTTCAACGAGTTTTCCCAATATAGTGGTGTATCACATATTAATTCTTGTTTACAGAGGTAACAACTCCAAAATTTTCATTAAAATTGTTGGAGTCGTTTTCGAGTAATATTGAATCAAAGTTTTCAAGAAGTAAAAAGTGGGCGTGGCACTTCTTTGATTCCGCCCACTTTTTGTCTGTTACAAGGTGTTACTAAGCCGTAACCGCTCACCAAATTTCATTCAAATACCTTGTATAGTTTGCGAGTTATGACTAAATCAAATTTAAAATTTAGGGCAGTGCCACGCCCTCTGGTGAGCATTTACAAAGTTCAAATCTAGCTCATTCTTCATTGTATGCTACTATCTAAAACTATTCCAAGTTTCATTAAAATCGCTATAGCCGTTTTCGAGAAAAAATTTTGGCACAGAAATAAGTACAAACAAACAAACATACAATTTTAGCTCGTATAAGAAGAGAAGAAAGATAATTTTTTTTATATACTTGAGTGCATTCATTTTAAATTTTAGTATTCGGAAATCCGACTGAATTTAGTACAAATTGCTGCCAATCTGGAAACAATGAACCGAATGGTTCAAACCATCAATATACGTAATTTCAATGGTAAATATTTATTTTCAAATTAAATGCAGGCAATTAATATTTTCTTACTTTTCATTTCTAGAAAACGAAATGGATGAGATACGGAATCAAAACCTTAAATATGGCAATGAATTGATGAATAAATTCAGGCAATTAAAAACCGAATTACCGGCAGAAAAAGACAAGTGTCTTGAGGCGCGTATGAAGCGCACTCTCTTCTATGGGTTACATCAAAGCTACATAAATGTTTGGAATAAAAACGAGGAGTTCCTACAAGACTATGAGCGAAAGCTAAAGAAAAATTTACGCATGCATTCGAAAATTCTTAATTGCAATGCAACAGATGAAGAAATTGAAGAACTTATAGCGAATAAGAACACAAACCTTTTTGTTGGAAATGTAAGTGATTGTACTAACATGCATAATGAACCTGTGCTTGTTGAACTTTTGACCCGTCGTAAGACTTTAGACACAACCTTTAATTTTTAAAACACGTTGTCTTATTTTCAGATTTTAGAAGAAACTGGAAAAGAGAGGAAAACTCTACGAGACTTAATGGATCGCTTTAGTGAGCTGAAAAAATTGGAAAAATCTATCCAAGATGTTCACGCACTTTTCCTGAGAATCCAGACCCTAGTCTTGGAACAAGTAAGCAAAAGCAGGTGTTTTCAATCCAATGATTTTTACAGTGAAACTTTTATAGAGTGAAATTATACAACGTGTTGAATTTCACGCACAGCAAGCCACACTGTACGTGGACAAAGGAGCAGATGAATTAGAAAAGGCTGAAAGAATACATACAAAGGCTTTTAAGGTTTAAAAATATATAATTTATTTTTATTTAAAAAAAAATTTATTTTATTTATTTTTTTAGAAAAAAATGATGCTGATTTGCATTGCTATTGCTGTATTATTGCTATTTATATTCATTGGTATATATTTATAAGCGTCGGAAAAAGTTTAAAGTGTAAGCTTAGAAACTAGAATTATAAATACATGTTATAATATGTTAATATTTAAAACACAACCATAAAAGGAGATTGATAAATAAGTGTTCACAAAGTTCTCAACTTCTTTCATTTTATTTATAAGTTTTCCTTTTGATAGCAGATCATTTCAACGTCTTGGTGCTACGAGTGTTAACCCTCACCATCTCCGAACTTAGTGAAAATTGGTATAATTGTTGAATATCATCAAACTAATACTCGTGCAAAATTTTGGATTCCAAACCGAAGTGGTTCCCAAAATACGAGGTCGTAAAGTTCAAAAAAAGTATCAAAAAAACTGTTAAAGTGACTAACATTAAAAGGCTGCAACTTTTCAACCAATTAACATATTTCTATAAAAGAAAAACAGGATCAAAGGTAATTCTATGGGCTTCAAAGTGTTTAAAAAAATTTGTATTTTTGTCAAGGTCAAATGTCATATTTTCAGCATCAAAAAGGTCCAAATCGAATATCTCAAAAAACGACATTTAAAAATTTTTAAAAAAAAATATATGTCAAAGACCAATTAATCATCTATACTTACTGTAAATATGAAGGTGAAGCTCTTTCTGGTTTTGTAATTATAAATAAAATAAGACACAAATATTGAAAAAAATAATATTTATTAGTAGATTTTTTCAATAAAAAATTCATTAAACGCTGAGTATGCCTTGACTTTAAGCGTGTCTTTTCCACCAATGCTAAAGCAGTGGAATTTTTGAGTTCCAGATACAGGTCGTAAGCTATAAAGGCTTTCTTCTCTAGAAAATAAACTTTTTTTCTTCAATGAAATCTTTTTCATTTAAATATTTGAAATTGCAGTTAATAAGATTTTGACTGCACCAAACAAACAACTGATGAGGTGTTATTTGATAATCCAGCGGCCGTTGGATGCTTGCTCTTCGCGGTTCTCTTTTAACTGTGCCTTCAAGGCCCTCTCTCGCAATTTTTCCACGGCTAGAAGCTAAGAAATACCACTCGGCCGGACGACTTTGACGTCCTGAATCCGGGGTCCGTTTTTTTCCAGAACGTCTGAGAAAAAAGATTTCAAGGTCATATGGAGGTCAAAATGGGGTTCATGTGCCATTTAGTGATAAATTCGCTAAAATTCTGAAACTAATTTTTTATCATTGAATTCTTAGTCCTTAAAAAGACTATATAGTCCATATAATACTATACTTTTTTGTATCTTCATTTTGAGTATTTTAATTTTTTTCTTTATCCTGATGAGATATTTATCTAAAAGTGAATCAGAATAGAGAGAGAGTTTGGCTTCAGATGTTCCTGGTTCAAACCCGACCTCAGACAAAAAGTTAAATTTTTAAATTGTAATTTAAAATAAATTAAATTAAACATAAATTGTTCTGAAGATGGTTACGTGGCGGTAACCGAAACATATGTCACTATAGCCGTATTTAGTAGTTTTTTCTCTTATCCTAATTGTCATAATTTTTTTAGTTGAAAAATGCCTGGAATTTTCGATTATTGCAAATATTGACTTAAGTTGATAAAATAAGTATAATAATGTATTTTAAATTTGCCGTGTTACTTTAAATCCGGCTCTGGTGCTGACGGGAAGCTTTGCAGATATATATTTATTAATATATATACATATGGGCATTTCCACAGAAAGGTAAGCCGTGAGCCAAAAAATTAAATCATCATATCTCTGAAACTGTTTAACGTAAATGGATGAGATTTGGTACCTATGTAAAAAGCGCCAAGAGAAATATCTGTACTGGGAAAAATGGGGTTATCACGCCCTCACAAAAATCACTTCATAATATCTCCGAACATATTTAACGCACATGAATGAGATTTGATACATATGTACAGAGCGCCAGGAAAAATAATGTTTACTGGGAAAATTGGCGATGCCACGGCCCATAATTTCATAATTTATGAGATTAGGTTCACATGTAAAATGGATAGGGGCAAATAACATCCTTTGAAATAATTGTTGATGCCACGTCAACATAACAAGATAAGATGAACCAAAATTCACCGGGAAATCCTGGTTTTTTGAAAGGTTTTCAATTTAAAATTTGTATGGTGGAAAAAAATGTTCCGTGCGACCCTGATTAAAATTTAGTTATGAACAACTACTTCCAACTTGTTTCAAAAGGGACTAGTTGCGAACTAATCCTGACGTCCTAGATTGGCAAAATCTCACACTGTGCGACGGTCACGTGAGATACAATGGAAAAGCTCATATGTATTTTAGAGTGGTACAAAAAACCGAAGGTGTTTTAAAGAAAAAATTCAAGAAAAAGAAGAAATTTCCATGGCACACTTTTTCTTATTCTGTGTTATTATTACAACTGAAATGAGCAGCCAACGAATATACACAGTCAAGGGAAAAGTTTATTCAAAACTATATTTGCAGTTCTATGAAATAATTCGAAGATCAAAAAACAAAACGGTATGAAGTGTGGCTTACAATTTAACAATACAGTCACAACAATTGAGAGCAACACTACATCGCTGCAACCCATAAAGTCGCGTCATATTGGATGCGCAGCTTTAATTGGTTCCTTCTTCAACCTACCCATTCCCTCTTGATACATGACACAGTGCCACTTTCTTATTGTTAAGTTCCGATAAACGCAACGAAAAGTTTTTCCACTTGCAAAACCTGAGGGCTCAAAGTGTTGCTGATAAGTAAACTGCTGCTGTCGCTGCTGTATTGCTACGTTCAAGCATTTTGGCGAAAGTTTGTTTGAATGTTATTTTGCTTGGCAACTGATTTGTGATAAAATTTTACCTATTTTTCAGTGTAAGTAGTGGGAAGATGGTGGCGGCTTTACAAAATACAAAAACCTCTGCCTCAGCACCAACGTCATCGTTTAAAAATCAGGTGAAAGAAAGTCAAATGAAAGCAGATTGTTTCCAAAACAGTAAAAAAGAAAAGATTGCAATTTATAACGATATTTCAGGAAGGAACACTTACCTTAGGGCATGTGCCTCCTTCAATCCATTACACGCAGACATAAGAAAGTTGCGAAATTTTTGGCACTTTTATAAATGGCTTAAATTCCAATGCGCTTCTTATTGATGATAAGATGAAGTTTGATGTAAAAGTTAATAATAAAAGTTTTTCTTTTGCACACTTGATTTGAGAAACTTTTTAAACAAAATTTTTCTTCGCAGCAATTTTTGCATTAATCTGCGCTCCGACTGAAAGAAGTTGAGGGTTTTAGCTTCAAAGAATTGGGGCACAGCAAATTAAACTCTGTCTGTAAAAAGTCGACTGACTACTGTAAACCAACACTTCATCTTGATAGGACGTTCTCTGTTAACATAGAATGAATCGAGAGATTCCTGAGTTAACCGACCTTCAGATTCATCGAACTCTATTAATATTTACACTGACGGTTCTAAACAAGAAGCAGGGGTGGAGCCTGGGGTTTACATTCCCACCTATAATACAACATTATAGTATAAATTTCCACAATACTGTAGCATCTTTCAAGCTGAGTTGGAAGCGATTAGTATGGCGACGGAACATGTAATGGCGACGGAACATATAATGGCGAGCAGTGGCGTCGATCGCTTTAATTTTTACGTTGACAGTCTAGCTGCCTTTAAGTCCCTTACAAATTATAGAATTAAATGCAAGTCAGTCCTTCGATGCTACAATCTACTTCAAACGCTCAACAGTAAGTTTGAAACATGCCTGAACTGGGTACCTGGTCACCAAGGTATAGAGAACAACGAAATTGCTGATGAACAGGCAAAAGCAGGTGTGCTACTCGAAGGTGAACCGTTAAGCGTATCACTTCACTTATAGCACCATAATGTTATATATCAGAAATCGCTTTACTGTGAGGCTAACCTAAAATGGAACAACTCAAATAATAGCAAAATAACCAAAAATTGTAACTTTAACTTTAACTTTAAAATTTAACTTTTAATTTTAATTAGAACTGTTGTAGGAGCCATCACTGGACACTGTCTTATTGGTTATCATGCTCACAGAATGGGCATTCTAACTGTTAGTAGGTGTTGGTGATTTGATGAAGACGAAGAGAAGAATTTGGAACATCTACTATGTTTCAGCATATCTAATTGCAAAATGTAAGGCTTGAAGTTCAGCATGAAATATCCCTGAGTACAGTGGCAAAAGTCCTTGATGAATGATTTCAAAATCTCCATTTGACAATTCTTTCGTTACAGCATAGGATGAAGAACCTTCTGAGAATGAACCATCTGTGTAAATAATTGTGTCTGGAGAAAAACTAGAAATTTTTTCCAAAAATAATTTTTGATATACTATTGGATTTGTAGAGTTTTTTGAATGAATGTTTAAACTAGTATCGACGGAGAAATTTTGCAAATTTTGCCCTACCGGGGAAACTGGCTCCAAATTTGGGATGGGAACATTGAATTTTGTTAAAAGGTTCACAGTATTCTTAATGCCGCACCAATTTTTCTTGGAGTATTCACGATTTTGGGTTTTTTTGAGTACTTCCCAAAACTCTTTGTGTAGACCTTCTGCAGTTGAAGTTAAGGATTTAACTGCTAATTTGATGCATCTGTTGTTTTTAACTAATTCAAAATCTTGATAGCGGGCTTCAACCCTAAGGGCTTCTAGAGGTGTGCAGGAGAGAATTCCTGCCGCAGTTCTAAAGCATATGTTGAGAGCAACATTGATTTTTCTAATATTCGAAGCGGAAGTCCATCCATATATAGATATAACATGTTGAATCGTACCTACTGTCAGAGATTTGCAGATCGCAATAGCTGTATCAATGTGTGGTCCTTTTTTCCTTGAGCAAATAACTTTCAAAATATTGTTAATTTTTTTTAGTTTATCTGTTACAAGCCTAGTTTGCTCATTCCATAAAAGATTTTTGGTAAATTGAACTCCTAATATTCGCATTTTGGATCTGATTTCAATGTTATTCTCTCTCAAGCATAATGATGTATTGGAACATTTATGTTTTCTGCAGACATGAAGAACTTCAGCTTGGTTTATTGGAACGTTTGCTCCTCTACTGACAGCCCATTGATTGATTTTGTGATCGAAAAGGTTTAAGTTGTTGGTTACTACTTGAGGTGTGCCGGAAGCAACAGCAAATATATTATCAGCGTAGATTCCAAAAAAGTCAATACCTTCAGAGTCTTTAAGTGCTCTTATTAAAGAATTGGTATACACTGTAAATAACACAACTGAAAGAGGTGAACCTTGAGGTACTCTATTGTTGAGAGGGAGTTTTTGTGATAGAAATCCATCCACCGGAGTTGTAATGTGTCTGTTTGTAAGAAATAACAAAATGACCTTGAGTAAATTTTTTGGAATACCCCACTCATGAAGTTCTTGAATAACAAAAGTTGAGATGACACGGTCAAAAGCTTTTTCGAGGTCTTCGGATAACACGACACTGTGCTTTTTATTATTCATGTTTACCTTTAGTTGAGATTCGAGTTGGTGGCATAAAGTGTGTACACCGTGATTTGGCAAAAAAGCATGTTGTCCACTTAGTAATTTATATTTTGAGCAAGACCATAATCTAGAAGCAACTATTTTATCAAAAGTTTTTGATAAAACAGGTAATAATGATATAGGTCTGTAACCAGTAACATGATTAGGGCTCTTACCAGGCTTTGGGATGGGACATAAAATAGCATGCTTCCAGTCGTGAGGATAAATTCCCGTTTTTAATATATTGCTGAAAAGTTGACAAATTCGTATCTTTAAAGTCAAAGATGAGTTTTTGATCATTGAATATGTGATCTTATCTGCACTTGGAGTAGATCCTTTTAGATTTTGTAGTACCAATTCTAGTTCAGCAATGGTTACATCTTCAACAATGTGTCTAAAGTTTGAAAAGATTTCAGGCAATGTTTCAATATTAATTAAATGTTTTGCTGTAATCAATTCCCTGTCAAATGATCGATCCGAACCAATAGCGCTCCAGCAGTTAGCAAATAAATCGGCTTTGTCTTTAGGGAGAGATAGAACATCACTTTGCTGGAAAATAGATGGGAAATTATTTACTCTTGCAGTTCTACTTTTGTTGACTTTGTTCCATAAGATTCGAGTATCCATCGAAGGATTCAAAGAATTAAGAAAGTAGTTCCAAGTAGATCTTTTAGCATCTTTACAAGCTCTCCTTACTTTTGCACAGGATTTCCTGTAATCTAGACAATTGGTTTGACTTCTAACTCTTTTGAAATTTTTCCATAATTGATTTTTTTCCCGAATTAACGAAGAGATTTCAGAATTAAACCATATTGGACTACTCCGATTGTTTGCCGACCTGCTCAGAGGCATGGATTCATTGGCTGATTTTCTTAATATTCTTTTTATTAACATTGGTGGATTGTTGGAAAGTGGTTGAATATTCTATTGTTTTGTCATTAAATCTGGGCCAGTTGGCTTTTTTGTCTGAAAATCTTATGACTGGGAATTTTTCATTTGTTACAAGACGATTGTAAATGATAATTGGAAAATGATCACATAACTCTGGTTGATGGAGACATTTCCAAGTTAGTGTAGGTGCAAGATCAACAGATGCCATCGAAACGTCTACTGCTGTTAATGTATTTCTTGTGCTGAGCAATGTAGGAGAACCATCATTTATAATCGTAAGGTTTCTATTGTTAGAAAAGTTTTCCCATATTGTCCCACTTGGTGAAGTGTTTTGGGAACCCCACAAGGTATTTTGTGAATTAAGATCTCCAATTAAGAGATGATGGTCCAAGCCAAAAGAATGAATATCATCCACATGATAAGGTGTTAAATACACCTCTCTCTCCTTGTAGATATTGGTGATATGAAGATCAGATTTACCTTTTATTGTTATGGTATGAAAAAGTAAATTGTTCTGCGAAATTTTATGTTGTGACACCTTGATATTGTTTTTAACTAAAAAAGCTATTCCTGCTTTAGCATATGAGTAGTTTTTATTGTGGCAAAATATATTGTAATTTGGTAGGTGCAGAAAATTTTAATTTTTTTGATAATATGTGTTTCCTGTAAGGCAATTATGTCAGGATTGTGTCGTGATACCAGAATTTCCAGACCATATTTATTATTGATAAATCCCTGAATGCTCCATTGTAAAAGTGTAAAATCTAAGCCAAAATCCATTTAGTTTGTTAAGGTATATAAAGTTTGTGCAAAAAGTTAAAGGTGAATATGATAAATTAATTTTTTGTTAATTGAAATTCATCTGAAGGATTTATGTATTGATGGGGACAGGGCTGCATGTCTACGTCAATTTCATTAACGTTAAATATAGGAAGTATATTGTGAAGGATTTCATTTAAATTTTTTGGTTTAGGTTTTGAAATAGAATAACTTGTTTTTTTATTGATTTTCGTTGGTGATAGTTTTTGAGTGTTGATCGTTTCTCTTATGTGGGATGGTTTGTCATTAGGTAATAAATTAGTAGAAGAATTTGTCGTTGAATTATTTGCTGCAGTTGGAATTTGTATATCTTGAGTAGTAGTTTCGGCATTAGTTGTTTTATTGGATGGGGATGGTGCATCTAGATTAATTATTGCTGTTTCTGCTTCGGTGTTTGATGATTTTTTAGCAATTTGTGCGAAAGTTGCCTTTTTTGCGTTTCTTACAAAAGGTTCTATTTTGTGGGCTTCTGGATTGCTATTGTACACTTTCCATGCTTCACGAGCTGTACATCTCCTATCAATTTTGATTTTATTAACTGCTTTGTGCTTTAGAAAAGTTGGACACGAATTATCGTAAGAACAGTGCGTATCACTATCGCAATTTATGCAATATTTTCTTGAACAATTGTCATGAGGTGGTGGTGTAGCACATTCTCTGCATAATTCTGAATTTCTGCAGAAGTTTTAAGTATGACCAAGCTTTTGGCAGATAATGCATCTCAATGGATTAGGGACGTTTTCATATACTTTAACTCTTTCCCAACCTAATTTCAGTGTTTCAGGACGTCGGATTAAATCAAAAGTTACAATAGCGGACCCTGTTGGGACAAAAGAATCGTTGATTTTCTTCATAATTTTCCTTACTCCAATAACTTTTTGATCCGCTGGAGATTCAACTAATTCTTCTTCAGGAATGTCTATGATATTTCTTGAAAAAATTCTGCCTTGTGATGAATTGAGTTTAGAATGAGACGATATTTTAACTGGAACTAAGTCCACATATTTAGCTTTTAAAAACTTCTCTGCTGCCTTCAAATTGTGCGTTTTTATCATCAAGTCTCCTGATTTTGGTTCAGTTACCTCTGAATATTCTCTTGATATAAAATTTAAGCCTTTATCGATTTGAAAAACATTATATGAAGAAAGAGGACGAACTTTTCTTCATTTGACGATCCAATGGCGGAAACTATTAGGTAACGAGGAATATGGTCATCATTTTGCTTAGTTTCAGGAAGTGGTGTAAAGTCTCCCGAACGCAATCTTTTGCTTTTAACATTTTTCATATTTCCAAGAATTTGGTCGGGATCAAGATCCTTAAATCTATTCCCAAAAAGGGATTCACCCCGGTTCATAGTTGGGCAACTCAGGCCCAGATAAATCCAATCTATTGCTTATTACAAAAAAGTTGATGTTTGTAAGAGAGAGGAAGAAATAAAAAATAGCGGTCAGTGTTAAGACACTGAAAGTCAGACACTAATAAAAAGTGAACGGAGAATCAAAATCCGTAATAACTGCTAAACAGAGTTAACGCGGCGATTGCCTTAGCAAGATTGTTTATCAAAAATTTATATACATATATGTATAAATTTATTTTTGAATAATTTTTTAATATAATTTTATTTTTTCACACAAATAAGTCTTCTTGTGACAAATACTTCGATGAGAATGATGAGCGCGATTAAAAATGTTTTCTGATTTTATTTTATGTTTTTTTATTTGATGAATTCTTTTTTTCAATGTTTTTAATATATTTTTTAGACAGTAAGTGACAAACCATCAAGAAATAAGCCAGTGCTACCAAATAAAACCAGTTGTTTTAGAACACTTCCATAGATCCAAAAAAGGTTTCCGAACGCATTCATGGATCCAGAAAATGGATCCAAGATCTGAGCTGATTCTAAATTTGTTTTGTTTTGCTTGAAAGTGGATCTGAACTGGATCAGATCCGCTGCCATTAGAACACAGCTATTGTCGATTTTTTAGCTTTCGCGATGAAGTTTTGACTTTTTATTGTTCGGCAACCATTAGTGAAAATTTATAGCAAATATTTCGAAGTAAATACTGATCCATTTTTCCCTGTTTTAGGGGTTATTTTTGAACCTTTTTAAGAAAAGGGTAAAAATTACCGATATGTGGGGGTAGCAGAGGGTTTTATACAAAAATATTCCTCGTAATATCTCGCACAAGTTTTTAGAGCACGTGATATACCTCAGATGTAAGGATCGTAAAATTTATTATGCCCACTCAATACCCTAAGGAAAACTTCTAAGATCGATTAAAAAAAGTTCGACTTGATCCAGAAATCGAGAAGAGACGTATAACTTATTTTTAGCCATATTTTCAGAATATATTGGATTTTTTCAGTTGTGCAAAATCGTGTCGAACGGTGTTATATGGCCTACCAGAAACAAACAAAGAACCGGCAAATACGACAAAAAACTGTTCTCCACAGTTAAAAGGTGATGATGTAATCATATAAAGAATAAACATATTATACTCCATGAAATAAACTTACCTTTTAACACATTTTGAAAAATAACCTAAATTGAAAGAATGATGCGTAGAAAAAACAAATATAAATTTGCATGGGAATAAAATACATAAAACTTATGTATTTCACGTTAAGAAATAAAATGGAATTCTTCTGGCAAGCAAAACACTAAAAACTTAAAACTTTTTCTGTAAAACATTAAAAGTTTTTTTGGAACGCAAAGCAATTTAAAGTTCCTTAAGAATAATAAAAGATTACGAGTACAGAAGTTTTTCAACTTTTTGTTTCATTTTGCAAAAATAAAATTATTTATATTGCATTCATTGTACCTCGTACTTAAACTATTCAGACATTCCTTAGAATAAAATTATAAGTGATTATTTTGGCTTGTATGAGTGTGGCCTTTAAAACTTATTAATATTTCTCATAGGAAAACCTTGTGATGAACCTCTCCCGTTTCCTTCAAATTTTGTTTTATAAATTTTCCACTAAAAATCTTTGTAAGGAATAAATGGGGATTGGACTATGACACTTGAAATGGTATACCTATCTCTGCACTTATTGTTATAAAACTTGTTGTTTAGATGTATGTATACCGCGCACCTTGCAAAAAGTGAGAAGATTAAGTGAGGGTGAAGGGTCGTTTCGTCCCACATGCAGAAGTAACTACACAAAATGATATACTTATCTATACCAAAGTTGGGCGTAATGCATTACTTTTTCAATGCACTGAAAGAGCATTATTGCCAATGATTGAAAATAATGCACCGATTTTTGAAATTTAATGCAACTCGGGCTTCAACGGGCCTTTTAGTTGTCTTTTTTCGAATTTAAAATACATTTAAGCAATATTTTTAATTTTACTTTATATTTCAAAGAATTTTCTTTTTGGTATGTTTGCCATTGAGGATTTGAACCTGGGGATCTCCCAAGTGTTCTACGATACGCACGTTAAAGAGCTAAGCCAAAGCCGTCATTATTGAGTAGCTGGCTGAAAATTTGTTTTATTATATTAGACCGATTCCATTTAAAATGTTTCCAAATATGCAGTTGGGTTCTCAGATTTTATTTATTTATTCTGCCATTCAGTTTTATATGATAAAAAAAACAAAAATATTTTCCCATCCTCATTGGGATTCAGCGAGATCCGCAGTTATTTCGTTGAAAAATTTAAAACAGCCCTGATCGATTGTGATGGAAGCATTAAAATATCATGGAGTGTCGCTACGGCTACTTTCTTAAACTCCAGTGAAAAAAGAAGTCAGCAGTTTGTGCAGATAAGACAAAAGAAGATTGTATAACGACCTCGCGAGCGAAGCCGAAAGCGCTGCAAATGCTCTAAATCTCAGGCAGCTTTACGATATCACCCGCAGACTATCTGGCAGAAAACACCAACAGAATCGCCGTATCAAAGGCATAAACGGAAATCTCTTAACATCCGCGGACGACCAACTAAGGAGATGGAAAGAGTATTTTTCTGACATACTGAATCCCACATCTACCAAATGTGCTGACATCGAAAACGTCGACAGCTTCACGTATTTAGGCAGCATTATCTACATGGATGGTGGAGTAAAAGAGGATATCAACCCAAGAATAGCAAAAGCATAAGGCGCGTTTGCTTAACTGAACAAAATATGGTCTTCTTCCGTTATATCCACCAAAACGAAAGAGCGCATTTTTGATTCGAAAATGAAGTCGGTTTTGTTTTATGGGTGCGAAACATTGCTTGTTACTGAAGAACTAACGAACAAGCTGCAAGTATTCGTCAACAAATGCTCAAGGCGTATACTAGAGATTTGGTGGCCTCGCACTATATCAAATGCCGAGCTACATCAAAAATGCAATCAGAGGGCTATATCAAACGAGGTCAAGCTGCGCAAGTGGAGATGGATTGGTCGTACTCTCCGGAAACTACACAGCAAAGTTTGTCGCAAGGTTCTTGAGTGGAATTCACATGGCAGTAGAGAACGTGGTAGACCCAAAACCAACTGGATCGCTGGAAAAGGAAATCCAAGAATCGGGAAAATCGTGGCAAGAGATCAAAGTCATCGCAAGGGATCGCAACAGATGGAGACGTTTCATATTGGCCCTATGCTCCTCCTAGGAGTTAAAGGAGAATACTACATACATACATTGGGATTCGAACCCCGGCTATCAATATTCTGAGACGCACAAATGAACGATGTCTGTCAAATTTGAATACATAAATCCTCCAACATCTCCGACTTCCAAAATATCATACTCATTGTGTGCTAGAAACATTGCTCACGATTTCTGACCAGTACATTACTTTCGCCTGACATAGTTAATTTCTCCAGCGATAGAAACCTTTGTTATTGACGCAATTAATTTATTTTAATTAATTTTCGGTATGTTAATTATCCGCAGATATACTTATTATTTCTAATAATACAACCAAATTAGCAAAAATTATACAGTGGCGCCAAATCACTCGTACAATGAACCGTTTTTTTTTTTTTTCATGCCATGACTAAATTAACTATGAATTCATAATAGAAGGTAAAGCAAAATAATAAGAAACTTGTAAAAATCGATATTTATTTAAGTGATTGTAAAATAAATATGTCAACTGAGTCTTAAAAAGTGTCAATCAATGAGTAAATAAATCATTGTTCAATATTTCTATTTAAGCTTAGACACTAGAACAGTAGGTCACTGAACCTCTTTGATTTGATATCGTCGAAGAGAATTATTTGTAACAGCATGTTATGACCGTCGCACAGTGGACCGAATCTTCTTAAATTTTTTTATTCAAACTTGATGAAATTTTCTTTCAAAAAAAATGTAAGTTCATTGAAAGAATATATCGCGAGTGAGTTGCCTTAACAATTCCTGTCAAGGTTATAATTAATATGTACCAATCGAAAGTATAACTCATATAGAATATGAAAACGCTGGGTTGTACTAGCGGTTCGCATTCATATGTTTAATATACAAACATTATATCAAATAAAGACATTTTATAAGCTCTGCACTTTCGATTGGTATGTAATTTGTTTCTTAGATGAATGAGTGCAATATTTAAAAAAATTCATTTTTAATTAATCATACCCTTGACAGCCATTTTTTAGGCAACCCACTCACGATATATTTTTTAACAAATTGACTTTGATATAAAACACTTTTTATCCATTAAATAGATGGGAGCAGTTCGCTCCTTTATCGTATCTCCTACAATAAACATTCCTAAGATTTTTGCTCAATTCGGTTACGAAATTATCTAAGTATACCTACCGGCAAAAATGAGATGCGTAGAACTTTGACCATTCATGAATGGATATGCATACCCCAAACAAATTTATTAAGAATTTCCAAAAGTACTAATTCTATGGAAAATGATTCTGGACCACTGTGCGTTGTTAACAATGAGTTTGCGAATTTCAAGTATACGAATAGGTAGGTAAATATGTATTATTTAAGTATCTACATAAGGGGTGTTCATGTCTCTTATATATTGGATATAGTCCCTTTAAAAGTAATATGCTGTGCACAAGATTAGCGCATCGTAGATCTTCATACTAAATGATGTAATCATCAGAAAAAAGCAAAGAAATTCTGAACGTCTTATATACTTATGTACACAACCTTGGCCAAAAGTATAAGGCACCCCAAAAAATGCATAATGCATGTTTTTATAATTGAGAAATGAATAAATGCTTATCATAAATACGATGCCTGGGTTCTTTAACCATTACATAAAACAATAACATTTTTTGAGATCATAAAACAAATGGTGACCTAAATCAAAAGGGTCGGTTTTTTGCCTTTTTATTGGTCAATGTTTTTTAATTTTTTTCGGTATTCCAAGGAGTAAAAAAACTTTTATTTTTGTTTAAGTGAAAAATTTGACAACTGGTTGATTTTACAATGCCCAAAACAAGCGATATAAGTTAGAAAAGCAATAGTAAATTGACCAAAAGTGTAAAGCACCCCACAATTTACTACTAACTTTTATCGCTTATTTTTGGCATTGTAAAATCGATTAGTTGTCAAATTTTTGACTAAAACAAAAGTAAAAGCTTTTTTGATCCTTGGAGAACCAAAAAAAAAAAAAAAAATTAAAAAACATTGACCAATAAAAAGCCAAAAAACGAGCCTTTTGTTTTTGGTCACCATTTGTTTTATGACCTTAAAAAAAAAACCGCTTATTGTTTTATGTAATAGTTAATGAACCCGGCATCGTATTTCTGATAAGCATTTATTCATTTCTCAATTAGAAAAGCATGAAGTATGCACTTTTTTGGGCGCCTTATACTTTTGGCCAAGGCTGTATGTATGTATAATCTCAAAAGCAAAAATATGTGTCATAAGTTTGTGATAAACTTCATATATAGGCTAGTCCTGCGTTGCGAACGTTACATTCATTAGTACGCATATTTTTTAATCTTTTGGGTGCTCTGAATGTTACATTTTTAATCTACTTGCAATAGTATGTTACACTTTGAGTACTTTCAATTGGCATCAAAAAAAAAATTTTCTGACTGGTATCAGTTACAAAAAAATCGTGTATAAAGTGCCGGTGCAAACGTTATAAAAAAACTGAAGTCGTTGTGGAGGTCTAAGTACATTTCATAATTTTTTGCGAATTTTTGCAGTGTAAGCAACAAAAAATAAATCCTTCGAAGAAAGAAGAATATTTGAATATGTCGAAACTGCTTTCGAAATAACGAAATAGTCCTTAGTTCATACAAATTTCAACTTCCGTGTGTTGCGTACGTTACGTTGCGAACGTTACAATTTTTATTTTATATATATGAAGCAAAATACGCCAAGTGTACCAGGCTTAAATTTTTTTGTCTCCGATTTCGCACAAATTTGGCAATATGGTAGATCCGGTGTGCAAGAACAACAATCCGGGAGCATTTTCATGAAAAGGGTGTTTTTTCAAAAATTTTTAGCTTACACTAAAGTTTGTAAATTTATAAATCTAGGTTACAGGTCCCATTCATTTTGAAGTGTTCTTTTTATAAAAAAAATATTTCTTGGTGAAAAAATTTTTTCTTCACCAAAATTTTTTACACTTAAAAATACTTTTGAATTTTTTTTAAAAAAACCCCCCTTAGATTTTTTTAAAAATACTTTAAATTAAAGCATAATTTATAAGCTTTAAAATGATGTATGACTCAAGATGGGATTTGGACGCAACATGGGTGTTTTTGGCTTTTGAATGCCCGCTGAAGGCAATGCAATTCGGAATGCAACGATAATACAAGATAATCGTTATGAATCGGTAGGTGCAACTTTAAAATTTTTCTCTCGGTTGACTTTTTTTTGGATATGCCCATTAGAGCGCCCATATGTGCGAAATTCTGATTTTGTTTGCTCCCCGTCCATTTCCTGAAATTAGAGGTCAAAAAAATAAGATCTCAAAAAAAAAATTTGGAATCGGTAGTGGAAAAAACCCAGCCGGTTTTCGATCAAAGGTCGAAAAATTGACTAAAAAAAGGCAAGTCGCTTTGACTGCCCGTTACTTCAAAACTGTTGATTTTTTCATAATGTTTTCAAGACAATTTTTGTAGAGCATGACTTGGTCTACATTATCTTTTTAAAAAATTTTGGTCCAAAAATTAAATTTGTTGTTTCGGTACAAAAACTTAAATTTTTTAAGAAAATTTTCATGACTTTTTTTCTATAAATTGGTTTTTTGTAATTTTTAAAGGGTGGAATATTTGTTCTGGAATTCCTATATTGTAGGGAATTAAACGTTGATTAATTTAAAAGAAAAATTACTAAAAAATTTTAGTTTTTAAGAAATGGAGCCCATTTCAAAGTTAAAAAAAATTTTTTTTTTTTTATTTTTTCTTCTTAGTTTTTAATCTGGTAAGAAACCATTTCAGTAGTCATATTTCTTAAACTAATTTGGGATTGCTAAACACGAAAGTAGCATTTATTTTCGTTTTAGTGCGTTTTTGGGCTGTTCCAGTAGAGATAATCGAAAATTTCCAAATTCGTGCACGCAGTTCAGGAAAAAATTTCAATCAAGTTGTCGAGAACTGCACAAAACTGTGAAATTGCACCTGAGCATTTACTGAATAAGAAAAAAAAGTTTTCAAAATCGGTTCATTGCATGGTTTTTAAAATGAGGTCGAAAAACGGTATTTTAAAAAAAACGACCACAAATCAAAACCAAAATAGTAATTTTAGATGAAGTTATTAATGCTGAATTCGAAATTGGACGCGAAATTGCTGTATCACTTATGGTTTGTGAGATATCTCACCCCTAATGTTCAAAAAACACGATTTTGCAGGTTGTGTAGAACACGCACAAAATCGTTTTGGTCTTTTCTATTAAATGCGTCATTTTGTACTGTTCTTCTTCTTCAAAATGAGTTACAGAATAGTCTTGTATGATTTTTCTTTAAAAAGTTATGACCATTTTAAAATAACATTATAAAAGATATAGTAATATGGCAATTGCTATAGAAAATCCATACATGATTTTTAACTTTCATGATGTCATTTTAAAATGATCATAACTTTTTGAAAAAATGTCACACAAGCCTATTTCATAGCTCATTTTGAAGGCAAAAAGCAGTTCTAAATGATGCATTTAAAAACAACTAACAATACATTTTCTTGCATCCTATAAAAAGAGATTAAAAGAAAAAATTAAATTACTTCATTTTTTTCCAAACTTTGAGACCGGCTCCATACCTTAAAATTTAATATTTTTGTAAAATTTTTCTTTTTAAATTAATTAACATTTAATTTCCTTTAACATAAGAATTCCATAACAAATATTCCGCCCTTAAAAATTACAAAAACCAATTTATAGCAAAAAAGACATGAAAATTTTCCTAAAAAATTTAAATTTTTGTACCGAAACAGCAACAAGTTTAATTTTTGGACCAAAACTTTCTACGAAGATAATGTTGACCTAATCATGTTCTACAAAAGTTGTCTTGAAAATATTATGAAAAAATGAACAGTTTTGAAGTAACGGGCAGTCAAAGCGACTTCCTTTTTTTTTAGTCAATTTTTCGACCTTTGATCGAAAACCGGCTGGGTTTTTTCCACTATCGATTCCAAATTTTTTTTTTGAGATCTTATTTTTTTGACCTCTAATTTCAGGAAATGGAAGGGGAGCAAACAAATTCAGAACTTTGCACATTTCATACATCTTGTGGGCGCTCTAATGCCCATATTGTTTGGTAAATATCCTATTATCCAAAATACTTACGTTCTATTATTTTTTTGTAAATCATAAGCTTTAATTTGAGGTTGGTAGGACTAATGGTATTGCTCGAATACAAATTCTGAGGCAATTTATGAAGGACTTAAAATGTATGAAAAATTAACTATTTGCTGAAAAGAATTTATTTTTTCTTCCTAAATTACTT
The DNA here is from genome assembly GCA_951812925.1 of Calliopum simillimum. NCBI lineage: Eukaryota > Metazoa > Arthropoda > Insecta > Diptera > Lauxaniidae > Calliopum > Calliopum simillimum. Next base: position 32,408,859 of record OX638371.1, read on the forward strand.
TTAGCTAAATTATTTTGCACATTGCATAATATAATTTAACCAAAATAAAAACTGCACAGAAAAAAATTAGGGAGTGTCGAAAGCGGAATTGTATGTACAACTACAATAGCTTTATTAATGAAAAGAAAAACCCCCATAAAATTCACTTAATAATAGATAGTGGTTTTTTAATCACCCCTAATGTACATATATAAGTTTGACAATGTAGCACATGTGCAACAATACTTACATATAACAAATTTAGACATTTAACCCTTTCGACCCGGAAAAAACCTGTAGGGTTCACAATATTTGTGACAGGTTAATCTTAGAAACTAAATTTAAGTAAAATGTTTGACCGTCTCTAAATCAGTGGCGGATCCAGAGGGGGGCGATGGGGCGATCGCCCCCTCTCTCAAACCTAAATTATATGTAAAGATTTTTAAAACATTCTGTTATTATCTAGAAATTTAGTCAATCGGCCCCCCCTCTTGACAATGCTCGATCCGCCACTGCTCTAAATTCAAATTTTCACCGCCAGAGGCGCTTCCGGTCTATACTCCCAACAGATGTTTTTGATTTGAATTTTCGGGACACAATGTCCTTGGAGTGGTTGTAAGAAAAAACAGTGGTTACTAAAAATTGCATTAATTTTATTAATTCATTCAATTTAAGTGACGTTTATAACCGAGTTTATTATTCAAAAGAATTTATTCAAACATTTTTGGGATATATTGTTCCAACCGGTTCGAAAGGGTTAAACAAAAATAAGTAATAATAGTAAAAAAGAAAAAAAAAAATGTGTAGAATTGAGGGTTAGTTTTTATAATGATACTTCACGTATATTTTCATGTATTTGTAAGATTTATGGATTTAAGCAATTAAAAGCTTAAAAAAATTAGAAATTGATTGAGTGTAATTTTTTATAAAGGTTCCAAATGATTTGAATAAAATAAATATTTTTTGCTCAATTTATCTATTGAGAACAATAAAAATCGCGTACAAAACACTAACGATAGGCAATATACATATAAAAAAAGGTCGAACTTAAGAAATGTTAACATCATAGTGTTGTGTGGTAAAAGTGTACTTATATTCCGCAATCGCTCCACTAGGTAATATATCGTGGTGCCATCGAATGTTCAAATTTTGTAAAAATTCCTCTTCGTCCCCAGAACATTTTCGATCTATAGACATCCTTCTGTAACAAACATATCCAATTGACTTTTATGCTACCACGTTTCCTACTCACACCTCCCGGGAAGATAGGGACAACCTCGACTTGGAGTCACTTAAGATTTTTTGATGACGTTTTGTTCGTTAACCTTTCCTGAGTGGGTAACTGTGAAAACGAAAATCCCGACTCGTCCTTCTTGCAATTAAACTGAGTTCAAGTCCTTTTTTACGAGGCAAGTTTGAATTACTTATATTATAGTGCCCTCGAAGTCTTGGAAGTGAGATTTTTTTGATGAGGTTTTGTTCGTTTATTTGCTCAGGGTCCGAAAATAGAAAATTAAATCGGAATAGTCCCTTATTGTGAATAAGCCGAGCTTAAGCTCATTTTTTCTTTGTATGTTTAAACTATTAATATTAAATCGACCTCGAAATACTGGCATTGAAAACTTTTGATGAGAATTTGTTCAATAAGTTTGCTTAAGTGGGGTAAGGTGAAAAAATGAATCAAAACAACTCATTCTTGCGCAGAAATCGGCTTTAAGCACCCTTTTTTGCTTTTAAATATTGAATAAAACATACTGCTTAGCTCACAGTCGTTTTATTTAAGATAAGTATGTAGAGAAATGTTCATGGTACATACATATAAATATTTTCATCAAATATATTAGAAAACCAATGCTTTATTGATTGATTAATCAGCGCAAATGCTATGTTTTGTCAGAAAAATTTTTATATTTTATATATTAAATTCATAAATTAGTTTGATTTTGTAGACATGTACAGCACTTATCACTTGGATATCATTATCATTGCGATTGTCAGATACTTTATAACTAGTCCATATTGATCATATTGATAGAAAGTCGAAATGCACTGATCCAAAAGCCTGTTCGCTATAGAATAAAAAATCTCTCATTACGAACTTTGTTGCACAGTGTCGATAAAGAATAACAAGAAACATAATGTTCAATGTTAGTCAATGTTATTTTAGTTAGTATGTATATCATAACTGAAGATGATAGCAAGTCCGTCGAAACATGTTTTAATTAAAAACTATACGATCACAGAAGGAAAATAAAATAAATCTCTTTTAATTTTTTAAATTAAATACACAGTAAAAATTTTAGTTTAATTTTAAAACCAAAAAAAGTATTTATATAGAACAAAGCCAAAAAAAGTTTTAATTTTAAACTATTTTGGAATAAATAAAGAGAGGGAGAAAAATGAAAAAAAAAAATAAAATTTTAAATTTAATTGAAAAAAAAAAACAAGACATCCGTACTGAGATTCGAACCAAGGGTACAACATCTTGTGTACATAAATTACGAAGTCTTTAGCTCACTCGGCTATCAAACGTATTGACGTAGTTGTGTGAAATTTGTATTTAAACAATTGAAAAAGAAAATTTTTTTTTGTTATTTTGTTCTCGTTCTTTTTTTTATGCTCTTTTGATAAATAAAGTTTTTCAAATTTTGAAACTAAAAAGTCTCTCCAAGCTAAATTAAAACTTTGATGGCATTAGTTTCAAACCAAAAGTATTAAAATTGGCGCAGAGAATATTTTAATACTTTTCTTGGACTTATTTTAAAACTAAAAATGATTAGTTTTTTGAATTTAAAGTTATTTTAGGATTGTTTTTAAGCCACTTTGGTATTAAAAAATTGAAAAAACTAAATGGTTTAAAAGTAAATATTTTTTGTGATAAAATTAAAACCTACAGGAATAAATTTCAACCTTTTTTGGAATAAATTTTGAATTTAACACCAAAGCAGTTTAAAATCAATACCGAATGGAATCAAAAGTAAACTATCACTTTTTACTGTGTAGATAATTAATGTGATTCTTAATTGACGTGGCCAAAAATATGAAATGGAAAACCATTGTGTTAGCATTATAAATTTCATTTTGGTTTTGACGGGCGTGCCACCGCCCATTTTTCCAGTAAACATTACTTGTCATAGAACCTGTTACATACATATATACCAAGTCTCATCTATAAACATCAAATAGGTTTTGATCACAAATGTACACTCAAAAATCGATCTATCTCTGTCTATCCATTTCTATCTTCTATCTATCTGCTCTCAAACATAAATTCGATCTCTTTGTTTTGCCGACCACTGGTTTAGAGATATGTTGAGTTATCTTTTTAGAGGCGTGGCACCACCAACACTTTAAATAAATAATATTTTTTCTGCTATTTTTTCCAAATGTGCTGAATCTCAACTTTGTACGTCAAATAGTTTCAGAGATAAGTCGAATTATTGTTTAGGGTCATGGAACCACCGCCATAATTCATTACGTAGTGCTATACTTTCTCTGAGCTCATGAAAAGTTTCGTACGATTCTTTCTTCAAAAGTTATAGTCGATTTAAGATGACATCACGAAATACATAAACTGTTTCAGGTTAGTTATATAGGTCTCTCGTATACGGTACTTTATAATGGTTCAAATTATTTTTGGATACTTAATGTGTGTAAATAAGATATTAAATAAGAGTGTTCTACACTTAAGTACATACGATAAAAGGTTTATAGTGTAGCTTCACTATTTTTTTATTTGTAACAAAAAGCTTAAAGAAAAGAAAGGCACTTTGCCACGCTCATTACAACAAACAAAGCTGAGATTGACATATCAGGTTTACAATATAAGCCAACAGACAGACGGACGGCATGTAGGTACATTTAATGCAATATCATTGTTCTTGGTAGCAACAAAAAAAGTTTGTCCAAAATAGTTACGGGGCTAGAATATCTCTCTACCTGCGCCATATGATCGACGACGTGTTCCATCAAAATTTGCAAGTTACGTAGGTACATTTTGATTGTGATGACTATGTGGATTATTCGTTTTCTTTCCTTTCTAATGCTATTCTTTTCTATACAGAAGATACAACAAAAAATAGCAGCAAAAAAGTTGTATATAAACCGACAGCGCCTACATAGATCAAGTTATTACTGTAAGTGTTCTGACCGAAAGCACATCCAAAATGTTCAAGTTCTTACTCTGCGTATTCATTGCGGTGGCCGCAGTTGCCGCCTATGATTTCTCAGATTCTGATTTAAAGCCCTGAACACATTCGGTGCGAGCTGCGAGTGCGAGAGAAAATAGCTTTTGCTCAAACGATTTTTTGAGCTTTTTCTCGTGCGTAAAAACACAATCAACTCGTTGCGAGTAAGTTTTTTTTTATGAAAATTGAAAACAAATGAAAACAAAAAACGAAAAATAAAAACGTATTTGTTTTCAAAATTATTTAAACTTCAAATTGAAATTCAAAAATTCAGTCGAAAATAATAAATTTAAACTTTTGTGTTTGGTCTTGTTCTTCTTTTTTAAAAATCGTCAGAAAAATAGAATCAATTCAATCGCACTGCGAGAGCTTTTATAAATGACTTTTAATAAAAGCTCAATTTAATATCTTACTCTAACATATAGAGAAAATCGTGCTATCTCGGTCGGGTTTCTATCGCACTCGCAGCTCGCACCGAATGTGTTCAGCACTTTAGTAAGAAAATTTAAATTTGATTAAAATCATGGTGCACACTTCAATATCCGATCATTTCCTTTGTACTTACAGATGAATTTCTTTTCGAGGAGCTAAAAGCCGATTTGGCTGATGCTTTGGAGCCCTTGGCGCGCACACGTCGTGATACCGAAGTAGTAGCTGCTGATAAGAAGAAAGAATGCAGTCGCCGTGATCATAAAAAGGACTTTATGTGCTGCGCTCGCCCAAATACTCCCGACCAAGAAAGCGTTGAGAGTTCTTTCAAGGAATTCAAGGACGCACATAAGCAATGTCAAATTGAAATTCGCGGTGCCAATGGTAGGTTTTTTGATTGAAAACATTTTTAAATTTCAAATTCTCAAGGTGTAAAATTCTGATTTTATAGCTGATGATTCATTTGATCCTTTCGATTGTCAAAAGATGCAACAGGTTAAGGAACAAATGGTTTGTGTCTCTGAGTGCATTAGCAAAAAAATGAATTTAATCGATGAGAAGACCGGCGAATTGAAACGTGATGATTTGGTAAAGGAATTAGTAAAGAAGTCTGAAAAGTTACAATTGGGATGGAGCAAAGAAAAAGTGGGCCCAATGGTAGACGCTTGCTTAGCTGAGATAAAAGCAAAAAAAACTGTTGCTGCTGAAGAAACTAAGGGCTGCAATAATGCACCATTGGACTTCCATCGCTGCGTCTGGAGGTTCGAGTATCAAGAAGGCTGCCCAGTGGAGCAACGTATTGATTCGCCAAAATGCAACAAAATTCGTGAACGTGTGAGCAAAGGTGATACATCATTTTTAAATAAACATTTTGTGCATCACTTCCACCGTGGACATCATGACGAATAAACTGTGACCAAAAATTAAAAAATATGATCGCTAGATTTTCCGACTTGAAAATAAATGAATAAACATTTTAATGAAACGTTACATTTTTAGAGTAAACCAAAACTTTACTACATCTATCTTCATATAGGTTCAACTATTATACACATGGCATGAAGAAAGTCATATGTTGTTCCAATCAAATGCATCTTACTCATGAATTAAATTGGTACGTCAAACTGTACGGAAATTCTAAAATGCCTTAATTACTATTATTGGCAGTAATTAGAGTTCTATTTTTGCCTCGATTAGTAGCTTTTATCAACTGTTGTTACTACTCTCAAACTTTTGAGCAAGTCATGTATTTAATTATTTATGGTTAACCAAAATGCATCACTTATTGGAGGAATACTCGTAATGGCAAACACAAATCATGTCGTTTGGTTAAATCGTTCTCCACATTTCTCGTTGTACGTCCTATTCATTTGTACTCCAATGCACAATGGGCTTGATAGTATTCTTAATGATTAAATATAGGGTGTATCGCATACCACGGTGCTTGTGGGAGAATTTAAATCAAATTTTGATGTACCTCGGATTTTTTTGTATATTCTTATTATAGATGTCAATAGAAGTTATTCTATGCAAAAAATAAAATTATAGAGGTGGCGCTTTTTTAAAGATAATCCCTTTTCCAATTGGGGCATTTTCCCATACAAAAAAATAATTTTTTTTTTTTTTAACTACATTAAACAAAAATCAAAATAATCACATTCGATGTGTTTTGCGATGCTACACGCGAATCTGACCTCAGAATTGCTCTATCGTGTATAGTTTCTGAGATATTCTAATCTAAAAGCCGAAAAAAGTCGTTATTTGCCATGTTTTGAACATGTTTAAAATGTGAAAGAAATTTTAATTTCGTTAAATCTGGTAAACAACTTTGAATTCCTGATCTTTGCCTTTAAAACCAAATTTAAATTATGTTGGTATCTTTTTTTTCGTCAAAAATATCCTAACCTAAAAAGACACAAAAGTGCAAAAAACCCGTTTAGCCAATATTTCGGTCTACGATATCTCTTAGAAGCATGGAGATATAAACATAATTTAAATTAGATTTTAAAGGAAAAGATCATGACTTTCAAGTATTTTAACCACATTTAACGAATAAATGATATGTTACATAGTTATATAGCTTCAAAGCATGGCAAAAAACGACTTTTTTCGGCTTTTAGATTAGAATATCTCAGAAACTATACACGATAGAGCAATTCTGAGGTCGGATTCGCGTGTAGCATCGCAAAACACATCGCATGTGATTATTTTGATTTTTGTTTAATGTAGTTAAAAAAAAAAATTTATTTTTTTGTATGGGAAAATGCCCCAATTGGAAAAGGGATTATCTTTAAAAAAGCGCCACCTCTATAATTTTATTTTTTGCATAGAATAACTTCTTTTGACATCTATAATAAGAATATACAAAAAAATCCGAGGTACATCAAAATTTGATTTAAATTCTCCCACAAGCACCGTGATACGTTTACGAAGTTTCTGGAAGGTGATAGTGGAGGCCTAGACGTACAAAAAATTGCACCTGAGGGAGGGTCTAAAATGTATCCCTGAGGAGTTAGTGGTTTAAAACTGAATTTTTGGGTCACCCTAACGTCTTAGAGAAAATTTTTTTATAGGAAACTTTTAGTTAATTCTATGAGTTTATAGGGCTTAGGAGGATTTCGCAAAGTTCTGGACCTTTAAATTTTATATTTTGATTTTTTTTTCTGATTTTTAGACTTTAGCGGTCATTTTAGTATGAAACTATTAACATACATACTTGTTTTTATTTCTGAAAAAAATGCATTTCAAGAACATAAAAGTATTTTTTTCTGACCTCAAATCAAAAAATCGGTATAGTAGATGTACTATACTGCCGTCCTAAGCAAGAATGCCGTAGCTACAATTTTCCAAAAAAATGAGCTTATGGCGTTTTTTGGGTCATCTCGGTTCCGTCCGTCAACCCACAAGAACAGGTTGCATTATACCTTTATTTTCCCTATAAAATCAACTACGACTTTTGTCGTAACTCCCAGCCATACACATTTTACTAAACAAGAATACCGTATCTCCACATGCTAAGCAAAAACACCCCAACTCCTTAAAAATGTATGATACTACATACTTTTTTAAAATCATTTCGTTTCCCTAAATCATTTCAAAAACAAACAAATTTTCTTTATGGAACATCTCGTGCGCGTAGAAAGTATCGATTGTGGCCTCTGGACAAGTCAGTCAACAGAGGACAAATGCAGCAGCTCAAATGAAGTAATCTGTGATTTTAGTTGGAAATACCAAATCAAGGAAATTCAACCCCACATGGTGGACAACTAATCAAATCAAAATCCTCTTACAAAAAAAGCGGAAATATTACAAAGATACTGCAGAACAACGGAAAAGAGCTTGCCAGGAAGAAAAAGCATGTAGACACAAAATTTGATTGGTCTTGGTCACCAAAAGACAAGAATGTTTCTTCGGATTTACTCTTTCTTCACAGTAAATTTAATCAAAAGTTGTCTTTACGGCATTTTTGATTTGTATCAGCTTCGTCAGAAGTAATGCGATGCAAAACATATTATCGTAACTAAATTTTTGACTGAAATTTACGGAATTCTCTATTTGCACTATTGCCATCCTGTAGAGCGTGACAAATCCTTTAGGAATGAGGAATAAAAAATTATTTTCCTTAAAGCTGAAAGCGTTGAGGAAACGAAACAGCAAGAAATACAAAAACTCATTTTACAGAAATAAAAATTTATTGGAGTTACGGCATTCTTTCTTAGGACGGCAGTTATAGGACTGAAGAAAATTTAACGGAAATTTGAAAAAAAAAAAAAACAAAACATAAAAGGGCATATTAATCAGACCTTTTTCATACTTAAATAGCCGTCAAGGTCTACAAATAGAAAAAAGTTTAAAATATCAAATATCAAAGGTCCAGAACTTTGCTAAATCATTTTAAACCCTAAAACCAATTTACATCCTTTGAATGTTCATATAATAAGCTAAAAGTTTCCGATTAAAAAAAAGATTTCTCAAAAACATTAGTGTGATCCAAGAAAAATTATTTTGTAAAACAAGTCAGAAAATCAGTTTTAACCCTATAACCCCTCAGGGGTACATTTAAGACCCCCCTCCAGTTAAATTTTTTGTTAGTCTATGCCTCCTCTATCACCTCCCAGAAGCTTCCTAACCTTATTAGCGATTACACACTATATATATGATTTGGCAGTTATTTGTTTTTACCTTTTCTTCAGATTATGTTCTCTTCTCTTCATATTCTACTCAGGCCTCTATAAGTCAGAATTATTTAACTTTCTGTACATTATTTTCATAAAATGATGCTTTTATAGCTTCTGGAGATTTTTTATGTAACCTTATTTTTCTGTAACTCCTAGGGAGAGCATGGTGCTGGCATGAACATTAGATAGTATCGACCCCCATACAAAAAAAAAAAGTTCGAATGACCGCCCGCAGTTTGAAAGCTAATATTGAAAGAATTTTAAGGAAAAAATCATTTTTTTTTCGGCCTCTAAACTGGATACGGTTTTGTTTTTTCTTATATCTCCGCCATTTAACGTCCGATCAACAAGTATAGTATATCGTTGTAATTGTCTCAATATGGACTACATTTCATTCATAGAAGTCATTTATCTCACTTTTTTTTTTTTTTTTTGGGCGCATTATCTCAGTTTCTACCACCCTAAGGTGCCAAAATTAAAATTAAAGCCCACAAAAAATCATAAAATTCATCTATACAAAGTTTCCTCAAATTGTTGAAGTTGAAGAAGTTATAGCGAATCTAAAAGCTCAGTAAAAAAAAATATGAAAAACAGGATGTTTCAAAAACGAATATCGCTCCCTAGACTATGCAATATTTTTTTTAACATTTGACATTTCACAGCATACAGCTAAATACAAAAAAAATATTGCATAGTCTTTGGGGCGATATTCGTTTTTGAAACATCCTGTTTTTCATATTTTGTACTGAGCTTTTAGATTCGCTATAACTTCTTCAATCTTGTGAAGTAAATTTTCCGTGAGATGCTTTATGGGTATTTTTCATGTGTATTTTGTCCTACTGTTATTTGTAGTCCTTGTTGAATTTTAATTGAAGAGTCATTTGACAACAACATACCACATCTGATGTTTTTATTGTTGTTGTTGCAGGACAAATCGCATAACGAATGATGAATGACGAATGTATGAACATTCTCCAATGCAAATGAAAAGCGCTCAAATTTGTATATCAAAGGATTCAAATGAGTGAAGCTGATTAATTTTGCAGAAGATCGGTGGGGGCGTAGCCTTTTCGCATGACTAGGTACCAATGAAATGCACTTTACATTTGTGAGCTACACAAAGGCAAACGAATACGAAATACACTTAAAATACTTTGATTTTTTTCTTTGTATTTCAATTCTGATTGCAGTTACTTACAAAATGATGCCTATTAATTGGCGCACGTCTAGATGGAAGTAATGTAAGCAATGTAAGCACTTGATATAATTATACGAACTTACAACAAAAAAAATTTCAAATATGATGTAGGGGAAGAGTACCGGGTGTGGGCACCGTTTAGTTTTCGACTCATAGCTTTTAACCAAATGTATATTATGCAGACATATAAGTATCAATGGAAAGCAAGAGACCATAGCTAACTATTGGTGAAGAAAGTAAATTGAATTCGTCAGTTGGGAAAAATTATATCAAAAAAATAAAGAAGTGATAATTTTTGACAAAAAAAAAATTTTCGGTTGTGGGCACCCTTAGAAAATCGGCTAAAAATTGGAAAATATGAAGTAAAACGCAATAAAATGGAGAAAAATTCAAAATTAATTTATTCTGGCCACATTGATTCACACAAATTCATCATCTGAAAGTGCAATGAATGCAAGTATGCTAATTCGCGCAACTCATTTAAGTCAAGCCCTTCTCCTAAGCAGTCGAGAAAACCTTTGAAATGATCTTCAGATAATTAACACTCTTCAATGCTAACTGAACAAAGTGAAAAAACATCAATTTACCTGATTTTGTGGCACGCGTTGCCCGCATTTAATCAAGAAGTCCAGCAAAATTATAATCGTCGACTGCTTCGACGTCACCGAAATTTTGTTCTACGTTCTTCACGTAGCGTGAAAACACCTTAATTAGTTCCTAATTTTTTTCTAGCAACTTTTGAATCAGTTTCTTCTGAGGTATCTTTAATGGACCTTTTGGTTCTTTCCTTTCCACTAAAAAAGCGTAAAAAGGCATAAGAATACCATTAAGATTAGTAACGTTAGCATCCACGACGATATTTCAGTAAAACACGCACTTTAAATAAAAAGAGTGGGGTGCCCACACCCGAACCAATTCGGGGTCCATACACGACTTTGACAGCCACTTTGAAATAAATGAGGACATTGTGTTGTGTGAACATTTTGGTTGCATTCGGTTTTGAATCACAAAATATAATAAATTTATTGCATAAATATAGATTGCACTCAGCTTTTCTATTAATTAATTAATTCACAAAATTATTGAAAAAAAAAAACTTTTGTGTTGACTTTCACTTATTCAAAAATTGTTTTCTTCTCAGCACCAAGCAAATGCGTCTGTTTGCTCCAGTAAATGCACAAAAACTTCGTGCTGTCATAACACGCGCTTAACATTTGTCAGAACAGCCGCATTTGTTTTCTGTCGGGGGGGTGCCCACACCCGAACCATGCCCGCTAGCGATACTCTTTCCCTAAATAATAAGTACATACTTCAAAATTGTAGAAATTATATTTTGAATAATACATTTCAACATCGCTAAACCCCTTAGGACCTCTTAAACACTGGAGTATTCTACAAAACGTATTGATTGAAAATTGATATCGATTGGGTTTTAAAAAATATGTCTGGTACTTTAAACTAATATACCAGGTTTTATGCCAAAAAGTTATCTAGTTATTTCAGTATCCTGAAAAACATTTAAAGGGTAACTTTATAAGCGTTGTTTACGATAGAGCAACCAAAATCTCAGCACAAACCCGGTTAATTCGGACAAGATGCATTGGCACCTCCCATACAAGAAAAATCTTCAAAACGCTATTCTGATAACGTTGTTTGAGGTAATCATACCAAATTTTACTCAGTAATAAGGATGATAATTGCAAGTAATTTGGGTGATTTGGACAGGAGGGTGTGGCACGTCCCATAGAAGAAAAATCTTCAAAATGCTATACTGAAAGCGTTATATGAGATATTATTTGATTAGGATGCAGCAAAATTCAAAAAAAAAAAAAATAAATAAAAAAAATGTGCATCAAAAATTATCATAGAGGAAGGTCTTAAAAAAAGACTGCATAAGTTTGCCCTGTGGAAGATTTTTCAATTCGAAAGAATGTTTTTTAGCTATAGCTCAAGATGCAAGAGTATTACAAATTTTTAAGACCCCAATAAATGTAGTAAATCTGTTTTGCTTCCAAATCACTATTCCAAGGCTAAACGATTGCCCGCTATATACAAGGTAATAAATTCCAGTTTAAATTTTCAACTTTACATTAAATTTTAGGGTTAAAAATTGAATTTATTCCGAAAATGAACTTTTTTAGTTGATTTTTTAAACTTTTTTGAGTTGACACCCTTTTGTTGGTACAAAATTTTGAGAATATCAAGTGAATTCAACTTATTTGTCGATTTTTTTAACTTTCCGCGGTAGATTTCCTTGAATATTTATGCACACGAACACATCTTCATTCGGCTTTGCTTGGAACTATCAATTTTAGCTGTTTGCCTATTGCTTCAATTTGTTCTTCGGCAAAATACTTAAAAATTATAACTTTTACTATTGCTGTAATTTCTTGCCGCTGTGATTCGCAACTAGTCTATGCTATGCCGCTTTTGCATTTGGGCGACTCATATGTAGTATGCTTGAAAGCTCTTCACAATGTTGGCAAATGCGTCAATGGGGTGACCAAGTGGTGGGCTCGCTTTTTGTTGATTTATATATTCAATTTTTATATGCGTAATTGGTTTAAAAAGTACGGTTTTTCATTGGTTTCGTTAAAAAAATTCTTAACTCATTACATACAATTTTTCATCTTATAGTGTTGACATTTTTTAACTTTTTTAGTATAATATTTCAACCTTCGAAGATGGTCTTTCGCCCCTATAGGGAGCAATTTGTTAAAAACAATAGTACATCATGGAAAAATGATCTTTTTATGTTTTAGTTTTAAAATATACGAAAAATTTTTGGTAAGAGACAAGACATAAATTTTTTTATATGTATTAAGCTACGTCAAAGCGTTATAAATAACGCAACTCTTAAAGCCGAGAACGTCAAAATTGGTTTGTGGTTTCCTTGCAAATTTCAGCCTGAAAGTTTGGATATTTTTAAATTTTAGTCAAACACTCCTTTTTTTGAGTACGAGAGACTATATAGTATATACCCTTAAAACCGAAAGAAATGTACTCAGTTACATCCCAAAAACTGCACGAAATATACTCCGCTATATTTTCTTCCTGAGGGTCATCTTTCCGCCGATGGTAGTTTGTCCGCTATTTGTAAAAAAAAATCTAAATTTCAGAAATTTTTATTTTGAAGCGACTTTTTCATAATTTAGTATCAAATTTTTCTCATAAATTTTATCATAGACTAAAGAGAAAATCAAGAGCATACGAACATGGTCTTTGTAATAGAAATCGGCTGAAATTTGATCGAGAAATGACATTTACGTATGTATTTAACACAAAAAAAAAACCAAAATCATAACTTTACACACAAAAAAAAATAAAAAATTGCTCGCAAAATACACCCAAATTTTAGCCGATTTCTATTCAAAATATCAATATCCTGAAACAGAGAGCAGGTTTCCAAAAACTGTTGATGCAGAACTTAAACATTTTTTATGTATTATTTGTCCGAATTTTGGTTTGAAATTTATGCGTATACTAAAGGTTTGTTTGCCTCGCACTATATCAAATGCCGAGCTACATCAAAAATGAAGCGAAGTTTGTCGCCAGGCTCTTGAGTGGAATCCACAAGGCAGTAGAGGACGTGGTAGACCCAAAACCAACTGGAAAAGGTCGCTGGAAAAGGAAATCCAAGAATCGGGAAAGTCGTGGCAAGAGATCAAAGTCATCGCAAGGGATCGCAACAAATGGAGATGTTTCATATTGGCCCTATACTCCTCCTAGGAGTTAAAGGAGAATGCATACATACATTTGTCTGAATTTTGGTTTCGCGTTATGTAAGTAGTCAAACGAGAAGGTTTTTCATCCAAATATAGTGTTTTTTGCACAAAAAAAAAAAAAAAAAAAATTCTAGCATTATTAAAATTTTCACCCGAGTCAAAATAATTTGTGAGGAACCTAACAATAAGACAAGGAGTATATTTTAGAGGATACAAGAACAATTTTTTTTTTTTTTTTGGTTACCCACCTTAATGTCGGTAACCATTCGACATATTTAATTTTATTTACTCAGATACATATATTTAATTAATCTTAAACTGTAAAAGATTTGTGGCCTGTCGTCTTAGGAACATTTATTCTGCTTTTTAAAAGGCATTCAATTTCGTTACAAAACGAAAATCGTTGCAGCGGAAATGTCCATGCAAACCGTTTCGGCCGTATATTATGTACCAAATCCAATTTTATGCTGCTGGACACAAATACACACACTCACACACACACACCCTCAGTCGACCACTTTTGCACATATATATGTGTTTATATATATGTATGTAGCATGGGGCAAATAAAATGTCCTGCAAGAAATCCCACTGAACTAAATTTTTATTTTTCTTATGAGGTCATATACTTTCGCTGTCATGCTGCATTCTCTCCCTTACGTGCTGTTTTTTTTTTTCAGTTTCATTTTCTTGTTACTTGAGTTTATGGTTTATTTAATTTATACTTCGGGATTATAAGCAACGCTCTAAACGAATTTGTTGCAAATTGCACAAATTGATGCAGAAAGTTAAGAAAATATTGGTTTGTATAAAAAAAAAAATAAAAATTATATAAAAGAATTGTTACAGCATTTCGTTAGTATTGACTCACCCTGTGTTTTTTTCAATTGGATTTAAAATTGTAGTGCATATTTTTAGGAGACAAAATATTTAATACTTTTGTTCTTTCTCTCTGCGTTTTTTTGGAAATGAAAATATTATATAACGAAAGAAAACCCAGTATTAAATGTCTTGACTGCTGAGGATATGCATTTTTATTTTGAACACAACTTGAACACAGGGTGAGCCAATAAATTTAAATTTAATTTAAATTTAATTTTAAATTTTTTTTATATTTTTATTATAGAAACCACCAAAATAAAATGTTTTTTCAATATTTTTCTTAACTTAATGCATCAATGTATACAATTTGCAACAAATTCGTTTAGCGTTGCTTATAATTCCGAAATATAAACTAAATATTCCGTATTAAAGTTTATGATAAAGGATATTTACCAAACGATATAATTGATCAACAAACTTAGGACACTTGTTTTTACTTTTGAGGTCCCCCTATTTTTGAAAATTGAGTTCGAGTCTAGCTATTAGACAGACCACGCTACATACTTTTTTATGCTCTATCGATAGAAAAACTCAAAAATGGTACGTCCCGTTTTTTTACCATTTTAATCAGAAGTAAAATTCATCAAGTAAAAATAAACTAAATTTTTGTAGAGGTAAAATTCAGGTCCATAAAGTGAGCCATACAGGTGTGACGAAATTCGATGTTTATGGGTTCGAGCTTTTCAACAGTAATTTCGAACTGTCTTTGAAATTTTCCGTTTTCTGGAAAAGCGGAAAAATAGTTTTGCATAGCTTTGTTTATTTTTTCAGCCAGAAGAATCCGCGGGAAGAGTTAGAGATAAAATCTCTTAACGCAGGAATTTCGAGCTAGTTTCGAGCTAATTTTGAGTTAAAAGCATTTTCCGGAAAACTCCCAATTTTCCAGGAAAATAACATAAAAACTTTTTTTATGGCTAACTTTATTTTTTCAGCCAGATGAATCCGCTGTAAGAGTAGGCGATGAAATCTTTTTACGCCGAAAATTCGAGCTGATCTTGAATGAAGTGTTTTCCGGAAAACCTAAAATTTCCCCGGAAAATCCCAAAAAAATCATTAATGAATTTTACAGGTCCATAAAGTAATTTTCTTGAGAGATAAAATTCACTAAGTGCAAAAACTCGTTTTTCTAATGTTCTGAGTACACCATTGCAATAAAAGTTGCACTCAATTATTGCTAAAGTTTATGTTTTGACACTTATGTCCTACAAAATTTTCCTATTTTTGAGACGCATTTTTGTAGTAAATTTAAATTAGTGAGTTTTACCTCTTACCGAATATATAAGATGCACAAATTTTCAAAAACTAAATACAACAAGAAAAATTTTCAAAAAAAGAGTTCTCAAATTTTTCAAAACCATAACACCTTATTTTTTGAGTATTTATGGCTACGATCTACCACTGTGCGACGGTTTATGGAATGTATAGCAAAAAGTTGGTATTAAAACTTCAGAAATTTGAAAAAAAAGTTGCACAGCAAGCAAAAATTTTTCTTTCGGCTGTCAGGTCAGAATTATGAGATAATCTTGCTCTTCCAGGAAATAGTATAAATTATTATTGTAGTATAAATTAATTATAAATTAATAGTATAAATAAATTTTCAGCAGTGTGTGCTGGCGCATTATGGTGATGTCGAAAGTAGCGGCATAGCTCCTTTTTGTGGCGTTTTCCCAATAAATTTTGGAAAACTTTTCGTAAGCAGGTTTCAGTATACTACTTAGCAGTAACTGTTTGACCTTTTTCCAAAGGAACAGCAGCTACAACTTTCTCTCTGGTGAAGTTAACTGACATCATTACGTTTGTTGCTTTACTTTAACAGGTGGATTTGCACCTTCTTGGCTCCATACCATGGATTGTTGTTTGGTTTCAGAGTTGGTTTCACGTGCCTCCTTTTGAGCATCAGTTAAAATTCTGGGAACCCATCGTGCAGATTTTTTCGTGTATCCAAGATCATTTTTTAATATTCGCGATACAGCCATGGCATTCAAGCTTAGTTCCTCAGCAATGATTTCCTGGGTCAATCTTGGATTTTCGCCAATTTTAGACTTCACCAGCGATACTTGCATAATTAGTCGAAGACTTTAGACGGCCTTCTCGAGGTTCATTCTCCACAGAAAAATAACCTGTCTGGAATCTTCGGAACCACTTTGAAATAGTCACGAGGGATGGCTCATTAACTTCAAATGCTATTTGGCATTCAGTAAATATTTCCACAGGCTTAAGCTTACGTCGAAATCCAAAAAGAATAGCAACCGAATCTCTTGCTGCGTTGGCACTGGAATATCTGCTGACATTGTTTCACGAATTTTACGTTTTCTTCTCTCCGTTTTGACCGATCTTACTGAAAATTAAAATGGTATATCGTAAGACTATAACAAATAGTACGCAATTTTTTGATTTACTAAAAATTGATATCGTGATACCAACTAAGCGAACTTTTGTTAGGGCTGCCGTATACTCTGTGAGCATTAATGAGCCTTTCCTAGCTAATTCATCTGCCTTTTCATTTCCTGGGATATTTTTATGACCGGGTACGGAACACAGTTCTAAATTGTGTTGTTTATTAAGAACCTGAAGCTCTCTAAGACAACTGCTGACTAACTCAAATCTTATACCCGTATTTGGCAAAGCTTTGATGTCTGTAAATGGATATACATATTAGTAGGTGATATATCCATCATCGCTATTAACCTGGCCGCCTCTGCTAACGCAAATACTTCCGCTTGAAACACCGAACATTTATCAGATAGTCACGGTGATACGGAATAAAATTATTTACGTATAAAAGTGTCGCTAAAATCGGTTTCGATGAAAAAATTTGTTTTTTTTTTTTGCTGATAGACAATCTGTTTTTAGCGAAATCCTATCAGATCCCGTTTAAAAGTTATACTAAAAATATCTTTTAATAAGTATTTTAGGAATTCTTCAATTAAAAATATGTTGTTACATTTGCATAAGGTTACGAAGCTTCTGAGAGGTAATAGGGGTGGTCTAGGCTTACAAAAAATTACACTCGGAGGGGAGTCTAAAATGTACCCCTAAGGAGTTAGTTATAGGGTTAAAACTGATTTTCTGCCGCTTTTCAGAAAAAAAAAAATTTTTTCTTGGATCACCCTTACGTTTTAGGGTAACATTTCTATGGCAAAGTTTTAGCTAATTGTAAGAGCTTTCCGATAGTGTGTATGGTTTATAGGGTTTAAAAGGATTTCGCAAGGTTCTGGACCTTTAAAATTGATATTTTAAATTTTTTCCCCATTTTTTGACTTTGATGGCCATTTTAGTATGAAAAGACAACAATACTTTTCTATGTACAATAACACACGGGTTACTCGCATGCGTTGCGCTGCATATGATCACGGTGCTCTTAAACAGTCGATAGGTTTTTTGGCTATGTGGAGAAAATCTGTGAATGGGGTTTCATTTGTATTAGTTTAGTGGTCTGAAAAATGCAAACCTCGAAATCGTAGCTGATCATCCCCGCGAAATATCGCAAAAATATATATCCCATATAAACAAAAAAAAAATCGAAAAAAAAACGCAACAAACAAATATTAAAATAGTTATATTTAATGAATCCAAATCCGGCCTTAGAATTGCTGTATCTCATACGGTTTTTGAGATATCTTAACCAAAACTAGGAAAAAAAGCCGATGGTATGTTTTATTGCTGTATTTTGAAGCTATATACCAGGATGTATATCCTTAAATTCTGATGCAGAAATGGAAAGCTCTAAGCAGTCTTCTAAACCTATTTCAAATAATGTCGATATCTTTATTTTTCTCGGAGATATCCTAACCTAAAAAGTTAAAAAAGTGCAAAAAACGTGTTTTGTCATTATTTCAGTCTACGATATTTCGGAGAAAAATTAAGCTATTGATATAATTTAAATGTGGTTTTAAAGAAAAAGATTAGAGCTTTCAGATAATGTATCGAATTCTGCGTATTCTATATTCTAGTTATATAGTTTCAAAATATAGCAAAAACGGTATTTTTTCCTTGTTTAGGCCAAGATATCTCAAAAACCGTATGAGATATAGCAATTTTAAGGCCGGATTCAGATTCAGCTTTGCAAAATACATTAAAAATAACTATTTTGATATTTAATTGTTGCGTTTTTTTTCCGATTTTTTTTTTTTTTATATGGGATATGTATTTTTGCGATATTTCACGGGGATGATCAGCTACGATTTCGGGGTTTGCATTTTTCAGACCACTTAACTAATACAAATGAAACCCCATTCACAGATTTTCTCCACATAGCCAAAAAACCTATCGACTGTTTAAGAGCACCGTGTGATGTAGTGATGAGCAAACCAAGACCATGACCAAGACCAAGACCAACACCATAGCAGTCTTGGTCTTGGTCTTGTCCTTGCACATTGTGTCTTGGTCTTGGCTTGCTCATCACTACATCATATGCAGCGCAACGCATGCGAGTAACCCGTGTGTTATTGTACATAGAAAAGTATTGTTGTCTAACCTCAATCAAAAAAATTGGTATGACAAATGTGTTTTCGGATTAAAGCAGATTTAACGAAGATTTAAAAAAAAAATGACAAAAAGCTGTATTAATAGGACCTTTTTCATACTAAAATGGCCATTAAAGTCGAAAATGGGGAAAAAATTAAAATATCAATTATAAAGGTCCATAACTTTGCGAAATCCTTTTAAACCCTATAAACCATATAGACTATCTGAAAGCTCTTACAATTAGCTAAAACTTTGCCATAGAAATGTTTTCCCTAAAACGTTAGGGTGATCAAAGAAAAAAATTTTTTTTTCTGAAAAGAGGCAGAAAATCAGTTTTTTTTAGATCTCCCTCCGGATGCAATTTTTTGTAAACCTAGGCCTCCCCTATTATCTCCCAGAAACTTCGTAACCTTATGCAAATGTAACAACATATTTTTAATTGAAGAACTCCTAAAATACTTATTAAAAGGTATTTTTAGTATAACTTTTAAACGGGATCTGATGGGATTTCGCTAAAAACAGATTCTGAATCAGCAAAGAAAAACAAATTTTTTCATCGAAACCGATTTTAGCGACACTTTTATACATAAATAATTTTATTCCGTATCACCGTGTAGTCTTATAGACTCTGAGAGATTAATTCCGTAAAAGTACAACTCGTGACGTAAAAAAATATGTTTCACATGTATTTCGCATTACTAAATATATGATATTACGTCACGAATTGTACGTTCACAGATGCGTCGATTTAGCTCCAGGTTTTTGAGATATCCTTGCTTCAATCTGCAAAAGCCACTGTAAGCAGATATTTTTATCGCATTTTTCATTGAATTTCGATAACTTTTGTCTTTTTTATGATCATATATTTTAACTTTTTTCAATGTTTTCCTATACGTTTCAACCCCACAACTCTTTTTTCATTTTTTCGGGGATTTTAATATGTACTTTTCGATTTTTGTTACATTTTCTATACAATTTATTACTTTTATAATTTTCTCTAGGTTATCGACCCATTTTTTATTGTTTGTTTTGAAGAGAAGTAGATAGTACAGATAATATTGGGCGGTGATTGAAAATTAATCGGGGTCATAAATTGTATATGTATTGAAATAAAGAAGATGATATAAATGCTGAAGCAAATACTACTTTGCTACCAAATTGAATCTTTATTCTAAATTTTTGAGCTAACACTAATGATGAGCGGACATTAAAAGAAAACAAACTGGCGCCAGGTAAACTTTTGACTACTTTTATATAATCGAATTCGCGTGTCTTTCTTGTATGACACGCAAGAGTCATCTGCAGTTGTTACCGTATCGAAGAAACTGCGAGTTTGCTGACAGCATGTGCCGCAAATTGCTAACAACGAGTATGCACACATAATGCCAATAAAACTAAAGAATATTACATATGAAAAAAGGACGAAAAAAAAGTAAAACGCAAGGAATTGAAAAAGTCACAGCTGCTTCCAAAGTTGACAAAAAAGCTGGAGTATAAAAAAATAAAAACAAAAAAAAATTTTTAAATAAAAAATCCATGACGATATCCTCGTTAGAGAATTTTAGATGACGAAATTAAAAAAAAAAATAAAATAAAATACGAAAACAATACCCTTATCAAAAATGTTTCATGTGTACTTAGCATCTTTTGTTAGGGTTCACTGATAACATACGACCGGACAAATTGACGTGGCTATTCGTCAGTATTTATCACCTAACCACCCTCACCTAAAAAGTCCTACTACATTCAGGTCACATATGCAAGTAGCGTCTAATGAAATCACTTTTAAGTCTTTTCTCAAATAAACTGGACAGATTCCTTTGAAGTTTTTTCTCATATGGACATATGCCCGTTTGTTTTTTTTTTTTCTGAAAAGTTATTGTTTGCACAAATAAAATAAATTTAAACTTTGTTAAAAAAATATTTATATAGGACAACCAGAAGATGATGAAGGTTTTTTCCTACAATTTGTTTTATAATATGTACATTTGTACGTATTTTTATTTATTTTTCCTTTTTAGTATTTAATACAAATGTTTTTAATTCATTTAAAGGAAAATTATTCAAACATATAATTTTATTGCTAAATGCTATTATGTATGAAATTTGAGTCTGGCATTACGAATAATTAGCTCTGAATCTTCTTAAGTGAAAAACTTAAAATTTAAAGCGGCTAATGTCCCAGATAGATGGCAGCTCTAATGCACATTACAGACGCAAAAATGTGAAACTTTTTATTGCATGATTTTAGGCATTTTTTAAATATATATTTCACAGACATTGACTAAAAGGAATTTCGCAATTCAAAGTCCAAAAAATTCTAAAACATCAAAAACAAAATTAATAGTGAGTTAAGCATCAGAAAAGCTAATTAGAATTTTTTGGACTCTGAATTGGGAAATTTTCCTTTAGTCAATGTCTATGAAATATGTATTTAAAAAATGCCTAAAACCATGCATTGAAAAGTTTCACATTATTGCGTCAGTAATGTGCATCAGAGCTGCCGTCTGTTTGGGGCATAAGACTCAGTTTACTAGGGCTGTGCAATGAGCTGATCGAACCTGTTCGAGTTTTCGCCACACACAACGAACAAGATCGATCAGCTCAGCTCAACTCAGTTCGTAAGTTCGTGAGTTTTGAGCTGACATGTTTTTTTTTTTTTTGTAAAATTTGCTTAAACCATACATTTAAAAAAAAAAAAATTAATTTTAGCCTTTAACCGCTTAGATAAACTTTAAAAAAATCCAACATATTTTTTTAGGGTTGCCACCTTTTCTTTCAATAAAATCAAAATTTTCTATCAATAAATTGCTTAAATCATCATTTTCTCTCTATAAATTGACATCTTGGGTTCAAAAACGACGAAACAAAAATTTAGGGTTGCCATATCAGGGTTGCCAGACGTTTTTTTGGAAAATTGCATTTCATTGTCAACTTTCTTTATTGAAAGTTATAGAATCGACCCAAAAACCCATAGTAAATTTTTTGGGGTTGCCACCTGGTTTTTTTAATAAAATCAAAATTTTCTTGGAATAAATTGCAAAAAACATAATTTGCTCTCTATAAATTGACATCTTGGGTCCAAAATAACGAAAGAAAAATTTAAGGTTGTCATATTAAGGTTGCCTGATTTTTTTTCGCAAAATTGCATTTGGTTGTTAATTTTTTTTATTGTTTTTGAACCCAATATGTCAATTTATAGAGAAAACAATTATGATTTTAGCAATTTGTTGAAAAAAATTTTGATTTTATTAAAAAAACGAGGTGGCAACCCCAAAAAAATTGGCGTTAGGAAATAACGCCCAAGGAAATTAATGTGGGTTTTTGTGTCGATTCTATATTTTTCAATAAAGAAAGTTGAAAAATAAATGCAATTTTCCAAAAAAACGTCTGGCAACCCTGATATGGCAACCCTAAATTTTTGTTTCGTCGTTTTTGGACCCAATATGTCAATTTATAGAGAGAAAATGATGATTTTAGCAATTTATTGAAAGAAAATTTTGATGTTATTAAAAAAACCAGGTGGCAGCCCAAAAAATTTACTATGGGTTTTTGGGTCGATTCTATAACTTTCAATAAAGAAAGTTGACAAAGAAATGCAATTTTCCAAAAAAACGTCTTTCAACCCTGATATGGCAACCCCAAATTTTTGTTTCGTCGGTTTTGGACCCAAGATGTCAATTTATAGAGAGAAAATGATGATTTTAGCAATTTATTGATAGAAAACTTTGATTTTATTACAAAAAACAGGTGGCAACCCTAAAAAAATTAACTTTTTCATTCAAAATCATTTGTCAAAACGTCTTAGTTTTATTTTCAATTTTATTAAGTTTACAATTTCAAATTAAGAGCAAAAAAACAACTATGCAAAATATTTGTTTAATATTCGTGTATAATATTAAACCTTAAGTATTATTTCTACGCAATTCTTACAACGCTGATTGCAATTATATACATCGCATAACGAATACGCTGAACGTAACCAAACAAACGAGAAAACTCATAACTAACGAGCTCAACAAACAAACGATCAGCTCACAACGAATTCGATGATCGATCAAACGATCAGCTCAAAACTCACGAACTTACGAACTGAGTTGAGCTGAGCTAAACGAACTCAGTTCGGTACTGAAATTGTGTGAAAAGCTCATGAGTTTTGAGTTTGATCGAACTAGTTCGGCTCGTTGCACAGCCCTACAGTTTACACATATAAAATCAAAATGAGTTTAAATTTATTGCTTCAAACGTAAAATTAAATAGTAACGGTGTAAGCTTTGGCCTGGCCAAAAAGTAATACCCTAAACTGCAGTATTACACAAATTTTGCTTGTATGTGATACACCAGGCCCTCTTATCCGAGTTCGCCTAGTTTCTGCTCAGAGCTTGCATTTAGTGGTTTTAGGGGTTGAGTAAAATTTATTGGAATATCTCAGAAAACATTTTCAGTATAGCACTTCGAAGCTTTTGCTTGTATGGGAAGCACCGCGCCCCACTGTGGGCTATAATTAGATGCATAAAGTGAGCCATACAGGTTTGACGAATTGTCTGGCTGAAAAAATAAAACTAGTAAGGGTGTAACTTTTGGCCTGGCCAAAAAATAAATACCCTACACTGCAGTATTCCGAAAATATTGCTTGTAATGGAGGTGCCACGCCCTCTTGTCTGAGTTCACCCAGTTTTTGTTCAGAGCTTGCATTTATAGTTTTTAGTGAGTGAAATTTGGTTCGATTATCTCAAAAAACTTTTTCAGTACAGCATTCTGAAGCTTTTGCTTAATAGGAGGTGCCACGCCCTTTTGTCCCAGTTCGTCTTGTTTTAGCTTAGAGCGTGCATTTATAAGTAGTCTTTAGTATTTGAGTGAAATTTGGTTGGATTATCTCAAAAAACTCTTTCAGTATAGCATTTTGAAACGTTTGCTTGTATAGGAGGTGGCACGCCCTCTTGTCCGGTTTGCTCAGTTTTTTCTCAAAGCTTGTGCTTACAATTCGTAGTATTTATGCGTATTTTGGTTGCATTGTCGTGAAAAATTCTACTAAAATTGCATTTTGAATATATTTTTTGTATGGGCGGTAGGTGTGTCCGTTGACCGATTTTGCTCGTTTTCAATCCCTCGAGCTAACTTTCATGACGGAGGCAGTGTACCAAATTTCATTGAATTATCTTGCTTAGTTTTCCCAAAAAGTGTATTTCAACACACAGCCAGCCAGCCACCCAGCCACTCAGCCAGACAGACGGACATGGCTATATAGACTCAGGAGGTGACACTGGTCAAGAATATACTATATATTTTTCTATATCTGCCACGCCTCCTTCTCTGCGTTACAAACGGAAGGACAAAGTGAATATACCCTGGGTGTAGGGTATAACAAGCCTTAAAAAAATGTTTAGGGATTTTCCGGGGAAATTTAAGGTTTTCCGGAAAACACGACATTCAAGGTCAGCTCGAAACTAGCTCCAAATTTCTGCGTTAAAAGATTTCATCGCTTACTCTTCCCGCTGATTCGTCTGGCTGAAAAAAATAAAGTTAGCCATAAAAAAAGTTTTTTGGGATTTTCCGGGAAAATTGGGAGTTTTCTGGAAAATGCTTTTAGCTCAAAATTAGCTCGAAAGTAGCTCAAAACTCCTGCGTTAAGAGATTTCATCGCTAACTCTTCCCGCGGATTCGTCTGGCTGAAAATATAAAGTAAGCAATACAGAACAATTTTTCCGCTTTGGGAAATTTCCCAGGCAGCTCGAAATTACTGTTGAAAAGCTCGAAAACAGCTCGAAATTCCCAACCAAAAAAACATCGAAATTCGTAACACCTGTATGGCTCACTTCATGGACTTTATAATTTTTTTAAATCGGCAAAATCCAAAAATTATAGTTTTGAATTTTTGATTTTTATGTCAGTTATTTGAAAATACATAAATTGTTACACACTGTGTCGAAAAATTGGTGTCGTTACATTCATACTTTTAATTGTAAATTCGGTAGAAGTTTGTCATTTTTAGTGCGTTTTTAAAAAAATATTTTTTCCAAAATAAACGGTTCACGCGAAGTGAAATATAATCCAAACCGCACGGTGCATTTTCAAACGGTGTGCAAGACAACAATTATAAAGGTAAATAGATGGCATTTGTAAAAAAAGATTGGTTAAAATTCTTAATATTGTACGTGAAAATGGATCTCAAATAGGCACGTTCCCTTTAACTGTGAAAATCTTATAACCTTAAAGAAAACACAAAAATAGTTATGTACCCTGGAGATCGCTGGCTTTTGCGTATTGCAGATAAAGAACTATTGTATTGAGACCCAAAATCAATATAAGTTTGCTCCCGTACAGACCGTCAAAAATTTTGCGTACATAAATGTAATGGCTCGTTAATTGAAAAAAATTGTTTCTTTTTATTTGTTAATTTAATAGTAATATAAAAGCCCAAAAAACAAGTTACAAACTATTACTGGGTAATGAAGATCCTTGAAGTACCTTAAAACTTTATTATTATGGCTTAACCCATTTTCTGCCGTGCCAAAAAAAAAAACTCCAATCTTGAACTATAAACAATCTTTCTAAAGTTATTATGACCCAAATAGCTCGAATCCGTTGTCAAAAATTTTCTACCTGTTATAGATTCACCAGGTGAGACTGTTCATAACCATATTTTAATAAATTTATTATTTGTTTATTACTTGCATTTAAAAGTTTTCGTAATATTCAAGCTGTACGTGCCATGGCTGATAAATGCACTTTCCGCTACGAAGCAAACTTAAGTGTCATCTGGATGGACAGCTAAGATTTTTAGAAGATCAAATAGATCTGAAATTGTCAAGACCTTTTATCATAAATGATCATGAAAAAACTTCATTGAAAAAAGGACTATGCCGAATGAAATGTTTGTGGAAAGCAGCGTTGCTAGGGCTTTTTTGAACAAGTTAAATTTTTGCTGCTAAAAAGATACATTTTTTGATAAAAAGTTACATTTTGATTAATTTTTTCTAAATAAATGGCACAATTTTCAGTTGCATAGCTTTTGTATTACAAAATATTTCGCCGAAATTTCTTCATGATATATTTTATTATACAGTGACTTTTCAAATACGTTTCTACCGCAAATTTTAAGAGGTGATTTACGGCTGTTTAGAGATTTAGTTTATAACGTGATCTACCATACAAAAATTAAATCTATTTCATAAATCTCATCCGGGCTACAAATTTTTGCGATTTTCGACGAAATGGCACCCATTTACTTGGACAATTGGCATTAAATGTGATTAAAAACAAAACAAATTTAAGATAAATATTAAGAAAAGGAAAACCAACATTCATATATATCAATATATGAGCAACATTAAATCTCTTTTGGTCGTTGGAAACGGATAGGTTTTAACGACTAGATTTACAAATCACGTCACAGCTAAATTTCCGGCGAAAACTTAGTATAAGCTCACACGATTCGGTGCCTGGTACAAGGTTTAAATGGCCAAAAGCTAAGGGAGATCGTAATCACTATCACATTATGTTTTACTAATGTTTTTTTATTATATAGTTTATGGCAGTGCCATACCGAAATTTCGTTTTTTCAGTGCAACAAAATTTTAACAAAAAAAAAAAAAACGTTAATATAAATTGAGTAATGTGAAAAACCTAAAAAGTTATGAAAAATGGCGAAAATATAGATTTTACTTACAAGTTACGTGAGAGGCCAAAAAGTTACGTAAAATGTATAAAATGTAACCAGCTGGCAACGCTGGTGGAAAGAAGCACATTGGACCCTTGATCGATTTTTTAAAAGAAGCGAACAATTTTATAAACCTTATTCACTTTGTGTGTAAGAAACTTGTTCAAAAGTAGATTTATATGATTCCTTTCATCGTACTTTTTTTATAAGCAAAATAGCCATCAACATCAGTTGCACCGGGTCGTCCTCGAAGCTTAGATTTCGCAGAATCTAGCCAACGAACAAAAAAAAGAATGGAATCAGAAATTTCTCAATCAAATTCAGTTGATGATACGAACATGAAGCTTAGCTCTGAAGGAGTAATTGATGCCACTTTTGTCTTACAAGACATAATAAAATCTCCCGCAAAATACAGAGCTGCATATAAATCGTCAATGGATTTGAATCCAACTGAATTAACTGGAGAAGAGGCTTAAGTTCATTTTGTTGATGCAGCAGTATAAGAATATAAGAAGCTCTTTGAGGAACAAGCAATTTAAAGTTTATCCAGCTTACGAAAAACTTTCAGCTGCTTAAAAGCTATGCTTTCCTTCGGACATTAAAGTGGATGAAACCATAGCCGAAGTTAAACTGCAGTCCTTACTGGATCATACTAGTGAGAGAATTTTGAAGATGCATTCAGAAGTATTAAAAAGTTTGCTACCTGGAGAGTGTAAAAATCTTAGATTGATTTGTAAATGGGGTTGTGATGGAAGTTCTGGCCAAAGCGTGTACAAACAAAAATTTGTGAATGACAACATTTCCGATGAAAGTATATTCATAACGGCTTTAGTTACATTGCAACTTCTAGACACAAGTGATTCAAAAAAAGAATTAGTAATTTGGAAAAATCCTAGACCATCATCTCCACGTTATTGTCGTCCCATTAGACTTCAATTTTTAAAAGAAAGTGTATCATCAAAAATTCAAGAAAGACTGCACATGAGTAGTCAGATAGACTGCCTCACGGCTTTTGCGACTACTTTAAATGAACTGGACGAAACAGTTAGATATGAACTGTTATTTACTATGATACACGCTAACGTTTGTAATTCTGTGAAAGAAACTAAAATAAAAATGCGTTGCTATATAAGTATGTGATTCAAACTCATCGGATTTTAATAACATAGAGTTTATTTATTTATTTATTTATTTATTTATTTAAGTTTCATTTACTGAGCTGAATGAGCTGTGTGAACTTGGCACCCAAGTTTAAAAAAAAATGATTTTTTTTTTATAAATCGATAGCATATTTGTTGTAGATGTTTGTAGTGATTTGCATTTCGTTTGTAGTTTAACGGTTTTCGAGAAATCGAAGTTTAAAAAAAACGTTAGCACCCCACTTTTGAAATCGGTAAAACTGAAAACGCAGTTTCGTTTGAAATCGTTTGTAGTTGTTTGTAGTGATCTTCATTTCCATTTTGGGCCAACCGTTTTTGAGATATCGAAGTTTAAAAAAAAAGTTAGCCCCCCACTTTTCGGAATCATAAAACTGAAAACGCAGTTATATTTGCAACCGTTTGTAGTTGTTTGTAGTGATTTTCCTTTCGTTTGTAGTTTAAAGGATAAAAAGCTACAAACGATTTTCTAAAACTCGAAACCGGTTTTTTTTTAATATTGAATTTACCCAAAAACTAAGTAAGCAGTTCGCTTAACAATCGTTTGTAGTCGCAGAAAAACACTTTCCTCTTGTTTGAAGTTCAAAGAATAAAAAGCTACAAACGATTTTTTAAAATTTGAAACGGTTATCTTTGAAATATTAATTTTACCTAAAATCCAAGTTTGCAGTTCGGTTCAGAATCGTTTGTAGTCATAGAAAAATATTTTCCTTTTGTTTGTTGTTCAAAGAATAAAAAACTACAAACGATTTTTTAAAATTTGAAACGGTTATCTTTGAAATATTAATTTTACCTAAAATCCAAGTTTGCAGTTCGGTTCAGAATCGTTTGTAGTCATAGAAAAATATTTTCCTTTTGTTTGTTGTTCAAAGAATAAAAAACTACAAACGATTTTTTAAAATTTGAAACGGTTATCTTTGAAATATTAATTTTACCTAAAATCCAAGTTTGTAGTTCGCTTCAGAATCGTTTGTAGTCGTAGAAAAACATTTTCCTTTCGTTTGTAGTTCAAAGAATAAAAAACTACAAACGATTTTTTAAAATTTGAAACGGTTATCTTTGAAATATTAATTTTACCTAAAATCCAAGTTTGCAGTTCGCTTCAGAATCGTTTGTAGTCGTAGAAAAACATTTTCCTTTCGTTTGTAGTTCAAAGAATAAAAAACTACAAACGATTTTTTAAAATTTGAAACGGTTATCTTTGAAATATTAATTTTACCTCGAATCCAAGTTTGCAGTTCGCTTCAGAATTGTTTGTAGTCGTAAAAAAACATTATCCTTTCGTTTGTAGATCAAAGAATAAAAAACTACAAACGATTTTTTAAAATTTGAAACGGTTATCTTTAAAATATTAATTTTACCTAAAATCCAAGTTTGCAGTTCGCTTCAGAATCGTTTGTAGTCGTAGAAAAACATTTTCCTTTCGTTTGTAGTTCAAAGAATAAAAAACTACAAACGATTTTTTAAAATTTGAAACGGTTATCTTTGAAATATTAATTTTACCTAAAATCCAAGTTTGCAGTTCGCTTTAGAATCGTTTGTAGTCGTAGAAAAACATTTTCCTTTCGTTTGTAGTTCAAAGAATAAAAAACTACAAACGATTTTTTAAAATTTGAAACGGTTATCTTTGAAATATTAATTTTACCTAAAATCCAAGTTTGCAGTTCGCTTCAGAATCGTTTTTAGTCGTAGAAAAACATTTTCCTTTCGTTTGTAGTTCAAAGAATAAAAAACTACAAACGATTTTTTAAAATTTGAAACGGTTATCTTTGAAATATTAATTTTACCTAAAATCCAAGTTTGCAGTTCGCTTCAGAATCGTTTGTAGTCGTAGAAAAACATTTTTCTTTCGTTTGTAGTTCAAAGAATAAAAAACTACAAACGATTTTTTAAAATTTGAAACGGTTATCTCTGAAATATTAATTTTACCTAAAATCCAAGTTTGTAGTTCGCTTCAGAATCGTTTTTAGTCGTAGAAAAACATTTTCCTTTCGTTTGTAGTTCAAAGAATAAAAAACTACAAACGATTTTTTAAAATTTGAAACGGTTATCTTTGAAATATTAACTTTACCTCAAATCCAAGTCTGCAGTTCGCTTCAGAATCGTTTGTAGTCGTAAAAAAACATTTTCCTTTCGTTTGTAGTTCAAAGAATAAAAAACTACAAACGATTTTTTAAAATTTGAAACGGTTATCTCTGAAATATTAATTTTACCTAAAATCCAAGTTTGTAGTTCGCTTCAGAATCGTTTGTAGTCGTAGAAAAACATTTTCCTTTCGTTTGTAGTTCAAAGAATAAAAAACTACAAACGATTTTTTAAAATTTGAAACGGTTATCTTTGAAATATTAATTTTACCTAAAATCCAAGTTTGCAGTTCGCTTCAGAATCGTTTGTAGTCGTAGAAAAACATTTTCCTTTCGTTTGTAGTTCAAAGAATAAAAAACTACAAACGATTTTTTAAAATTTGAAACGGTTATCTTTGAAATATTAATTT
This sequence comes from Calliopum simillimum, assembly GCA_951812925.1. Lineage (NCBI taxonomy): Eukaryota > Metazoa > Arthropoda > Insecta > Diptera > Lauxaniidae > Calliopum > Calliopum simillimum. The sequence goes on from OX638371.1 coordinate 32,439,215, forward strand.
TACCTAAAATCCAAATTTGCAAATCGCTTCAGAATCATTTGTGGTCGTAGAAAAACATTTTCCTTTCGTTTGTAGTTCAAAGAATAAAAAACTACAAACGATTTTTTAAAATTTGAAACGGTTATCTTTGAAATATTAATTTTACCTAAAATCCAAGTTTGCAGTTCGCTTCAGAATCGTTTGTAGTCGTAGAAAAACATTTTCCTTTCGTTTGTAGTTCAAAGAATAAAAAACTACAAACGATTTTTTAAAATTTGAAACGGTTATCTTTGAAATATTAATTTTACCTAAAATCCAAGTTTGCAGTTCGCTTCAAATCGTTTGTAGTCGTAGAAAAACATTTTCCTTTCGTTTGTAGTTCAAAGAATAAAAAACTACAAACGATTTTTTAAAATTTGAAACGGTTATCTTTGAAATATTAATTTTACCTAAAATCCAAGTTTGCAGTTCGCTTTAGAATCGTTTGTAGTCGTAGAAAAACATTTTCCTTTCGTTTGTAGTTCAAAGAATAAAAAACTACAAACGATTTTTTAAAATTTGAAACGGTTATCTTTGAAATATTAATTTTACCTAAAATCCAAGTTTGCAGTTCGCTTCAAATCGTTTGTAGTCGTAGAAAAACATTTTCCTTTCGTTTGTAGTTCAAAGAATAAAAAACTACAAACGATTTTTTAAAATTTGAAACGGTTATCTTTGAAATATTAATTTTACCTAAAATCCAAGTTTGCAGTTCGCTTTAGAATCGTTTGTAGTCGTAGAAAAACATTTTCCTTTCGTTTGTAGTTCAAAGAATAAAAAACTACAAACGATTTTTTAAAATTTGAAACGGTTATCTTTGAAATATTAATTTTACCTAAAATCCAAACGATTTCAAACGAAACTGCGTTTTCAGTTTTACCGATTTCAAAAGTGGGGTGCTAACGTTTTTTTTAAACTTCGATTTCTCGAAAACCGTTAAACTACAAACGAAATGCAAATCACTACAAACATCTACAACAAATATGCTATCGATTTATAAAAAAAAAATCATTTTTTTTTAAACTTGGGTGCCAAGTTCACACAGCTAGCTGAATGCCCTTATAAATTACAATAATGATTTTTTTATAATACAATTGAAAAATATAAACATTAAAACAAATGAGCGAGACTAAAAATTATAATTTCATATAAAAACAGCTCACAAATAAGAGCCAGGTAACAGCCGGCTGGATCCGAAAGTAGTGGTTACAAACAAGGTGGTTCAAATAGTACCGGAACAAAGCATTATTGAAATATGCAATTTGAAAGAATACTGCAAGAGTTTTCTTAAATTGCTTTTCTGAACTCTTTGCCCAGGGGCTATGGCACGGCAGAGAATGGTGCTCAAGAACCACCCTAGCGCTATATGGACGCTACACATTGCAACCACTACCTCGACGAAAAGCGCTGGAAAGAGCGGTATGGCCACAGCGTTAGATGAAACGCTTTGTGGAAGCTGGTATGATGAAAGTAGTGGTTACAAAAAAAAGAAAGTGGTTCAAATAGTACCGGAACAAAGCATTATTGAAATATGCAATTTGAAAGAATACTCGCAAGAGTTTTCTTAAATTGCTTTTATGAACACTTTGCCCAGGAGCTATGGCACGGCAGAGAATGGTGCTCAAGAACCACCATAGCGCTAGATGGACGCTATACATTGCAACCACTATCTCGACGAAAAGCGCTGGAAGGAGCGTTATGGCCACAGCGTTAGATGAAACGCTTTGTGGAAGCTGGTACGATGAATTGCCATCTAAATGAAATTAGTGGATGATGTAACGATGCATGTCATAGTAATCGTTGTATTTCTTGTCGGCTGAAAATGATACCGCAGCTAAGCGATGTAAAAAGTTGGCACAGTTATGGACTGTGGATGCTGAAATTCAAAAGAACGCGTGCACAATGGACGCTTAGTTCTTAAAGAAAATAGCAAAGTAGCACTCTGTGACAAGCCGCTGCAATCTTACAGAATGATGTTTTCCAAGTAATCTATAATTTTTTTATTAATTTGATGAAAGGATTCATTAAAATCGATTACATTAAAAACCATGTTAAAATCACTACAAGAGCGTCGAAGTGGCTCTTGAAGCATGTAGTTAGTTCTATGATGACGCAGATGGAAAAATTCAAAATTTCTAGTTGGGCGATAAGGTACATTAAAGGTAACCATACTTAATAAGTATTCACTAATAATATCGCCTTTTATAAGCTTAAGTAAAAAACATATGTTAAGCATGGTTCTCCGATTTTTTAGAGTAGGTAAATTAATTAGCTTCAACCGATGTCTATAAGGGGGCAAATTGATGCTAGGATCCCATGGAAGATTTCTTAAAGCAAATAAAAGAAACTGTTTTTGAACTGATTCAATAGAATTGATATGGCATTCATAATGAGGACTCCAAACAATAGAACCATACTCTAAAATGGGTCGTACGAGCGAGGTGAATAATAACTTTGTTACGTAAGGATCAGAAAATTCTTTAGACCAACGTTTCATGAAACCGAGAACACTATTAGCTTTGCTCACAATTTTGGAGATATGTAGATTAAAGCTTAGTTTGGAATCCATGGTTACTCCTAGGTCTTCAAAGGATATAAGACGTTCCAGAATGCAATCAACAACTTTGTAGTTGTAAAGAATTAAAGGCCTGCGTGAAAATGACATTAATTTGCATTTATTTAAATTTAAGGTCATGCAATTAATTTTACACCAAGCTGTAAATTTATCAATATCATGTTGTAGGCAGAAAGAGTCAAATGCATTTTTGATAGGCTTAAAAAGTTTGACGTCGTCGGCATACATTAGCACGTAACTAGTATTTATGACGGATGGCATATCATTCATAAACAAAATAAATAATAATGGACCAATATGACTGCCCTGGGGAACTCCAGATGTAACGGGATATTCATTTGATTTTATTCCCTTAAATAAGACACACTGAGTTCTGTTGCGTAAATAAGAACGAATCCATTCAAGCAAAAGACTTGGAAAACCAATCAAGGAGAGTTTTAAAAGCAACAAATCATGATTAACAACATCGAAAGCTTTACTGAAATCGGTGTAAATAACATCAGTCTGATAGCCCTTATCAAAATTATTGATTGTGCAAGTAGAGAACTCCATCAAATTTGTTGGTGAGGAGATATGTAAGGATTAGAACTATGAGCAATTTGCAAAGTTAAAATGTGCTCGAAAAGTTTAGGCAGTGCGCTTAATTTAGCAATCCCCCTATAATTAGATATCATAGATCTGCTACCAGATTTATGTAAAGGAATTATAAAAGATGCCGCAAGTTAGAGATTTTTTGAATATTTCATAGATTGGGAAAGCGAGAACTTCACAGCAATTTTTAAGAACACAAGATGGAATACCATCGGGTCCTGCAGCAAATGAAATTTTAATTTTGCTTAATTTGCTAAGGACGATGTCCTTATCAATATGTGGCATTCTTACCAGACCCGAAGCTACTGGAAAAGGATAATCATTACAATTATATGTGGACGATGAGTAAGTAGATTGAAAAAATTTTGCAAAAAAATTACAAATATTAAAATCATCATCGGATTCCACTTCATCGTATTTCATTGCCGTTGGAAAGGCATTATTCTTTCGTTTTAATTTAATGAAGCTCCAGAAAGACTTGGGATCGGATTTCAAATTTAGTTTTACCTTTTGTAGGTATGATTGATAGGCTTTATTGCATAATAATTGATACCTATTCCTTGCAGAACAATAATTGGTGTAGTCTGTAGATTTGGACGACATTTTGAACTTTCTGTAAAGTTTAGATTTTAAGTTTCTCAATTTACGTATCACATTAGTAAACCAGATTGGGCCAGAAGAAGCAGATTTAAAAAATTTTGGTACAGAATGTTCAAAACAACCAATAACAGCATTATTAAAGGATAAGACTATATCATTAAGACTTTTAGCCGTAATGATGTCTTCATCGAGATGAAGAACAGAGTTCCAATCAATTTCAGATAGCATCTCATTCAATAAAACATAATTAGTTTTCTTGAAGTAAAAAGATTTATCGCCTGTGAAACTGTCTTTAATGCTACTAGTCACATGTACTTCTAATACAATTTCCAGGGAAGGATGGTAGGAGTCTTCAGGCAACGCTAAAGGATCACAGCGTGAGATACGAATAATATCACTGTCATCAAAGAAAATCAAATCTAACGTTCTAGACCTCAGATTCAGTATGTGATTTACTTGAAAAAGTCCTAAAGCAGATATAGAATTTAAAAAATCTGTTTCAAGCTGGTTGCCTGGCGATGGAAGCAACTTTATAGGATCCAAAGTATTGGAACTCCAAGAGATGTTTGGTAAATTAAAATCACCTGTAACCATTAAGTGAGCGTCAGCTTTTAACTTATAGCTTACAAGTTTTATTGCATTATAATGTTTAATGTAAACATCATAGCTGGAGTGAGGTGGAATATATGAACAGGTTATATATAAGGTTAAAAGTTGAAATTTAACAAAAACACAACAGAATTCAATGTCTAGGAACCCTTCCAAAACGATTTCTTGGGAGTATAAGTTTGAGCAGACAGCGATTAAAACACCACCACCACTAGAATTATTATTTGGAATAGAATTTCTATCTTTACGATATATTATGAAGTTGCTTGCAAAAACTTCAGTACTTAACGTACTGGGTTTAAGCCATGTTTCAGAAAAACAGATAATATGGTATTCAAATCCACTACTGTTAATAAAGATGTTATTAAGCTTAGTATTTAAGCCTCTAACATTCTGATAAAGTATATTAAACTCAATTAGTTTTTTGAAGCAGAATCTTGAGAAGGCAGAGAAGTATTTTGAGTATTATAAGGCAAAGTAAGACTTTTTGAGCTAACACTTTGACGATTTGACTTATGCCGATGAACGAACTCATGAACTACCACATTTTTGGGCCAAAACAAGGGATCAATCAACTTCTCAAATACATTGGGAGGCAAAGTCAAGCGAAACGAGGAAGTGACTCTTTCATAAGAAAAGTTAAATTTAACAATCGCAGTAGACAAAACTCGGCTCAACCTTGGACTATCATCATTGCATGCATGGATTCGTTTCATTGAGTGCTTTCTTCACATTGTCTACAGAGTTGATGTTCGCAAGTGGCAGTCTGGGAAAGATGAAGAAAAATCAAAGATTCGTGAACGAAAACAATTTACTCAATCTGCATTCAAGAAAGAGTTAGGTCTCAATGTTGATAAGGCGAGACAAGCTTCTGGTAGTAGCAATGACGGCAACACTGCTCGATGGTTTTTTGAAAACACTGCAATACCATCAAAAATTTTAGGTGTGGACGAAAATATTATGAATGGATGCCACATTATATTGCAAGTTTCAGTGATTGTGGCTGCATTTCAAGAATGAATACTGTCTAGAAACTGCACGGAGAAAAATACGCATCATAATTTTTACTCCACTCGGCTAGTCAAAAAATTAAAGTAATCAACACTAAATTTCAAATATAATTTACCTTACGTAAGAACTATTTGATGGGTCCCTAACGTCATATTTACAAATAAAATGTAGTTAAATAATAAAGGAATATTTACTACAAATTTCCTACATTTGACTTTATATAAAGTAATTTATACTTTCAGAAAAAAAATGTATGACCATTTTGAATTTATAATTCTAGCCAAAATAACTTTATTTTTTTCACGCACAAAAATTAGTGTCATAATTGTCACCCCACTCGAGTAAGGTAAATATCATAAGAATATAGAATCATTTTGACTTATATAATTTTAGTAACAATTTCTATTTTTGGACAGACATTTTCTTTATATATCGACGGCTTATATTCAATACCCTCTATCTACAAAAACACAATTTTTCAGGAGAGCAAAAAAACTGTTTTATTCGCTATTTTTTATAGTGTTAATCAAACGAAGTACTACGATATTAATTAAAAAGAGCCACTAGATCCTTCAAATAAAAAAATTTAAAAAAAACTTAGTTATTCGCCTTATTATAGCAGATAGAGGATATTGCAATTCAAATATAATATAAAATGCGTGTTCAAACAAGCAGATAGAGCCTATTGCACAATAATAAAAACCAAGTTTTTTATGAATTATTTATTAATAGATGGTTTTTTAGCAAAAGAAAACTCAAGATAGGTTAGGCGCATGGCAGACTTGAGAATGCAGCTCAGATTATTATAGGTCCTTATTTTTTATAGCCGTTTATTTTGAACTTTGATCTGCTTATTATGAATCTAAACTTGGTTTTTTTTTTATCATGTAAGGATCCTGAGTTATCCTTGCTTATAGATTGCTATATAGCTCTAAGTAGGCCTCAAAACAGTGCTTTTTGGACGTCTAAGAAAAGATGACTCAGAATTCTTACATGATAGAAAAAATCCTAGTTTAAATGCGTAATAAGAAAATTAGTCTTGGTCTTGATTCTTGGTCTTGGTCTCGGTATTAGACCAAGACGCTGATATCATTGCTAGACCAAGACTTCTGTGGTCTTGGTCTTGCTCAGGATTACCATCAAGACCAAGACGGCTTTTTAGTCTTTCGAATTTATAGTTAATAGGTGTGTCACGCCCGTTTCAAGCATAAAATCATATCTCAATTCGAAATTTGGCATCTTCGAGACCAAGACTTAATGACCAAGATACAATATGCAAGAACAAAACCAAGACCAAGACTGCTATGATCTTAGCCTTGGTCTGGGTTTGCTCACCACTAATCCCAGTTCACCATAAACTGCTATAAACAACTAGGGCGCAAGATTATGGTAGGCCTGGGCGGGGAGTAGGGAATAAAGACCCTTGCTCCAGGGTACATCTACTTTCTAGTAACTTGGGGTACTTTATATAAAAATCTGAGCTCAGATTTCAGTTTTCATGTTTTGCATTCACAAGTCCGTCTAGATACCGCTCTAATACCCCGTTTCTTTTGACTCGTATATACAATTGAGGAGTGGCCGTACCAAAGGGCCTAAGGACCATTTCGAGGCAAAAGTAGTCTCGTACACATTATGTGCCATAATAATCAGTTATTTGACTGGTACAATTTTTTTAACATAATGCCATCAATTCCACGCCATCGAGTCAGTTTTTCGTGAAAACAGAAAATAATTATTATCATTTCTAACAAAATGTTACCCGATTCATATTATGATACAACTTTTGCCTCGAAATGGTACCTAGGCCCTTTGGTGCGGACACACCTCAATTGTAATAATTTTCAAATCAAGTTTAACCGATCACGCCCATTTTTGATCCCAGATAGCCTAGTAATATTGTTTTCATCTATACCAAATTTCATGCGTCTAGCCTTATCTGTTTGTTTACAGAAGGGCCAATCACGACTCAGCAGGGCTTTCAAGGTTCAACATACAAAACTGAAAAAATCAATAACATTTTTTTCGCCATTTGGAGCCGATTGACGACCGTTTGTCATGACCTTGTATATAACGGCAACCCAATAAATATAATGAAATGAAAAATCTTTAATTTTTCATATGTAGATAGAGGATATTGCATTTCACAAAATCGATTTCTGTAGATAGTGAATTTCTTTAAATGGAAAAAAGTAGCTCTGGAAGCAAATTTTTCGTTAGGAATTAATATCATAGATGCCATATGTCTCAATGAAGGTTTTACCATCAAAAACTAATTTTCGTGAAAATTGTAGATAGAGGGTATTGAATATAAGCCGTCGATATAAATTTGTATATATACAAATTTTTTTGCTTCTACATCATATGTGTAAGCAGCCCAGAGGATATGTATCCAACCCTTCCAGGGTTGGTACGAAGCTTAATTTCCTAAATATGACTCTAGATGGGATTCGGACGCTAAATGCGAGTTTTTGGCTTTTGAACGCCCGCGGAAGGCAAAAAACTTTTTTTACTCAAGAGGAAAGCATCTTACGAAAAAAGTGTACTAGGCATCAGATTCTTAGAATCATCCAAGCAATACGTGTGATTTTTTTTGGAATTTTTTTAAACTTTTTTTTTGAATAATTTTTGAAAAAGTTTAAAAAAAAAATTTCAAAAATTATTTAAAAAAAGTTTCCAGAATCCCATCTTGAATCATACATCATTTTAAAGCCTATAAAATATGCTTTAATTTAAAGTACTTTTAAAAAAAATCGAAGGGGGATTTTTTAAAAAAAATTCAAAAGTGGAAAAAATTTTGGTGAAAAAAATTTTTTTTCACCAAGAAATATTTTTTTATAAAAAGAACACTTCAAAATGGATGGGGCCAGTAACTTAGATTTATCAATTTGCAAACTTTAGTGTAAACTATAAATTTTTGAAAAACACCCCTTTCATGAAAATGACTAAAAACGCCAAATTCAGCACACTGTATTTTAACAACAAAGTCACATTTAGGAAACTAAGCTTCGTATCAAACTTCAATATGACAAAACGAAAAACCCACTTTAAGAATTCTTATATTTCGATGAAAATTGCGATTTCTGGGTGGTTTTTAACCAAATCTCTTCTATAGCCCCAGTGTGCGCCGCACTTTGGTTTTTTTTTGGACTAAAAAGTGCACACAAAAATAATTCACTACAAGGACCCTTTTTTTTAAAAAAATCAAATTCAAAATTAAAGGCTATACATTGAGCTATCTGAAAAGATGCCCGGTTTTTCTAGCATTTGATCCACAAATTAGGGACAGAGGTCGAAATCTCATAAATTTTGAAAAAAACGGTTTTACTGTTTAAAAATGTTAGTCGCATTAAACGCAGGAGTGATATATGGATAAATTTATATGCATTCAATGTAATCACGCCAGAAAAAATTAATTCATTATAAAAATGGGCGGTGCCACGCCCCAAAAACAAATTCCTGATATCTCCGAAACTATTAGACGCAGATAGATAAGACTCGGTATGTTTGTAATGGGCACAAAGAGAAATAATATTTATTAGAAAAATGGGCTGTGCCACGCCCTAAAAATATAAAATACACCATATCTTCGAAACTATTTGACCCATGTGGATGAAATTCGGTCATCAAGATAAATAATGTCTGCTGAAAAAATATGTGGAGCCACGCCCACAGGCAGAGCTATATGAATGAACTTGTTTCCTGTAGAACAGAGTTTCAATTAATAAGGATATGTTCATTGTTGCGTGTGGTACCGCCCTTTTTTTCAGCAAATATTATTTGACTCACTACTCTTTATATACATATATACCGAAATTCATTGCTGTAGCTCAAATAGTTTCGGAGATATGATAAGTTTTATATTTGTAGGGCGTGGCACCGCCCACTTCTTTAGTGGATATTATTTCTCTCTGTGCCTGTTACAAATATACCGAATCTTATCTATCTGCGTCCAATAGTTTCGGAGATATAACGAATTTGTTTTTGGGGCGTGGCACCGCCCATTTTCACTTTGAGTTAATTTCATCTTGATTTGATTGAATGCACATAAATTTATTCATATTTCACTCCTGCGTTTAATGCGACTAACATTTTTAAACAGAAAAACCGTTTTTTTCAAAATTTATGAGATTTCGACCTCTGTCCCTAATTTGTGGATCAAATGACAAAAAAGTGTACACAAAAATAATTCACTACAAGGACACATTTTCTTTGAAAAAATTATACGAAGTTAAAGGTTATACATTCACCTATATAAAAAGATGCCCGCTTTTTCCAGCATCTGATCCGCAAAATAGTCTTAAATTTTAAATCGATTTTTCTGTTTAAAAATGTTAGTCGCGTTAAAAGCAGGAGTGATATATGTATAAATTTATATGTATTCAATCAAATCAATTAAGATGAAATCAACTCAAAGTGAAAATGGGCGGTGCCACGCCCCAAAAATAAATAATGTCATCTAATGGCTCAATAAATAGAGAATAAACTCTGAAAAATGCATACCATTTGCTTCGGTGCTAACGGTTCTATGGGCATGTTAATAGAACAGTTTCAAACATGTGTTCAGTTTTGCACGGCACTGTATAAAAATAAAAAATTTAAATAAAGGATTACCTTGGGCATTCACACATTAATAAAAAAATATCGAAATGAAGGATTAAATCGACTTAAAATCGTTTGTTTCGCTCAAGTGTTCGGAATTTGCCTGGATTAAAATTCTAAAAATTTAAATTTTCACTTACAAGTAGATAAACAAAAGCAATTTTTTTCGCATACGACTATGTACATAAATCCTTCATTGACAGACAATCGGAAAGAGTAAAAAAAGTGAAATCGTAAAAGGTGGAATGTCCAGAAACGCACAATAGCAACAAAAGACAAATAAATCAAAAAATCCCACAGCAATTGCTTGTGCAAAAATCACGCAGGTGGTCGGTCGATCGATAGCTCACTAGGTATGACCAATGACAAAATTCTTCCTAACAATAAGAGGACATTATGCGAACTCTAGCTTTGTTTTGGAGATGAACAAATTCCCATGTTGTTCTGCATTGACAATTAGAATAATGTCACACGAATAGACATATGCAAAAATTTATGAGATATGTATGTATGTATTTATTTCAGGGTTCGAAGGATATATATCAATGGATATATATCATGATATATATCCGATATATATCCGATATATATCAAACGATTTTTTATGATATATATCAATACAAAATTATTTTAAAAATTTTATGTTATTAAATAATTTTTGGCATTTGTTATTGTATTTCTACTACCTCATTCCATTTAGCTGGAACACTACTTAATAAAACAAATAATATTGTAGATAAAGATCTAGAATGTTTACGTGGCAAAATCGTTTCCATGTCCTTAGATGGCTGCTCGAATATACACAACGAACCGATTGTTTGTTGTAGCATTACAACAGGTGAAGAAGATTCCGTTCTCGTCTATACTGTCAATGCAATTCGCATTCTGCCGAATATTTTACAACTGTTGCTAAGCAATCAATCAAAAAGACTGAAGAAGATTTTGGAGTTAAGGTACGCAGTTTTGTTACGGACAATACTGGAAATGTAACTAAGATGCGACGTGAGTTGGAAATACAAGAAGACATTGGCATTATCCAATATGGATGTAGTGCACATTTGTTAAATCTACTTGCTAAAGATGTAGAAGTGAAAGGAGTCACTAAAAACGTCATAAAAAACGTGAAATATTTTAGAAATAAGCATTTGCCAGCAGCGTGGTATAAAAGAGCAAAAGGCAAAAAATTGGTCATGCCTATTGTCGTACGCTGGAACTCGATTCGGGATACAGTACGATCATTCGTCGAAAATCGCGGAATTCAAGAGCAGATTTGCCAAAATCATCGAGATGCAATTGATAGTGACATTTACCGAATTGTCAACGATATTCAAATTGCTAATAATTCATTGAATTTGCTGGCAAGACTGGATCCAATCGCAAAAGCTTTAGATCGCTCCCAACGAGATGGCACTACGATTTCAATAGCTGTCGAAATTCGGAACAATTTAGAGAAAGATTTATCAAGTCAACAGACTCAAGTGAAATCTACTTTCAACAAAAGGCGTGATATGGCGTTAGGTGCCCCACATTATTTGGCAAATATTCTTGACCAACGATTTGCAGGCAAAAGCTTGACACCTGAACAACGGGATACAGCATTTGCTGAATTGGATATAGACTTTATGCCAATGGTTACATCGATAATGACCCAATCATTAATTTTCCACAATATCTTTTTGGGTCTCAGTTTCAAACAACCCCACCGCTGGATTGGTGGAAGCTTCTAAACTTGAACACCACAAATGTTCAATGGGAGCAATGGGAACACAAAAAAAGGTTCCTAAATATGTGTGAACAACTCTTGACTGCTGTTGCTTCAACAGCGGGTCTTGAAAGGATTTTTTCACGATTTGGTCTGGTGCAGTCGAAGCTGAGAAACCGTTTGAGAATTGACAAAAGTAATAAATTGGTGCACTTGCTTAAACACCTCAACAAGTCTTCAGCAAAGAAAAATAACTAAGATTAGATATCGGATCCTACAGACGATGATGATATTACTCAACCTGCTGATGTAGTGGATGATATGATTCAAAATGTCGTTGATTTCCTATCCAATCCACACAGTAAAAATTTTAGTTTAATTTTAAAACCAAAAAAAGTATTTATATAGAACAATGCCAAAAAAAGTTTTAATTTTAAATTATTTTGGAATAAATAAAGAGAGGGAGAAAAATGAAAAAAAAAAAAAATTTTAAATTTAATTGAAAAAAAAACTAGTAAGGGTGTAACCTTTGGCCTGGCCAAACATTAAATACCCTACACAGCAGTATTTTGAAAGTTTTGCTTATATGGGAGGTGCCACGCCCTCTTGTCCAAATTCACCCAGTTTTTTCTCAGAGTTTAAACTTATAGTTCTTAGCATTTGAGTGAAGTTTGGTTGGATTATCTCAAAAAATGTTTTCAGTACAGCGTTTTGAACCTTTTGCTTATATGGGAGGTGCCACGACTTCTTGTCCAAATTCACCCAGTTTTTTCTCAGAGTTTAAACTTATAGTTCTTAGCATTTGAGTGAAATTTGGTTGGATTATCTCAAAAAATGTTTTCAGTATAGCGTTTTGAACCTTTTGCTTCTATGGGAGGTGCCACGCCCTCTTGTCCGAATTCTCCTGATTTTTGTTCAAAGCTTGCGCTTACAATTCGTAGTATTTCTATGTATTTTGGTTGCATTGTCGTAAAAAAAACTCAAAAAGTTGCATTTTGAATATATTTTTTGTATGGGCGGTAGGCGTGTCCGTTGACTGATTTCGCTCATTTTCAATCCCCCGAGCTAACTTTGACAACGAAGACTGTGCACAAAATTTCATTGAATTATCTTGCTTAGTTTTCCCAAAAAGTGTATTTCCACACACAGCACCCAGCCAGCCAGCCACCCAGCCAGCCAGCCAGCCAGCCAGCCAGACAGACGGACATGGCTATATCGACTCAGGAGGTGACGCTGATTAAGAATATATATACTTTTCTATATCTGCCACGCCTCCTTCTCTGCGTTACAAACGGAAGGACAAAGTGAATATACCCTGGGTGTAGGGTATAAAAAAAACAAGCCATCCATACTGAGAATCGAACCAAGGGTACAACTTCTTGTGTACATAAATTACGAAGTCTTTAGCTCACTCGGCTATCAAACGTATTGACGTAGTTGTGTGAAATTTGTATTTAAACAATTGAAAAAGAAATTTTTTTTTTTTGTTATATTGTTCTCGTTCTTTTTTTATGCTCTTTTGATAAATAAAGTCCCTGCAGTAAAAATATGAGACAGTCCACAAAAAATACTAGTTCGCGGTTAGTACTAGCTCAAAACTAGTTAAAAAGGGATGCAGTGGAGGCCAGTTCGATCTCAGTTTGTAGTTTGTAAGCGCAGAGAAATTTGAATCGTGACGAAAACAAATTTAAATTTTTATTATTTGCTTTTGAAATAATTTTTTCTGTTAAATTGTTTTGCGTCAAAACAAATTGTGCTTAACTTTTCAAGAAAAATCATAAAAAACAGCATAAATATGTATAAAATATGGAAATAGATAAACAACAAAGTAAGTAATTTTACAAGAAATTTTATTTTTCAATGGTAATTACAAAAAATTCATTGTTTTCCTCAATAGTTCTCTGCTCTAAGGATACTGTTATGGACCGGTTTTCTTAAATATTGGAAGCAATTTTTGATTTATGGGAATTTCAGCCCACAAACTTTTAAAAACTTTTTCAAATTAATTGTAAGTACAGTTCAAATTGAATAATATTCCAAAGTGTATGGCTTATGTTATATAAATTTCTATCTCTACTTCCAGATGCAATTTATTCGACTTTGTCTCCCTCAGATCTCAAGAATCAAGTTTATGAAACGTTTTAGGCATCAAAAAAGAGGCACTTTAGAAAGGTATCTAAAGAGCATAAATACTTAATTAAAAAATATGTATAAATGTATTAAATAATATTTTACTTTATTAAATTTATGTTTAGAAAATAAAAATTGATATAAAAACAAAATTATTTGAAACTGTCAGAGTTTTTCACTATATACCACGTGTATTACTATAGGAGGGCTACACACACAAAACAACTGGTTCAAGAATAGTTGTTAAGTGACTACTTCCATACCACAACTAGCCCTGGACTGGTGTTGAAGTAATGCATAAGGGGCCAATTGAAATTTCGTAGGACATCAACACACAAAAAAGAACAGTTGCTTGTATGCAAAAGGGATTGAAGTCGGACTAGTACTGGTTGGTAGAGGACTAGTTAATGGACTACTCTTTAACTAGTCCATTTGCCGGCAGGGGTTTTTCAAATTTTAAAACTAAAAAGTCTCTCCAAGCTAAATTAAAACTTTGATGGCATTAGTTTCAAACCAAAAGTATTAAAATTTGCGCAGAGAATATTTTAATACTTTTCTTGGACTTATTTTAAAACTAAAAATGATTAGTTTTTTGAATTTAAAGTTATTTTAGGATTGTTTTTAAGCCACTTTGGTATTAAAAAATTGAAAAAACTAAACGGTTTAAAAGTAAATATTTTTTTGTGATAAAATTAAAACCTACCGGAATAAATTCCAACCTTTTTTGGAATAAACTTTGAATTTAATACCAAAGCAGTTTAAAATCAATACCGAATGGAATCAAAAGTAAACTATAACTTTTTACTGTGCAGATTCAGAATCGTACAATTTTGAATACGGCATTTTTTGATTATTTTGTTTGAAAATTAACAAGTTATTACGAATGACTGATGACTAATTTGATAACTAAAAGACTTATGTTTTTGAGTTGATTTCTTAATATTATATAAGATTTTATGTTTTTTAGTTGATTTTGCCTGCTCTAGAAGAAGATTTTATGTTTTGTTTTCATTTTTATGATTTTAAGTACTTAAATCAGTAAATAAAACATTAAAAACATTTCAGTTTTTCTTATGTTTATGTAACACAAATGCAAATAGTATACATAATGGATATATAAAGTGGATATATATCAACATTTTTGATATATATCGGATATATATCCTAAATATCCGATATTTTGATATTTATAATAAATATCGGATATTTTCGAACCCTGATTTATTTATGCCCATATGGGAGCGAATGTGTATTATTTTCACAATAGGAAAACTAAAAATGAGGTACAGTCTTATGGCCGAAACATTTCAGATTGGTAAAAACAAATTGAGCCTGAATTACAAATACATTTTTACCTACTTATGAGTATGTGAATCCTGAAGCGTCTGACCCAGAGTGGGCGGCTCCCAGGTCAGCGTCTGTTCCAGATTGGGCGGCTGTACGTGATATTGAATTTGGCCACTACATTTGCAGCGCTTACCGGATCCAGCCTTAAGCTTATAACTTACTGCGTGGGGCGTTGCCGAGAAGATTATACTAATGAAGCATGGATCGAAAAACGATGGAAAATATCTCTCCAAGTGGTACCCACGAGAATGTGGTTATCCATCTGCCTCTGCAGCATGCACATCGGATTTGGATGTGCAAGAAAATTTTAAAATCCTTTAGATGAAAACTCAAACCCGCATTGGCTCTTGGAATGTCCGAACTGATACTGGCAAAATACATCAAGCCATAAGAGAATTCCACAAATTTAACCTTGAAATATTGGGATTAAGCGAGTGTAGATGGAACGGTGCCGGCGAATATGTACTACCTTACGGCGAAAAGTTTCTATACTCCGGTAGAGCACAAAATGACATCCACAGGGATGGAGTTGGATTTTTGTTAAGTAAAAATGTAGTAAAAGCAGTGATGGAATGAAAACCTGTAAACGAAAGGCTCATCTGGTGCAGATTTCGAACCTTCGCTAGAAATATTACCATCATCCAAGCATACGAGTTGGCAGCTGATGCTATGCACGCAAAAAAGCTTAAAAATTTACTAATGATTTTAAGCGAATTATATATAGCATTAATGTCTACAACATTATTTCTTTCGAATCTTTCAAATTAATGGAAAATGTTCATAATGTATTCAATTAACTTTATCATCATGAGAAACATATGATTGTTTCAAACATGATGAAGGAGAAAAAAAGAATTTAGTAAATGCGGATGACATTTTTCCTATACAGGCTGCTTCTTTTAAAACAGACCAACAAATTTTGTTTCCCTCATATAGAAGTTTTTCTTCAACTATAAAGTATAGCAAAATTTTTATCAAATGATAAATATCATGAAACAAGTAAATTTCATATGTTGTTTCTTGAAAAGTACAAGGCATAAAGCCTAATCTATCATCTTTAAAATTATCAAACAGAGGAATGTGCTCTTGGTCACCAAGAATCGGTTTAACAATTAATTTTGCCTTATAATTAAAACCGGTTCTGCCGGGTTAGTGTGTACTTTCCCCATCATACACAAACCCAGAAACACCTTCTAAATAGATTCCTTTATGCCAGATTTATCATTTTAAATCAAAACATATTTCTCGTCTTTTCCCAGTGTGCCAGACGATTCATATCTCCGCTTTTTTATCCGTTACGGATCCGTCACTGATCCGTTTGCGGGAGAATTCCAAAAAAAAAAAACGATTCGCCTTTTTTTTGGAATCTCTCCCGCAAACGGATCAGTAACGGAAGAATTTGAACTAAAATTGTTAAAATTCGTTCAACAATTGAGGAGTGGCCGTACCAAAGGGCCTAAGTGCCAAAATTTGACATTCGTCGTTTTTAATGTAAAAATGTTCTATGGACTATTATCAACGATTCTACAAAAAAAAAAAGTGCCATCAAATATTGTATAGTTAAAAATAAATTAAATAATAGATCGCGAATAGCGGTGCCATGTCTAGAATAGTTTTATTCAGAAAGATTTATTTATTTTAAGTGGACGTAAAACTTGGCACTTAAACCTTTTCCATAGGTGTACAACAAGGTACTTACGCCTTTTCAACAGAACAAAAGCAAGGTACTTATGCCCTTTCTATTGCAAGAAAGCAAGGTACTTATGCCCTTTCTAAAACAATTGCGTATTTAATTGTTTTTTAAATAACCTACCCATTATTACATATTATGTTATGAATTAATTTTCGGTTGTATTTTATAAGCTATGAAATAATAACATTATAAAAATTTTAAAAAAAATCTGAAATATTCATTGTTTTATTAATAACTCAAAACTATTAAAATGGTACTTAGGCCCTTTGGTACGGCCACTCCACAATTAACCCAGTGTGCCAGGCGGTTCATATCTCCGCCTTTTTATCCGCTACGGATCCGTTACTGATCCGTTTGCGGAGAAATTCCAAAAAAAAAAAAACAATTCGCCTTTTTGTTGAACGAATTTTAACAATTTTAGTTCAAATTCTTCCTGAATTCACGGTAATTCGGGAAATAAACACGATGTTTTGATACTTTGGACAAAAACGGGCATGTCCAAAATTGTTAACTCATTTTCCCATTCATCTGCATCCATAGGAAGTGGATCAATATGATTTGGAAAGTTTAGGCTTTCTACTGGGTCAATATGAACTTGTGAAGCAATTGCAACACTTTCAAGTTCATTGTCTGACATTGGATAAACATTTTTATCTACACAGTGTTTATTTTTAAATAAAATTGGAAAATTTGCAAATAACGGACGATTTTTTTATTTTATTATTCGTCATTAATCTTATTTTGTTTTACCAGATCGCATTCCAAACATCGTCTTTCGGAATATAATTAAAAATTACGATGACGACGAAGACTTAACATTTCCGTAAATTAAGCATTTACGAGTATCAATACTGAAAATATAAAACTTTTTTTATTTTAAGTTTACAGTGACTCACAGGTCCGATCGGCTACTAAGCATGATTATGTACATATATGTGGAAGATTCGTTACTTTTATTTGTTCAAATATGTTACAGAACCATAGGTTCTTAAAAATCTATACACCTTATTTTAAATTCCATCCAAGATCAAAAAAGATTGATAATTGTTTTTAAAATAATACATTCGATCAGTTATGTGACTTAGTTAAAAAATAAAGTCCAGTAATACGTATGACCTTCTTTTTCCTTAGTGTCCTCTTTTATTTGTCGTCGCATGCTGCGAATAAGCTATAGGAATACTTTCGCCTCGATTTACATAGTTTCAGGGCGCGGAAGCTCTAGTTAACACTTCGTCTTATTCGGAGGACTCTTCGCGCTACTATTGTGATATTTCGTGGCGTCAGTATCTTGATGTGTGGATAGAAGTGTGGTCCCTTATGTAAGGCCTGCAAATAGAGCCCTGCGGTCACCCACATCTAACGTCTACTTCCACAAGGGCAATATAATTTATTGCGATTTAGCTCCAAGAGTCGCTATGGCGTCTTCAAAGGCAATTGATATGTAAAAAATTATTTATATTCAAATTTTCAAATATATTTGACAAATCTGAGAAGGAATCTCATCGCGATGCAAATAGTAATGCTGGCACCGCACCTGGGATACAAATCTGCGGTCAATGTAACCGCTTCTGGAGATGAGAAGAAACTAAGGAAAAGTACATGTGCGACACGCTTTAAAAATAGGGCTGCCTCCGCTATAGTGGTGCATTCTAATGACCAAACAAATTCGAGTTCATCAAATTAAAAATCACAAAATAACAAAGTGCGAACGGCCCTATTAATTTGATACTGTGAACGGGGCCATCCAAGCAAAACTTTTTTATTACTAATGTTGCAGGCTGAATATGAAGTTTGACGCGCATGTTCAGATCAGATCAGATCCATCATTCACATCACACTCAAATAATTCTGTTCAAAAACGTGCACGTGAGACTGATAGACAATTACAAGGTCTGACAGCCAATAAGACCGGCTGCTACTTATATCAGTAATGAGGATAGTAGTAATGCTAGTTCGAAAAGGACTTCAACATCGACTTCAACATCAGCAACCTCAGTGGCTGGTGTTGTCGCTGTTGCTTCACCATCGCAAGTACAATCTACACAAAGCGATATTGTTCAGCAAATGTCATCAAAAGATAAACAAAAACAACCAGACCCACAGTCATCACAGTCGTCTTTAGATGCTCAACCAACAACCAGTGCCGATGCAGCTCGACCTTTATCCAAGAAAAGTCTCAATTTTGCTGCTGTTGCAAATGTTACACAGCATGTTGCTGCTGTTCCTTTAGTAGACGATGATGATGATTCGTGGAGTGATGATGCTAGCCCTGCAGTGTTAAGTGGTGCACGATTGCCCCATATCCAACCAATCCTCAAAAGTTCGTAAAAGTGAAGTAACGCTCATTTTCAATCCCCCGAGCTAACTTTGACGACGGAGGCTGTGCACCAAATTACATTGAATTATCTCACTTAGTTTTCCCAAAAAATGTATTTCCAGCCAAGTTAATATACCCTGGGTGTAGGCTATAAAAATAATGTGATAAAAAACTTATCTTTTTGTAATGGCACCCTGGCTATATGAGAGGCTTCGTCTCCGCCATTTAAATTTTAAAATCAAAAAAAAAAAAAAAAAGAAATTTAAAGATTGTTATTTTTGAATTTCGACAAAAGTTTTCATTATAATATTTATAAAAACGACTACGTGTGTGTTAGTGTGAGTGTTGGTCCACGTAACGTAACCATCGGTAACAAAAATGCCATTAAAAAAAGATAAGTTTTTTATCACATTATTTGTATAGCCTACACCCAGGGTATATTCACTTGGCTGGAAATACATTTTTTGGGAAAACTAAGTGAGATAATTCAATGTAATTTGGTGCACAGCCTCCGTCGTCAAAGTTAGCTCGGGGGATTGAAAATGAGCGTAACTTCACTTTTTCGAACTTTTGAGGATTGGTTGGATATGGGGCAATCCTGCATCACTTAACACTGCAGGGCTAGCATCATCACTCCACGAATCATCATCATCGTCTACTAAGGCAACAGCAGCAACATGCTGTGTATCATTTGCAACAGCAGCAAAATTGAGACTTTTCTTGGATAAACGTCGGCACTGGGTGTTGGTTGAGTATCTAAAGACGACTGTGATGACTGTGGGTCTGGTTGTTTTTGTTTATCTTTTGATGACATTTGCTGAACAATATCGCTTTGTGTAGATTGTACTTGTGATGGTGAAGCAACAGCGACAACACTAGCTACTGAGGTTGCTGATGTTGAAGTCGATGTTGGAGTCCTTTTCGAACTAGCATTACTACTATCCTCATTACTGATATTAGTAGCAGCCGTCTTATTGGCTGTCAGACCTTGTAATTGTCTATCAGTCTCACGTGCACGTTTTTGAACAGAATTATTCGAGTGTGATGTAAATGATGGATCTGATTGCGATGTTCTTTCATTTTAAGTTTTTTCTTTCGTACAGCTGACTCATATTTTCGTTTGTAGGAGATCTCTGTGGTGTTATAACATGCGCGGCAAACTTCATATTCAGCCTGCAACATTAGTAATAAAAAAGTTTTGCTTGGATGGCCCCGTTCACAGCATCAAATTAATAGGGCCGTTCGCACTTTGTAATTTTGTGATTTTTAATTTGATGAACTCAAATTTGTTTGGCCATTAGAATGCGCCACTATAGCGGAGGCAGCCCTATTTTTAAAGCGTGTCGCACGTGTACTGTGTACTTTTCCTTAATTTCTTCTCATCTCCAGAAGCGGTTACATTGACCGCAGATTTGTATCCACGGTGCAGTGCAAGCATTACTATTTGCTTCGCGTTGAGATTCCTTCGCAGATTTGTCAAATATATTTGAAAATTTGAATAAAAATAATTTTTTACATATCAATTGCCTATGAAGACGCCATAGCGACTCTTGCAGCTAAATCGCAATAAATTATATTGCCCTTGAAGACGTCGAAAGGCGGGAGCAGTTCGTGCTGTGGAAGTGGACGTTAGATGTGGGTGACCGCAGGGCTCTATTTGCAGGCCTTACATAAAGGACCACACTTCTATCCACACATTAAGATACTGAAGCCGCGAAATATCACATTAGTAGCAATAGCGCGAAGAGTCCTCCAAATGAGACGAAGTGTTAACTAGAGCTGCCGCGGCCTGAAACTAAGTAAATCGAGGAGAAAGTATTCCTATAGATTATTCGCAGCATGCGACGACAAATAAAAGAGGACACTAAGAAAAAAGAAGGTCATACGTATTACTGGACTTTATTTTTTAACTAAGTCACATAACTGATCGAATGTATTATTTTAAAAACAATTATCAATCTTTTTTGATCTTGGATGGAATTTGAAATAAGGTGTATAGTTTTTTAAGAATCTATGGTTCTGTAATATATTTGAACAAATAAAAGAAACGAGTTTTCCACATATACATAATCATGCTTAGTAGCCGATCGGACCTGTGAGTCCCTGTAAACTTAAAATAAAAAAGTTTTATATTTTCAGTATTGATACTTGTAAATGCTTAATTTACGGAAACGTTAAGTCTTCTTCGTCATCGTAATTTTTAATTATATTCCGAAAGACGATGTTTGGAATGCGATCTGGAAAAACAAAACAAGATGACGAATAATAAAATAAAAAAATCGTCCGTTATTTGCAAATTTTCCAAATTTATTTAAAAATAAACACCGTGTAGATAAAAATGTTTATCCATTGCCAGACAATGAACTTGAAAGTGTTGCAATTGCTTCACAAGTTCATATTGACCCAGTAGAAAGCCTAAACTTTTCAAATCATATTGATCCACTTCCTATGGATGCAGATGAAGTGGAAAATGAGTTACCAATTTTGGACATGCCCATTTTTGTCCCAAGTATCAAAACATCGTCTATATTTTTCGAATTACCGGGAATTCAGGAAGAATTTAAACTAAAATTGTTAAAATTTGTTCAACAATTAAAAGACGAGAAATATGTTTTGATCTGAAATGATAAATCTGGCACAAAGGAATCTATTGATTCCTATTCAGAAGGTGTTTCTGGGTTTGTGTATGATGGGAAAAGTACACACTAACCCGGCAGAACCGGTTTAAATTATAAGGCAAAATTAATTGTTAAAGCGATTCTTGGTGACCAAGAGCACATTCCTGTTTGATAATTTTAAAGATGATAGATTAGGCATTATGCCATATGCATAGTTTTCAAGGAACAACATATAAAATTTACTTGTTTCTTGATATTTATCATTTGATAAAAATGTTGCTTTACTTTATAGTTGAAGAAATACTTCTATATAAGGGAAACAAAAGTTGTTGGTCTGTTTTAAAAGAAGCAGCCTGTATAGGAAAAATGCCATCTGCATTTACTAAATTCCTTTTTTCTCCTTCATGATGTTTGAAACAATCATATGTTTCTCATGATGATAAAGTTAATTGTAATACATTATGAACATTTTCTAACAATTTGAAAGAAATAATGTTGAAGACATTAATGCTATATATAATTCGCTTAAAATCATAAGTGAATTTTTAAGCGTTTTTTGCGTGCATAGCATCAGTTCTTCAACTGAAATTCTTAACAATTTAAGGGTCATATTTAAAACAAACAACAGTTTTACGGTCTACTTTAATTTCATTATAGTCTGGACAAAAGTTGTCGATGCTTCCTTCACAGAGAAAATTTGGAAAACTTTTTAAATTAAAAGAATTGTTATATGTGTTTTTCAAATTATGAAATATTAAGAAGAGAAATAAACAGGCACAATTTCTTACAGGAATTTCGTAATCCTTATTTAATTGCGTATAAGGATTATACAAGTCGTCCAGATTTTAATTAACTTAGTAGCAATGTCACAGACTACATTTTAAATGGAGTCAAAAATTTAGTTATTGATTAAGCATTTTATTGAGATGATTGTCCATTTCATAAAGATAAAATACTTGAATTAATGTTCAGTCAACTAAAAGTGACGACCCTTAAAATAATCACTAAGAGATATGTAAATGGTATACAGTGTTAGAGCTGTAGAGAGCTTTTAAAGTCTCCGGCCTTAGAGCTGTAGAGATCACTTTAAAAAAAATCTCCGGCTTTAGAGCTGTAGACTGACTGTGACTGACAAGAAAACTTTATTAAGATTATATTTGCTACAAAAAAAAAATTTTTTTTTGTCAAATACAAAAAACACAAAGAAAATTTTAATCAACAAAATTGTGTGAAACGTAATTAAGAGGGAAAAAAAGGATTTCCAATAAGACCGCAGCTGTCAATTGATACAGGTAAGTAAATATTTAAGACCTATAGCTATTATATACCTAAAAAGACCTCAATTTTTATCTTTAGATGCTGCAGCCTTCACGCTTTTTTAATACCAACGCAGAAAACAGTTACCATGGACAAAAGGTTACCGTCAAGTTCACCAAGTTCGCAAGAAGCATTTATTTTTGTGGCAGCAAGTGTGCACGTATTTTTATTGAAAATGACTTAAGTCGGATGAATGAGTTCTTATATAGTAAGATAAAGTACATAAAGCTCATGAATAAATTATTTAAAAAATTAAAAAAATTTATGAATTTCGTTCTTAGATTTTAAGTACAAGTTTTTACATTTTGAAAATGATTCATAAGCGTGCGTATGCGTTCATTATTTTTTTTTTTTTTTTGATAAAAAAAGTTTATGAATTTTATTGTTAGATTTTCAGAAAAAATTTTTACGTCTTAAAATTTATGAATTTCGTTCATAAATTTTTAGAAACACTATGTACTTACGTTTGAACAATAATTCACAAAGGTACGTATGCGTTTATATATATATGAATGAAAATACTTATGGACAATGAATGCTGTTCTCGGCTCAAATTCGATAAATTTTATTGTAAGAATAATAAGTTTTTCATAAATATTATGCCCTTTTTTTTTGTGTGTAGGTATAGTATTTTCAATAATAAATTAAAAATTTTGGTTTAAAAAAAAAAGTTCATTTTATTCTATGCTAAATATCCCAGAAAAAAATATTTTACAAAATCTTAACAAAACATCATTTTTTTTAAAGCCGTTTTAAACGTTTAATTTCTTCAGAGAAATTTTTTGCTAATTGGCAAAGGTTAATTATAAAATAAAATAAATAAATAATAAATTGGAAATGGTTCATTTAATAAAAAGTATAGGAAAAATGTAAAAAAGACTTCCGTCATTTACGAAATCAAAATCAAAATGATTTGAATTTTTAAGAAATTAACAAAAATTTTCATCAAAAATTTCTCTGAAGAAATTGAACGTAAATACTTTGGTGCCAGTTTTGCGGTAAAATTGTCGATCGCTTTCGACAAGTGAAGTTACCGCAGGCACGGGAACAGCGAACCAAGGGCCGAAGGAACGGGCGACCAGACTGCGTGAGGTGTTCGAGCTCGTCAAACATCATCTAGCTCAAGCGGCGCAGAACCAGACGCGACACTATAATCTTAGAAGACTGC
The DNA here is from genome assembly GCA_951812925.1 of Calliopum simillimum. Classification (NCBI taxonomy): domain Eukaryota; kingdom Metazoa; phylum Arthropoda; class Insecta; order Diptera; family Lauxaniidae; genus Calliopum; species Calliopum simillimum. Next base: position 32,463,510 of record OX638371.1, read on the forward strand.
CGTGGAAGCCGAAAATCGGAGATCAAGTCCTAGTGTGGCAACATCACTTGTCAAAAGCGATCGACAATTTTACCGCAAAACTGGCACCAAAGTATGATGGTCCCTACCAGATTGTGGGATTCGTATCGCCAGTAATCGTTAAACTTACACGCGAAGGGGAACGGGGTGTTCGTAGGGCTCACCTTAGTGAAATTAAAGTATATCACGACCACCACGTAGAGTGTCGTGAAGTAGGTAACAATGCTCAGGAACTAATCAGTCTTTCCTTTCTCGTCACAGATAAAACATTTCGCAACATTCAACAAGCAAACCGTTTTTTTAAAACGACGGCGTATGTGCGGCCAGTACCCTTCATTCAACGCCCCAGCTTAGGCAAGAAGATGGAGGCACAAGCTAAAGAAGCCGGAGAATGCGTGACCACTGCCTATTTCCGAAAAAGCCGATTTCTGGGTGCGGGGGCATTCGGAAAGGTGTTTGAGGTAACCAAGATTTTGGGCATCACTATGCATTAAAGGTGATGGATAAAAGCGAAGTCCTAGCACCACACCTAAGTCCGGAAGCGGCAATGGCGGAACGAAGAGTCTTGGAGATGGTAAAGTCGGGGCCATTCCTGGCTAGAATGTACTATGCCTTTCAGGATGAAAAACAACTAAGCCTAGTATTCGAGTACGCTAGAGGCGGAGATCTCTTCGGCCATTTAAACGATGCCGGGAAGTTCCCCGAGGACCAAGTGGCGTTTTATGTCGCAGAGACCATATTGGCGCTCCAATTCATGCACCGGCAGAACATCGTGCACCGGGATGTAAAGGCGGAGAATATTCTCATAGATGGAGAGGGTCATGTGGTTTTGACGGACTTCGGGTTGTCCCAAATCTTCCCACCGGGCACGCGGCCCAGAACACCAGAATATTTGGCGCCCGAAATTCGGAAGATACGGCCACGCGGATATGGCCTCGCAGTAGATTGGTGGGCTTTAGGCATTCTGACCTACGAGATGTTGGCAGGATCTCTTCCTTACACCGCCACAAGTGGGAGTGGAAAGGCGCATTGAAAGACTGATCGACACAGCCATACAAAAGAGTCGCTCGTTTTTGCTACAACTCCTAACGGTCGATCCGGCGAAGCGGCTAGGCAGTGAAGACTGCGGTGCTTCCGTCAGTCAACATCCCTTCTTGGCAGATATCAACTGGATTGACCTTGTAAACCGGCGATTGAAGGCACCATACATACCTGCCAACGAAGCAGGACGGCAATCATCAGTGACAAACGAAGAATCGACCGATGACGACTCCGCCCCGATACACCATGTGATGATACCAAGGTACAGCTACGTTACTCGGCGCCAGTAGAAAAGAACGGTGATATATATAAGTGATAGCGAAGATGACGCCGACACGGCTGAATTTCCAGGAGTAAGTGGCCAGCGAACTCCGACGACATCCTTACTACAACCACAAGAGCTGACCGGGGATCAGGAACAGCCTCAAATGTTTCCATTACCACGACACAGCCAGACAATGCCATCCAAGCCGAGCGCTACACTAACAGAGATAACATCAGACCAGCGATCACCGATGCCCTGCGCGGAGCCAGTACCACAGAGCCCGGCAATGCCATCGGATTCGAGCGTGCTGACACCCCCAGAACAGGCCCTAGAGTCCAGAGAGGCACCAAATCTGCCCATTCCAATGCTCGAGGCCACGGTCGATGACGACCTATCAGGTTGGGAAGGACTCGCATAATTCACCCAAGACGAAGTTGAACAAATTCAAAGGTTTATTTCTGGGTTCACGAAGCGGCACCGCAAACATCTAAGAATGATCACCGTGATCAACAGAAAAAGTTGAGAATAAAGACATGGGTCAACGGTAGAGTCGTAGTGACGCGACTCTGAGTGCATCGCCAAATTCGACAATCAAAAGAGTTCGCGAGAAGCGATGCCACCAAAATCGAAACTTGTGTCGAAAAGCCAGGCTAATTCCACCACAAAACAACAACAACAGGGTGCACAATAGAAAGATCACCATTGTTCACAGCATCAACAACACCTGCAGTATGCACGACATCAGCACGACAAGCACGACGAAGGATACACGCTCCGGCGGTAAGGGGGAAATGTGAGGAAGTAAGTCGCCAACCCCTCATTAACGTCCACATCACGTGTGGAACCTGAAATTTTTCCGGGTAGTTTTTTTTATTATTCATAAATATATGTAGGTTTTAGTAAACAAAGTTATTTAAGTTAGGCGCGATGGATTTGTGTGCAACGCAACATCGGGCAACCAAAGATCGTTCGTGCAAACACGGCATAAGCAGATAGCACTGCTGCACTAGCGAACGCACTCACGACCAACGTACTATGCGCCTAATTACCGCATGTTTCGTGCGCTATCTGGTTTTACTCAAAGAACATTACTTACTGCTCTTAATGATGTCTTTTTAAGTGGTCAGGTTAAGGATTCTTGGAGAATTATTAAGATTGTGACAGTCCTTAGAAGAATTATAGAAATTTTCGGCCCATATCCCTAATTTCTGATTTCTTAAGTCCATCAATTTAATGATTAAAAACCGTTTAACCAAATGTATAAATGAGATAAATTTTCTTCCAAATAGGTGTTATGCCTATAGGAAAGGAAAGTCGGCTTCAATGTGCCTAAATGAGATTTTACATAGAATTGCGGTTCTTAAAAATAGAAATTTTAAAGTTATTGGTCTTTTCTTAGACCTAATGTCTGATGTTAAATACACACTTTATATGATATTTTCACTAATTGTCGAATCGCTGACGCTTACAAAAATTGGATCTTCGATTTTTTGGTTAAAAGAATACTTACGCTCGGAGTCGGTTGAGGTCAATAATGGACTTCCTAAGGGAAGTTGACTATCACTAATACTTTTTAATATCTATACGAAAGATCTTCATAAGAATGAAGATGGAAATACTGAAGTTTATCAATTTGCTGATGTCTTCCTTATTTTATCCTATAATAAGGATTTTGATGAAGCTGTCAATAATCTAAACTATAAAGTTAATCAATTATCAAGGCTTTGTGAGCCATTAAACTTATCATTTAATGTTGAAACAACAAAGTCAATTTATTTTGCCAAGGGAAATCGTAAAATAGTCAGCATTTGGATAAACAATGCTTTGATTCAACAGGTTAATAAAATGAAGTTTCTTGGTAGAATAATAAATTCATCACTTACTGTAGGTGAGCACTATGACAATGTTATAGAGGAGACATCCACGAGCACCAATCTTCTTAAATGCTTAACCACTGTTCAACGGCAAAAAATTTTCTGAGTTCAGACCATGAAATTATTATTCCTTGCTATTGACATAATAGAACTGCATTTACAAAATTTCTCCATCACGTCTCAATTTTCAGATAAATTGACAAATCCAAAATCACGACTTACAACCGCGCTCAAATAAATTAAAAACTTTGTATCCGTCAGAATTACAAAAAAAAAAATGTGAAACGATTCAGAAAATAGCAATAATTTCAAATCTGAAAAAAATTTTGAAATCGGTCCGGCAGTTTTTTTTTTGTATGCCCTGAAAAAACCAAAAACCAACCATCTTTAATTACATAAATCTTGCCTAAATCAATACAAAATTAAAAAAAACTCTTCACGAGCTTGTGCGCCATTATTTTAACTTTATTTTGATACCAAAAACTTGAGGATTGGAACATGAATAACCAACTTATTTCCTTTTGAACAAAAAATTTACATACAGAAAGACATACAAAAGCCATTGAATTTTTGTATCAAAACCACATGGAAATAAAAGTACTTGTATGACTTCCTGTATGTACTTTTTTGTTTAATGTTATTGTTCTTGTGTTATTTTTGTGAGTGTCAAATGTGCTTCGCGCCAGGGGTACATTTGACAAAATGTCTTTATTTTTATTAAATTAAAAAAAGGAATCCTAATGCAGTTTTTCTTAATTTTTTTTCTTGGTTATAATCTTAAATAACACTAGTTTACAAATGATTAAAATTTTTTTTCCCAGCGAATGCCGTTACTCATTTTATATGGAAAATGGGCTGCTGATTCCGAAAATCGCATTTTTTTTTTTTTTTTATTTCGTGTCGTTTTCGAGATATCGGTCATTTTCGGTTTTTGGACCAAAAAAAAAAGATAGTTCCACTTAAATACAAATATCTCAAGAACCAATGTTTGTATTCAAACAAATAATATGTCATATTAAAGGTAATTAAATTACCTACAAATGATACTCACGCCACTTCTTGGCTCGTTTGTTAGTTTCGATGAAATAAATTGATTTCTGAAAAAAAGAGAATATTTTTCCGAAAAAATTACAAAAATGTCTAAATCAACTGCAGATTTTTACAAGAAAAAAAAATTTTAAAAATCATTTTGTATTTTTATATCATAGTCTATAAATTTGTTAGGCAAATAAAATACTATTTAAGAAAATCGTTGGAAAGATGCAAAAGTTGTATACAATTCATTGATAAGTTACCAAAATGCGTTTTTCCCTATTTTTCCGTTTTTTTGTAATAAACTGTTCGAAAATTTGAAACTTTTTGTAAAAGAAATTAGAAAATCCAAAAAATTCTTAAAGAAGGCATTAAAAGGAAATACCCGTGCTTCGCCGTTTTTCTCTAGCACGTCAGATTTTTTTTTAATCGATTTTTGAAGTTTTTTAATCCACTGTACATGAAAAAACAGAAATAACGCATTCTTGTGTTAAATCGATGAATTTAACTATATGATCCTTACATCTGAGGTGTATCATGTCTTCAGCAAACTTATGCAGGATACTACGCGGAATATTTTTGTAGACAATTTTAACCCTCTCAAACCCCCACATGTAGGTCAAAATGACCTTCATGTGGGGGTCAAAATGACCCACATGTGAGGGTTTTAGAGGGTTAAAATTGTCTACAAAAATATTCCTCGCAGTATCCTGCATAAGTTTACTGAACTCATAATACACCCCAGATGTAAGGATCATATAGTTAAATTCATCGATTTAACACAAGAATGCGTTATTTCTGTTTTTTCATGTACAGTGGATTAAAAAACTTCAAAAATCGATTAAAAAAAAATCTGACGTGCTAGAGAAAAACGGCGAGGCACGGGTATTTCCTTTTAATGCCTTCTTTAAGAATTTTTTGGATTTTCTAATTTCTTTTACAAAAAGTTTCAAATTTTCGAACAGTTTATTACAAAAAAACGGAAAAATAGGGAAAAACGCATTTTGGTAACTTATCAATGAATTGTATACAACTTTTGCATTTTTCCATCGATTTTCTTAAATGATATCTTATTTTCTTCACAAATGTATAGTCTATGATACAAAAAAAAAAAATATTATAAAAAAGTTATGTCTTCTTGTATAAATTTGAAGTTGAATTTGATTTTTTCTTAATTTTTTCGAAAAAAAAAATTTTTTTTTTTTAGAAATCAATTTATTTCACCGAAACTAACGAACCAACCAAAAAGTGAAGTGGATATCATTTGTAGGTAATTAAGTTACCTTTAATATGACATATTATTTGTTTAAATAAAAACATTGGTATTTGAGATATTTGTATTTTAATGGAACTATCTTTTTTTTTTTGGTCCAAAAACCGAAAATGACCGATATCTCGAAAACGACACAAAATAAAAAAAAAAAAATGCGATTTTCGGAATCAGCAGCCCATTTTCCATATAAAATGAGTAACGGCATTCGCTGGGAATTTTGGCTGTAAACTAGTGTAATCAATGTTTCAAAAACCGTAAGTGTCAAATGTGCCATAGTTTCCCCTATGTCAAAAAAAAAAAAAATATTTTCTCAACGAGCTGAGTTACACATTATAAACGCATTTGTAATTTCTAGTAAGTTATTTAGCTTAGACTAAATTTCAAGTTCGGCATCTGGGTAGAACGTAGCCAGGATTTTGCTTTGTGGGGTTTTAATATAATTAACATGCAAAAATCAATATTATTTTATTTATCACATTATTTGTGATGTTTTGGGGGGGTTGAACCCCCAGAACCCTCCCCTAGCTGCGTCCTTGGCATCTGGAATGTATGTATACCTTAAAAATAACAAAACGCATTACTCAAATTCAAAATTCTTTTCGGGATATGCATTTGAAGTGCAATAAAAATAAAGATTTTAATTTTTTTTTAATTTAGCTTTTTTTTTGTCGTCTAGTTTCAATGATTTTGATTTTGAATTGTTTTAAAACGTCTTTAGTTAAAATTCAATAGAATTAAATATTCACTGCCACTTTTTTATAAGGTCCAGTTTAAAAATCACCTGTTCAATCTTTTAACTTTAATTCTAACTTATGAAATTATAAGGAAAACGTAAAATCCACATTACGCTGACATTGCCACAAAGAAGATGAAGATATAAATTCCACCTGCAACATTTTAAGACCTCAATAATCCTATCAGCATATTTTTTTTGTATGCGCTACATAGCCTAAGCTGAAAAGCAAAAAACAAAACCGTGATCCCTACTCCATCTGTGCATGTGTGTGTGTGATTATGTATGTGAAATTTTTGGGCCGCAAAGTCATGCAGTTGCACCTGTAACCATCAAATTAACATCGTGTTCTTGGCAGCCACTGCAATCAAATCGAGAGACTTGAAAATCATCTCGATACGCTTTAATTTGAAGTTTGAATTTGGAAGATTTTTTTTTTTGTTTTATGTATGTACCTGGGACAGGCAGGCATCTGAAGATAACACTCGTCACTTGTTAAAATTCACCACGATACAAGAACAAAATTTATACATCAAAATTTAATATAAACTTAATTAGGTGCCTTTTTACGCTCTTTCGCCGTAATTTGATGTTCATTACAAAAGCAAAAGAAACATAGAATTTTAATTACCTGTTTTATTCAGTTTTATTCACACTTTTATTCTCAGGTTTCAATGCCTTCTTCGCTCGGTCGTCTTTTAATGACGTTTCATTTAATTATGAAACATGAAAAAATTATTAGGGTAGCTCATTATGAAGGTTGTACTTTTGATGGCCAGTCTTCGTATTTGTACCACAATGCGTTTTTTGTTAGCATTAAAGTCACATAAAACCAAAAAATTTAAAAACGCGTATCTTTAAAGTAAAAGACTGATAACTGAAAATACCTTGTAATAAAAACCTAAAAATTTATCAACTTTTAAATAACGCAGTAAACTGGGTAAAATTAATTACTCATACTGTAAAATTTCATAGAAAGCATTAAAACAGATTAGGAGAAAAAAAAATCCTATAGATTAAGTTATGCGTAACTGACCTTCGTTCCTATGAGAATCAAATATGAACGCAATGGATTGACGGTGATAATACCCGGTGTAATCGTACAGAGGGCAGCAATGCAAAGCATGCTTCCAGTTCCCAACAGGAGTTCCACACGCACAACTCTCACTGTTTTCCGAAATTAGACTTATTCCACTTTCAAATAAACTCATTCAAAAGTTAAAAGATATATTTGCCGTAATTTTAAAAATATATCGTAATTTTTTGGCCAGATTCACGAAATTGCAAATTTTACAGTTTTGGACTAATGTTGTTTCTTGTAAAAAATAATTCAATAAAGTTATGCCAGAAGTATGAAAGCAATGTCTGATGTGGCTTGGAAGCAAATACAAAGTTTAAAACACGTAAACTCATAATATATATAAGATTAAATTTTGAATTGAACTTTTAGTCATATATTCGCAAAGATCGATTTTCATATAAATCCATCAATGCATTTTCTAACACATAATTATGACAAATTATGTACGGAACGAATTAAAAACAAGACTAAAGTAACATATTTTTCGTCTTTCGCCACAAAGACTCATTAGACTATTTTTGTTGTAATTATAATTATTTTTATTTTACTAAATTAATTATAATTGAAAAATTGCAAGTTCAAAAACTTTGTGTTTGATCTGGGACGGAGTTGAGCCGAAGACGTCACGGTTGGTACAACTCTCAAGCGCAGTGCCAGTCGCTAGACCACTGCACCATCCATGGCCCTCTTACGAAGCCGACTTATCGCCAGTTTTGTTTGTGAGTTAATACGTCGATCTTTGCAAATATATGACTAAAAGTTCAAATAAAAATTTAATTTTCAATGTATACATCACACCTGTCTTTTGAAAAAATTAAAAAAATCCTTAGAGCACTTCGAAAACGATCGGCTAACGAACAATTTCCATGTTGCTTTAGTCTGTGACGATCAGTTTCTTCTCGGACCTAGGTCAAGCCGTCGGTGTCCAGGATTCGATACAAAATTTCACTGATTTCACAGACAAAGGAAAAACTTAAATTTTTAATCACTTTATAATTCTTTTATTTCACTAAATGATGGCCAAACAGAAAGAGCATATATAATAAAATATAAAATAAAATGTTAATAAATTAGTTAATTAAATTTAAGTCCGTCCGCGTGGGAGAAGCCTGTAACCATCACTTTTCCCACCAGTCCGTTATGTCCGTCCGTTTGGGTCTACCTCGTGTCTAAGTCCCGTTCGTCCGTAAGGAAGCCGCTTGGTTCCAACACTTCTTCCTTGGTCTTAGTCATAGTCCTGTCCGTTTAATGAGTACGGTATAATTTTAATGTAGTCCCTGTGGTCGGCCTCCGTCGTTCACAATATTAAATAACCTTAGGATTGCGGAGCAATTCTTAGAACACGTCTTACCTAAATGATGGCCAAACAGAAAGAGAATTAGTCGATGCCGGAACCACCACCATTACGGCCATTCGACATCAACTCAACTCCCATAAGTGATTCTGTCATTTCCACCAGCTGATCTTGGATCTATTTTTCAAAATATCTGTGAATTTTTCAAAGGAAAAAACTATTTCACCAGAAGATGAAAAGGAACTACTACAGAGATTGACAAGAGAATTAGTGCCAGATGGAATTTGGTATTTTAAAAATTGCAGATATGTAAGTCATTATACGTATCACTGTTCCACAATTTCCTTTCCGAAAATTTAGAAATTCCCCTTAAATTATTAACAAAACGCCAAGCCTTTTTGTATTAGGTTCAGTATTAAGCAAACCTATGGATTTATTAAAACTATTTTGCTGTTTTCAAATTCTCCCCTGCATTAAATGCCAACTGAATGTTGACAGGTGTAGGGAATTTATCACATTTTTTACGTGCAGCATTTTGTAGTCTAAATTATCTAGATAAATCATCATTCCATCAAAATTTGGGAACTAACTTTGAGTTAGAATCATAGGAAGCATTCCTAATTTCTCCTGAAAAAACTGATTCAATGCTTTCAAAAGAAGCTTCCATCGAAATTTGATTACATGCAGACAAAAGCTTTTTTTTGGCTAGGAATTTTGTTATTTTCTGCTTTACAGCAGTTAACTCTATGAGAAGCACTGGAATCAGAGACCACTTTACAGGAGATATGAAACTATAAAAAGTTAGATCAAGAATCGAAACGCATTTAGATCTTTTTTAAAAGTAAACGAGCCATCATTAAGACAATTAAAGTGAGATCCGCTGATGATTTCTTTAAGACGTCTAACATGTGGGGACTCAAAAAATCACCCCACATTCTCGAACGCGCATTAAAATCACCTGCAAATAACACCTCATTAAAACCTTCCACAAAATCACACATCCGAGTAATTTCAGTCATGAAAGCCTCGAAACGAATTGAAGGTTCAAAATAAACAGAACAAATAACAAAGTTTCTTGACAAATTTAGAGTTTGAGCTGTCAAATAAAGTTATTCTATGCAAAAAATAAAATTATAGAGGTGGCGCTTTTTTAAAAAAACCATAAAAAGCCCTGTGATAGGAAAAACGCTTTTTTACTCAAGAGGAAGGCATCTTACGAAAAAAGTGTGCATCGCATAAAATGCTTAGAATTGTTCAAGGAATACGTGTACATTTTTTTGGAATTTTTTTTTTTTTTTTGAAAAAATTTTTCACCTCATTTTTAATAAATTTTACAAAAAAAATTCCAAAAAAATTCACATGTATTCCTTGAACAATTTTAAGCATTTTATGCCATGTACACTTTTTTCGTAAGATGCCTTCCTCTTGAGTAAAAAGGAGTTTTTCCTTGTACAGGGCTTCATCACTACGTTTCAAACGCTATATCATCGAGCCTGCTAGCTCAAAAAAGTCTTAACATATCTTGTCTTAAAGGTTTTTAAGAGTTCTTTTGAATGAAATCTTGTAAATTAAAAAATGTTCATTTCGTTTAAAGCACGATGACTTTTTTCTTTGAAAAACCCTTAAATTTCGCCTTTTTAAAGCAGTTTTTGGTTTTTTAAGATGGGTAAAATTTTTTTTTGGCAATATTAGACTGAAGGTTTTAAAGTTCATTAAAAAGCAAACAAAATGAAAGCTTTTAAGCTACTCTAAAGCAAATTTTTCAAATTGTTTGACAACATTTTATAATTAATGCTAAAAAAAAATAATAAAAATATATTTTTGCTTTGAGCCACCTTTAAAAATGCATTTAAAAATCTGAAAAAATTCATGGGATACTCTGTCATGATGCAGAATTTTTTTTGAAAAATTTATTAAAAATGAGGTCAAAAATTTTTTCTAAAAAAAAAAAAAAAATCCAAAAAAATTTACACGTATTCCTTGAACAATTCTAAGCATTTTATGCCATGTACACTTTTTTCGTAAGATGCCTTCCTCTTGAGTAAAAAAGCGTTTTTCCTACCACAGGGCTTTTTATGGTTTTTTTAAAAAAGCGCCACCTCTATAATTTTATTTTTTGCATAGAATAACTTTATTTGACATCTCTAATAAGAATTTACAAAAAAATCCGAGGTACATAAAAATTTGATTTAAATTCTCCCACAAGCACCGTGCAATGGCAACACCTCCATCGCCATTAGCACGTGTCAAATTATTTGTATGAAAGCAATAGTATGAATCCCATAGGTACAAAGATATAGCATTTTTTTTTTTTTTGTATGAAAGGTGCAACTCTCCCTTCTCACCCCCCTCCCAAGTTTTTCAAAGTAAATGGTAGATAGAATAATCATGTATGTAGCAAGTTTTATAAAGATATCTGCGATATGTGAAGAAATATAGCATTTTGTGTGTTTTTTAAAAAGTGGATGCAATTCTCATTCACCCAATATCCCCCAAGTTTTGCATGGTGAATGGTAAATATGTACATTATGCATAAGTTCATCAACTTTCATAATCATGGCTTGTATAACTGTAGATATATAGCATTTTTTGTATTTTTTTCGTATAGGGGGTAAAACCCCCCTTACCCCCAGTAGCATCCCACTCCCTTAAGAACCTTCTACAGACCATAACAAACAATTTTAAAAAATTATGTTAATCGGCCTTGTAGTTTCCGCGTTCATAAGCTACATGCGGACACCATTTCATTTTTATATATATAGATAAGTGTGCAAAGTCAATGTCAAATAAGGGCGTTAGGAAATAAAGCCCAAGGAAATAAGGCCCAAAAAAAAAAATGAAATAACGCCCAAAAAATATGAAATATCGCCCAAAAACAAAAACGAAATAACACCCAAATTATTTTCATATAAATTTGGACGATAATCATTTTGGAAATAACGCCCAAAAATTTGAGCTTTATATCGTTTTTTTGGGCGTTATTTCGTTTTATTTTTAAAAAATGAAATAGCGCCCAAAAACTAAAAACGAAATAACGCCCAAATTATTTTCATACAAATAAATTTTGGGCGTTATTTCCAAAATGATTATCGCCCAAATTTATATGAAAATAATTTGGGCGTTATTTCGTTTTTTTTTTAGGCGTTATTTCTTGGGCGTTATTTCCTAACGCCTCAAATAAGTACTTAGTGCGCGAATGTGGAGTTGTGGCTGAATTTGTAGGAGTTGGTAGTTTAAACTCAATTGCACTCCTTAAAGTCAGGCGAATTTTTTCTACTTAAGGTTTGATAAAAACTCATTTTAATGGTGAAACTCTTTTCAAATAACTGATGTTGTCTGATAGCTAATTACTTCTACAATTTCTCCTAGACAAAAAACTGGCTTTTGGATTTCTCTCCAAATTTCCCAAAGACATATTGTCCGGTAGATAAAAAAAGGAAACAAATTATATCAACCAAATTAAATGGAGTCTGTGGCGGAAGTCCGGATTTCTCGTTTATTTTTGATATCAGAAATAGCATATTTAACTTTTTTTTCATCGATTTCGCGTCGGTTTGTCTTCATTTTGTAGTGGCATACCATATCTTTAAAATACACAAACTCATATATCAGGAATATGGAGCACATTTGACAAACGTCAGATGTATGTACCATTTCGGCAAGTCATATGTGCCACAAAACCTCTGAAAGAATTTAAATTTATATTATTTGACCTTGATAAAAAACACTTATTTTTTTAAATATAATGGTAAGTGCTACCATACTTTGATACTCACTTAGATAAAATAATTCAACTTTATTTGCAAACGAACAAGTTGCCGAAAATTACAAAAAAAGCGCAAAATTGCTTAAGTTGTAAATTGGATTCCCCCTATAGAACACCATTCGTTCATTTTTAATCCGGATGGAAAATGATAAATTGTCCATTGAATAAACGCTTGTTTTTGACTACTTTTGGAGCCGACATTTTGTTTTTGCCTTTGTTTTATGAACAATAAATAATTCGGCAGCCACACGGAAAAAACTTAACCTTAAAAATTCATTGAAAATCCCATTATTTTTTACTTTTTTCTTCAGTAACCGTGCGCCCTTAAAACAAAACCGTGATTTTTACGGTTTACGTTCATTTAAGTGTGTATTTAACGTGAATCTATGACTAGAGAGAGTTGAAGCCTATCTACTGTCATTCTCTGGGTCACGACCCCGGTTGTTTGCAACACCACATTCGAGCATGGTATAAAGCAAATGCTCCACCTGGCAAGTGTTGCAAAATGAACAAATGCCAAGCCGATCATGCACTCTAACAGCTCTCCCCTCGTTTTGGGTAATAACCACAGCCATCACGATGCTCCAATAAAGGGGCTAACCCAAACAGACAGCCTGTGCAAATTTGTCACCCGTAGTACCAGAAATTAAGAAACAAATTGAAATAAAGATGTTTGGAAGTAAGCCTCCCGGTCGATCCCCATAGTTGGACAAGCCAGACTATTACAGTAGTGTTCACAGATAACACAAGGACTTTTAGCCCTTTATCGTAGGTCAATACTGCTACGAAAATCTATGTTTTATTCATCGTAGAATATCGTCTCCCAAACGCCACCCGTGCGAACCGCTCAAGTTGGTCTCAAGAATCACGTGTCACCAAAGCACCTGACACGTCACAGGTACCGTCATCACTGGATTGAACTCATCTAGACAACTGATGACGTCGTACAGAGGGCAGCAGCACAAGACGTGCTTTCAGTCATCGTCAGAAGCTCCACATGCACAGCTCTTACTGTCAGCCAGTGTTCTCTTAAACAGGAGCTCACCATGGAAATGCCCATGAAGTTTACTGACTTATTCATTTTAACCTCTTCGTTCTAAATACAAAATTTGGTTATCAATTTCGAATATTTGGTAGATATTAAGCATTTTATTTAGCAACAAAGCTTGTAAACTTTTTTGCATTTTGGCCAATCCAAGGAATTTCAGAACCTCCATACAGTTTGACAAATTATGTATATTCTCTTGTTTGGCAATGTCCATTGTTTTCACAGCTGCCATGCCGTCGCCATATCAACATTCTTAAGTGACCAAAAAATCATATAAAGCCAATTTGCCATCTTTTGTATCAAATTCTTTTAACTTTAAACCAATTGTTATGAAGTAACACCTTTTTCTTCTAAAGTCATTAAATTTTGCAGAATTGTGCCACATCTTGGGCGTAAATTGGCCTAAAGATGAAGAACAAAAAGCCAACATTAACTGCAGCCGACACAGTCATCAATCCTATGGTCTGGTTTTCTTCGTGTACAAAAAGACAATTTAAAGGAAAAAAGGCCACGCCGCCTGAATAATAAAAACAAACGTTCGTTGCAAAAGCTGGACAAAAAATGCCTAAATGTAAGAAAATAAAAAATAAATAAAAGGAACAAAACTATAAAAGAAATCAATAGAACAAAGTATGACATATAATTTTTTTCTCCTTTTTGTTCTCACTTTTGTCCTTGACGCAGTAACACCGCATATCATTAATCATACGGAGTCTGGCACAAAAGGACATTGCTTGTGTGCATTTCTTAGTTACACAAAACTATAAACGTTGTGTTGTCATTTGCCAATTCAAAGGTAATTTAAAATATTTCGATCGCACATTTACGAAATTGGTTTTTTTTTTTTTGCAATTCAAAAGTTTTGCAGCTGCCTAATAAAACTTCATAATTTTAATAATTTAAAAAAAAAATATATAACAAAAATAATTTCCTTAAATTCGACTTCAACACTTTTCAAATTAAGATAAATTATTATTTTTTTTTAATTTATTTATTTTCTTCTCTTTTCGCGGAAAAAACAAGACATTTATTATTATTTCATTTGTATTATTATAAAATACGATTTTTCGATTTTTTCATTAGGAGATATAGCCATATGAAAAAATCGAAATTAATTATAATCATAATTATCCAGCTGAAAATTGCAACTTTTTGCCTCAAATTGGATTTTGAGCGATTTTTCGATTTTATCATATGGCTATATCTCGGTAACGAGCCGAAAATATTGTTTTGATGACTTCAGCAAAGTTGTAGCTATTGAATAGAAGAAAAAAAATGCCGAACAAACTTAACCGAAAAAAATTCATCTAGTGCCTTAAAATCGCAAAAATGACCATAAAATCCTTATATGAGCCAACTTTGCAAAACGCTCTGGCAGAATTACTTGTTTCGGCGAGTACTTCGACGCCTTATAACGGATTTCAGTTCACTTTTCATGTGTCATACTGTGTAATCAAAGCACAATCCAAATATTATTCCTTGGAAAAAACCCGAAGAGTAACGTGTAAGAAGTAACATACGAGTAAGTACTACACAGTTATCCATAAAGGGAAGTAGAATTAGAAGTAGGCGTGGCACTATTCCTAAGCTATTCAACCATTGAATGGTATCCATTTTTGGCAACTGTATTGTTTTTCACAGAATCTTCGAGACAAAAGTAGGAATACATCATATTTAATTGAATTTAAAATTGTCGAAAAAAGTCAAAAATATTTTTTTTTAGAACACCCGACTAGAAAAAAGTTCAGGTTGAGATCCGATTCGGATCAGGCTTACCTGAAGAATGATCAGGGATGTCACACCTCATATGAAATGGACCTGATCCTGATCTCATAAAGTTTTCTGGAACGGATCAGAATATTTGAGGTGCTTATCAGAAAAGTAATATATTTATTATTGAGATCGGATCATATCCATATAAATTAATTTTCTCAAACATTTTGTATTTGCATTTTTTATAATAAATATAAACATGATAAACACCTAAAATGTGTTTGATATGGAATATTTTTTTAGTTCTGCAAATTTGATGCGATACTGATTTAAACAACGCACTTGGACCGTATTCAAGGGCGTACGCAAGGGGGGCAGCTGCCCCTCCCCCTAGCTCTAGCTTTAGAGTTACAAATATATTATACTCATTCATTTTTACAGTAGTTTTTACAACTTTTCATATTAAAGCCAAATAAAACACTATTTTTTGGACAATAGTTTATACAAATACATACATACACTTTTTTTATCTTTACGATACTATTTATTTATTTCCTTGCAAACAATTTAAAAGTAAAATCGGATAATATCTTAGAAAGTTATTAATAGTCCGGAAGCCGGCCATGCTAAAAGTGCCGTCATCGCGGATTCTGAAATTTTTAATGCAAAATGGTAGTTTACACTAAGACAAATAAGAAAAGCTTAGTCAGAATGGCTATAGCCTGGCAGAAATATTTTTAAATGATTTTTGAATTATTAAATTTTCGGAATGTTTTACCGTCATCGCGGATTTTGATCAATCTTAATAGTAACCGATGATAAATTTCATAACCATTCAGAAAAAATCTGGCCGACCAAGTTTTTTTTTGTCGAAATGACCGGCAGACCTATTTTAATGGTTATCACGGAAATTTGTTTTTTTTTTTAATTTTAAGTGTTTTAATGTCAAATTTAAAAATATCTTGGCATGCGAGCTTAGAAACTGCCGGAAGTACCCACTGTCGCACCATTAAAATAGGTCTGCCGGTCATTTTCGGCAAAAAAAAAAATTTGGTAGGCCAGATTTTTTCTGAATGGTTATGAAATTTATCATCGGTTACTATTAAGATTGATCAAAATCCGCGATGACGGTAAAACATTCCGAAAATTTAATAATTCAAAAATCATTTAAAAATATTTCTGCCAGGCTATAGCCATGCTGAAAAAGCTTTTCTTAATCGTCGTACCATTTTGCATTAAAAATTTCAGAATCCGCGATGACGGCACTTTTAGTATTGCCGGCTCCTCGCCTATAAGGTTTCACTGAAGTAGGACTATTCGTTTTTTATCGAAAAAATGAACAGGTACAAAAAAAATGTTTTTTGCTCATAACTTTTTTTTCTTCTCAGAAGGGATACCCAAAGCTGCTTAAAACTAAAGACTATGTTTTTGCAAAAAATGCTGCGTTAAAAAATTCAAAATTTTTTGTGCAGGTAGTATAGATAATATCCGGTTCCAAAAGTAAATTTTTTTATGTTTTTCAATTACGTGGTCGGAAAAGCATTCGTTTACTTGAGTTTGGCTCTTACGAATAAAATGTATAAGGCTTAAAATGCTTAAAATCGTTTAAAAAATCAAAGTATTTTATAAATTTTTTCAGACCTTTTTTAACTTTTCAAAAGTTGGTCAAAGAAAAAGAAAACAAAAAATTACCAAAAACTCTAAAAAAATTCACATGTGTACTTTGTACGATTCTAAGCATTTTAAACACTATACAATTTTTTTGCTTTATAAAAATCGACGCAGTTTATTGCACCTGTTTATTTTTCCGATAAAAAATCAAAATGGTCTTACTTCACTGAATAACTTTTTAAAATATGATCTGATTTTAGTAAATTTAGGCTTTAAATATTTAAAATTAAATACTCTTATAAATAAAAATATAAAAAATATTGCAAAATTGTAAAAAATTGCTATGAAAATGAACTTTTTGCTCAGTTTTAACTTTTAAATTTAACTCAGCCAATTTGAATAGGATTTTAGTAATTGATACATTTAAAATAAGCGAAAGAATTTTTCTTTAAGATAGTGTATACAAAAATAAAAAATTTAATGCGTTTTTTGGAGTCAGCGACCTCAAATTAGTTTAGAAATGTGATACGTATTTAAAAGATAACATACCTAAGCAAATTTTTATTTAGAAAGTTATCTAAGTACCTTCATAAGTTATTATGAACTTTTATTTAATATTTTAGTGCACAAAAATATACAGCTCTTACATTGAAATTCTCAAAAAAAAAAATAAAGGTTCGCAAAATTTGAGTTTGGCCCCCCCTAGATGAAATCCTGCGTACGCCCTTGACCGTATTAAGATTTTTGGTATCAGATCCTGAAGAGGAACTGATCAGATGACCGTATTAATGTTAATTTCAGTAATAATTCTGGGTTTGAACCTTCTGTCGTATTTCCGTCTATTGATTTTGTTTTGCTCAATAATTCTCTGTTAGCTGAAACTTGGGAAATGATATATAATGTATCTGATCCCTCTGTTGCTTTTAACCTGTTCAATAGTAAACTTTCCAGATATGTTGAAGCTTGCTCCCTTCCAAACAAGAAAAAGGCAAGGAATAAGATAAAATTAAAGCCCTGGATCTCTAATCAGCTATTAAACAAAATTAAAATAAAAAATAAGCTTTATAAAAAAATTAAAAAATATCCTAACAATTCGGTACTTCGTGATGATTACAAAGCACTTAGTAAAGAGATCTCGAAAGAAGTTCTAACTTGTAAAACAAATTATTACTGTGAGGAATTTACTAAGGTGAAAGGTGACATTAAAAGAGAATGGAGACTAGTTAACAATATTTTGAATAAAAATCGTAATAATGCAACCATTGAAAGCTTGGATTGTGAAGGTAGTGTGATTACGGGCTCAGATAATTTAGCTGATCAATTTAATAAGTTTTTTGCCTCCATAGGGTCTGCTGTTGTTGCAGAAATTGAAACAGATAATCTCTGTAATTGCTTATCAATTGAATCTAGTCTAGCTGAAAGCTTTTTCTTTGAGCCTATTACCTCATTTGAATTATATAAAATTATAATGTCTCTGAAAAACTCAAACTCTGCAGCAACAAATAGCTTCTCCAGCAATTTTATTAAGAAAATAGTCTTTAATGTTTGTGATGTGTTGAGCCATTTATTTAATAGAAGTGTCTTGGTTGGTATATTTCCTGAAGATTTGAAATTAGCTGAGGTCATACCGCTGCATAAAAAAGGCTGTCGCAAAAATATCAATAACTATAGACCAATTTCGCTTCTACCTGTTTTCTCTAAAGTATTTGAAAAAGCTATGAAGTCCAGAATTGTGAAATTTCTAGAGAAACATGAATTTTTCAGTAAATGGCAATTTGGTTTTAGGTCTGGTTTGTCAACTGAGGATGCACTTTTGAACTTTTGCTCCAATGTTCATGCAGGCCTTAATAGTAAAAAAGTCACTGCAGCCCTATTTATTGATATCACAAAGGCATTTGATACCGTTGATCATAAAATTTTATTAGATAAATTGCTTAAGTGTGGGTTTAGAGGTTCTATTAATAGTTGGTTTAGCTCTTACTTACTAAATAGGAGACAAAAGGTTAAAATTAGCAACTTGTTAAGTTCTATCAGTCACATTTCATTAGGAGTTCCTCAAGGCTCAGTACTTGGTCCAATCTTATTTTTAATATTTATCAACTCATTATTTTGTCAAAAATTTAAGAGTAGTCTGAATGCCTTTGCTGACGATATGGCTTGTACGTTTACTAGTATCTCTCCCCTAAATCTTGTTGCGGATATTAATCATGATCTAGTAGTATTGAGTCATTGGTTTAAAGTTCATAAAATGGTCCTTAGTGACAAAACTAGACTAATGTTTTTTAATGCCCTTGGTAGAGACTTAGATTTTGGTCCATTTTTTTATCACAGTGGTAATTGCAATAAGTTTTCTTATTCAAATGATATTTGCCCGAATTCTATGTCTTCCCAAATCTATTTTGAGCATCAATCTTGCTCTTCTAATTGTTTTCAAATAGATTGTGTAAATTCTTTTAAATATCTAGGTATTTTTGTTGATGTAAAGATGAACTGGTCAGTTCACACACTAGCACTTAAAAAATATCTTTTGACTGCAATTAGACATTTATTTTTGTTAAAGCCTTTTTGTTGTAAAGGGTGTTTTTTTTAGAGGTTTGTTTTTCGAATAGAGATAAAACTGACATTTTGTGGTCAAATCTGGCAACTCTAATGTCATTTATGTTCAGTTTGGTTTACCATTGCATCATGAACAGGTTGACAAAAGAACAACGCTTGCAAATCGTGCAAATTTATTTCAAAAATAATGGTTCAGTTCGCGAAGTTTACCGCAAGCTCCGTCCATTTTATGGTCGACATAATCGTCCATCAGAGCAATTAATTCGGTTAACCATGGGTCGTTTTCGCACTACGTTTACTCTATGTGATAATACGCATCCGCAGAGACGTCGAACAGTGCGCACCGAAGAAACAATTGCCGCTGTAGAGCAAAATGTTGAAGAGGACCCGAATGAATCGATTAGCCAGCGTGCACAGCAATTGGAGCTTTGTCCATCAACTTTATGGAAGATTTTGCGCAAAGATCTTGGCTTGCGACCTTACAAGATCCAGCTTGTGCAAGAATTAAAGCCGCGAGACCATGCAATGCGTCGTGATTTTGGTGTATGGGCCGAAAATGAGATTGATCTCGATGCTGATTTTCATCGCAAAATTTTGTTCAGTGATGAGGCTCATTTTTGGTTGAATGGCTACGTCAACAAGCAAAATTGCCGCATTTGGAGTGAAAAGAATCCACATGAGACCCTTGAGACGCCATTACATCCACAAAAACTGACTGTTTGATGTGCTCTATGGGCTGGTGGAGTCATTGGGCCATACTTCTTCCGAAATAATGCTGGAGAGTCAGTTACCGTTAATGGAGACCGGTATAGAGCCATGATAACCGACTATTTTGTTCCCGAATTGGATGGCATGAATGTGGATGAGTTGTGGTTCCAACAAGACGGCGCTACATGCCACACAGCGCACGTCACAATCGATTTATTGAAGGTAACATTCGATGAGCGCATAATTTCGCGGAATGGACCTGTCAATTGGCCACCAAGATCGTGTGATTTGACACCATTGGATTATTTTCTTTGGGGATATGTGAAGTCGCTCGTCTACGCCAATAAACCAGAAACGTTAAGGGACTTGGAAGCCAACATTCGTGGCGTTATTGCCGACATACGGCCCCATATGCTCGAAAAAGTGGTTGAAAATTGGACCTGTAGAATTGGCTTTATTTGAGCCAGCCGCGGCGGCCACATACCCGAAATCATATTTAAACATTAATGGCATAAAATTATCCTTCCAATAAAGCCAAATTGATGGACATTAAAACGATTTTCTTGTGCTTTATTTCAATTCGAAATTCTATACCTCTAAAAAAAACACCCTTTACTAAGCTTCTTAAGTGCATATACTATGGGATTTTTCATTCTAAACTAGAATATGGTTTAACATGTTGGGGAGGTACACATAGTAATAAAATGAACCCGATTTTAATATCACAAAAACATGCTATTCGTTTAATCTGTAATAGTTCCCGTCGTGTGAGTAGTTTTCCTCTGTTTCTTTATTTAAATATCCTGCCTCTCAAGCACTTGTTTTACTTTAAAATATTAAAAGTATTTTTTTTAAGATCCGGTCATTTGCTGAGTCGAAGTTCAAATAATTACAGTTTAAGGGGTAATACTCTAAATTTAGTCACAATTCCACAGCATAATTCACAGTTATTTCTTAGTTTTTATACAGTAGTTGCTCCAAGACTTTTTAATAGTTTACCTATCGAAATTAGAACTATCCGCATTAAGTCAATTTTCCTAAAGAGGGTGAAATCATGGATTATAGTGCTATTGATGCTCTTGTTTCAATTATTCATTAATTTGTTTTGTAATGTTTTTAGTTTCAAAATTCCACTAACTATCTATTGATTAATTTATTTATTTATATATTGTAACTGCTTATTTATATTTATTAATCTGTATACATATTCCAAAAAAAAAAAAAAAAGATTTTACATTTTTGAACCATATTATTAAAATTTTATTATTAATAAGTTATTTATTTATTTATTTAATAATTTACAAACCACTTTCGTCACTAGTTCCTGTGAACTACAGATTGTGGTTTTTTTCATTATAATATTTAAAGCTTTTATGTAATTGTTATTTTTAAGATTATAATGTAAATAATGGAAAAGAAATAAATGATTTACTACTACTACTACTACTATTAAGGAATACCTGATTCCAGAACGTCTGAGAAAAAAGATTTCAAGGTCATATGGAGGTCAAAATGGTCATGTGTCGTTTAGTGATAAATTCGCTACAATTCTGAAACTAATTTTTTATCATTGAATCCTTAGTTCTAAAAAAGAATATGTGATCAAAAAGGGTCTCTCGGGCCTAGTTTCGGAGATATAGCCATCGGAAGATACGGATATATCTTCTATGAAAACCGCTATAAGTCGAGAACCACTAGTTGGATTTCAAAAATATTGGTGTCATATGAAAGGTATTTTGTTGTTGTTGGTGTTGTTGGTGTTGTTGATGTATTTGTTGTTGTAATTGAAAAATTTCTCAAAATTTCAAAAAGGTTATATCTCCAAAACTATGAATCCAATTGAAAATATTTTATTTTATTGAAATTACCTTTCATATGACTTAAATTTTTTTCAAATCCATCCAGGGGTTCCCAACTTATAGCGGTTTTCATAGAAAATATATCCGGATCTTCCGATGGCCACATCTCCGAAACTAGGCCCGAGATACCCTTTTTGATCACATATTCTTTTTAAGGACAAGGAACTCAATGATAAAAAATTAGTTTCAGAGTTTTAGCGAATTTATCACTAAACGACGCATGAACCCCATTTTGACCTCCATATGACCTTGAAATTTTTTTTCTCAGACGTTCTGGAAAAAAACGGACTCCGGATTAGGATTCAGGACGTCAAAGTCCCTAGGAAACACATAGTCTGGTCAAAACGCCATGACATTTTTTTATTTTGTAAACCTGTGTTATTTTTTTCGAGCTTTAATTTGCTGACATTAGGGTGATAGGAACTGAGATTTGGTGGATAAATACTAAAATGGGGTACGGCGCACAGTGGTATTTTTGGGGAAAAAAGGAGAGCTCCAATAACGATGAAATTTCGTATGTTTAATAAGATATAGCTAGTTAAGAAATATTCCAAAAACGGGCGTGATACGACAACGAACACTCCTACCTCCTCCTATAGAAAATTTACTAAAATTTCTTACAAAAAAAAAAAAAATTCTAAAAAATGAAAATAGCCATTTTCGATGCATTTACCAATGCTGAAATCAAATCCGGACTCAAAATTACTCTATCACATATGGTTTCCCAATATCCCAATCTGAAAGCTAAGAAAACACAATTTTTCAGGTTATATAACAAAGGCTCAACAAATTTTTTTTGCTATTTGCTAAAATAAATTGTATAGAACTATTCTTTGTCACAAAACTTTGTCATAAAAACAATTTCGTGTGTCCTTTAAATAACCTCAAAAATATTTTTTTTTGAACTCATACTTAGATTAATATACATATGTATCTCAAAAATCATATGTCACAGAGCAATTCTGAGTCCGGATTTGAATTAAGCATTGAGAAATACATCGGAATTCAATTTTTTAAATCGTTTTTTGACCTCTTTTTAAAACCGCATAAATCTAACGTATTTTTTTTCCAAATTTAATAACAAACAAAATGAGCCATATTCGATCAAAGTCGGTGCGTGTTCAACAAAATTAGGTATTTTCAACTAGTTTGCAACTCGCATTGATTATCACATGACCTTTTTTAGAAAATTGATGAATTCAGTAAATTACTTTTAATTTGTCGAACTTTTTTTTACTTAGATTGAAAGAATAGTTTCCCACCTTTTATAGTACGAAGAAGTAGCTAGACGTAGGCAACTTAGTAATTTTCCAAGGAAAATTGCAAACGCTGCATTTCAAAGAGCCATTTTAATTAATAGATATCTTTTAAACCATTTATGTGATCCAAATAATTTTTCTAATTTTTCTCAATTTTGGCTCAATTTTTCGAAGCAAAAATTTGGCTTTTTAGAAAAAGTTTTAGTGAAGTTTAAATCCAATTGTTACAAATACAGTTTAAGGAAGAAGATTAGAGATGCTGATAAAAGTAAGCTACACTACTTCTTGGATGAACGCGATATATCAGAAAATAGCGTTCTCTGCACTTTAAATCAAAGATAACTCACATCTAAGATGTGATAGAAAAAAACTGTTGTGGAATCAGTGACCTTGAATTAGTCAAAAAGATTAAATAGCAATTGAGGTACTTTTTGCATTTTGTAGATTGTATGAAACAGTGCACTGTGAGTCGCCACGAGCTTGCGTCACATCCGAATCGTCAGTTTTTTGAATGTAAGCTTCTCCAGGGATCACTTAACATCCTCTCTGAATATCTAAATACTAAAGTAAATACAATTTGCTGTACATACTTGATTTTTGTTGCTTACTATGATTTAAAAAAATTGCTTAAAATCAGATTTTTTATAAAATTCATTTGGTTAACCAGCAACAACAGGATGTAAATTCGCATCTGCAACTTCATTGTCATCGAAACCTTCAGTTCAATAGCGGAAGTAAATGCAAACCATAAAAGATCGATTACCATTAACGCAGTCAGCAACAGATGCAGGTTTTTCTGTTTTTTTTTACAAATTTTTTCTTTCAGCAACGACAGAGCATAACCAATAATGAATGGATGGTCAAAAATCAGACAAAAAATTATCATATCTGATAAAGCACAGAACAGTGCAGTGCAGTGCAGCCGAGAAATTAACATCTGCTGGAAATATTAAACATAAAAACCCTTTTTAAACAGCGCGTTCAATTTACAGATGAAAAAAAAAAAAAAAAACCCGAACTTACAAACTGCCCCGAGTCAGCGCTAAAATGAGTGTGGAGTGAAAAAAACGACTACTTTTGATTTATGCCACAGGTTGCAAATCGAGGTATTTTATTTTTATTTTTTTGTAGTCCTTCGAACACCCTGATTGAAAGGATGAAAACAAGAAGTAATGCAAAAAATTCGTATTGATTTTAACTGTATTCGTATCACCTGGACAAGTCGGATTATTACGGCCAGATGAAGAGTTTTATGTATCCTGTAAATCGTAAAGCAACAACAACTTTTCAAAGCCAACAAAAAGAACCAAAAAAATTAAAAAATTCAGTATAAAATTGCAGAGGTAAAAATCCATTGTTTTTGAACAGGATATTTACAAGATAAGATTTAACTGCTGGTATGCGATACGATCTGCGTTAAACAAAAGTTCTGAAAATGTTAAAATGCGGGTGATTTAAATGGATTTAATTAATCTTTTTTGTCGCATATTGTGGCAATTTTTGGGACTTTTTTAAACAAGTAACGATTTTACCTTTTGATGAACCATTTATTTGAAATTAAAATACAGAACAGAAATTAAGATTAACTTTAATATTTACCCCTATACTGAAAATTTTACTTTTGCAAATTCAAAAAAGTTGGTTTTGTCAATAGTGTCAATACCCATCATCATTCATGCCCCGCTCAAATTTCAATCGAGTTCTCTTCTAAAAAGTATGTTCTTGACATTCTTCTTAGTTTTTTGACAAAATTTTTGCTGCATTTTGGAATTGACACATAAAAATTTGATTTTCCAGCACTTTTTATGAAATACAGGACAAATACAGGACACCTTCTTAAATACAGAACATTTTTGTGTATTATATTAAAAAATAAATAATATCCTAAGTAAAATATCCACTATTTTCTCCCCTCAAAAAAAAAAAAAGTTTTTAAAAATCATAAAAAATTAAATTTTTAACTCATGAAAGTCACGATTTCTTTCCATTTTCTACTGTATAGAGAATTTCACTTCAGTCGACAACTGTCTTCTCAGACAGTATGGACGATTAAAAAATTCTGCCATGTAATTAAGCAAGTGAGGTCATCAAATATTTAAAAAGCATTTAATGAACTGATACATGTTTCATTAGGGGTGTTTTAGTGCACGAATTTTGAATTTTGATACTTGACACCCCTCAATTTTGTGAGGTTGAAAAAAAAAAATGAGTTTGCAAAAAAAATTTTGGGGGTGGGGTGAGGGTAAGGGTCGGCGCATCGCGGTCAAAGATGAGAGAAAAGGAGAAACAATTTACTTACAACCCTACAAGAGGGGCCACCTCTAGAGGGTTCAAATGTATGACCGACCCACATTATTTTTTCTCCCCCAACATTTTTACCAAGCATACCTACCTCTTATCTCTAACCCCTAAGGCAGCTTCCATACAAAATTGACATTTTTAGGAAATCGACCCCCATAACTCCCAGGGTGCTCCTAGAAGCGTCAAATGTATGACCGGCCCCTAATATTTTTTCCTTCCCAACATTTTTTCCCACCGTACTTACCCTCTATCTCTAGCTCTTTAGGGGGCACCCATACAAAACTGACGTCCTAGACATAAAAAATATGGAAAGGAAATCGTCAAATAGGCCCATAACTGCCCAGGAGTCTCTCCTAGAGGAGTAAAATATATGAACGACCCCCATTATTACCCCTCCAAAGTTTCACTGCTTACCTACCCCCTATTTCCAATCCTTAAGGGGGCTCCCATACAAAGAAACGTTTTTTTTTAAAACTGCCTCCACTGCCCTAACTGGACCATGGGTACCCTTAGAAGGGTCAAATGTATGACCGACCCCCATTATTTCTAGGAAAATTTATATAAAAAAAAATTGTATAGCAGCCCGTTTCAGGGTTGAAAATAGGGGGGTATGTATGTGGGAGAAAAATATAGGTCGCGAAAAAATAATGGGGGTCGGTCATACATTTAACCCTTCTAGGAGAACCCGTATGCCAGTGGGGGCACTTTATGTAAAAACAGGAACTTTGTATGGGAGCCCTCTTAAGGATTGGAAATAAGGGGTAGGTATGCTGAGAAAAAACTTTGGAGGGGGGCTAACGGGGGTCGGTCACATATTTGACTCCTCTAAGAGTGACTTCTGTGCAGTTATGGGCCTATTTGACGATTTCCTTTCCATATTTTTCATGTCTATGACATCTATTTTGTATGGGAGTCCCCTAAAGAGTCAGAGATACAGGGCAAGTATGTTGGGAAAAATTCTGGGGAAGGCCAGTCACACATTTGACCCTTCTAGGAGCACCCAGGAAGTGATGGGGGTCGATTTCCTAAAAATGTCAATTCTGTATGGGAGCCCCAATAGGAGTTAGAGATAGGGGTAATAATGCATGGTAAAAATGTTGGGGGGAAAAATAATGTGGGTCGGTCATATATTTGACCCCTCTAGAGGTTACCCCTAAACATTTGTAGGGCTGTATGTAAATTTTTTCTCTTTTTCTCTCGCCTTTAACCTCGATGCGCCAACCTTTACCCTCACCCCACCCCCAAAATTTTTTTTGCAAACTCATTTTTTTTTTTTCAACCTTTCAGGCATTTTTTATTTTTTTCAAAATGGACAGCGAAATAAAAGTACGTGAATAATTAAAACTTTTCAAAAAAATCCATTGTGGAATTTCAAAAAATAGCAACAGATCTCAAGGTTCATCGTCACACTGTTTTAAAAGCCATTAAACAGTATAAAGAAGACTTAAACATTGCACAAAAACCTGGATCATGAAGATGGGCAGAACTAAAACTAATGCTGGGTTAAAGTCGTATAAAGTTCAGAAAGTTCCAGATCGCAATGCGGTAAAGAATTTAGAAGCCAAAAATCGAGCTAAAAAATTGAGGTCTAATTTTATAAAAAAATTTACTGTGTGATGGATGAGGCAATCATTGTTTTGGCAGACATTTGACAACTTCCGGGTCAAGATTTTTATGTGGCTGATGGACGAGGAAATATTCAGGAACAATACCACACAAAAAATCAAACAAAATTCTCTAAATTTGCAGTTGTGGCAAAACAAGACATCAGGAACGATAAATACAGAAATGTGTATTAAGGAGTGCCTTCAAAAACGGTTTTTGCCTTTCCTAAGACAGCAAAGAGTGCCTAAATATTTCTGACTCTAATTAGCATCATGCCACTAAGGAAAAAATGCCCTTGAGTGCTATGCAAATAATTATGTAAATTTTGCACCACGGGAGGCAAAAAGATTCTCTTAAACAGTTATTGCGTATTGCCACAGACATGTTTAAAACACAAAAACTCGATTATATACAACAAAATATTCACTGATTTCTTATTTGTCCCGCAAGTTACAACAGTCATCCCCGTGAGTCACAAAATCAAAATGTTATATTTTCTGTATCATAATAACAGGTTTATATATAAAACTCTTCAGTTGTAGACACATAATTTGTCAATTGCAATTTTAAAAAAATTTCATGAAACAGCACTAGTTTGGCTAAAATTCTTTCTTAAGTTAATAAATGTAGGAGAGCTTTCCGTTTCATATCTCGCAAGTCACACTTATTAAAACAACAATTTAATACATAAAACATTAGCTTTTTATACCCTAAACCCAGAGTATATTCACCTTGTACTTCCGTTTGTAACGCAGGGAAGGAGGAAAGTATATATATTCTTGATCAGCGCTACCTCCTGAGTCGATATAGCAATGTCCGTCTGTCTGGCTGGCTGGCTGTGTGTTGAAATACACTTTTTGGGAAAACTGGGCAAGATAATTCAATGAAATTTGGTACACTACCTTCGTCAAAGTTAGCTAGGGGGATTGAAAACGAGCAAAATCGGTCAACGGACACGCCTACGGCCCATACAAAAAATATATTCAAAATGCATTTTTAGGAGTATTTTTCACGACAATGCAACCAAAATACATATAAATACTACAAATTGTAAGCGCAAGTTCTGAAAAAGAAACTGAGCGAATTCGGACAAGAGGGCGTGGCACCTCCCATATAAGCAAAAGTTTCAAAATGCTATACTGAGAGAGTTTTTTAAGATAATCCAACCAAATTTTACTCAAATACTAAAGACTATAAATGCACGCTCTAAGCTAAAACTAAACGAACTCGGACTAGAGGGCGTGGCACCTCCCATATGAGCAATATTTTCAAAACACTGCAGTGTAGGGTATTTATTTTTTGGCCAGGCTAAAAGTTACATTCGTTCTTTAGTTTTGTTTCAAGACTGTTTTCACAGTTTTAAGGCTTAAAATAACTTAGTTACAAATAAAGATTTGTCATATTCTAAAGTCAAATATCCCGTGAGTCACAATGGAATAACTCATATGCATAAATATAATTCTAGCCAAAGTGATATTATTTTTAATGGTTACATATACTACAGCAATAAGTGGTATTAATATGTAGCTGTGAATTTCTAAGAACGAAATCAATAATATCAGTAATGCTTTACATATTAACAAAGGTGGCAAAGAACTTCTTGAAGCCGTAAAAACAAAGCTGAAGAACAACAAACAAAAGAGCGGCATTATTGAGTATGTGAACATATTGGGACATATTTGAAAATGTAACAACGGCTGTCAAACGACCATAAAATCGAAAAATCAAAGGTTTCTTTTGTGACCAACACAATAAAACAAACGAAAAGGACACAAAGACCACGTAAGAGCAAAAAGTCATTTAACATTCGTTAAAGAAAAATTACATGTCGTTTGTGGAGCAATTACAATTTCCAGGTGATGTTGCAATACTTGAAGAAGGCGTGCACTAATTGTAAGTCATTTTGGATTCTTTGATATATTGCAGAAAATTCTTTGGAAATCATTATTGAATTGCATGGGTGTAAATTAAGTATCAGTAAAATGTATTGACCACTACATTTCATCTGTTTGGTCTATCGACTGTAACTATTGGTAAATTATTGCATTTTATCGTGCATCTTCCTATACGATTGTTAGTTACACATTTTTTTCTCTTTTGGGAACAAATAAATGGTTAAACAATGGCTGGATGCATCGAATGGCGCTTCAGTTCAAACACCTTGACATTAGTTACGCTGTTAAGTTGTAAATCATCTCCACTAAAGGTAAATACATTTTTTAGGTAGCTGATGGACAGTGTGGAAAAAAGATGTGATGATAAAAGTGTCTTTGTTCTATTGTGTGAGAAGTAGCGGTTGGTATCTTTGATATCGAGTGGTAAGTTAATGAAGTTTGAATTTCAGTGAACGTTCAGTAAACAATTTTTGTACAGTTCATACTTCTGAATTTATAAAGAGTGTGTCGAAAAAAACTTGTACACACTTTTTCAGCCATAACTGTGTCCAAGGAAAAATTTTTTTTTTTTTTTTTGAATCACGTTAGCTTTTAAAAATATACATATAAGATATTATATTTATTCAAATTATTCATTTTCAATTGTTATTTCTTTCAAAATGGACAGCGAAATAAAAGTACGTAAAAAAATAATTTAAACTTTTCAAAAAAAACTCCATCCATTGTGGACTTCTAAAAAAAAATAGCAACAGATCTCAAGGTTCATCGTCACACTGTTTCAAAAGCCATTAAATAGAATAAAGAAGACTTAACCATTGCACGAAAACCTGGATCAGGAAGAAAAAAAGGTCCAAAAATATAGGTAAGGCAAAATATGTCGAACAACTCTTTTGAAGAGTTCCGAACACTTTTGTCAGCTCGTGTAGTTAAATGCTTTGATTCTTTTGTGTGCAGAACCAAAGCTAATGCTGGGCTGAAGTCATATAAAGTTCAGAAAGTTCCAGATCGCAATACGGTATAGAATTTAGAAGCAAAAAATCGAGCGCTCGTGAAGAGGGAATTAAAGAACACAGGAAAGTTATCCCAGGACATGTCTGACTTCAAGCGTAAATAGACCGCCTCCCCAAAAAAGGTAATGGAAACAACTATAAAATCGTTAATGACAGGATTCCCGGGAAAGGTGGATAGATTTATAAATTCCGATTAATATTCCAATATTTTAAAGTTTAATGAATTTCTATAATATACATACTCATAAATTCTCATGTTTTTTAGAATTTTTAAATTGAACGGTTTAAGTTTTATTTGACTTTAAGCGTGTTTAAATTTTTTTCGATACACTCTTTATATTTGGAAAGTTCTAAATAAAATACAGGTTGTCCCAAAAGAAAGTTTATATTTCCTTAGCTTCCTGCGTGAACGCAACGAATTCAAGGGGCACGGGTGGCATGTCAATCGGTAGCCTGACTTTTGTGCCGCGTCTAGATTCTACTAGATTAATATGAATAAAGAAAGTGTCAATTTGATTCTATTTGGATCCATACAATCCAGACCACGAAACTTCTGAATTGAATACCTATCTATTTTAATCTATTTGAATCTAATGGATTGAAATGGATTTGAAAAATAAAAAATTAACTTATTATTCGAGCAATGATTTCACTTTATAATGGCATTTACTTGATGTTTATAAAATGCAATAACAAAAACGGTTTAAATAAACTTAAATAATTGCAGTTGGATTAAAATGGATAAGACTCGATTGACATTGATCGCGCTTTTTTTTTCTAAGTTCGTTCTTGGATTGAAAAGGACTCAAATGCATTGAAGCTGGACTTTATTCCTGTGAGAAATACCACAATCCCAGTAACCCACAATATTGTTTATGCCCAAATATTCTCTCCTCGATGATCATAAATCAGCAAAATCTAGATATTGCAGGAAGTACCTTGTTGGGTTAAAAATGGACTTAACTGGATTTCATTTTCATCAAAATCTGTATTCGAGTAATATTAAAATCAAAATATCAAAATTTTTAGTGGTTAAAAAGTGTGCGTGGCACTTTTCCGATTTCTAATAGAAAAAGTGGGCGTGGCACTTTTCCGATTTCTAATAGAAAATCTATTTTAATCTATTTCAGTCTAATGGATTGAAGTGGATTTGAAAAATAAAAAACAACTTATTATTCGAGCAATGTTTTCACTTTAAAAATGGCATTTACTTGATGTTTATAAAGTGCAGTAACAAAAAAGGTTTACATTAACTTAAATAATTGCAGTTGGATTGAAATGAATTAGACTGGATATTTTAATACAGATGAATTTACACAACAATTCAAAGAAGCCACAAATAGAAACATTGATAAATAAGATATATCCTTGAAATAAAGAAAGTAGAGACCCCATACGGTGCTATGTCGCTGTGTCGCAGGGTGCCTTCGCACGGCGCTGTCCTGAGAATTTAAATAACGATAACAACACCCCTCTGGGGTTATTTCATATTATGAAAGCCTATCAAATTCTGAATATATTGGTGAATTTTTAAAAAAATCGGACAGGACAGCGCCGTGTTCGGCGATAGGAGTTTATTAACACCAGGCGTAACAATGATTCCAGCTTGCACCTGTAAAATGCTAGCATGTAGATTAGCAATTCTGCCATGATACAGCCTACAGACCAAATGTCGACCGTTTGATTGTAGTGCATCCAATTAAGCATGATTTCTGGTGCACGGTACCAACGGGTCGCCACGTAACCAGTCCTGTAAAAGTTTTCTTTGTCGTGTCATGTACTCCAAATCAAGATCTCTTTGTGCTAAAGCATGTTCAAATCTTGTTTTCTGCAACTTACTTAAAATTTTAAATTCTTCTATTTGTTGTTTTGTTATTATTTCCAAGTTCGAAATTAATTATTTTTTTCGTTCTTCTTTTTTTGTATCTTTTGTTTCTTGGACTTGTTCTTGTTGCTCCTTCTCTTCATTTATAATTATATTAATTTCATTATTTTCCCCTCCATTTATTGCAATGTTTGCATTTGTAATGTTTTCATCGGTATATAATAGAAGTAGAAAACAATTTGATTATTGAAAAAGAAACTTGCACGCTTCTTTGCTTTCCTGACGAAAGTAAACAAATAAATGACATAAATGTTAACAAAACTTCAAATTATCAAAGTTTAGAGGTGCCACATGTTTGAAAATAGCCAAAATCGGTAGCCATGCTCGGATTTATTAGAAGATATTAATTAAATTACGTTGGAAGTAGATACATTTTTGTAAGGTAAATCACGCGATATGTGGAAAAATATAGAGCTAAGTCTCAAAAAAGCCGTAAATCGCGTCATAAATCTTTGGTGTAAACATAGTATTATGCCACAAAGGTTAAAAATTTTGTGATATTTATGCACGATAGGGGAGGGGGGGGGCTAGTGTGGACTGGAGGCTAGTGTGGACAAATTCAAATTCTCGCGCCATTTTGAATTTTTTGTTTCTGTTTTATATTTTTCAAGTTGGTATTTGCACTCTGCATCACCAAAAAAAAATTCATTTGTTGACAGTTCAGCTTTCCATGATTACGTGACCGAACATGTTTTACGCAGCAAAAAGTAATTTTTTTGTTGTTTCGTAATTTCAGTGATACTTTTAAACTAATTATTCTTTTGCTGTAGTGTTAATAGATAATACAACTTAAAATAATGTTTATTTAAACCATTGAAATTATTTTTGAATAACTTTACCGTAAGATTAAAAAAAAAATATTTTTGTTAAAAAAGACATGAAGGGGCTAGTGTGGACAACTGAAATGGGGCTAGTGTGGACATGTCCGCAGCAGCTGAAATGACTCCAGAAATCGTCAGACCATTTCTAAAAGCCGTTCCAAGAAAGTACCTTACTAAAAAGAAAGATCGACAGATTTACGTATCCCGATTTACCGGATACCAGCGAAATTTACCGAAATGATATAGTGGCAAAGCTGCCACAACCACAACAACTGTCGGAAACATCGCGATCAGCAAGTTATATGAAGTTTGAAACAACATGGACAAAAAGTATTTTATATTGGCCAAATTGTCACGATCCACGGTTCTCAAGATTTCGGCATTACGTTTCTAAAAAGAAAGAACGATAGATTCACGTATCCCGATATACCGGATACCAGCCAAATTCACCGAAATGAAATAGTGGCAAAGCTGCCACAAGTACAACAACTGCCGGGAACATCTCGATCAGCAAGTTATATGAAGTTTGATATAAATTTCTCCAAATACAACATGAGATAGCAGTTAATTTTTTATTTGTATTATTATTTGTATTACATCATTATTTTCTTGAATAAACATGTATCTGAACTCTTTCTTAACGTTTTTGTATAAATCATCAAGTTTCTTATGGTGTCCACATTAGCCCCGTATAAGGGGCTAGTGTGGACAAATGTAAGCTCTTTTCAAAATGCATTAATAAAGCATTTATGAAAATAAAAAATCATAACTATTGATGCAATTATGAAGGCAAGGGGTATAAGTAATCGCTAAAAATTACTTTATTACAAAAATGATATATTTACATATATAATTTTGTAATTATATAAAATCTGTCCACACTAGCCCCCCCCTCCCCTATGCCATTTTAATTAAGCCCTATCCAACGATTGTCCACTTCAGTGCCTGGTTAGATGAAATAGCCAGAGTGGTGTGCACTGTCAGAGAGTTTGATAGCCGTCGTCGAGTTATATTACACACGAATGAAAATAATAAAGCTGTAAAATTAACTAATAATGAAGTTAAATTAAAATGCGGTTTTTGCCAAGGATCGCATGAAATAACGACATGTGAGAAATTTCAGAGAAAGTTAAGCGTTACCACTTATTTTTTTTATGTAACCACTTATGTTTTTTGTATGGGCGGAGGTGACGCTGGTCCAGAATATATATGAGCCGTTTATTTTGAAAGTGGCCTTAGTCCATTTCCGGGCAAAAGTTATGTCATTCACATTTTGTGCCGTAATAATCGGTTTTTTGCCCGATACTATTTTTTAAACAAAACGCCATTAATTACACACAATGTGGCAAACTATCTGTAAAGACAGAATTCAATTTTATTCGTTCTGAACAAAATGCCAGCTAATTCATATAATGACAAGTAAACGGCTCATATACTTTTCTATGCCTCCCACGCCTCCTTCTATGCGTTACGAACGGAAGGATAAAGTGAATATACCCTGGGTGTAGGGTATAAAAAACAAAATTGACTCGATTTATATGCTTTCCAAAAATATGTATTTTTTATATGCACTCACGGTCAAAAATTAATTAATTTTGTAACATATTTTAAAATTGTCGTGTAAATTAATATTGTTTAACCGCCTTAAATTTAATATTATTAAGCTTAACATTATTAAGTTTAATATTATTACAAATATTTGGTTTTTCTGGCACACTTTTCATTTTAAATGGCCTTAACATTCTCAATCGGATTGAGGTTGTTGCTTTTGCCCGGCCATTTGCTTAACTTAATTGCCAAAAAGTCATTATATTTATTTACCAATGCGAAAATAAATAGCTTGCTATTGTAAATTTACCGAAAAAATAAAGCAAAACATAATGGTAAGTGGGACATCTAGCGATTTCCAACGATGACAAGGTGCAGAATCATATTGAAGTATGAGTTTAGCTAAGTGCTCGCTTAGTCGCTCGATGCTAGATAAAACGCAGATTTTAATGATGTCAATATAAACTGTAAATGCTGAATCCAAATTCAGTCACGGAATTGCTCTATCAAATATGGTTTTTTGAGATATTCGGAACTAACAACACACAAAACAGATCAACATACCAGAAATAGTAAAGCTTGAGGTGGGTAGCAATTGAAATTTTTTAAAAAATTTCCAATAGTGTTGAGTCTACAACCACTTTTCCCTGAAATATGGCCAAACTGGTTCATCGACCTATAAATTGGCCACTAACCTTTATTATTTCAAAGAATAATTAAAATTCGAATTGAATTTAATTTTCAAATAGGTGGTCAATTAGCAACGTACCTAAATTGTTGATATAATTTTTAAGTACTAAGCACATATAAAATATGCATGTATGTTTACTATAATTTTGTTTTACAAAACAATCAAATTTGCTTTTATTGTTTAAAGAGCTCAAAAAAAAAAAATAACACTTTGAAGCGTAAACAAACCCGCCCAAAAGCGCACACCTGTGTAAAACACTCATATTTCTTTCCGTTCCATTAGTCCTGACGACAGTGTTTCCGTTCCACAAATTCAGCCGGTTGTCAGCCACGTAAACCACAATAAAAACGCGACTACCGCATTAGAACCACAAATTCAACGCAACAGTGAAGATACGCACGTTACCTGCTCTTACGCGTATCAGCTTTCAACATCTTTTTTCCAACGTTAGCTGCCTACTACGATAACAAACGACCTGACTGACAGCTATGGATGCTCTCGCATATGCTAAAATAAATGCCAATAGCACAAGACACCACCGTGAACAATGAATGGTGGCACATCTTTTTCATGATTTTTTTTTCTTAACGCACATTTTGTGTCTGCTCCCGATTTTTTTTTTTGTCAATAGATCAACCACAACATATACACCTACTTCCGTAGTGAAACACGAGTATTTAATGCTTTCTTGAGATATTCGCATAATACGTTGTGCTCTTTTAGGATGCGTCTTAAGGAAAATTGTAAATTAAGTACAATTGGTAGCCTATTGCCAGGATATTGGTATCAGTTTACCATAATTTTTGCTGAGGTTACCAACTGTGGTCGGTGGAAACGTTTTGCAAGATATTGAAGTTAATTTTGCTGCACTCCACTTACAAGATGGTAATTTGTATTCATTAGACTGGTTGAGATTTGTATGGAAAAAACGCTCCAAATTTCGTTATCCAAACAACAAAAGTTGGACTTGATGTAAATAAGCGCCATGTAAAACTTGGTTCATTTCATAGAATATTTGATGTACCAAAAACCATTCTAATATCAGAACTACACTGCAGCATTTTTAAAATTTCGATTGTGTAGAAGATGATAAACTTTTTTTCGTATTCACTTCGATTTAGTTCTAGACTTGCTCTAAATACATATTCCTAGTATCTATGCGAATGAAGTGCCACGCCCTTCTGTCTGAATCAACCAAGTCTCTGATCAGAGTTGGGATATAAGTACTATCCTTAGTGTCTGATTGATAACACTGTTCGACAATTTCAAACTTTTTGTAAAACACATGAGAAAGTCCAAAAAATTCTTAAAGTAGACGTTAAAAAAAATACCCGTGTCTCGTGGTTTTTCTCCAGCACGTCACATTTTTTTTAATCGATTTTTGAAGTTTTTTTATCCACTGTACATGAAAAAAAAAACAAAAATACCGCATTCTTGTGTTAAATCGAAGGATTTAACTTATGATCCTTACATCTGAGGTGTATCATGTGATGAGCAAACTTATGCAAGATGTTGCGGGGAATATTTTTGTATAAAATTTTAACCCTGTTTAACCCCTATATGTGGGTAATTTTTAACCTTATCTTAAAAAGGTACATTTTTGCCCTTTTCTTTAAAAGGTACAAAAATGACACCTTAAACAGGGAAATATTGAGTCAGTATATACTACTGAAATATTTTTTCGCTATAAAATTTCACTACTTGCTTCTAAACACGTAAAGGTCGAAATTTAAGCCCGAAACCAAAAAAAAAACCTTTAAAATCAATTAGAACTTTTCACATTACATATTAATTACATCCCTGACGCGCTTACCTTAAGCCTTAAGAATTTTTCCTCTTTGGTAACTCTTAGTGAAATTTTTTTTAGAATATTTTTCCAAAATTCTTTAACCCATTGTGGCTTAGTTTCAGAAAAAAGGGTCAAAAAGACCCATAAAAACAGGATATAATAGGTTAATGTGTTCTAAGAAAATTATCCTTTTGTGATTTCGCTATGATCTTGTGAGAACGAGTTTTGTCCAAAATGTAGTTTTAGACTTTTACAGTGGGGTGAAATTTGGAAAATATTGATTTTTAGAAGTGCTTACTGATTTTAACGATTTTTTTGCTTTCGGGATAAAATTTTGCTTTTTTAGTGTTTGGCAACTACTTAGTAGTGAAATTGTATAGCAAATATTTCTGTAGTACATACTGATTCAATATTCCACTGTTTTAGGTGTCATTTTTGTATCTTTTTAAGAAAAGAGCAAAAATGACCCACATCCTGGGGTTGTACAGGGTTAAAATTTTCTACAAAAATATTCCCCGGAATATCCTGCATAAGTTTGCTGAACACATGATGCACCGCAAGAATGCGGCATTTTTGTTTTTTTCATGTACAGTGGATAAAAAAACTTCAAAAATCTATTTTAAAAAAATGTGACGTCCTGGAGAAAAACCACGAGACACGGGTATTTTTATAACGTCTACTTTAAGAATTTTTTGGATTTTCTCATGTGCTTTTTTTTTGTGTCGAACAGTGTAATAAGATGTGTATTTCGAACTGTTTGTTTATTTATAGTGAAATTATATGAATTTGGTTTAAATAAACGTATAAAAAAATTTTATTTATTTTGATTCAATTTTGCTTAAGCACAAAAAAATTTCTAGCGAAATATGAAAAACAACAGCGGAAGTCCAACAAACAGGCCTTTTTACACTTCCGTTTCCGTTGCCTATTTTTCTATTTGCTTGTTTACATTGTTAAATATTTATGTATGTAAAAAAAACAAATTTTTGTCAGCCAAATTCAGAACCACTTAACATGACTGCATGATAAAATGTCCTACTGGCAAATTGGGTTTGGCAACGATAAACTTGAAGTCTAATGCTCATTAATGTTGGTGACTTTAAGCACAATGACTTTGTTGTTATAACTAAGTATGTGACGGATAACTTAAATAACGCGTTGCTTCGAAGAAGAACAAAAAGAACAAAAACTGGTAAGGGAAGTATGGCCTAAATATAATGTCACGCCTTCTTGTCCAAACTCACTTAGATTTTGCTAAGAGCTTGCGCAAACTGTCCCTAGTTTTTGTTCGAATTTTTTTTGCATTACCTCAAATAACAGTTTCACCACAGCTTTTTGTAAACTTTGAGTATATAGGAGGTGCCATACCCTCTTGCTTGAATAATCCACTTTACTGATCAGAGCTTGAATTTACTATCTTTAGTATTTGTCTTGAAATTTGGTTGGGTTATCTCAAAAAACGCATATTTGGCATATTTTTGTAACCGAATCAGACCTTATATAAACATAAAATAATTTCAAGGGAAAATTGGAAGCCAAACTCTTTTTGCATGTCAGGTCTTATAGCGCTTTCAACTAATACTTTTGTCTACTGGGTAAAGGATAGAGCTCTTCGTAGGCCTAAAGTATACGCTTGTGTAGTTTTCCTATTGGGTTGCCTGGAATGAGGGGTCATACATTTACTTAATGGTGAAAAAATATCTCTCTTGTTTGTTAGCTGACAAAGCTGAAATGAGTATTCAAAAAATTTGTAGAAACAAATTTCACATTTGAGATTTTTTTGGGCTTTTTTTTTGTTTAGCCACATACATCCATCTGTCACGTAAGTAACTGTTTTGACACTTTCAGCAAAACAGAATTTGGGGGATATTGGAGGTTGGGTTTTACAGGCGTGTACTTTATTTAGTATGCTTACATGCTTTTATCCTTTGTAATCGAGACTTTTGTTGTTGAATCCTTTGTTAGTTTGCGTGTGTGAAGTTTATAAATTTTGCTGGATCCATCATCATGTGGTTTACGGGTTATCAGCTGAGTAATTAGCGTATTTTGTTATGGGGAACATTTTGTTATATTATTCTTGTTATTGTTGTTCTACAATGTACACTGTACAGGAATGATAAGATAAAATTTTATTTAGGTTTTTTTATTTTTGGTATGAAGTTTATAAATTGCTTGTACTTAGCATGATTCAGTGGGGGATAGTTTTAAGGGCGGTTTCTCTTTATTTAGTCATTTGATTTATAATATGGGGTTATTGAAATCAAAAAAAAGAAAAAAACGGTGGTAACATTTACACTTATCTTTTTTCGAAATTGTAAATCGAAAATACGTAGACCCCTCATTCATTTTTTCAAGTATCATCACTGCTTAGCTATATTTGTGATTAATATAAATACATATTTCCCATTTACAGTAGGTCCAAGCCAAAGTCGTACACCAAGCAAACTATTTTTCAACGACCCAATACTAAGTACCCAAAAATAATTCAAGAAATTTGAAGTACATTTTTAAATAGCCTATTTAATCCTTAAATTTAAACAAAAAACCAAACTTGAAATTTTCCTTTATTTTGGAAAATAAATAAAAAGTTGTAGAAATCAAGCATATTCAGTACCAAAGCCAAAATCGTACACCTTAACAAAATTTTAATTTTTACATGAGTTCAGTAATTAGTGTACATTATTTTGTTTTTGTTTGTCATGTTTAGTTCTTTTGGCATCCTTTGAATTAGTTTTTCACAATAGCTCGAATGAATTTTTTATTGTGCTGGCGAACTTTTTCGTCTAGATAATTCCACAAGATTTAAATAGCATTTATATCTGGACCCTGCGCCAGTGTTACGAATACATTGGGTCAGTTGTATTGAATCCATGATCCCATATCTATATATAAATAGGCAAACGAAATCGGTTCAGTCCCTGTTTCTATACCTAAATCTCAACCGATTTGCTTGATTTTTTTTTCGTTGGAAAGGTTGTGAGGAGGAGCAGTGCATAGGACTATACTTTTTTTAAAGAGGGCGGTGCCACGCCCCTAAATGGAAAAAACGCTCTCACAGCCAAACCGCTGCATCGATTTTAACGAAATTTCGTATGGAGATAGGGTTAGCACTAAGAAACGATAATATGACCATTATGTTTTTCAGTGGGCGGTGTCACGCCCCTAAATGGAAAAAATGCTCTTATGGCTAAACCGCTGCATCGATTTTAACGAAATTTAGTATGGAGGTAGGGTTAGCACTAAGAGACCATAAGATGACCATTACGTTTTTCAGTGAGCGGTGCCACGCCGCTTAATAGAAAAAACGCTCTCACAGCTAAACCGCTGCATCGATCTTATCGAAATTTGGTATGAAGATAGGGTTAGCACTAAGGAACGATAATAGGAGCATTATGTTTTCAGTGAGCAGTGCCACGCCACTAAATGGAAAAAACGCTCTCACGGCAAAAATACTGCATACGATTTTTATTAAATTTGGTATAGATATAGAGTCAGCACTATATAGCACGACAACATGATTGAATTTTATGAATTTTGGTATAGAAAGATATCAAAAACTGTTTGCTGTTTAGTAGGAGTTACACGCCTCTAAGTGGAAAGTACGATGTTGCAACTGAGCTGCTGCACCGATGCAGTTAACCCGAACCCTAAGGAAGAATATTAAAAGTTTTTTGTGTTTTATCGATTAAGGAAGAGTATAAAAACTTTTTCCTTTATTTTATGGACAAATCAAAATGGTCGAATTTCGGCCACAAGGCGAACTCTAGTTATAAGAAATATGTTTAAAATTGTTATCTTATTAAAAGTAGAGTAGAAAGGGGCAATTTCGTGCATTCAACTTTGACATGCTCGTAAAGCCGTACATCTCAAGCGAATGAGACGAGTAAGCATCCGATCGAAAGATAATTTTGTTGGTTACATCCATGTGTAACAACATTTGTGTAGCGAGAAATTGTGTTTGTGTAAGTGAAGAAAAAAAAAATGTGCACGACATTACCCCCCTCAAAATTTGTGGGGTTATGTCGTGCATCGTTTTCCAAGTATAGTAAAGGTACCAAAATGTGTGAGAAATGATAGGTAGTGGTTCTATTAGAGGAGACTTAGCACTATCATGTATTTATTCATTATTATACAAGTGTGAAGTACATATTATGTTGTGTAGAGTAGAACGGGGCAATGTCGTGCACTCAACTTTGACATGCTCGTAAAGCCGTACATCTCAAGCGAATGCAACGAGTAAGCATCCGATCGAAAGATAATTTCATTGGTTACATCCATGTGTAACAACATTTGTGTAGCGAGAAATTATGTTTGTGTAAGTGATTGTGCACGACATTACCCCAATGGTCGTTTTAAAGGTCAACTTCGATAACTCGGTGAAGCCCAAAATTTTTTTGGAAATTAAATACTTCTTTTCTTTGGCAGGATATTTCGTTTCAGAAAACACTTACCTGGTATATTTTGCCGCAAGGAAAATTACTTTTCTGACCCGATGAAAAAACACTTTTATCGTCCCGAAAGCGTACTTTTTGAAAAAAAGGTTACTCTGTAGAGACGAACTGGTGAAAATTGCTAGTATTATATGCATAAGCTCAGTAGGTCAGCAGGTACCTACCTTACGAACAGTTGGTAAATCATTCAATTCCTTGGGCTAAAACAGCCAGTGCACGACATTACCCCCTGTACGACATTACCCCGTTCTACTCTATATATTACTACATTGACCAAGTTTATCCTTATATTGCAATAAATTTTGTCTTAAAATGTTCAAATAAATCTTATGATCCTTACTTCTATCAACAAAATGGAGTATTCTAGGCACAGCTGCTGAAAAGAGCCCCAAATCATTAGTGAAACACCTTCATGTTTTACATTTGGTCTAACGTTTTTCTTTAATAAAGAAGACGCATCAAGACGCTCGGTTGCTGTTTACTAAAACTCACTGCCATAAAGATTTTTTCTTTTGGAAAAATGTCCTCTTCTTGAATGAAAGTAAGATTAACACTTTTGGATCAAACGGCAGACCATATACATATATGGAGAAAACCAACTAAAGCACCTTGTTCGAAAAACCTTAAACCATATGTAAAACATGACGGTGGTTCACTAATGGTTTTGGGCTCTTTTTCAGCAGCTGGGCCTGGAATACTCCATTTTGTTGATAGTAGTAAGGATCATAAGATGTATTTGAACATTTTAAGACTAAATTTATTGCAATATATGGATAATCTTGGTCAATGTAGTAATAGGTACTTTTAATAAGATAGCAATTTTAAACAATTTTCTTATAATATGGGATCATGGATTCAATACAACTGACCCAATGTATTCGTAACACTGGCGCAGGGTCCAGATATAAATGCTATTAAAATCTTGTGGAATTATCTGGACGCAAAAGTTCGCCAGCACAATATTTGTTCAAAAACTGAACTGAAAAGGGTATTCATGGATAATGAGAAAAAATTTATCCGAGCTATTGTGAAAAACGAATTCAAAGGATGCCAAAAGGACTAAACATGACAAATAAAAACAAAATAATGTACACTAATTTCTGAACTCATGTCAAAATTAAAATTTTGTTAAGGTGTACGACTTTGGCTTTGGTACTGAATATGCTTGATTTCTATAACTTTTTATTTATTTGGTTTGGTTTTTTGTTTAAATTGAAGGATTAAATAGGCTATTTAAAAATGTACTTCAAATTTCTTAAATTATTTTTGCGTACTTAGTATTGGGTCGTTGAAAAATAGTTTGCTTGGTGTACGTCTTTGGCTTGGACCTACTGTACATAATATTCGCGGGTCTTGTTCTGTTTCTTTCGTTAGGGTTTAATTGGTCGTTTATCAATACCAATTGTTTAAAAAACCGTACTCCCAGATTTTTCAGATTTCTATGTTAACTTGAACCATTTGAAATAAAAATAAACCCAAAATGCAATCACGAGTTTTGCTTATGTAATTCGTTTTCCATGACACTGAACATCTTGATGGTAAATATTTTTCCCGGTTCCATGATTATGATTTGCGATTTAATTAAAAATATACAAGAGTCATCTTCTGATTTGATATCTTCAGCGTGTGAGGGAGGCAGTTTCAGAGCTGGTTTCATATTGTATACGATTCCGTCTGCAAAGAGGAAACGTTTCTTCATTGAAACGAAAACAGTATTTTATTATGGCATAAGCAAATCTAGCACAACTAAAGTTGCCAACTCTACTGATTTTTTCAGAATACTTCTGATTCTTAATCTAGGCCCTGATTGAATCTTCTCCTGAATTATCTACTGATTTTCGGCCAAAGATCGAGTATTTTTATTACTACGGAGCAAAAGCTCTCAATTGTTGAAACTCTTAAAACTTTAATTTGATTTAGAAAAGGTTTAATTTGATTTAAAAAAATTTTAGTTTGATGTGAAAAGAGTTTATTTTGTTTTGGGAAAGATTTACAGTGGCTCACAGCTTATTTCGTGCAGTAATTATACCCTACACCCAGGGTATATTCACTTTGTCCTTCCGTTTGTAACGCAGAGAAGGAGGCGTGGCAGATATAGAAAAGTATATATATTCTTGATCAGCGTCACTTCCTGAGTCGATATAGCCATGTCCGTCTGTCTGGCTGGCTGGCTGGCTGGCTGGCTGGCTGGCTGGCTGGCTGGCTGGGTGGCTGGCTGGCTGGCTGGCTGGCTGTGTGTTGAAATACACTTTTTGGGAAAACTGAGCAAGATAATTCAATGAAACTTGGTACACTGCCTTCGTCACCAAAGTTAGCTCGGGGGATTGAAAATGAGCGAAATCGGTCAACGGACACGCCTACCACCCATACAAAAAATATATTCAAAATGCAATTTTAGGAGTTTTTTTCACGACAATGCAACCAAAATACGCATTAATATTAAAAATTGTAAGCGCAAGCTCTGAGGAAAAACTAAGCGAATTCGGACAAGAGGGCGTGGCACCTCCCATATAAGCAAATGCTTAAAAACGCTATACTGAAAGCGTTTTTTGAAATATTCGAATCAAATTTGACTCAGACACTAAGAATCATAAATGAAAGCTCTCAACAAAAATTGGGTAAAATCGGACAAGGGGGCGTGGTACCTCCCACATAAGCAAAAGTTTCAAAATGCTCTACTGAAACAGTTTCTTGAGATAATCGAACCAAGCTTCACTCAAATACTAAATACTATAATTGCACGCTCTAAGCTAAAACTAGACGAACTCGGTCAAGAGGGCGTGGCACCTCCTATATAAGCAAAAGCTTCAAAACGCTTTACTGAAAAAGTTTGTCACTCAGACACTAAAAACTATAAATGCAAGCGCTGAACAAAAACTGGATGACCTCGGACAAGAGGGCGTAGCAACTCCCATATGAGCAAAATTTGAAAAATACTGCAGTGTAGGGTATTTAATGTTTGGCCAGGCCAAATTTTACACCCTTACTAGTTTTCTTTAACTTTAAAACACTGTATCTTTAAAACTAATACAAATATCATCAAATTTTAATGACGGGCATGTCTATTGTTCATAATAAGTAAAAAACAAAAATCCACAAAATTTGATTTCGAG
The DNA here is from genome assembly GCA_951812925.1 of Calliopum simillimum. Taxonomy (NCBI): domain Eukaryota; kingdom Metazoa; phylum Arthropoda; class Insecta; order Diptera; family Lauxaniidae; genus Calliopum; species Calliopum simillimum. The sequence goes on from OX638371.1 coordinate 32,507,750, forward strand.
ACGCTCAAGGTGGAAAAGACCGATTAAGTAGGTGAAATTGAAGTCACAGCTTATTTCGTGCAGATGCTTATTTTCCCTTTGGAGCCAGCGTTTCGCGTTATTTAATGAGAATTTCTTTTTCTATGTTCTCTGTGTGGTATTCTCAGCCAGATGCAGCCAATTTTTAGTTTGATCATGTACACGTGAGGGTAAAAAAGTGCATTTTGCAGAAATGGGTCGTCCAGCAACGAAAATCGGTGATACCCCATTTTAAGAACGACCAATCCATGCGCTTATCTTCTTAATATATTAGTTTGAGTCCCACCTACAATGCAAAGCACAATTGAAAGCTTCGTTCATGCAAATTGGGTCCAAAATTAAGGTAAAAGTACGTCAAACAACAATTTTAATCCCGCTGACGATTCATTAATGGTTCACAAAATCAAATCTAACCCACATTATTGGCTCCAAAAACCGTGTGGGATATACATCAAGAACTAAGTAACTCGTACAGTGCAAAAACTGGCGGCTGCATGTCCCGAGACCACAATTTTAAAGCCTAAGTAGCCCTTCATAAACCTGCATTTAAAATTTGATGATATTTGTATTAGTTTTAAAGATACAGTGTTTTAAAGTTAAAAAAAAAATTACTGCACGAAATAAGCTGTGTTGATTGAGTTGTATTTTGATTTGGAAAAAGTTTAATTTGATTTGAAAAAAAAAAAAAAAAAACACTACTGATGTGGAAAAGGTTTAACTTGGAGTGGAAAACCTGTAATATAGAAGAACCATATAACAAACTTTGACCTTTTGGCATGAAGGCTATAACTTACGTTATATATAGTTACGTTATTTATTCTTTACACCGTTTGTTCAGTCATGTACATAATATACAAATATTTTGAATTGATTAATAAACCGAAAACTGGAAATTTTGCAGTATTTTTACTTGAATGTGTAATGACACACTATTCTTTGCTACTACCTACTTGTGCAAATTTTGAATCAAATTTTCTTTGCTCAAACTTTTTTTATTGTCAAAATAATTTTATAAGTTTTACAGTTTTGAAAATTTTCTTTCTAAATAAAGATTGTTTTAAAAAAAAAAAAAAAATGTAAGGCCTGGCCAAACATTAAATACCCCACACTGCAGTATTTTGAAAATTTTGCTTATATGGGAGGTGCCACGCCCTCTTGTCTGATTTTACCCAGTTTTTGCTCAGAACTTGCATTTACAGTTCTTAATGCTGAGTAAAATTTAGTTCGATTATCTCAAAAAACGCTTTCAGTATAGCGTTTTGAAGCTTTTGCATATATGGGAAGTGCCACGCCCCCCTTTCCGAATCCGCCCAGTTTTTTCTTAGCGTTTGCGCTAATAATTCGTAGTATTATGGTTGAATTGTTGTGAAAAATACTCCTAAAGTTGCACTTTGAACATATTTTCCGTATGGGCGGTAGGCGTGTCTGTTAACCGATTTTGCTAATTTTCAATACCACGAGCTAACTTTGACGACGAGGGCAGTGTACCAAATTCCATTGAATTATCTTGCTCAGTTTTCTCGTCAAAAATATTTCCACGCTCAGCCAGATAGACGGACATGGCTATATCGACTCAAGAGGTGACGCTGATCAAGAATATATATACTTTTCTATATCTGCCACGCCCATTTCTCTGCATTACAAAGGGAAGGATAAAGTGAATATACCCTGGGTGTACGTAGGCTGCTATATATGTATATTTCTGACTTAGGCAACACTAATGTCAATAGCTAAAATCTGGCAACTCCATAATAAAGTTTGACATTTTTTACCATAAACGTACTTAGAACGTTTTGACGTACGACCATAATTTGTGTTGTTTACAGTGACTTGAAAAAATCAATTTGGCAAAAAAATGGAATTAACTCGTGAACATTTTAGTGCGATCATTTTTCACAACTTTCGACGTGGATTATCACGACAAGAGTGCATCGATAAACTTAAATTTTTGTATGGCGATGAAGCTCCATCCTATAGCACTGTGAAAAACTGGTTTAATGAATTCAATCATAGCCGACGCTCGCTCAAAGACGAATTCCGCGAAGGTCGTCCAAAAACGGCCGTTGTGCCAGAGAACATTGATGCCGTGCGTGAACTGATAATGCACGATCGTCATGTGATATACCGTGAGATAGAGGCATCCTTGGGCATTAGTTCCACTCCAATACATTCGGTTTTGCTTGAACACTTATTTGTAAAAAAGTTTGTTCTCTTTGGAAACCCCATAATTTATCAATCGCTCAAATTATCAATGGAAAAATTAATTTTGTTAACTCACTGTAAACAAAACAAATAGCACTTGTACATCAAAACGTTGTGAGTACGTTTGTGCTAAAAAATGTCAAACTTTACTATGGTGTTGCCAGATTTCAGCTATTGGCATTAGTGTTGCCTAGGCCAGAAATATATATAGCAGCCTACATGGAGAAAAATACGCATCATAATTTTTACTCCACTCGGCTAGTCGAAAAATTAAAGTAATCAATCAACACAAAATTTCAAGTATAATGTACCCTACGTAAGAACTATTTATGGATCCCCAACGTCATATTTACAAATAAAATGTAGTTAAATAATAAAGGTATATTTACTACAAATTTCCTACATTTGACTTTATGTAAAGTAATTTATACTTTCAGAAAAAAAATGTATGACCATTTTGAATTTATAATTCTAGTCAAAATAACTTCATTTTTTTCACGCACAAAAATGAGTGTCATAATTGTCACCTTACTCGAGTAAGGTAAATATCATAAAAATATAAAATCATTTCGGCTTTTATAATTGTAGTAACAATTTCAATTTTTGGACAGACATGCTTCTACATCACATACGTAAGCAGCGCGGGGGATATGTATCTGACTATTATACGGAAAGGCCAGGGTTCGTACCCCAGCGCCGGTCAGCTAATTTTTTTATTTTTTTGTTTGAACTTTACAGTAAGGTAAATATCACGCCAATTTTTTCAAAAAAATTACTAGCATACATACATTCTGAATTGACTAAAACAGTAAGGTGAAATTTATTTCGGTGTAAAGTTGTCACTATTCTGACTTGAAATTCTGGTAAAATTTATGAGAAATAAAGTAACGAGTACTATTTTTTTCTCCGTGTACGTAGAGTATAAAAATTATATAGTAATTTTCATTTCACAACATTGGTTTTAGATGCTGAGTTGGCTAACAAAGTTGATGCCTCAAGTTCTGCACTTGGAACAGCTCTGGGGCAAAGGATTGATGGCACTTGGCAACCTTTGTCATTCTTCACACGAAACTTCAGTCCAACTGAAAGTTGCTATAGCACTTTTGATCGCAAAATACAAAACTTTCCTGTATATACAGATCTTAACCCATTGATCTATGTCTTCTCACAAAAACCAGAAAAATCTACACCACGACTGCTCAGACATCTGAACTTTATTTCGCAGTATTCAACAGATTTCCGTCATATCTTCTGCGAAAACAAAGATGTTGAATATGATTTGAAAAAAGCTATTTTTATTTGGAAATGGTTTAATTTGATTTGGAAAAGGTTTTATATGATTTGAAAAAGTGGCAGGTTAATTTAATTTAAAGTTTAATTTGATTTGGAAAAAAAAAAAATCATTATGATGCGGAAAAGGTTTAATTTAGAGTGGAAAACCTTTAGTATAGAAGAACCATATAACAAACTTTTACCTTTTGCCGTGAAGGCTATAACTTTGAATTTAATAAAATGAAAATCATTTTTAAGTAATTCCTTACTTCAGAATTGCATACATCTCCTTTATAAGGTGTTAAATAAAGCTTAATAAAGTAAAAACGAGTCATTATACATCCCAACATTCTTTGAACTTCTCACAGCGATTTAACATTAAACTGCATACTAAATCTCACTTGCTTCACCAACTTTCTATTCACAGCTACCAATTTCATATTTCATCAATCAAATGGAAGGTTGCCGGTGACTTTTATTAGCTTCTAATGTATGAGATGTTCTCAAAAGAGTTGGTTGTTCGGTTGGTTCGTTGGCTTGACATAAACGTCAGTGGACTATTTTTTTTTTTTAGGGTCATGTATTTTACGTATTTACGACGCAATCAATCATAATTTCGATACCCACCAAAGTTGGAACTAAAGGTGGTGCGCGTGTATGCAAATAAAGAGAAAATTCAAAAAAAAAAAAAAGAAAAGCCAGCGGTAAAAAGTTAATATGAAATGAAATTACTTAGATGATTATGCTGAAAGTTGCTGCTGCACATTAAGGTCGTTTTCCAAATATTGAAACTGTGAGATTTTAGTAAATCACTAGTAGGTTTCGGTTTTTGCTGCAGCAGGTGTTTCCAACTGTAGTTCTACGCTCTGTTCACTTGCACTGTAAATTCATTCATGAATCCATGTAAATTTTAGGGGTTTACCTAAGGAAATGTTAGCTTGCTTTCAAACAAATTGATTTCTAATTAGTTACAGCTCACCACTAAGAAAATTAACATTGTTTCCTGGAGGTAATTAGAAGCATGACAACGCCATTATGTCGCATGCTGCATGCTACACATCTTGGTGACATATAGAGAAACCACATGAAAACTCTAGTAGCAACAGATGCAACCAGGGTGCAGCACGGTTACAGTTACAACACACTGCGGCCGGCAGCTCCATGATTGTGGTATTCAACCCACATTTATTATATTCAGATGTTGAAAAAGAAATATTTCAGATTTAGTTTACTGAACATTAAAAATATTTAAATGCTACATGGGTTTGTCTGCTTTAGCAAAACATATGGTGCAATGGTGCAAAAGGGATCGTAGCAAAAAGAAAATCAGGATTAATAAATATATCCTATTCATGTAGAAGCCGTGACATGTGTCAGCATGTGATCATATTACAATGTCAAAATTATTGCGTTGTGGTGCGCATTAACAAATGAAGCATCGGTCTAATAAATCATCAGCTATGTATGAGTAGGACTTTGCATTATTGATTATACATGGAATGACAGGCTGCAATAAGACGTAGCAGAAGCAAAGAAGAGGTTAGCAAAAAAATGCTCGTACATATTCTTAATCTTTATCACAACACTTCTTAAGTCGGTAGATTCAAATTTTAAAACATATTCCGAGATCAACTTTTAGGAGCTTCTTAGTTTCCATTATATAAATGTACATTTTTAAAAATGTTTATCAACAAGTAGTTAATGTCAAGTTAAAAATTTTGGTTCCGATCCGAAAATGTTTGACCTTGCCCCCAGGCCGTTGATGGTCGGAAAAACTGTATTTATATGAAAATATGTGGCTTTAATTGACACAATCAATCCTATCTTTGAAACTATTTGACATATTTAAATGAGATTTCGTAAATAAAGTGACTTCCAAAGTGACTTTTATGCCCTACACCCAGGGTTTATTCACTTTGTCCTTCCGTTTGTAACGCTGAGAAGGAGGCGTGGCAGATATAGAAAAGTGTATATATTCTTGATCAGCGTCACCTCCTGAGTCGATATAGCCATGTCCATCTGTCTGTCTGGCTGGCTGGCTGTGTGTGGAAATACATTTTTTGGGAAAACTAAGCAAGATAATTCAATGAAATTTGGTGCACAGCCTCCGTCGTCGATTGAAAATGAGCGAAATTGGTCAACGGACACGCCTCCCGCCCATACAAAAAATAAATTCAAAATGCAACTTTTGGAGTATTTTTCACGATAATGCAACCATACACATAAATACTTCGAATTGTAAGCGAAAGCTCTGAGCAAAAACTGAGCGAACTCGGACAAGAGGGCGTGGCACTTCTCATATAAGCAAAAGGTTCAAAACGCTATACTGAAAACATTTTTTGAGATAATCCAACCAAATCTCATTCAAATATTAAGAACTATAAATTCAAACTCTGAGAAAAAACTGGGTAAATTCGGATAAGAGGGCATGGCACCTCCCATATAAGCAAAATTTTCAAAATACAGCTGTGTAGGGTATTTAATGTTTGGCCAGGCCCTTACTAGTTTATAATTGATAAGGATAGGAAATCTAAAAATTGCTTGTAATATTTTTAAAAGTTTAAAAGCATATATTGATTTTTTTTTACAAATTTTAAGTAGCAAAAAAGCACAAGTTAAAGTCATAAGGACTGCGTTCGATAAAATTGTCCACCATAAAATTTTAAATATCTGCCAAACCAATAGTCCTATTAACAAAACAAAATTTTGTTTGTAAAGGTATTTTTATTTAAATTTGTTCGCGCGACTAAAACGCACTCATGTGTTCGTGCGACAAAATGCGTGCATGCAGTGTATACTAGGCATAACATGCGTGCGTCATCCCTGCGAACCAACACCGGGGCTCGGTTTGGTTTACAATTTTTTATTCTGGCACTTGGATTTTTCAATTTGCAACAGCAACAGCTCTATTTTTTGTTAAAACTTAAAGTAAAATTAAAATCAAATAAAAACTTAAATTAAAGTTAAAATCATAATAAACTAAATATAAACTTAAAAGTTAAAAGAAAAGTTGTGTTTTTTCATACCAACATAAATTGGTCCTTCGAGCCGGATTTGAGGCAGCGTTGGATTTTATACTGAGCCGTATACTGGAGTACGAAGTTTTCCCCCACGGAGTCTCAAGTACAAGGTCAGTGCGTGAAATATAAATTCAACTTTATGCTATTGTCTCAAATTTTTTCGTGATTCATTTGTCAACTTTATTTGGTTTTTTTTTTGCCACTGGCGGCTCAAATTTTTTCGTTTTTTTTGGTGCGGTTTTTGACTCGGGTGCCATTACATCACGAGTTTTTTCATACGTTAGTCTTTCAAGGCCAATTTTACGACACCGTTGCTACGGTTCTTTGTTTGTCACGCCACTTTTTTTTAAAAAAAAAGCAGATATCAAGGTTATTAAGGTTACACTGTGCATCATACAAAAATTTTTTCGTGATTTCATTTTCTTTTCAAACGAATTTCATCAATTTTTTTGAAGATTCATTGTGCTTCAGTACATACACTGTTAAAAATTTTATAAATAAATTAAAAATTGTTTTGTGCTAAGCAAGGATTGCCTTTTTTATCAATTTTTTCGTGAGTTTTTGTGCAACTGTAACGAAATGTCAGCCTTAGACATATTCATTCGTACGGCAGATCGCTTAGTTGAATACGAGGCTTATTTTGTAAGCATTAAAGTTGAAGAGCATTCGCTAATTGCGTTAGAACTTGAGCAAGAAGAGCTCAAAAGTATTTGGACCATTGTGAAAAGTTCATATGAAGATTGTCTCGCTGAATTAACTGACAGCGATGACGACGTCAAGGTCGTCAAGGCCAAATACCTTGAGTGTCACAAATGCTACATTCGTTCCATGACGGAAATTAACAAATTTATAGCGGCTTTATCTCAATCAGTTCTACCAATTTCTACACCACAAAGTGCGAAAGACTCTGGCTCTAATATTAAGGTCCCACCATGTGATACAGATGTGTTTCATGGTAGTTATTCAACATGGCCAACTTTTAGGGATATGTTCACTGCTATCTATGTGAACAATAAGAGTCTCCATCCAGTAGAAAAACTTTATCATTTATTGCAAAAAACAAGCGACGAAGCGAAAGAAATAGTGCAAAAAGCCCCTTTGACCAATGATGGTTTTCCTATTGCGTGGGAAAATCTTAAAGCTCAATACGAAAATAAAAGAATTTTGATTAATAACCAACTAAAAATTTTATTCAACTTGCCAATGATGACACAAGAGTCGGGAAGTAGCCTCAAACGTCTTCAACGTGATATAAATAACTGTATTGCATCATTACAGCTTTATAAAATTGACATAAAAAATTCGGACGCAATTTTTGTTTTTTTGTGCTCCACACGGCTTCCAGAGCAAAGCCTTGCACTGTGGGAACAATCAGTGAAAAATAAAACTGAAATTCCAAAATGGCTGGATCTCGATAGTTTTCTGACTGACCGGTTTCAGACTCTCGAGACCGTATCAGATATCCGTAGTTCCACATCTTCTCAGCCTGTTGTTTCAAAATCTACCAATGCTGTTCCAAAGTCCAAGTCCTACAACAATTATCACAATAAAATCGATTTTTCTCAGTGTAGGCTGTGCAAGGATTCTCATCCTTTACGATCTTGTTCTAAGTTTCTCAAAATGAACTTTCAAGATCGATTTTCAACAGTAAAGCAGTACCACTACTGCCTTAATTGTCTCTCTGCGTCTCATGAAATAAGAGATTGCCAGAGTGTTAATACTTGTCAGACATGTAAAAAGCAACATCATTCGCTTTTACATAAAAACACTACAAGTGCACAGCAATCTACCTCGACACAAAAGTGCTACCGGCACTAAACCAAAGCAACCAATTGTTTCTACAATAAGCTCTTCTGTGTCTCATGCTACAACCATACAGTCCACTAATTCGAATTCAAATCCTATAGAAACTGTTCAAACTTGCTTCAATGCTGTCACCAAAAAAGTTTTACTTGGTACAGCTATAGTAAACGTTTTTCATCTTGGGATTACATATAAAGCTCGGGCACTTATTGACCCAGCATCCGAAGGTACATTTATTTCGGAACGCCTTCGAAATTTATTAAAACTCCCCACCAAAGCTGTATCGGCTCAAGTGTCTGGTTTAAATGGCGCCATCAGTATAAAACCTACTCATCATTTTATATTGGATCTCTTTCTGATTCAAGTGTACAAATTGAAGTCACTGCACTCGTTGTACCTCTAGTCACTGGAAATATGCCCTCGCATTCTTTTGACCCATCTTTATATCCAGAGCTGCCAAAGCTCCACTATGCTGATGCCAATTTTTTCCAAAGCTCGACCATTGACATGTTAATTGGTGGTGATTTATATCCACTAGTAATTCTTGACGGAATCCGTAAAGGAATTTTAGGTACTCTTGTTGGCCAAGAGACCGTGTTCGGGTGGATACTTACGGGACCAGTTCCGGATCCACAATCTAATATGCAAAACAATACTATTGTTTCTTATTTCATTGAAGTTTCTCTAAACGATCAACTTAGTAAATTTTGGGAAATCGAAGAGATCCCTTCAAAATCGCCTGTCTCACAATCAGATGCCTTTTGCGAAGAACTTTTCACTAAAACTGTGTCGAGAAATGGCCGTTACATAGTTAATTTGCCGTTCAAAGCTTCCTTTATGAAACAAATTAATCTTGGCTTTTCAAGACATATTGCCATTTGTCAATTTCTACGAAATGAAAAGTCTCTTCTTCGAAAGCCTGAATTTAAAACCGAATATGATAAGGTTGTCAATGAATATATTGAACTTGATCATATGAAAAAAGTTGATTCGCCATCTCAACCAAGTTCTTGTCACTTTTATTTACCTTACCATGCGGTAGTAAAACCGGAAAGTACAACCACAAAAATTAGGGTTGTATTCAACGCTTCTAGCAAATCGTCGAATGGCACTTCTCTTAATGACGTTCTTCATACAGGCCCTGTGCTTCAAAATGATCTCGTGTTGTTAATCCTTAAATGGAGATTTTTCGCATATGTTTTCAATGCTGATATACAAAAAATGTATAGGCAGATTCTTATTAATCCTCAACATTCACCATATCAAAGAATTGTATTTCGTGACTCTGATGATTTAGCAATAAATGATTTTGAGCTGAAAACTGTCACCTTTGGGGTGAATTGCGCTCCATATCTTGCAATAAGGACCCTGTTACAACTAGCTGAAGATGAGAAACTTCGTTTTCCACTTGGCTCGAAAATTCTAATGGATTCGATGTTCGTTGATGATGTTTTGGCTGGCGCACATGATATTTCAAGCGCAAAAGAAGCCCGCAATCAACTCATTGGAATTCTTGAGAGTGCAGGATTTTATTTGAGAAAATGGACGTCAAATTCTGTGAATTTTTTAGAAGATTTGCCTCGCGACCATCTCCTTAACGCAGATTTCTTGTCTCTAGAAGATAAAAGCACGGCCAAAACGCTTGGAATTTTTTGGAACGCTATCACAGACTCGTTTCATTTCCATGCTTTGCCTTTGCAGTTAAAAAATTCTTACACAAAAAGAGAAGTTCTCAGCATGATTGCCAGATTATTTGACCCAGCTGGTTGGCTCTCTCCCGTTATAATAACGGCAAAAATAATAATGCATCAGTTGTGGCTCGAAAAAATTGACTGGGATGACAACTTAAAACCGGTATCATTGAAAAAGTGGCAAAATTTTGTGTCTAATTACACGAAAGTAAAATTAATTTCAATTCCGCGATGGGTTCAATTCTGCCCTACTGGTAACATTGAGTTTCATGGTTTTTGCGATGCCTCTGAAAAGGCATATGCAGCCGTTTTGTATGTGCGAATCGAAAATGGCAACAAAATTCATTGTAATCTTCTTTTTTCAAAAACAAAAGTGGCTCCGATCAAAACACTGTCTCTCCCACGTTTGGAGCTGTGTGGAGCTGTTCTTCTCGCAAAAATGATCGATTCGATAACCCCACATTTGAATATTGGCTCCAGTTCATTGTTTCTCTGGTCAGATTCAACTATAGTTCTTTCGTGGCTCAAAAAACCACCATGTACTTGGACGACTTTCGTCGCAAACAGAATTTCCACAAAAGTTGAAAAGGTTGGCAGCGATAATTGATCCCATATTGATACGCATTCCAATCCAGCCGATCTAGCAACCCGGGTGGTATACCCTGCAGAATTGATATCTAATAATTTGTGGTGGCATGGACCATCTTGGTTACAGATGCCTAAGTCTCAATGGCCAGAAAATTCATTGTAACACAATTTGGATACCACACTTGAAATCAAAAAAATCCAATCTCATTTTACTAGATCGGCGGTGTGTGAAGACATACTTGAAAAATTTTCTTCATTACCAAGAGCTTTTCGTATTTTATCATATGTATTCCGTTTCTTCAAACGAACACATCCATTGACTCGAGCTGAAGCATCATTTCCAAACACTACCATATCAGTTGCTGAAATATGCTCAGTCAAACTTCGGCTAATCATCCTTTCACAACAACTTCACTTTCAAAATGAATATAATAATTTAAGCGACAAAATTTCGATATCTTCCAAAAGTACAATTTTGACAATGACTCCATTTTTAGATAGTCAAAAGGTGATCAGAGCCAATGGTCGCCTTTCTTCCTCCATATCACTCACCTATAATGAACGACATCCTATTCTCCTATCTAACAAAAGCAGATTTGCGCGATTGTTGGTCCACTACATACATGAATTATCACTTCACGGTGGCAATCAGCTTGTGCTGCGTCTCGTCCGACTAGAGTTTTGGATTCCAAAAGTCAAAAACTTAATAAAAACTGCCATACATAATTGCAAAATTTGTGTTGTCAACCGGAAAAAGTTGCAAGGTCAAATTATGGCTGCCTTGCCACCTTTAAGAACATTTTTAGATCGTCCTTTTACAAATACGGGTCTCGATTTCGCCGGGCCTTTTGAGATTAAAAGCTTCACTGGTCGCTATTGTCGCGTCACGAAAGGATACGTATGTCTCTTTGTGTGTTTCGCGACAAAAGCCATTCACTTAGAACCTGTTAGTGATCTTTCAACGCCAGCTTTCCTCGCAGCACTATCACGCTTTATTGCACGAAGAGGTTGCCCTAGTCGAATTTATTCCGACAATGGTAGAAATTTCGTGGGAGCCTCAAAAGAATTAGCTAGAGATCTTGAAAACTTCACTAAACGTGTACGCGATGATGTTGTCTCAAAATACAGTTTACAAAAACTTTCTTGGCACTTTATACCTGCGTCTGCGCCTCATATGGGAGGTCTGTGGGAGGCCGGTGTAAAAAGTTTCAAGCAACATTTTCGCAAGATAGCTAGTCAAATCAAATATACATTTGAAGAGTTTGCAACTGTACTATCGCGTATCGAAGCTTGTCTCAACTCGCGTCCACTTAGTCCCTCTTCTGAAAATGTCTCTGATCTTGCCGTGTTGACTCCTGGTCACTTCCTGATTGGCTCACCTCTACTGGCTCTACCTGAACCAGAGGAAAATTTTAGCTCGATCTCCATCAACAATCGCTGGCGGCGCCTAAAAGCTATGCAACAGGAGTTGTGTCGACGATGGAAGGACGAGTATTTAAAAGAGCTGCACAAAAGGAATAAATGGCAAAATCCCCAATTAAATATCCAAAAAGATGACATGGTTATTGTACGTAATGAACTTGTAGGCCCCTCGGAGTGGCGATTAGGTCGTATCATTAAAGTATATTTTGGCTCTGATAAACGTGTTCGTGTGGCTGATATTCTGACACAAAACGGTGTTATCACGAGGCCAATCCATAAACTTGTCATCTTACCTACTGAACCTGACCAATAGTCTCCTATCGAGCATTAGTCCCGTGATTAGTATGTCTCACCTATATCAAAATCAGCAATATTAGAAATAAGAACTTTACTCGTATCATTTTTTACATTTCATCTTATATTTTTTAGAAGTATGAAGCGTCGTTTATACAACAGAAAGTACCAGTGTCCGATCTGTCATGCGGATCACTCTCTACGATTTTGTCGCCGGTTTCACGCTATGAATGCGGCTTCTCGCAGGGAAACTGTCCAAAAACACGATGGGTGCACAAATTGTCTCGCCATGTCACATGAGCTTCGTTCGTGTGAAAATGAGCAACGCTGCCGCATTTGTCACAGCCGACATCATACCTTGCTTCACCTGCACGAGAAACTAGAAATACCAACACCAAATTGTCCTCGGTTCGTATCCCAGCCAGAGATAAGTGACCTTGTCGTTACGTTAAAAATGACGGTTTTGGTCGAAATCATGACAGATTATGGTCCAAAAGTGATTCGTGGTCTTATCAACCCAGGTCAAGACCGCACCACTATTTCATTCAGTGAAGTGCAACGACTAAGGATCAAGGTGTTTGAACATCAGCAGTCATGTAACTTAATGCTACGATCGAGGCACAATCCAGATGATTCAGTATGGGTAATCGCATTGGTGGAGAAAACTGAATATGGTAAATTTCCACCGTTCAAGCCTAGTCGCGATCTAATCTGCTCGAACTGGCCGACAAGTACTATTGGGGTACATATAAGGTGAATTTTGTTATCGGAGCCGACTTGTTTGCTCAAATTCTGCGTGGTGAGCCGCGTACTGCACTTGATGCTCCTGCAGCAATTCCAACTATATTCGGCTGGGTGTTCTGCGGCAACGTAAAACGTGCACCAAATACATCGTTGTATTAATGTTGTATTAATAACGTTAAATTTAAAACAAAAAAAAATGTAAGTCCCTTTGCAACCGCGATCGATCCATTTTTTTTTGATTCATACTTCTCTTGACGTTTTCTCTTTCTTTATTTTTAAAAAAGGTGTGAAAAGTAGTCTTTTTAGGACTCGCCTTTGGTTGAAAAAGCTTTCTCTATATTTTTCGTATTCTTTTATGGCGTTTGGTTGCAATTGGATAATATATTTAATTTTTTTTTAGACCATTGAATTAAGAACATATTATCTTTTTGAACAATCTTGAATTTAAAATCTGTATTTACACATATGGTTAAACCATCATTTTATTTCTTATCTTTCACATTTGTGAAATTACTTCTCTTTCTCATATATTTTTTTTATATTTTTCATATATTATACGATTTAATGAATTTTCGTGCTTTCATATTGTGAAATTCTTCAAAATAAGTGAATTTTTCTTATGTAAAATTTTTCATCCAAAATTTGTTAAATTTTCCTTACTACATATTTTTTAATATTTTTCTCATAAAATAAGTAACTGAATTTTCCTGATGTATAATTTAGTATAATTTTATTTTATAATAAGCGGTTGTTGCTGCAATCTTTCTTTTTTCTCTTTTTTTTAAATTGCAATACTGCAAGGCGGGCGGTATGTTCGCGCGACTAAAACGCACTCATGTGTTCGTGCGACAAAATGCGTGCATGCAGTGTATACTAGGCATAACATGCGTGCGTCATCCCTGCGAACCAACACCGGGGCTCGGTTTGGTTTACAATTTTTTATTCTGGCACTTGGATTTTTCAATTTGCAGCAGCAACAGCTCTATTTTTTGTTAAAACTTAAAGTAAAATTAAAATCAAATAAAAACTTAAATTAAAGTTAAAATCATAATAAACTAAATATAAACTTAAAAATTAAAAGAAAAGTTGTGTTTTTTCATACCAACAAAATTCATACTGTTTATTTAGTTTTTTCATATTATTTAAAATTAATAAATTTTTTTTAATTTTTTTCTGGTACCTCTTCCATCGTCAATTTTATTGTTGCTTCGTTTAAAATCTGGGTTGCTGCAGACCACTTTCTGCTAAAATTTTTAATGTCGTTGGCAACTTTTTTTGTTGCCTTTATTTCCTTTTTGACCAAAGCTCAGTACCTTTCGAGTGTACCTTTTCACGTTATTTTGGAAGCACCACTCTAACCGCTTTACAGTAATGGCAAGAGGCTAGATCTGGCCAAAAGAATGTTGAAACTTCATGTTTCCTTAAAAAGGGCAACAACCTTTTTTGCAAGCATTTTTTAATATAAATTTCCTGATTTATTGTTCCTTTTGTTACAAAAGACTTGCTCCTTTCACCGCAACTGCAAATAGCTTGCCAAACAAGATATTTTTGTGGAAATTTCGACTGCTTCTTGGCCTTAAATTTTTCTTGGACATTGCCTCGTGAGTTTTGCGGTACAGAACTTCTGGCCAGGTAGTTGTGAAAAATCTGCTAAAACGTATGTTTCATCATCCATGACACAGCAGTTGAATTTTCCAAAAAAAAAATTGTCTTCAGTGACTTTGCTCGTTATTTTGCCTCGCTGTTCTTTTTTGCATTCCTGTCTGGAACTTTTGAATCTTAAATGCTTTAAGTTCAGCTTCCTTTTTTGCCTTGCGAACAAAAAACTCCGAGCAATTCACTTTTTTCGCGACTTTTCTTCCCGAAATGTTAGGGTTCTTCTTAAATATGGCAACGACCTTACATGCCATTTCTTTATCAATGATTCCTTTTATTCGACCAGAGCCTTCCTTTCGGGAGTTGGTCAGCTCCTCCTTAAAATTTTTTAAAACTTTTGAAACCATTTTTGGGTTACTTTTAACCGCTCTAGCAATTTTTTTAAAAGTCCAATGTGGATTTTCTTGTAAAAATTTTAAAATGTTGGTTCGCTGTTCTAATTCATTTGCCATTTTTAAAGAAACTACATATAACGTTTAAAAGCATAAAAATTCAGCAGCGATTTCTGACATTTATTTCAAAGGAAACTACATTAAAATTTTTATTTTTAAATTTCTCTACATAAGGTTATTTCAAAACCTACAGTGGACAGTTTTATCAAACGCAGTCCTTAAGTTTCATTTCATATATAAACAAAACAAATTTCAACTTATAAGCTACAGGAGTACAACAAATAATATGGAATGCATTCGTTTCAAATGTCACTCAAAAGCTAAAGATACATAAAATAAATAAAAAAGTATACATACCGGCCTGTTCCGCAATCCGTGTAATTTCAATTACTTTTAATTTCGAAGACTTGTTGATTACTTTTTATTTTCGATGTGGATGTGAAGCCTATTCAACGACTGTTCAAGACGTTTAACTTTTCACAGTAGAAACGCAAACTTTTTAGCTGTCAGTTAAAAAATACACACAAGTAAACAAGATTTATGAATCAAAATGCTTTTTATTAAATTTATTAAGTTTCACTTTAACAACGGCCGCTGCAATGCACTTGAAATTATAGATGCTCTCAATTTTGCCTGTCAAAATAGTGTATTAGGCGAGATGCCCAATTATGGGGTTTCCTCTGATTTGAGGGAATTTCAGAAAGTTTTTTTTCATGCTCAGTGCATTTTATTGGGTTAACTAGATGTTCTATTGCAATTTAAGAAATAAAATCAGGTGGCATCCTGTTTTCGAACTATTCTTACTAACACCATTAAATAATGAAATGTCAAATAATTCACACAAGCACTGACTTCGAAAATGCCAATTTGCCGACTTTTTACTTGTCATCGGAAAAAATATTTTTTTAGTTACAGGTTTTTATTTCAGCAATATTTACAATATTACATTTACAATAAAAATAAGAATTACTCGTTAAAAAAGGGAAAAACTCTAGAGCTTAAACGTGTGTATTTTTTTTCAATTTGATCGATAAAACAGCTTTAAAAAAGCAAAATTAATTGAAAAGTCGTAGCATAATGCCGAATTTTCAAAAAGTTTCGCATTCCACTTTATACCCACTTTCACGTGAAAGTGGAATTGGGAACAGGGCGGATAGACTAGAATGTATGAAAACATTGAACTTAAGTACAAAAACAAAGTTTAAGAACTTTTAAACATAATTTCGTAACATTTGTGTCTTCCAATCAGACTATAATTGTTTGGTTTAAATAATTTTTTTTTTTTTCTTCAACATAAAAATATTTTGTGAATAAATTAATTTTAATCATTGTCACAAATCTATTACTTGATAAAATTACAGATGCAAATCCAAACTTCATCATTCGCTTCTATAATATAACCAACAATAAGTGGGAAATAATGAAACAACGTCCACATTTCTCTGGTTGAAGCATTAAGTTTTTTCTTTTCTGTGTGTGTAGTGGATATATCTTTATAAATATAATAAACAGTTTGTCAAAACATCGTCTTTTTCAAATATTTTTTGTATTTGGAATTTAATAGGTAATATTATTCCACTGTCAACTTTTTCCTCCAATACATTTTCACCACCTTTACTAATACATATATAATATATATATTTTTATTTTGGATGTGTTTTAACATCTTCGGACATAATACCCAAAAATATATTTGATAAATCATTTATTGTCTTTGTAGTTTGAGTAGCATCAGCTTCTGATGAGTCGACTACAACTTCTGTAATCAAGTCCAAGAGTGGTTGTATGAGGACATCCTTGATATTATTCTGTAGGCAAAGAACATCGTTTCTTGTAAAATTATTGTTGTCATTAAGGAGCAAGGAAAATTAAACAATATTTTCGAGGAATCGATCCTTGTAACTAATCTAATCAAAGATGATTTTGAAGAATAAATTTTATCATTTTCATCAGATTGTTGCACAAAAGCTTACTTACAGAATTGCTGCTGGAATTCATTTCCACCATGTCCATAACTTCTTCGTTTGCTTTGAACTCATGTCTCGTCAATTGCCGTTTATATCTAAAAGCTTGTTAAAATAATTGTTAGCATGTGCCTACTGTGCATACATATATATGTTATCTCATGGTTACAGGCGTGAAAAACTTTTAAATGGCAAATTAAAATATTCGTACATTCAAAATTTTGTCCACAAATAAAGCATTACATCATCGAATTATATTTTAATTTATGATCAAACTAATATGATTGATAAAAAAAAGCTAATACAAAATATTTAAAACAGACGTCACCAAAGACGAGATTGTGGTGATGTAACATTTTTAATAAAAATTGCGTATTGTAAATTATATCTATGGTAGGAAGGAAAAACTACTTAAATCGATAAAGAAGCAAAGCAATATAAATTCTATACATAAAAAACCAAACTTAAACTGCTTTGCTTTCTAATCAAAAATCGACTTAAGCAGTTTTTCCTTTTTTCCCTTTTTTTCCCCTTTTGTTAACTCTACCATCTTTCTTAAAAAATTAAAATAAGCAATGTTTTTGTCTTACAAACTTTATTAAACTAATGTCGTTTTCTTTTCTCAAAAAAATGTTACACTTTTTCTGCCCCGTGCGAAGGCTGTCAAAATATTATGTTCTTTTCTAAAATTTTCTAAAAATTGTTGCCCTCTGAGCAGGCAAAAGTGTAACATTTTTACACTTTTTTCAATCGACGGGGTGAGAATTTTGAATGTTGATTTTTTACAAACAGATGATATTGAAAGTTTTTGTTTGATTTTTTATTTACAAACATTTGATTGAAGTTAAATTTATTAAATTAAATAAAAACAAATGTCACAATTGTGAGAGAAAATAAAAAATAAAAAAATGTAACATTTTATCAGGGTAGAGTGCAAAACTAAAAAAATGTTACACTTCAAACAGGCAACATTTTTTTTTAGAAAAGAAAATGCTATAAAATAAAATTTTTTTCTGAAATTAAAATGAAAATTTCTCAAATATAAATGAAAACTTCTGAAATTAAATTAAAAAAGGTGTAGAGTTGAAATACTCATCAACAAACACCGCCAAAACAGCTTATATCGACATAAGCGTTTTTTCCAAGATACACAATTGACTGTAATATAAATTATTTTGAGATAAGTTTTTTTTTTCCAGAGGAATAATTCTTGTTTATTAATTCTTAAGGGAGTTAAGTGGTTTTTCCAAGCAATTCATAAGAGTAAATGAGGTTACTAAATGTATTGAAGATGTTTTTCTCTTTGCAGAATCTAATATTTATTAGTAGATAAGCAATTTTTCAATAAAATATAGGAAATGAAAAGTGATATGAACACATAGTTTGTAATTTAAAAGTTGTTTAGATACAGTGAGACACAGAAGTATTTTGCATATAAAGAATATTCAAAAATTCGAATTTATTCTCAACTTAAAAGTCGTTTCGTTCTCAGAAAAGTAGTATTTTTTTATAAGTTTCGAGTCAATGGAACGTTCCTGTAGATAGCTTCCTTCGGATCTTATACTTTCATCTATGCACAGACTTTATTGCGAAAAAACGTATGTAAATCCAGTCAGCCTTCAGAAATATTCAGATGTATTTAAAAGTGAATTATTTATTTTTTTATAGAATAAATAAGTACATTAATTTCGTTCTTCTACAGCAATCAACATTAAGTTCAAAAAACCAAAAATTGATACTTGCAGCAAATGTGATGAGTTAAAAGCTCGGAAAATCTCACCAAAAAACTTAAGGACCATCATCTTAAAGCTAAGGAAAATGACAAAAATTTATCCAAAACTTATGCTACAGTAAAAGCATTTACTTTTGACCTTCAGCAGTGCTTGCCAAGTAACCTCCTGAAAACGTCTATTAGTTTTTAAAAAAGGCAATTATGAACTTTTAATTTAACTTTACACGATGGCAAAACTAACATTCCATATTGTTTTATGTGGCACGAAGCTTCGTGTTTGCTCAAACATTTGTATTTTTTAGAGGAAAAAGAAAGTCAAACAAAAACAGTAATTTTTTTATAGCGATTCTTGTGTGGGACAAAACAAGAATTCTTTCCAAAGCACTTTGTTCATGACATTCCTCAAAAACAGCAAGTCAATCGAAAACATTGAGCATAAGTTTTTATTTGTAGGTCACACAATGTGGACACCCCTGGTAATGTCCAAAATCTATTTTTGACCTTTTCCCATCGATTGGTTCAATAACTTTCATGAAAAACTTTTTCCTGAAACAACTTTTATATAAAAACTTTTTCAAAAAACTTTTATAAAAAATATATACATATACATATATATTTATGATGTATAACTGCTAATGGCAAAGAAAAGTGGCGAATGACAACACACGGAAAAGTTAGCAGGCAACTAGAAATCAGCTGTTTTCGAAAATTTTACAAAATTATATTTTCCTAACATCACATTACACATCAAAAAATACTTACAAACAGCATGTAGTAAGTTGCGATTGACACCAGCACAGAGTATCATACTGCCTTCACAAGACGATCAGCAAGCCCTCTCTATCATCATCACTCAAAACCGAAAATTTTCTTCACGCAAATTGCAAAAACAAAAACCCAAACAAACATACAGTAAGCTCCAACCATCAATGAGAGGATTTCTGAAAATGTGTAAAAGCTTTGAAAACCTCGTATTGATTTCGACAATTTTCGAGGCTTTTACACATTTTCAGAAATCGCCTTATTGTTTTCATTGTTGGTAGCTAAGTAATGTAAATCATTATCTGTTGCAAAAACAATAACAAATTAAAACAACAAAAGATTATTTAAACAAGTAGGCATTTTTTATACACTACACCCAGGGTATATTTACTTTGTCTTTCCGTTTGCAACGCAGAGAAGGAGGCGTGGCAGATATAGAAAAGTATATATATTCTTGATCAGCGTCACCTCCTGAGTCGATATAGCCATGCCCGCTTGGCTGGCTGGGTGGCTGGCTGTGTGTGAAAATACATTTTTTGGGAAAACGAAGCAAGATAATTCAATGAAATTTGGTAAACAGCCTCGGTCGTCAAAGTTAGCTCGGGGAATTTAAAATGAGCGAAATCGGTCAACGGACACGCCTGCCGCCCATACAAAGAATATCTTCAAAATGCCACTTTTGGAGTATTTTTCACGATAATGCAACCAAATACACACAAATTCTTAGAATTGCAAGCGCAAGCTCTAAGAAAAAACTGGGTGAATTCGGACAGGAGGGCGTGGCACCTCTCATACAAGCAAAAGCTTCAGAACGCTGTATTGAAAGCGTTTTTTGAGATAATCGAACTAAATTGAACTCAAACACTAAGAACTATAAATGCAAGCTTTAGACAAAAACTGGATGAAATCGGACAAGAGGGCGTGGCACCTCCTATATAAGCAAAAGCTTCAAAATACTGCAGTGTAGGGTATTTAATGTTTGGCCAGGCCAAAGGTAACACCCTTACTAGTTTTTTATTATGCTGACGGGATTCAGTTGATGCTCTAAATGCTTCTGTACATTCATTCATTATAAATCTTTTCACTTCTTTAAAAATGGGTAAAGGACCAATCAGGATTGCATTTTTTAAAAACATTTAAATACTCGTGATCAAAATCTGTTGTCTTATTAACAAATATGAAATTAAAAAAATTGTCACTTGACTCTTTAGAAAAAAAATTCCTGTGGCTCTCACAACCATTTAGCGCAAAACAAGTCTTCTACAAAATGTTTGTATTTTATTCATCTTCTTAAAAAAAAAAAAAATAAAAAAAATATTATTTTGAGACAATCAACTTTTAAGATTTTTCAAAAAATGGGCGCCATTTTGTAAATTTTCCAAATTTAAAAATGGAAATTAAAACAACGTTTAAAATGCTACAAGAATCCGAAAACAAAAATTTAAAAAATTTATTTTTGACAAAATGGCGGGACTTAGGAAAAAAAATTGCATCGATTTTTCGCAAAAACACCACTTGGACACTCTGAAGTTTCATGCCCATAACTTGCAAAAAATTTTTTTTCGCAAAACTAATAATGAGAGGTCTCCATGCTAAGCACTTAGAACATCTCTGTGAATTTTTATAAAAATCTGAGAACCCAACTGCAAATTTCGAAAAAAGTGAGATGATCACAGCCTACTATCCTTACGAATTTCATTTGATTCATTTGGTCCGTTGATGCATTGAAATAGAAACTGTTTATAATTACCCAGCTTCCATCAATGCTTTAAATCATAAAAATTTATACTGTTGCGGATAAAAAACCTTTATCAGTATAACCTAAAAAGAAGCAGTTTTTATATATTCTTGTTTTTGTTAAATTTGCATTATCCATTCTTTAAATGCTTACTCTATTTCTAACGTTTAATTTTCTAGCAAATTTCGTTAATCTTGCCTGCGTTTCTTTTGAAAATCCCGAACATTTGGGATTTTCAAATTTTGGAATATCTGATTCTGTTTTTTGTTTTTGCATTTTTTTGCGAACTAAATTTAGAGGAGTAAAGGAAAGATTTTTAAAAAGAAAAAAACAAATAAAAATTAAGGTGGCCTTCATACAAAATCGTATTTATTCGATGAAAAAAAAAAAAAAAAACATTTAGTGTGCATTCAGAGATCTCTATGGAACACAACTAAATTTAAAGCCAAGTTGAATTGGTCGAATTTCGGGCACAAGACCGAAATTTGGTACACAGAAAATGAGCGAAATCGGTTAACGGACTTGCCTACCGCACAAACAAAAAATATCTTCAAAACGCCAACTTTGGAGTATTTTTCACGATAATGCAACCAAATACACACAAATACTTAGAATTGTAAGCGCAAGCTCTAAGAAAAAACTGGGTGAATTCGGACAAGAGGGCGTGGCACCTCTCATATAAGCAAAAGCTTCAGAACGCTATATTGAAAGCGTTTTTTGAGATAATCGAACTAAATTTGACTCAAACACTAAGAACTATAAATGCAAGCTTTAGACAAAAACTGGATGAAATCGGACAAGAGGGCGTGGCACCTCCCATATAAGCAAAAGCTTCAAAATACTGTCGTGTAGGGTATTTAATGTTTGACCAGGCCAAAGGTAACACCCTTACTAGTTTTTTATTATGCTGACGAGATTCATTTGATGCTCTAAATGCTTCTGTACATTCCTTCATCATAAATCTTTTCACTTCTTTAAAAATGGTTAAAGAGGACCAATCAGGATTGCATTTTTTAAAAGCATTTAAGTACTCGTGATCAAAATCTTTTGAAAAATCGTAATTTGATAAACGTAATTGCAATTCTTTAAAATTTTGATCACATGCACGGCATTCAAATTTTTTGACCTTATCAATAGTAGTTTTTCTAAAATAAAATTTATAAAAACTTTTATTGATATTGCCTTCTTTTGAATTATGAATTTCATTATTGATTACCTGAATTGCTTCAGGTAATTTACTTAAAAATTCATATGCCGTAGGACTGTTATGTTTAATTAACAAATATGAAATTTGTTCTTCAATTTTATCATTATTTATTTTGTTCAAATATAATCTATCAATATTTGTGTTAACAAAAACATCTTTTAGAAATGATATTACTGACTTAATGGTTAATACAAAACATTCCAAAGTTTTATGTAAACGTGTTTCACTCTTATTGTCGTTGTTTATACATGAAAAAATTTTTGAAAATTTGCTAATTTTTTCATAATTTTATTTAAATTTTCTTCTTCACAACAACTAGTGTTATTGCGAAGAAGATAATTTTTATTAATTTATTTATTTCATCTATTACGTAAAAAAAACCTTGCAGATTACATTCCTTCATTTTATTTTTGAAATATTCATATATACACTTTTTTGCAAATAGAATTTCAGGCCATATCCTCTTGCCCTTTTTTTATATTGGTCAGCTCCTCTGCGAGCTTTCCATAGTCGTACCATAGTTTATCAAGGTCTCTGTAAATCAGCTCATTATCTTCTTTTAACATCTTGTTCCCATTTTCAAGTTTTTCCAAGCGGATCATTATGACACGGACATTTTCCTCCATGTTCTTTTGATATTGATTATAGTTATCGAATCTTCTGAAATTTTGGGACCGTCTGTTGCGGTTTGGCCCCCGGTTGTTCATATGGCCCTCTGCTTGCGCCCTGCCATTATAGAAATTTATAATCGGTTGAATTTAGGTCATGTAGAACCATAATAAAATTGGAAGGTCAATTGGCATTCACTATATCACTAGGTTCTTCAAAATGGTTTTCATTTTTTATATTAGCATTTTCTTTTGTAAGAAATTCATTAAAATCTTTTCGTGTAATGTTTGAACTATTTACTTACAAATTCATTAAAAACTGGAAACTAAAATTTTGGAACTTATTACTCCGGATTTATATTTAATATCCTTTTTCTTTAGATGTTTAAGTACACTTCTTATTAAGTGATATAAATAAAAAAAAAAATGAAGATTTCACTATCTTCCTTATATTTAAACAAAAAGTAATTAAAATTAAAGTCACTTGAAAATATTTTAATAATGCAATCATTGGCCTTATCAACAACGATTGAGTATGAATTTAAACTTGACTCATAAATCGAATTAATTACTATCCTTACGAATTTCATTTGATTCATTTGGTCTGTTGATGCACTGAAATGGAAACTGTTTATAATTACCCAGCTTCCATCAATGCTCTAAATCATAAAAACTTATACCGTTGAGAATAAAACACCTTTATCAGTATAACCTAAAAAGAAGCGGTTTTTACATATTCTTGTTATTTAATTTGCATTATCCTTTCTTAAAATGCATACTGTATTTCGAACGTTTAATTTTCTAGCAAATTTCTTAATCTAGCCTGCATTTCTTTTGAAAATCCCGAACATTTGGGATTTTCAAATTTTGGAATATCTGATTCTGTTTTTTTTTGTTTTTGCAAGATTTCTGAAAAAAAAAAAAACAACAACATTTAGTGTGCATTCAGAGAATCTCTATACGGAATATGATAATGGAACACAACTAAACTTAAAGTCAAGTTGAAATCGTCGAATTTCGGGCACAATACCGAAATTTGGTACACAGAAATGAGTGAAATCGGTCAACGGACACGTCCACCGCCCATACAAAAAAAATTCTCCAAAAGGACACTTTTGGAGTATTTTTCACGATATTGCAACCAAATGCACACAAATACTTAGAATTGTAAGCGCAAGCTCTAAGAAAAACTGAGTGAATTCGGACAAGAGGGCGCATCACCTCAAATATAAGCAAAAGCTTCAGAATGCTGTATTGAAAGCGTTTTTTGAGAAAATCGAACTAAATTTGACTCAAACACTAAGAACTATAAATGCCAGCTTTAGACAAAAACTGGACGAAATCGGACAAGAGGGCGTGGCACCTCCCATATAAGCAAAAGCTTCAAAATACTGTCGTGTAGGGTCAAAGGTAACACCCTTACTAGTTTTTTATTATGCCGAAGGGATTCATTTGATGCTCTAAATGCTTCTGTACATTCCTTCATTATAAATCTTTTCACTTCTTTAAAAATGGTTAAAGAGGACCAATCAGGATTGCATTTTTTAAAAGCATTTAAATATTCGTGATCAAAGTCTTTTGAAAAATCGTAATTTGATAAACGTAGGACTGTTATGTCTTATTAACAAATATGAAATTAGTTCTTCAATTTAATCATTATTTATTTTGTTTAAATATAATCTATCAATATTTTTGTTAACAAAAACATCTTTTAGAAATGATATTACTCCTTCAGGATTAAAAAATATGCGTACGAATGTAACGTTCGCAATGCAGCATTAGACGATATATGTAACTAAAATTGCTTTACATTACAATTGAACCGCAACCTACTGTATTCTTATGAAAGGATGTAGCAGACCTCTTCCATTTAGGCCGCTCAATTCTAGTAGAAAGCAAAGATTAACTAAAATAGAAAGACAAGGCAGAACATCATACTTTGATTTACAAAAATTATCAAAAGACATAAATATAAGCCATGTTCACGATCCCGTACAAAAGGTAATTTTAAATTAAACAATTTACAATTTTTAACATTATTTTATTTAAGTTAAGGAACTTACAATTACATTAATTTTATATTTTGTATATATTTTATTTTTTTAATAGAAGTTTTAAGAGAATGATTTTTCGCTTCCCATCAAAAAATATCTTAAACTATTATTTATACATCAGTTATTGGTGTTTCGGCTGCTGCTGCATCTTGCCTTCCAGGTTGTAGGGATATTGCTGCAGCTGCTAGGTGTAGATTTCCAGGTTGTAAGTCCATCGGATAGTGTCTCTACGGACTTCGTACTATAAAGTTTATATACTGCTTCTATCTTCATTAGAAACTAATTGAATTGCTTACATTTTTCATAATTCATAAATTGCATTTGGAAAAATATCTTAAGTCCACATATCATGGAATTCAAATTATATTGAATTTTGAAAAACAGCTTATTTGGTCATAGGTTGTGCGAAGTCTTATTCTTTCGTTTGGAAAAACCGCTTAAGTTTTATTTTAAGAAATAACTCATTAATTTGAGCGATTACATGTTGAAAGATGTAACAATTTATCCCTTAAGCAACAGAGGCTCTGTGGGAAATGATAAAAGTTACTAGAGGTTACATAATAATTTCAGAATTAACTTTGAAGTCTAAAAGTGATCTCCTGCAAAACGAAAAAATCAGACTTAAACAGTTTTTCCTTATCACCACAGATATTTAGATATTTATTTTGTATTTTATAATATTTCTAGATATTGTTGCTTTAACAAAAATTTCAATAATAATATCTTGATTTTTAAAATTCAAGTTTAGATTTTAATAAAACATGTCCTTAATTTAAAATTAAAAATACAAAGTGGTATATTCACTTTGTCCTACCGTTTGTAACGCAGAGAAGGAATCGTGGCAGGTATGGAAAGGCATATATATTTTTGATCAGTGTCACCTCCTGAGTCGATATAGCTATGTATGTCCGTCTGTCTGGCTGGCTGGCTGGGTGTGCGTGGAAATACATTTTTTGGGAAAACTGAGCAACAAAGTTCAATGAAATTTGGTATTCTGTCTTCGTTGTAAAAGTTAGTTCGGGGGATTGAAAACGAACGAAATCGGTCAACGAACACGCCTACCGCCCATACCAATATTATATTCAAAATGCAATAATAAGAGCATTATTTGCAATAACAGAAGCAAAATGCACATATATACTAGGAATAGTAAGTTCAAGCTCTGAGCAAAAAGGAGGCGAATTAGGACTAGAGGGCGTGGCACCTCCTATGGAAGCGAATGTTTGAAAATGCTATGCTGAACGATTTTTTTTTAATGAAACCCTAACCGAATTTTACTCAAACACTCAGAACAATAAATGCAAAGCAAATGCGTAGGCAAAATCTTGATAAACTTGGAGAGGGCGTGGTACTCCCCATATAAGCAATTCACCTAGGAGTAATGGAAGAATAAAACAATTTATTATAATAAAATCTTATATGTACAAGAATATTGCATAGTCTTTATCAACTTAGTGTTTAATAATATACTTGAAATGCGGTGTAGGGTATTTAGTTTTTGGCCAGGCCAAAGATACCACCCTTACTAGTTTATAGTCTGGAATATATTGAAACGAACTCATTTAATTGGTTTGAATGCTGGTTTGAGTCTATCTGTTGAAATTTTGTGTTTCGTACTGTTTTTGAGAATAATTATTGTGAAGTATTTTGGAAATTTTTCGATGACTTCGAAAGGACCTTCGTATGGGTTTTGTAAAGAGTGTCTAATACGATCAATACACACGAATACGAACTTACAGTCTTTTAGTGTTGAAGGAACATAGTTATTTTGAGATTTTGAATGGTGAAAGATATTTGCTTGAACATTGTTTACACTTTCTTTGGGTTTCGACAAAGTGTCTGAGGGATCGAACACTTGGGACTTACATACAACAAGTTGGTGGGGTAATTTGTTTGATCAAAAACCATTTCTGTAGGTGAAAACTAGTTTTAGAAAAAAAAAAATTCATCGGATTTGGAGAAATTACATTTTTTAAAGAGTGTGTCGAAAAACACTTATACACACTTTTTCAGCCATAACTTATCCTGTGTCCAACGAATAATTTTTTTTTTCGAATCACGTTAGCTTTTAAAAATATATAAGATATTATATTTATTCAAATTATTCATTATCAATTGTTATTTCTTTCAAAACGGACAACTTTTCAAAAAAATCCATTGTGGACCTTAAAAAAAATAGCAACAGATCTCAAGGTTCATCGTCACACTGTTTCAAAAGCCATAAAACAGTATAAAGAAGACTCAATCATTGCACAAAAACCTGGATCAGGAAGAAAAAAAGGTCCAACAAATATTGGTAAGGCAAAAGATGTCGAACAACTTTTTCGAAGAGCTCCGAACACTTCTCTCAGAAAAGAAGCTTGTGTAGTTAAATGCTCAGATTCTTTTGTGTGCAGAACCAAAGCTAATGCTGGGCTGAAGTCGTATAAAGTTCAGAAAGATCCAGATCGCAATGCGGTAAAGAATTTAAAAGCAAAAAATAGAGCTAAAAAATTGAGATCTAATTTTATAAAAAAAATGCACGTGCTGTGTGATGAATGATGAAACTTATGTTCTGGCAGACTTTTCAAAACTTCCGAGTCAAGATTTTTATGTGGCTGATGAACGAGGTAATATTCAGGAACAATATCGGACAAAAACCAAACAAAATCCGCTAAGAAGTTTCTTGTGTGCCAAGCCATTTGCAATTGTGGCAAAAGAAGCCAAGCATTTGTGATGTCAGGAACGATAAATACAGAAATGTACATAAAGGAATGCCTTCAAGAAGGCTTTTGCCTTTCCTAAAACAGCACAGAGTGCCTACATATTTCTGGCTCAAATAAGCATCATGCCACTATGGAAAAAAGGCCCTTGAGTGGTATGCAAATGATATTGTATATTTTGCACCACGGGGGGCAAACCCATCCAACCGTCCAGTACTCCGGCCTGTGAAGAGATATTAGGCGCTCGTGAAAAGGAAATTGAAGAGCACAGGAAAGTTATCCCAGGACATATTTGACTTCAAGCGTAAATGGACCAAGTCCTCCAAAAAGGTAACGGAAACAACTATAAAATCGTTAATGACAGGATTCACGGAAAAGGAAGATGGATTTATAAATTCCGATTAATATTCCAATATTTTAATGAATTTCAATAATATGTACATATATATTATTTTTCTTTAAGCGTGTTTAAGTTTTTTCGACACACTCTTTAGTATATCGCCATTTCCTTCAATGTATTTAATCAGAAAAAAAAAAAATCAATTTCACCTACGCATCTACCTTTCATTTTAATTTGATTATTTCATATTATTGTGATTGTCGTCAAAGCCATTTGGCAGCAACTTAATTAACATTCCAGTGAATATGTATGTAATTACATAAACGAATTTTAATGTCTTTCGAATTAAATAATCGCATCACGCAATTCAATTCTGTGTCAATTACAATCTGGCGGCTGTTAAATTTAAATAAATGAACTCAGTATCACAGTTATGAAGCACAGAATGTGATAACCTGTCAATAATGCGACTATATCATACATATATCAGACTATAATAACGATTTGGCCATTTTAATAAATTGAAATGATTTACTTGTATTTCGTGCGTTATGTTGTTTCATTTAAATTAATACCATTGGGTAGATTTATTGGAATAAATAACTATTTTTACTACATGTAAGTATGTCTAATTACGGTTAAAACGCTCGTAAAAGGACTTCTAAAAGAAAACAAAATTTATCGACAATACACCTCAAGACAAACTTCAAAAAGTTGTACTGAGAGCGCTACAAGAGATAATGCAACTTATATTGCCCACGGTTATTAGGCAAGTCCTGGGCGTAACATCTTCCGTTAAAAATTATTTGGGATAATACAATAAAATTTCACATATACATAGCGAGTTACTAATACTAGGTGTGGTTCATGCAAATTCTAGTCAAAACTCGAGATTAAATATATTTTGATGATATAAAGTTGATATTTATATCTAAAAAAAGAAACACATGTATTGTACATGCATAATTGAGACTTTTTATTAATCAGCTTACTTTGTTATATTTTCCAGCTTACCACATGGCTACCGTCCACCGCTTTAGATAAGATTATCAGAGGTTATACACAAAGGTTAAAACTTCTCTTTTGTGTAAAGGTACTGGTTACAACAACATAAACAATATAAGACCGAGAAATCTTTATCTGCAAACAGTTTCAGCAGAACCACTCCTCGACCGTAAAACATAGTTATTTTGGAAAATCATGCATCAAAGCCTTACACAATGTTTTTGCTAATCCAATTTTAATCCTGTCCCTAATCCCATTTAATCATTTGCCAAAACATAGAAAACCTTGTAAATATTTTGTAATGTGTCTTTCTTCTATTTTACGTCTTTCGAATGCATAGAAAAGTAACAAAAACAATTAGAGGAGCAACTAAAAGATGTTGTCATCATTGCATCCTGTGGCTTCTGTGTGCGGTTGTGCCGACAGGATTTCAAAGAGAAATTGCAGAGATGCATGCCCGCCTCGGCAGAGCAACAAACAGGCTTACCAAAGCCTGCCGCAGATTAGCAGCACCTTAAAGTGAATGGCTTAAGCAGCAGCCGGATTGTAATGTAAGTTTTAGGTCTACTATTAGGTAGGCTATTCCAATGCATACTTTGGTTGTGTCCTCAGTTATTGCATATGTTTGTATTCTAATCTTGCATATAATTATGCAATGCTGATTTGTAAAAAGTACGCCTTGCATTTCTGCAGATAATAATACATATTTAACTATGAGTTTAAGATCACCTAGAAAAAATCGCTACCCAAATAATGACCAAAAAAATTGAATTTATAGAAGATATTTTGGAGAAAGGCAAAGAGATTTTGAATAACATCCCTGCAGGCAAACAGACTAGTTTAAGAGTCGTCCATTAACTAGTCCTCTACCAACCAGTACTAGTCCAACTTCAATCCCTTTTGCATACAAGCAACTGTTCTTTTTTGTGTGTTGATGTCCTACGAAATTTCAATTGGCTCCTTATGCATTACTTCTACACCAGTCCGGGGCTAGTTGTGGTATGGAAGTAGTCACTTAACAACTAGTCTTGAACCAGTTGCTTCGTATGTTGTCCTCCTATAGTTATACACGTATATAGTGAAAAACTCTGGACATTTTCAAATAACTTTTTTTTACATAAATTTTTATTTTCCAAGCATAAATTAAATAAAGTTAAATAATATTTACATGTTATATATATTTATTAACTATGTATGGCATGCTCTTTAGATACCTTTCTAAAGTGCCTCTTTTTTGATGCTTGAAAAGTTTTACGCACTTGGTTCTCGAGATCTGAGGAAGTTAACGCCAAATGAATTGCATCTGGAAGTAGAGATAGACATATACAGTTTGTCAAGTAATTCTTTGCAAAATGCAAATAGCCACACAAATTCAACTTTAACATATAATTTTATAAACTAAGGAACTTTTTAATTTTTTTTTTTTTTACAGTGTTGTTAGGAATTGTATACCCTTTCATTATAGTTAAGAAAAATAACAAAAACAAAACCAAAAACATAAGGTAAGCCATAAACAAAATAATACTACAAAATTGAAGGTGTCAGTTAATTGTTTGCAAAATGCAAACACATATTGCAAAAAGATTATAAAGTATAAAGGACTGCACTAATATTTTGTGTGCTTCCCATCAGCTTCCATAACAGCTTGTAGACGCCGTGATATTGATTGTACAAGTCCATTTACATTATACAATTCAGGTATCTTTACCCACTCCTCGTTGATTGCCGTTATCAAAGCGTTTCTGTTAGTTGGGTTCCGCTTTCCCACTCTTTTTTTTTTTAAAATGCCCACAAATTTTCAATGGGATTAAGATCCGGACTTTGGGCGGGCGTGTCAATTACTTTGCTGCAATTGTAGAGCAACCAGGTCCGGCACAGCAGCGATTTGTGCTTTGGATCGTTGTCCTGATACAACTTGTATTTTAATTTGTTCGGGTTTTTACGATCAACAAAGCCAAATTTTTGGGCGCTTCTTGTCAACTCGTGAATATACGCAATTCTCCAACGCCTTTGGATGAAATACAGCCCCACACCATCACTGAAAGCTTTCCAAACTTAACTGTTGGTATAATATTTTGCTGTTGAAGAGCTGTTTTTGGTTTCCGCCAAACTTTTCTGGGTCCATCGTGATAATACATCATTATCTTCGTCTCGTCGCAAAAAATTACGTCATTTCAGTACTCCGCTGGCCTATTTCTGTTGGAAATGGCAAAGTTCAAGCGCTTTTCAATATTAACAGCAGACAGCATTGGCTTTTTCCTGGCTGTATGCGACGAGTACTGGTGGAGCTTTAGCACTTTTCGCACGGTTTCATGGCTCACAGTCTTGTTGCAATCACTTTTTATAATGTTTGCCAACTCTCTAAGGCTTGTTTTTGGGTTGTCACTAATTTGTTTTAAAATTTTTGAGTGATCTCGCCGTGTAAGCTTTGATGGTCTGCCGCCAGAGTTCTTCAATTCCAGTCTATTTTGTTTTTCTGCACGCTGAATAATATTATATGTTGTCCTTAGCTTAATATTAAACATTTCAGACAACTCTTTTACTGTTTTCCCTTTGTAATAGTTGAAATAAACCAATTACACTTTCGTCAACTCGCTTGCCAGGCATTGCAAAAACACGCTATTTTTAATAAGATGTGCGCAGTTCGAAGCAAAAATGTAAAAGGGCAATACAAGCAAAGCAACACGTGTTCATTCGAATTCGAATTTGATGTACCGTTAGTTAGCTTCGAGTCACTTCTCGACTTGTGTTTGCATTTTGCAAAGAATTTATTGACAGCATCATATTTGTTGCCTTTTAATTCTATTAGTTTTTCTTATGTATTTGTTTGATTTTTGTCATTTTTTTTGTTATATTAATAGCCCAAGGGGAAAAGTAGTGCTTCAAAAACCCTTCTGAAGTGCATCCTTTTCACCAATAAGCGCTTCCGCTCCGTAAGAACGATACTTTCTTTTTAACATTGCATGTCATAGGATGTAAGCAAGCAAAAGCTTACCGCAGCCTTACCAAAAAAGAGTTTTTAAAGCGCTTATTTGTAATGCTGCGGTAAGCGTTTTTTCAATAAAATTTAAAAAAATAAAAAAAATAAAAAAAAAAATAAAAACTGGCCTCGCCAGGATTTGAATCCACGACCCTCCGCGTGCTAGATATTTTTTTCTTACATTTACCAACCCTTTAGACCGCTCCACCAACGCCCGATGATATGAGAGGTATTAAATTTGTATATTAAGCAAATGTTGTCCTGCAGCATTACATATAATCATTGTGCAATCAGTTTCAATTCAAGTAAGCAAAAGTAAATAAAAATGAGAAATTAAAATAGAAAAGTGAAATAAAAAAGGTTGAATTAAAAATATTTTAATAAAAAAAAAAAAAATAAAGCAAAAGCAAATAAAAAAACGGAAAAAAAAAATCACCCGGGCTGGGTTCGAACTCACGTTGTTCTTACTGCAGCCTTATATGGAATCATTGTGTAATCAATTTCAATTCGGTTAAACAAAAGTAAATTAATAAGAGAAAGGAAAATAGAAAAGTGAAATAAAAGATGTTGAATAAAAAATATTTAATTAAAAAAAAAAATAAAGCAAAAAAAAGTAAAAAAAAGTAAAAAAAAAATCTCCCGGGCTGGGTTCGAACTCGCGCTGTTCTTACTGCAGCCTTATAAAAAATCATTGTGATAGTGCTTCTAAATTTCTATGGGGACAAGCACTTTTGAAGTGCTTGGATCAGAAGCGCTAGAAATTTTTCCTCTTGGGAGGTAATACATATCTTAGAATAGTTACAAAACCATTTTTTTTAAAGTAGTGCTTGTCTCAATAAAATTTCATTTTAAAGTTGAATTTGTGTTGCTGTTTGCATTTTGCAAAGAATTACTTGACAAACTGTATATAAGGTAAGCCATGAATTTTTTGAATATTATTTGATTTGAACTATACCTACAATTGATTTGAAAAAGTTTTTAAAATCATATAGGTCAAGCGTCCCGTTCACATTGTTGGCCAAAGTTACCTTTACGTCAAAAATTGCTTCCAAATATTTACGAATACCGATCCTTAACGTTTTGCTTAGCGCAGACAACTTTTGGGGAAAACAAAGAATTTTTTATAAATACCATTTAAAATTCAAATTTTTGGTAAAATTACTTACTTAGTTGTTTATCCTTTTTATATTTATGCTGTATTTTTTGTTTTTTTTCATGGTTTTTCTTGAAAAGTTAAACACAATTTATTTTGACACATAAAATTTTGATAGAAAAAAATTATTTCAAAACAAATAACAAAAATTTTTATTTGTATTCGTCACGATTCAAATTTATCTGCGCCTACCAAACACAAATTGATATCGAACTGGCCCCCAATGCATCTCTTTTTAACTAGTTTCGAGCTAGTATTAATCCTGAACTAGTGCTTTTTGTATACTGTCTCATAGCCACGTCTATCTGTCTGTCTGGATGTGAGTTGAAATCATTTTAGTATTCCGTCGTCAAAGTTAGCCCGACTTATTGAAAATTAGCAAATTGGGCAAAGGACACGCCTACCGCCCATATAAAAAATATATTCAAAATGCAGCTTTGAGAGTATTTTCACGACAATGAAACTAAAATACTCATACATAAATACTAAGGACGGTATGCGCAAGCTCTAAGCAAACACTAGGCAAACTCGGGCAAGAGGGCGTGGCACTTAAAATATAAGCAAAATTTTTTCAGCAGTTTAATGAGTTAGGCAGTGGAAGTTATATGACAACATATTGTCATCATACAAATGGCTTATTTCTTTTACAAAATCATTTAACATATAACTTGCACATTTGTTGTTTGGCTTGCAGTCAAGTGGGTATAATAAAATTCTTATGGCATAAAATGAATATATTTCTGTGGCTCTAATACGTCTTTTTGTACAAAAAGACCCAAATAAGAATTGCCGGAATTCTGTCGCTTTTAGACGACATGTAAATTTCGTGGCTTTCTATTTAATTCTTTAAGAGCTTGAATTTTTAAATGCAAAAGTTGTTAGTTTGAAAAGTTCGATATGTCGGATCCGAAGGCATCATCCTTATTTTTTCCTTTAACCAATAGACTTAACATTGTTTTAACGACCCCTAAGCAAACAACATGCATATAATCAAGAGGACATTGTTTTACCATATCTATTGGTAAAAGTTCTAAGATTATTTCGGGCAGAATTTGTTCTGTCTCTGAAACTCACATCATTTCAATGATCATTTTCCCCAAAACTGAAAGTCATATGATGCTGTTCATACACTATATACCTTTTTGTAAACACTTTGTGCAACAGTAGTACCCGGAATGACTCTTCGTACATAATATGTACGCTCTTGCAAGAGCATCACAAATAATCGCTTGACATTTCACTTCAACGATTTTATTATAATAGGATATTTAATTTTTTATGATACGAAAGGTGCCAAAAAGCTGTTCGCATCTTTTGGCTGTGATTGCCCGCAAAAAATTCCAACGACCGAAAAAATATCTGTACCATTTATGCTCACAAAAATAGGCAACAATTGCACTTGTGAGCTTTTTGATATAGTCTCCCGAATATACTGTGTCTAACAGTAGATCAGTAAAGCAATCTTCGAAACCATAATGCACATATTCGCCAGCACTAAGTTTTTCCACAGGAGCATCTAATGGCGTCTTTTTTAGGGTCCGTTAATGTTTTGGCAAACCTTTTATTTCCTTTTGCAAAATCGACAATAGCTTATTAGTCGCTCCATTGAGCTATATTCTTTTTTTTTTTATTCAGCTTTCAATCCTTCAGCAATATTTGTTCTTGCATTAATGCGATCACGACGGGCTGTACTGTGACTCAAATTTGTTTTTGAAATATCAATTCCAATATTTTTATAAGCTGCGGCTAGAATAAAAGTGGCATTTCTGTTACTGACATTTGCACTGTTAAGTGCAGCAGTAAGTTCTGGGGACATAATATCAATTTTTTCTATTCTAACACCAATTTCAAAGTTTGGGTCAGTTTGTGTCTGTGACTTAACGGATGTCATAATTAATTATCATTTGCTTATAAAATACACGAAAAAAATTATTTTAGATTTTTTTATGAAGAATTTTTATGTTTAAATTTTAAAGTTTTCAATTTCGTAGAAATTTAAAAGATATTTAAATCGCTGAATACTTTTTTTTTTTTAAGAAAATTCGAAAATTTTATAAACAATCCAAAAAATTTACTCGTTAAGCTCAATTTGACGTTTCCAACAAAAATTTTATCAAGCCAAATTTTTTTGCATAAAATGCGAACCGTATGAACCTAATTTGGGATGGTTTTGTGCTATATTCAGCTCAATTCTAAGTAAATATTTTATTAACGTACGATTTGGGTCTGAATTCGGACAAATGGTCGTGGCATCTCCCGTACAAAATCATTTTCGAAATACTGCAGTGTAGGGTATTTAATGTGTTTTTTTTTATTTCATCATTTGTCCTAAAGCCCTTTGTATACATTTCACTTAATTGCATCAAATAGTTTCGGAAGCATAACATATTTGTATTAAAGGGGCATGGCAGAAGCCATTTTTTCAGTGCATTCTATTTGTAACGGTCCCCTTATACATGCACCAACATTCTGCATCAAATTGCTTGGAAGATATGATGAATTTCTTTTTTTTTGGCGGGGGGGGGGGGGGTCGTGTCAGCGCCCACTTTTCCAGTAAACATTATTTATTTCGGTAGTCTTTACATATGCCAAATTGAATCAAGTATTTTCAGAGATATGATGAATTAATCTTCTGTAGGGCATGGCACCGCTCACTCTTTTAACCAATGACCTAAAATTTTCTAATATTACACTCTGAAAATTTCAATAAAATCGCTAGTTTAGTTTCTGAGCCCATAAGAAACAAATAAACAAACATGTTCTCATTCTTATATGGAAGTTGATTCTGCACCCAATTTAAGGGCACGGCGCCTATTTTCGATTTTAGAAATTTTTAAGTTTTGTTACTAAAACCTTAAGATATTGCTAAAAACATAATATTGAGGAGTACCGCGTAGTTTGTTATGGAGAACCGTGAGTGACGATGTCGACCTTGTAAATCGATCAGTGTTGGAAGAAAGTGTTTGATGTATTGAGCAACGGAAGAGTTTCGAAATCCATTCAAGAATCCATTTTTTGCATTTCATTATGAATATGGCGTTGCATGAGTTATATTTATTTAAAGTATTTTTAAACTCATACTCTAGATTACTATACAATACATTATACATAGAGTGAAAATGTAAACCCTTTCTTATTCTTCCACTAAATTCTTCATTCTTCAGCAGAGTTGTTAATTTGATGTGATTCTCTTTGTTTACATTCCTTCATGCATTTCACATGTATTTCACACATCTTCTATGTTATTTCTTTCTGTTAGAGACTCCATACAATTATTTGCCATTCTTAAAAATATAAAGGAATTATTTCAACTTTTATTCCTTTCAACTTGGTTGCATTCACATGCGAAAACAAATAAAAGGAACGCGTTCTTTTCCTTTTATTTCCTCATCCTCATGCTCATTGTTCTGCAGGATTTTTGTTTTTCAATTTCAGTGATTTTTTAAGTTTTTATGTGTTTTACTCTGCTCAAATTTCTGTGAAATATTTGATGTGCTTAGGACGCCTTTTGTGCCTCATCCACTAATCCTTAATGTCATCTTCATCTGCATTTGAGTGCGATTCATAATGTTTGCTTTTGAGCTGTACTCGATGTTGGTGAACAGCCTGGACATTTGCATTGAGCCGTACGGTTTTGAGATCATATGGCTCTTATGTCTTAGCAGTTTGATGATCGCTTCCTCCGTTTTACTTTTATGCCGGCAAAAATATTTTTTTCTTTTTGTTATTTACTTTTAAGGTTCTTTTGAAAATTCCATCAAAGTTTAACATTTGAATGAATAGCATTTGCTTGGAGTTCAAGAACAATTGATGGCTTAGAACAGGAGTGATTCGGTTTGCCGCCTTAGAAGGATTTTTAACAATTCTAAACATTAATTCTTTGTTGGATTTTGAGCGCAAACATAATAAGCTGGTGATGAAATTACGCCCTCTTTGATTTTTGTCGGCATTCAGAATTATTAACATACAATGGATCATGCGAATGCAGAGGTAAAACACTGTGATCTTAATTGGGTTTTAATTAAGTTTGACAAGTTTGTTTATTCTTTAGTTGTAATTCACTATGAAATTCACAAAAAAAAGGCTTGCTATATGTTTAGAGGAATTCAGTGTATCGTAAGCATTTCAAATTTAAGCGTTTTTATTAAAGTACTTAAGTAAGTATATATCTTTGGTGAGATTGCTTGTAACAGATGATCTCCCCCACCATAAATGCTATCGTGCTAATAATTACACCATAGATTTAGTCTGGAAACTTTTTTTGATCACAAAGTTCAACAAATCTTATTCAAGACATTTAGTCCGGTGAACCCGAATTCCTTATTCCATGAGGCCACGAAACCTAAAAAGAGAAACCTCTTAAAATTTTCTGAAAACCAACCGTAACGATGACTCGAACATTTCAATCAAATTACATCTGAACTTCTAAAAGCATACCCTTTCACATCAGTCAAAATCCTACAGCGTCTGCACTTCAGAATCTGGAATGAGACAAGTTACCAAAAAGAGTGGGATAAAAGTGTTGTAAAAAGCCATCAATATTACTAGTCGAAACAGGCGCGTTCAGTTTGGCTTATCTCTTAAACTACAAGTGTTATTCAAACAATTTTTGCACATTTTTGTAGGTAATTTCTTGAGCTACAATAAGTAGTACCTGGAGACCGATCCCTGCTCGGTCGAAAATCTGATCTGATAATTTTTTATTCATATTTTGTGAAGAAATTCGTATCTTTTCGCCTCCAATTTTCATGCTTTCAAAATGATAAATTTGCCGATGAAAAAAATAGTAAGAAAAAACTCGGAAAGTAACAAATAGTATAGAAAAATATCAAAAACTCAAAAATTTTTTCGGTGAAATAGAATGCCCTAAAATAAATAAATGGTATGTGCCAAAATATTTTGTCTTTTGTATGGAGGCTGAAATATCTTATCTTCAAAGGATCATAACTCGGAAAAAAAGTCTCATTGGAAAAATCCGAAAGGATATTTTATGGGGACATTCGC